>NC_069399.1:97900353-98110314 GCF_026875155.1 Cherax quadricarinatus
TAGGGGGGGGGGTTATTTGCTGGCTTAAATATGTTGTTCTAGAGTGGGGTAATGACTGTGCCTCTGCCTCCAAGTGTTTTCAGTTAGTGTAAGATTTCTGTCATCTCTTTTCCTTCCGGGCACTAAAAACTCTTTCTCTGGAGAGGTTATGGCTCCCCTCTTCTGTTTCCCATAGTCTGGCTGGTCTGTGTCTCTTGTCCCTTTAGATGATGTGCTGGCAGGATACGTTGAAGCTTTCTTTCATGGAGTGACGAGTGACACATTTCGGGGTGAAATAAGTTACAGGAAGGGGAGCTGCTTTCCTCCTGTTGTCATGTGGGGGGCGGTATTTGGGATGGCCCAAAGATGCATGCCCCACCTGTTTTACCAGTTTATACCATACCTGCAGATACCCAAGCATAAAATTTGCATAGATTGGAAATTTTTTGTTTGCTAGGATTTTTTGTGGCTGCGTTCGCTGCGGGTGCTTTTTTTTTCCTGTTCCCCTCTACCTACCAACACTGTATGGACATCAGCGTTTCCACCAGTTTTTGCTGGTAATAGTCAACATTACCAGCATCATCTCTTTTGTTCCAACTCCAGCAGTATCCCTATTTTGTATTTCTGTAAATTGAATAGCGTTGTCTTTACCTGTTTTTTTAAACCAGGGCCACTATCTCCTTTGGGTGCCTGTCCCAACCACCACGCCCCACCTCACCACTACTGCTACTAAACCACCATTACCACTACCACCACCACTACTATTAATACCATCACTACTACCACCACCACCATTGCTACAGCTGATACCATCACCACCATTGCTAAAAGTGGATACCATCCCCACCGCTACTACTACAAATACCCAACAAACACTAATACCACCAACACCACTACCATCATCACCACAAAATACCACCACCATTACCACCACAGCCACCACCACTGTCACCAGTAATACGACTACCACCATTTGAACCACCCCCATTAGAACCATCACCATCAACAACAATAAGAACAGCCACCACCACCTTAACAAGTAACATTTTTTTTAATCATGGGGGGGCGTTAAACCCGTAGGATTATACAGCACCTGTGGGGGGATGGAAGGTTTTCAGGTTTTATTCAGGGAACTGGAGCAGATAAAATTCTCTAGAGCAAGAGCCCCTCACCAGCATCAAGGACCTCCCTTTAGGGGAACAAGTAACAAGAAAATTTTACTCGTCCCCAACAGGTAACCAGAGTAGTGCTCGTCCCCAGCAGGTAACTACAGTGCTCGTCCCAGCAAGTAACTACAGTGTCGTCCCCAGCAGTTAACTACAGTTCTCGTCCCAGCAGTTAACTATAGGGTTTCGTCCCCAGCAGTTAACTAAAAGTGCTCGCCCCAGCAGAAACTATAGTGCTCAAAACCTAGCGTTAACTAGTGCTCGTCCCCAGCAGTTAACTAAAGGGCTCGTCCCAGCAGTCACTACAGTACTCGTCCCCAGCATTTAAAACTATAGTGCTCATCCCTAGCAGTTACTACAGTGCTCGTCCCCAGCAGTTCACTACAGTACTCGTCCCCAGCAGTTAATAAGTGCTCATCCCTAGCAGTTAACTACAGGCTCTTTCCCCAGCAGGTAAGCAGAGTCGTGGAGAAAATTCTCCAGTAAGAGGGGTTTCTCTCAGCCCTCTGAGGGACTTAGCCCCCCCGGAAGGGGCTAGTGGACTCTTCCTTCCTCGCAAACAGTTTTATAAGAACATAAGAAAGAAGGAACACTGGCAGCAGGCCTACTGGCCCATGCGGGGCAGGTCCAAGTCTCCTACCGCTTAAGCCAATTCACCCAACCTAGTAGGTCAGGTCACATCTACCACAGCGTCACGAGGCAACGCCTTCCTTCCTTACTAATGTTCTGATCAATACCCACGAGGTTTAACGAGAGTACTTACTCTTCTCCATAGCAGGAAAATTTACGTGAAAACCTGCGCCCTAATTGGTCTAAAATTTGTGACTTATTTTGCCTTCTAGAATACAGTAAATAAAGAATACCCTTCTTGTGTTATTGTTGCAATGTGTAGTAAGGAAAGATATAAAGCTGAACTCAGCAGTTCTGTACGGAGGGTGAACTGGTGGGCGTCGGGCAGGGAGAGAAGTTAGGTTAAATTCAGATATCAGAGCGGAACACGTTACAAATCTCCTCTGAGAACAAAGAAAATGATGACTTTGTGCGGTAAACTCTGAAATACTGTCAGTCTCCACTGGGAAACTAGTGCTAAAAACAAACACGAGTATATTATCCGCGGTATATTCCCGATAAAGCATAAAAGTTTGTGTCGCGGTATGCATTAGGTGTTATGAACAAAGGGACAAGATATCACCCAAACGCGTAAAAAATGACCGGAGTGAAATCCTACAACGAGTGAAGAACATAACTAGCATTGGGAGCAGCCTACTCATGACTTACCGGGATATACTTCCCTACCACAAACAGGGGAACTGGTCGTTACAAACCAGGTAAATCCAGCCTACCACATCTAATTCGTTACCTGCAGATAATAGGTAGGGGGAGATTTAACTGGAATTACCAACAATCCGTGACACGCGGGGGAATTCACCAAACATAGGGATCACTACGCATTTCAGATGATAGTGAAATACTGAAGATTATACCCTCCTTTGGGGCAAATTCTTTTTTCTAATTCGCTTGTTAATCAACAGCCACTGTGGGGCACTGAGACGCCACCCCGAAGGGGTTTCCAGGGAGAGGCTGCTGGAAATCGTGCTGTTAACAGATAAGTAACGCTTGTCTTATATTTGTTTCATGCAGGAAAGTGTACTATTCTAACCAGTTTTTTTCCACAAAGGGAGTGCTTGTCCCAGTAGGTAACCAGAGTAGTGCTCGTCCCCAACAGGTAACCAGAGTAGTTTCTCGTCCCAGCAGGTACCTGAGTATGTTTTGTCCCCAGCAGTAACCACAGCAGTGCTCGTCCCCAGCAGGTAATGAGGTCACCAGACCTGCACTCAGCTACCATAATGTCTGCAATATTTTAGAGGAAACTCAATCTTGTTCCTAATGATTCTCGCCCTCCCGCCCTCACTCTCGCCCTCTCGCCTTCACTCCTTACACTATCCCTCTTATCCTTCCTTTCGCAGCCCTCTTTCTTCTTCCCTTTCGTTTCCTCTTTCTCACCCTCTCATCCAGACACTCGCTCACCTTCCTTCCTCTTCCCCTCCTTCCTCTTCCCCTCCTTTCTCTCCTCCCTCTTCTACCTCCTTGACTCGCGGAAGTGTCTACAGGTAAGGCAGCAGATGGTGCATCTTCTGCGTGTTCCTACTCCAGCTGCTTCTCACTCTCTCTCAACACCTCACTAAGACATCACTGTGTGTGATCTCCAGGCTGGGATAGAAGAAGGAATGATGATGGGATGTGTGAGGTAGATTGTGAGGGACATGGGGAATATGGTGGGGAAGATGGGGAGGGGGAGTAGGAGGGGAAGAGGAGGTGGAGAAGGCTTCACTTTAGTGGCGACGATTAAGTGTTTCAGAGGTTTCAGGTGGAACCTAATTAATCCAGCTATCATATTACACACGGTGATAACCTCCCCATGAGCCTCTTTGAGGCCCCTTCAGCTCCTCCTAACTCCCCTTCAGCTCCTCCTAACTCCCCTTCAGCTCCTCCTTGACTTACCCTGAGCTCCTCTTGACCCCTCTTGAGCTCACGTGAGTTTCCTTGTCTTCCCTTGACTTTCCTTGAACCCTTATGACTCCCATGAGCTCCCTTAAGCTCCCCTTGACCTCCTTCAGACCCTCCTGACTCTCCTTGAATCTCCCAGTGATGTTGTGAGTCTCTCTCTCCAATATCATGTTTGTGAGAAACAAGAGAGCTGTTGTGACACCTTGAGACCAGGTGTCCTGTTTCTGTGTCTGCCAAGATAGGAAAGTTGAACGCTAATATTCACATCTTACTATAGTTTTGTTAGGAAACTGTAGCCTATGGAGACTATGTAATAATTATCCCACGGCAGCTGACCTTTGCCAGAAGTAATGAAGGAAGGCGGGGGGGGGGAGGGAAGGAGGAGGAAAGTAGCTAAGGAAGGACTTTGGGAGGAAGCTTTGGTCGGATGCAGAGCTGGAGTCTCTGCGTGAAGACGTGATGGCCAGACTCTCTCAGGAAGAGCTGAGGATCTATAGAAATTTGGCTCATCTTGGACTGTTCTTCTAAGGACTCTGTACTGTATGTGAATGTTCCATTTAGGTTCAGCTGACTGTATTCCCCTACCTCAGTTAGTACTAGATCTCTTTCTCTTTAAACAAGTGTATTGTGGTAATAAGTATTAATAAACTGTAAACTGTATTCCCGTCTTTAAATTTGTTATTTCTTGTAATAATGTTGGTAGAATTACCAACGCTATCTTAAGTAAAAAACACAAGTGCAACTAATGTCAAGTTCTGCCAAAATTTGTCAAGCTTGACAAAACTTGCCAATCGATCAAAAAGAAAAAAGATCAAGAGAAAAAGATCAGAGAGAAAAAGAAGCCCTGGAGAGCAAAACGTTGCCATTATAAAATATCACATTAGCTTTCTTGTGTACTTTTATCTACATATTTTTATTCTTAATAAGACTATATAACTACTTAGGGAGTGAGGTTTAAAAATGGCAGTGAGTCAAGTCATTTAAGTGTGTGTAGCGAGGTTAAGAAAGGCTGCCTTTTTTTAAATTTTTTTAAAATTTTAAGCAAAGCAAATTTTTGGGTAAGGGGGGGAAAAAAACCTTTAATTTAAAGGGGGGGAAAAATTTTTGGGGAAAAAAAGGGGGAAAAAATTTTTTTTTTAAAAAAGGGGGTTTTTTCCTTTTTTTTTTAAAAAAAAAATTTTTTTAAAAAATTTTTTTTTCCCCCCCTTTTTTTTTTTTAAAAAAAAATTTTTTTTTAAAAAAAAATTTTTTTTTGGTAAAATAAAAAGGGGGGGGGGGGGCCCCCCCCCCCCAAACCCCCCCCCCTTTCAAAAAACCCCCCAAAAAAAAAAAAAATTTTTTTTTTTTCCCCCCCCCCCTTTTTAAAAAAAAAATTTTTTAAAATTTTTGGGGGGGGGGGGGAAAAGTTTTAAAAAATTAAACCCAAAAGGGGGAAAAAAAAACCCCCAAAAAAAAAAAGGAAAAAAAGGGGAAAGGGAAAAAAAACCCCCCCTTTTTTTTAAAAAACCCCCTTTTTAAAAAATTTTGGAAAAAAAGGGGGTTAAAATTAAAAAAAAATTAAAAAAACCAAAAAAAGGGGGGGAAAAAAAATTTTTAAAAAAAAAACCAAAAAAAAAAAAAAAAAAAAGGGGGGGGAAACCCCCCCCCCCCCCCCCCCCCCCCCTTTTTTTTTTTTTAAAAAAAAAAGGGTTTTCCCCTTTTTGGGGTTTTTGGTTTTCCCAAAAAAAAAAATTTTTTTTCCCTTTTTTTTTTTTTGGGGTTAAAGGGGTTGGGGCCCCCTTTTAAAAAAAAAAACCCTTTTCCCCCCAAAAAAAGGGGTTTTAAAATTTTTTTTTAAAAAAAAAAAAAATTTTTTTAATTAAAGGGGAAAAACCCCCCCAAAAAAGTTTCCCCCCCCAAACCCCCCCCCCCCTTTTTTAAAAAAAAATTTTTTTTTTTTTTTGGGGGGGTTTTTTTAAAAAATTTTTAATTTTTTTCCCCCCCCAAACTTTTTTCCCTTTTTTAAAAAAAAATTTTGGGTTTTTTCAAAAAAAAAAATTTTTTTTTTTTTTTTTTCCCCCCAAAATTTAAATTTTTTTTTTTTTTTTTTTTTAAAAAATTTTTTTAAAATTTTCCCCCCAAAAATTTTCCTTTTTTTTTTTCCCCCCCCTTTTTTTTAAAAAAAAAAAAAAATTTTTTTTTCCCCCCCCTTTTTTTTTTTTTTTTCAACCCTTTTTTTTCCCCCTTTAAAAAAATTTTAAAAAAAAAAATTTTTTTTCCCCCAAAAAACCCCCTTTTTTTTTTTTCCCCCCCTTTTTTTTTCCCAAAATTTTTTGGGGGGGGGAAAAAAAAACCCCTTTAAAAAAAAAATTTTTTTGGGGGCCCCCCCCTTTTAAAAAACCCCAAAAAAAAAACCCCCGGGGAAAACCCAAAAAAAAACCCCAAAATTTAAAAAAAGGGGGAAAAAAAAAAAAAATTTTTTTCCCCCCAAAATTTTTAAAAAAAAAAAAAAAATTTTTTTAAAAAAATTTGGGGGGGTTTTTTTTGGGGGAAATTAAAAAAAAAAAAAACCTTTAAAACCGGGGGGAAAAAAAAAGGGGGGGAAAAAAGGGGGAAACCCCCAAAAAAAAAAAAAATTTTTAATTTTTTTGGGGGGGAAAAAAATTGGGGGGGTTTTGGGGTTTTTTAAAAACTTTAAAAAAGGGGGGGGGGCCCAAAAAGGGGGGCCGGGGGGGGGGGGCCCCCCCGGGGGGGGAAAAAAAAAAACCCAAATTGGGGGGAAAAAAAAAAAAAATTAAAATAAATTTTTTAAAAAAATTTTAAATTTTTTTAAAAAAAAAAAAATTTTTTTTTTAAAACCCCCTTTTAAGGGGGGGAAAAAAAGGGGAAAAAAAAAAATTTTTTTTTTTTAAAAAAAAAAGGGAGTTTTTTTTAAAAATTTTAAAACCTTTAAAAAAAAAATTTTTTTTTTTTTTGGGGGCCTTTTAAAACCTTTTTTTTTTAAAAATTTTTTTAAAAAAAAAAAAGGGGGGGGCCGGGAAAAAGGGGGAAAAAAACCCCCCAAAAAAAAAAAAAAAAAAAAAAAAAAAAAAAAAAAAAACCCCCCCAAAAAATTTTTCCCCCCCCCAAAAAAACCCTTTTTAAATTAAATAAAAAAAAAAAAAAAATTTTTTAAAAAGGGGTTAAAAAAACCCCGGGGTTTTTTTGGGGGGAAAAGGGGCCCCCCAAAAGGGGGGGGTTTTTTGGGGGGGGGGGTTTTTTGGGGGGGTTTTTAAAAAAAAAGAAAAGGGGAAAAAAAAAAAGGGGGTTTTTTAAAATAAAAAAAAAAAAAAAAAAAATTTTAAAAAAAAAAGGGGGGTTTAAAAAAAACCCCCTTTTAAAATTTTCCCCCCCGGGGGGGGAAAAAGGGAAAAAAAAAAAGGGGGGGGGCCCAAAAAGGGAAAAAAAAAGGGGGGTTTTTCCTTGGGGGGGGGGGGGGGAAAAAAAAAAAAAAAATTTAAATTTTTTAAAAAAAAAAATTTAAAAAAAAAAAAAAAAAAAAAAAACCCCCCCAAAAAAAAAAAAAAACCCCCCGGGGAAAAAAAAAAAAAAAAAAAAACAAAAAAAAAAAAAAAAGGGGAACCCCCCCCAAACCCCCCAAAAACCCCCCCTTCCCAAAAAAAAACCCCCCCCCCCCCCCTTTAAAAACCCCCCCCCCCCTTTTTCCCCCCCCCCCCCAAAAAACCCCCCAAAAAATTTTTGGGGGGGTTTAAAATTTAAAAAAAAACCCCGGCCCCCTTTTGGGGGGGAAAAAAAAAATTTTGGGGGCCCCCCCCAAAAAACCTAAAAAAAAGGGGGGGGGTTTTTGGGGGGGAAAAAAAATTTTTTTTTTTTGGGGGGGGAAAAAAAAATTTTAAAAAAAGGAAAAAAAAAAAAAACCAAATGAAAAAAAAGGGGCCCCGGGGCCCCCAAAAAAGGGAAAAAATTTTTTAAAAAAAAAAACCCCCCCAAAAAAGGAAACCCCCTTAAAAAAAAAAAACCCCTTTGGGGGGGGGGAAAAAAATTTTCCCCCAAAAAAATTTTTTTTTTTTCCCCCCGGAAAAATTTAAAAAAAAATTTTTTTTTTTAAAAAAAATTTTAAAAAAAACCCCCAAAAAAACCCCAAAAAAAAAAACCCCCTTTCCCAAAAAAAAAAAAAATTTTTAAAAAAAAACCCCCCCCCAAAAAAAAACCCCCCCCCCCCCCAAAAAAAACCCCCCCCCATTGCAGTATTTTTTGTATTCCCTCCAATCTTTTCAATGCTTCTACTACAAGAGGGGTTACCAGAGCTTCTGGGCCCGGGCCCCTAGCATTCCAAAATTTGGGCCATGCCCTTTTGGTGTGGACTTGTTGGGTTTAGGAACGTTTTTTTGGGGGTCCCCTGTTAAAAAGCAAGCATCGGGGAAATTTTCCCAGGGACTCAGAAAGCACTTATTTTCACCACGACAATACCCCTCAGGCCCCAAGGCCCCCCTTCATCCGTCCGCCTCACCCGTCAACTTCCCCCTTGCATGGGGTGGCACAAGCTGGCTACCCGGCTTTTCCCAAGTCTCCCAGGCTAATAAAAAGCCCCTTTTGCGGGCCCCAAAATAAACTTTTTTGGCATTTTCTGCGCTCCATCATCCGGGCCCAAAATTAAAATTCCGGGACCCTTCCTTGGCATCCTGGCAACATCTCCACATCTCCTGTGAAAAATTAGTAGACGGCAGTATTTTTCAAAAAGGTAAATGGGGTTTTGTTGGTGGGCGGGTTTCTCTAAAAATTTTGACCCCGCCCTTTAGGGGCGGGGGGAGGGGTTTCGCCCCCTTTCCCCTTCGGGCCCCTTTTTACTCCACCCACCCACCCCCTCCCTCCAGCAAAAATTTCCCTTAAAAATTTTCCCGTCTTTACATTCTTGCCCTTTGGGTATTCAAAAACCAACTTTTTTCCTCTCCGCTGTTTAAACCCTATCTTCCTCAATCCTGGGAAAATTTAAAAGTTTTTTTCATCCACCCTTTTAACATTGGGGCTTTACTATTTCCTCCTAAGCCCAAAAATTGGCTTTAGTTTATTAAAATTAAAACAATCCCTCACTCGGGGTCCTCAAAAAACCCCTTTAAACCCTTTCAAAATTTACTGGTCCCATTTTTCTCTAAATGCGGAAAGGCCCTTTAAAAACGGCCGAGGGCCCTATTTCTGTTGGGGGGTTACTTAAATTTTTAATACCATTACGGGGGCCCTTTTCCCTTAAGTTTAAGAGGCTTCACTTCCTGTATAGTTTTTGGCATTTTTTTTCCTGCGCAAAAACCAGATGCCTGGGCTGCAGTTCCCAAAGCGTTTTCCTTTTTTTGTTGGGGACTTCTAAAAAGGATAGTTCCTCCCCCCGGGTATCTGAAAAACGCTTGGTTTAACCATCCCTCGAAAAAGGGAAAATTCTTTTGGCCCTTTAATGGGAAAAGGGTTTTGTACCCCATTGTTTTTGTAAATTTAAGGGTGTTTAAAGAAAATTTGGGAAAAATATGGAATATATTTATCCCATTGTAAGGGTTCTTTCCCCGAGAGAAATGGTATTGTTTTTTTGACAAATTGGTTCGTTCTCTCCACCTTACCTTTTCCCCTTGGGGGTTGATAAGCTGTCGTGAATGCGGGCCATTATTTTTAAGGTGTTAAAAACCTTTTTGAAAATACTTGTTTTTAAAAAACCCCGGGAACCTTGATCTTTTTACAAATTTTTCTCTGGGGGTTCCAAATTTGCTACGAAAAAATAAAGGGGGCGCCTCTGCAAAAAAGGCCCTTGTGGGTCTTTTTTTAGGGATGGGTTTAATAAGTTTGTATACCGGGAAAAGATGGTCCACCACCCCAAAACTTACCTTTTTGGCCTGAATAACTTTTTTGTAAGCGAAAAAAAGATCGGCCCCAAACCCGGCCCAAAACGGCCCCTTAATCTGGGGAAAATTTGCAATTCCTTTTTAAAAAGGGGGGTTCCCTTTTCCCCTCCTTTGGAAATTTAAACCACAACATTTTTTATTCGGTTAAAATTAAATTCAGGGCCCGGGAAAAGTAAAAAACTTTTTTTTTGGGCCCCTCTTAAAAGCCAAAAAACACCCTGGATGGCCACCAAATCTTGGTTTGAGTGTGCAAGCTTAAAGAGCCGGGCCCTTTTCCCTGGGGACTTTGGGGTTTTAAATACCTGCTTTACGAAACGATTTAAAAAGTCGTTACTCCAACCTATAAAGAAACACCCCGTTCTTTCATCTCAAAAATTAAATCAATAGGGGCGGTTGGTTTGTGGCAGGGGAGCTTCCCCCTCCCCCCAAAACTAAAATTTAATTTTCCTTCCCAAATTTCTCTTTTTTTCCAAAGTTGGTACTCTCTTAATTTTTCATTTTTCCATTCTAAATATTAACCAACTTTTATTCCCTGCTACATTCCTACTCAATACGTCTGGTACTTGGTTGAGGCTCCTGGTTTTTAAAGAATCGGTTGGGGAGTGTGTTTGACATTTTCGAACCCCCCCAAACTTTCCAAGGACACGAGTTTTTTTTTTAAAAATGGGGAAACCTTTGCCCTGTATTTTTTTATTTTTTAAAATGGCGCTAAAATTTCATACGGTTCAAAGTTCTCACACTTTCAAACCCCCTTGGCCAAGGCTTCTTTATCGTGAGGGACAAAAAAACCATGATTCCGGCCCCTTTAATCTTTCTGCAAAACATACGCTATTTGGGGTGGGTTTTTTTTTTTTTATCTTTGAATTAGGCAACCCCCTTTAATGCAACGCTAAAGGGCGTCTGTATGATTCAAAACCTCGGGAAAAATTTGGGGCCCACAAATTTCCGGTCATTTGGGTAAGCCACCCTTTTAAATTTTTTCGTGAGCCAACTCAAATTCTTTTTTTCCATAAAAACCTAGTTTTCCCTTTCTTAGTTAGATCTTTCAGTGGTGCTGCTAGCTCGGAAAAACCCCTTAATTTGTCTTCAAAAGATCCTGCTGCCCCCTAGGAACCTTGCTTCCCTTGCTGTTTGGGTTTTGGGGCATTTAAGAAAATTGCCTTTTAACACTTATCAGGGTCGGGGCGAAACCCCCTTCAGGGCTCTTTTTAAAGCCTAAAAAAATTTTTTGCTAGTGGTGTTTATTAAAAAATTTCTTTGCATTCAACTTAAATCCTGCTTTAAACCCCGTAGTTTTTTTGGGGTCTCCAAAAGGTTTGTTACATGTTTTGGAAATCCCCCGGGAGTAAACTCCCATCATCAAGATAGGCTAGTAAAGTGCCCTTACCCAACACAGGGCTGAGGATGAATTTTTAAGCTTTTTTAAAGTTTAAAAAGGGGGGGGTTTTTTTAACCCGTAGGGATTCTTTTAAAATTTGGGGAATAATGGGGGACCCCTCTGGAAGCTGTCTTTCTCAAATTTTTTTCTGAAAGGGGGGAGGGCCCCAAAAAAGCGGGACTTAGCGCCCAAAGTAAAAAAATACTTAGCTGTTCCAAATGAATCAAGAATTTCCGGGTTTAGGGGCAAGGGAAAAATTTTCGCTATTTTTTTTTTCTTCCTTTTCCTTTTAATCCACAAAAAAAACCGCAAAGAGTTATCGGGGTTTTCTTTACCAACAAAACAGGTGAGAGCCCGGTGTTGAATGGGTTCAATTACATGTTCTGGGGGCAGGGTTTTTACTTTCCTCCCTTATTACTTCTTAGCCTTTTGGGAGTCCCCAAATTTACGGGTTTGGACGGGTAACTGTCACCTTTTAGGTAATTTTTGGGCTCAATTTTGGGGCGGGAAAGTATTTCCCTTCCCCATTGAAAACAACTTTGGAAAAGGGTTCCCTTAAAAAAATCTTTTTATTTATTTTTCAAAAACCTTTTAAAAAATGATTTAGTTTTACTTCTTTAAAATGTTTTTTCCCCTTTTTTACTTTCGTTTTGGGGGGGGAGGGGGCAGGTGTAAATACCCTTCGGGGGGACTTGGTTTTAAAGTGCTCCCCATTGCTGCCCCTCGGCCAGGTAGTTTAAAAAGGAAGTCAGGTTAAAAAATTTAAAGTTTTTGGGGGGATAATCTCAGCGATGAAAAACCTTTTTAACCTTTCTTGAATTTAACGTTTTTACTTGTCAATTTATCACTGGTTTTTAAGATTTGTTTTTTTCCAAAAAACCTGGGCTAGATGAGGGGGGCCCCCAAAAGGGTTTTAGCTTCCCAGAAATTTTGAAGATATTTCCGGTTTCGCCTTCCTTCCCACTAAAACCTTTTTAATAAATTTGAATGTATTGGGTGGGCCCTTCCCGGGTTTATATAATACATGAAACTGAAAAAACTGCGCTCAGAGTTAAACATTAGGAAAACGGGCGTTTTTCCAAAAATGTTTTAGGGGGGGTTTTGAAAAAATTTTTATTTAACTCATAGAAGCTTTTAAATTGGGGGTTTTTCTATGAATTTTTTTAAAAGGAAACCCCTTTTCCATTTATCACCGGGACGGGTTCCCCTTTTCCTTTCCCATCGCCCAAGAGAAGCCCCAAACCCTTCGGGAAAAAATTTCCATCCCCCTAAGAGTAAGTCCCCTGGAAACCTAATCCAGCCCCTACAAAAACAAGCTTTAAAACTTTATAACTTTCACCCAAAGTTCAAAGTACAGGTCCGTTTGCCCCCTCGAATTAATTTCTTTACCTTTTACAGCAGTAATTTTCTTTTTAGCTTTTGCTTTTTTTAACAACCCCCCCCCAAGTTATTACATAATCTCGTTTAATTATTGACCCCTTTAAATTTTCCCCTATAAATAAAGTACCAATTTTTTTCCATTTACCTTTTTTTTAATAAGGTCTTTCATCTTGGGGTTTAAAAAGGTTTTCAGACCTGTTTTTCTTAACCCTTGTACCTTCCCTTCTTTCGTTGGGAAACAAAATTAGGGCATTTTGGCCCCAAATATGGCCAATCCCGCCACACTCCCAGCATTGTTTTGTTTTTCGGAAAAATTCTTTTTAAAATTTCCCCCCCAACCACCCCCTGCCCGCAGTGCGGGGTTTTATACTTTTTCTCTTTATTGGTTGTCCCCCTTTTTATGGGACTCAGGTGTTACTCTTTGGGGGAAAACTTTTCTATCCCCCTTTTTCTGTCTTTTAACCATTTTGGGAAATCGAGGGGAAAAATGGCTTTATTGAACTATTTTCTTCAAAGGGGTTTTAAAATCGCTAGAAACCATACAACTCTAGTTCTCATCCAAAATGGCAACCCTTCACAAAATCCCTTTCTTTTTTTTAAAGCTTCCAGCTTTTTCTGTTTTTATTTTTAAAAAGTTCCGTTCAAAATCTTCCATCCGGGACCATACCAGAAAACTGAAGTCCCTTGGGAGTGGGCCCTTCCCTTTCAGTTGAAATTTTTTCCGGGTTATAAATGGATTTTTTCAATTTAAACTCCCGTCTGGCCCTTAATTCTATAGCCCCCTTGAAATTATCCAGTACTTTACTTTTAAAAAATTTTGTGGGGACTAAATAGGGGATGCTTTTGTTACCCCACAATTCCCCCTTAAAAATCCCAAAAAAAATTTCATTTTTTATCAGTTATATTAAGCAAAAGGGCCCTCAATATTTTTAATCCAAGTTTTAAATTTGAATTTCTTTCGGGGGAAATTCCGGAAAATTCTTTACAAAAAAATTTGGCCAATTTTTAATTTGGCCTATCAAAAAATTACTTTTTCCCAAAACCCCATAGAGGTTAAACACAACTTTTGGGAAAGCTGCCCCCAAAAAAAAATTTTTTGCTGAAGCTAGGGTTCGTTGGGAGTGAGTGGGGGGGTTGGGGAAAAGGATTGCCCCTGGGAAGGCTGGGGGCTCAGAAGGGGGGTTTGGGGTGGGGGTTTCCCCCGGTTTAAAATTAATAAGGACCCATTGGGGGAAATTACTAAATTGGTTCCCCAGCTGTTTTTTACACGTGTGGGTGTTTGGTTGTTTTAAACAGGAACAGCTTTGGGCAGGGGGAAACACCTGACCCCAGCAGGGGAAGCATGGTTACTGGGGGGTTTGGGTATACTATTTAACTGTAGACCGGGCAGAAGAAAAAGGGGGAAAACCCTAGAGGCAGTCCCCCCGGGAAAAAGGGGGGAGCGGGGTTTTAAAAAACAATAGGGGATTGGGGGTTTACAAAATTTTTTGGAGCAAAAACACTTTGAAGAACAGAGTTAAAAAAAGGATACATACTATAGTCAGTTTTTTAAGGGGGTTTTAAAAATTTCGAAGGTAGGGGGTTTTGTAGCACCCCGGGGTTGGAAAAAGGGTTGATCCCCCGGGGCTAAAAACCGGGGTTTTGTTGTTTTTAGAAAACCCACGGGGGCCATAGAAATTCGGGGTTTAAAACTGGGGGTAAACCGTAAAACCAAATTTTAAGTTCCGGCCCTTGGGCCGGGGGGAGGGTTTTGCCCTGCATATGTACCCCTGAAAGTATTATTTATCATGAAACCCTCTTTTCCCCTTGATTATTCAAAACCCTCATAACTTTTAATCGCTGAATCTTGTTTTGGGGAAAACCTTGGGGCCTTGGGCCCCTTTCCTTTTGGCCTGGTGCGAGATCCTAAATTGACGTTAGCCTCTGCCATTCTGTTCACGAGGAACTTAAAGTTTTTCCTATGGATCGCTTTTGGCATTTATTTAACGTCTTGCTACGAAAATTTATTTTTGGGTCACCCCCCACCTGACAAAAAATAAGAGTGGGAATTGTCCTGTTATATTTTTAAAGGGTTTAAAGGGGGTAAACATTTAAAACGGTAAAACAAATGATAGGCGAAAACAAAAAAAATTAAAAATTTTTTGGTTTGTTTAAAAAAAAACCGAACAGTCGAAAAGCACTGGGCCGCTTTTAATGAAAAACGCTAAACCGCTGCCACCATTGAGCCCCTTTACCCCCTACCTGAGGTATCCCAGGCGGTGAGCCCCTCCCTGAAAATTCCCAGGTTTAAAACCCAAAAAAAAAGGGGAAAACCCTTTTGGGAGGTACAAAAAAAAAATGGGGAACTATGGCTATAGTTTTTAATAACAAAAAAAGGGTTGAAAAAACAACAAAACCCTGAGGGAAATTTTACCCCCAAAATTTTAACTTTGCCCTTTATGGGCCCTTATTCCAGGGGGAAGGGAAAATTTTATCAGAAACACGGACTAGTACCACTCTTAATTCATCCGACCAGCGGGACCCGAGTTCCCAAGGCGGGGGTCCACTACCCCAAAACCGGGCTGTCCAGGCTCTTCGCTCCACGGACCTGCCCCCCAACAACCTTTTGGGCCCCGCTGTTCCCGGGGTTTAATATCGTGGGTAAAAAGTACCCCCCCCCCAAATGGGTGTTTTGTACCCCTTTGTTATAAACCTGGGCCCGGGGGTTGACGCCGTTAAGAAAAAAAGCCCCCAATTGGGGGTCCGGGGATTTCCCAATTTGCAAAGGCAGTTTTTCCCATAAAAATTAGGTCCTCCCAAAGGGGCCCCTCACAAGCCCATCGAACTGAACCCAAACGAGTGGAAGCGGGGGCGGGGTTACAAAATTTCATGGGAATGCAAAACCCAAATTAAAACCCAAACCGAAAGGTTTTTTAAAGAGCGGGAAAGATCATGCCTGTCAGCTGCAAAAACCCATTATGACAAAAATTGCGGGGGGGGGCATTACAAGGGCAAAACCAAAACGCAGTTTGTGATTTATAAAATTTTTTTGCAAAGGAAATTTGCAAATTTTGAAAAGGGGGTGTATGCACAAAAAAATTTGGAAAAAGGGGCATTAGGGGGGAAGGTAGGAAAAAGGATTTTGGGGGTTCCCTAAAAAAACAGAGAACAAAAAAAAGTAGTAGTAAACAGAAAAAAACCCAGCTTCACCAAGGTAAAAAGTTCAATTTTTTCCCAAGGCACTGTCCTGGCACCCCCCTTGCTTTTTCTTTCCTCATAGCAGCCCAAAGGGAAAAAAAACACCCCTCAACGGTTTTGTTCATAGGGCAGATGAACAAAAAATAATAATAAAAGTAACTAGGGTTTAAAAAAGAAACTTAAAAATTTCCCCGGATAAATATAAGCAGTTTTTTTCCCAGTGGTTCAGTGGAAACATGACGCAAGGGGGGAAAATTTTCCAATGCTTAGGAACGGAAAGAATAAAACTAAAAAAGCCCCTCAAAACCAAAAACCCTTAAGAGGATCGCAACAGAAACAAAGGGGCAGTAAAAGACTTGGGAATAATTAGGGTAGGGGGATCTTTTTTGCAAAAAAACATAACAGGACAAAGGTCACGAAAGCCAAGAGGTTGACAAAGGGGGGGGAAATCCCCGTGGTGACTTTTTTCAAATCAAAAAATGCTTCCCCCTTTAGAAATTGCTCGTGTTGCGGCCCCTTTTTGGAAAGGAAAAAATATCTGGGGCGGGAAAAAAATATATAGATCATTTTAGGGCCCGAAAGAGAGCCAGAAAAAAGAATTTAAATTACTTGGAACCCCTTAAAGTCTTAAAAACATTTTCTCATTTGGAGCGGAAAGGGTTTACAGGGTAATATAAACCTGGAAAAGGGTACTCGAGGGCCTGGTCCCAATTGCACCTGCCTTTAACAACATAGGGGAAGCGAGAATAGGGGAAAAGCCCCCAAAAAACCCCAGTAAGGAGCAGGGGAGCGGTGGGGACCAAAAAAGGGAAAACCTGGTATCAACATTCTGGTCCCAGATTGTTAAACATTTTTACAGAAAAATATCAAAACAGGGCGGGGGAACAAGTTTTAAAGCCTTCAAGACAAAACGGAAAGTATCTTTCCTAAGGCCAGAAAAACCCCAAAGGTTTGTGGGGATATTTTGGAGCTCGGGCCTCCCAGTAGCAAGAGCCGGTTGACCAGGCTAGCACCGACGAGCCTGGCCCATGGCTGGGCCCCGGGAATTTAAGAAAAAACTCTCAAAAACTCATCAAAGGTTAAAAAAGGGTTTTCCCCTTAACTCTCCCTAAACCCCCCTTTTTTGACCCCCCCTTTGCCCTTATAATTTTCCCTTTGGGGTTCCCCCTGGGACTCTCCTTGCCCCAACCCTTAATTTCCCCGATTCCCCGTACTCCCTATGACCCCCCCCTTTAATGCCCCTTGCCCAAACCTTTACAAAAAAACCCCCCTAGCAGGGAGACACCCATGACACTTTACCCCCATAAAACCCCCTAGCAAAACACACATGAAAACTTTTCCCCCTAACCCCCCTAGCATGACACACACGGGACATTTCTCCCCCCAAACCCTAGCATGACACACCCCATGACACTCAACCCCCATAACCCCCTGGGCATAAACCCCCACACAGACACTTTCCCCCCATAAACCCCCCAAACATCCCAAAAACACATGCATTTTACCCCCCCCATAAACCCCTGGGAAAAGACACACACATGACACTTTACCCCCAAACCCCCTAGCATAAACACAAAAAGACACCTTCCCCCCCCTTAAACCCCCTAGCATGACACACATATGACACTCAAACCCCCATAACCCCCTAGAAAAGGGGACACAAAACAAGGACACTCTCCCCCCCCATAAAACCCCTAGAAATGACCCCCCTCCCCCATAAAAAAAACCCCCTCCCATAAACCCCCTTTAGGATGAAAACACCCCTGCCACTTTCCCCCTTTCCCCCCCCGCATGAAAACACACATGACATTCAAACCCCATCAACCCCTAGCGGAAAACCAGATGAAACTCAAAAACCCCCCATAAAACCCCTTGGTTGAACCCCCACAAAACCCTCTCCCCCCCATAAAACCCCTACCCTGAAAAAACCCCCACAGGGACACTACCCCCATAAACCCCCTTCCCATGATCACAAATGACATTTTACCCCCATAAACCCCTTAGCATGAAACCCCCCCCTTAAACCCTACCCCCCATAAACCCCCTAGCTTGATACACACATGCCCACTCAACCCCCCAAAAAAACCCCTAGCAGGACACAAAAATTAGGGGAACCCCTTCCTTCCCCCCCCATCAGCCCTAGCAGAAAAGACACAGGGAAAACTCAAACCCATTCAAAAAAACCCCTAAGCAGGGACACAACATGACAACAAAAACCCCCTTTAAAACCCCTAGATGACACACACAGGGGAACAACTCCGCGACATACGGGTGGACCCCCAAATGAAGATCTTACATGATTTCATGAGAAATTTCGTTTAAACCCTGGCGAAGGTTCGTTTGGGGCAAAATGTGGTCAGTTCTCTTGAAAAGGAGAGAGAGGGAGGAGGAGAGAGGAGAGAGGGGAGGGGAAGGAGAGAAAAAGGGGGGAGAGAGGAGAAGAGGGGAGAGAGGGAGAGAGAGAGAGAGAGAGCTTCCTTACGGGACATTTCTCCTTAGGGGTATGTGATGCAGTTTTAAATTTTTTTGGATCCCTTGTATCGAAAAACCAAGAAAGTTTGGGCTCTGAGCCCTGACAGTGATTTTTCAAGTTCCACCGCGGGTAAATGAAATCCCGGGGGAATTTACGGGAAAAACCCGGTAGAAATTTGGGGTACAAGTACAATGACAAAAAATTTCTGATTTATTTTTTTTAATTAGGGGGGAAAAAAGAGACCTTGGGTGGGGGTCCTACAATCTTCCCCCTTGTGGGATTTTGTGGTCAAAATTAAAAATGACCCTCAAAATTTCTGTTGAGGAACAAAAAGGAAATAAGGGTCGTGAGGAACAAATACAAAAAATTAACTCTTTTTCAAAGTCACGGTTTTAACTTTTTAAATTTGGGTTTCCATTTTGGGAACCAAAAAACGCTTTCGTAAGTGTCGAAAGGTCGTAAGTGTCTTTAAGGGTTTCGTGTCGTAAGCGTCGTAAGTTTTCGAAAGCTTTGAAGTGTCGTAAGCGTCTAAGTGTGTAGGTTCGTAAGTGTCGAAGCGCCCGTAAGTGTCTTAAGCGTCATAAGTGTCGAAAGGGCGTGTAAGTGTCGAAAGCGTCGAAACGTCTTTAAGTGTCGAAAAGTGTCGAAAGCGTCGTAAGTGGGTAATGTCTTTAAAGGGTCGGTAAGTGTTTAAGCGTCGTAATGTCAAAAAGGTCGAAAGTGTCGTAAAGCGTCTTTAAGTTTTCCAAAGTGTCGTAAGTGTCGTAAGCGTCGTAAGTGTGAAAAGCGGGGAAGTGTCGAAAGGGGTCAAAAGTGTCATAATTTGTCTTTAAGTGTCGAAAGGGGGGGGTTTAGTTGTATATCATATTTCTCTGTCAGTGAAAATGTTTCATTTAAGACTCATGAAAGCTCTAAAATTCATTAATAAAAATTTTTTATTGTCTCTTGGTTTAAAGATTTCCTGCAATTTTGGCTAAAAAAATAAAGAAAATTTGCGCAAAAATTCATTTTTAGGGGCAGGAAATTTTTAATGGAAACCAACCAAAAAAAGTAGTTGTCCCCAAATAGTTTTTCGGCCTCTGCGGCACCCCAGGAAGGTTTTCCCCGTTTTCCCTAAACTCTGCCCCCTGTTTTTTAAATTTGATCAGGGAAGGTACCCCGTATTCTAAAACCCCAAAATTTCCCTTTGTACCTCAATGATCCACTGGAAAATGGGGCCCAGAGTGCGCCATAAGCTGTTGGCAGAAAAATCGGGGCTTTCCCAGTAATCAACAGAAACAAAACATTAAAATTTCATATGGGGGAGGGGGGGGGGGTAATGAATCAAATAAAAAATGGGGATACGGGGGAAATTAAGGGGGGAGTACACCGGAGAGGTGACGGTGCGGAGGTAATGTTAGGTGACTGGTGAATACCCCCAATCACCTTTCTTTAAAACCCCTACACTTTTTAAACCCTTCGTACTTGAAATACGTAAAAAAAAGGGGAATAAAAATAAGGGGGAAAGGTGAACTTTTACTTTTTTCCACACAAACAGTTTATTAGAAAAGTCCTTGTACAAAAATATTTTTTGGGAACAAAAACACTTTTGGGGTTAGAAAAAAAGGGGGATTGTACATAAACAGGAGACAAGGGTTAAAATTTTTAAAACCAGAAATGAAAAATTTAAACTTACAAAAAGTTCGGGGGAGGGTTTCCCCCCCCCACCTCGGGAAATTTCACCCTTAGCCAAAAGACCCCAAAGCCCCCCCACAGCACGACCCACTGCTCCCAAAGCCACTCCTTTTCTCAGTGTCTCCCAACAGTTCTCCTCCAAGATTTCCCCACAGCCCCTTTTTCCCAGAGCTGTGCAAAAAACCAAGCTCTGCCCCTATTCTTCTCTCTACTTTTTTTCCGAGTTAATGGTGGGTCGTACACCATTTGGGTTAAGCCCTGCCCCCCTAAAGTTGAAAAAAACCATAAGCGAAGGAACACTGCAGCGGGGCCTACGGGCCCCATGCGGGGCAGGCCCAAAAGTCTTTTCCGGCTTAAGCCAATGCCCCCAAACCCCAAGTCGGGTTTCGGGTCCTTTTGATTTTAAGGGAGGAACACGGCAACCGACCTGGAAAAACAAGCTTTCACCCCCAACCAACTCACCCCACCCAAACCCCACTCATGTATTTATCCAAACCTATTTTTAAAAGCTCCAAAACGTTCGGGGCCTCTTTTAACTGTATTTTGGGGAGTTTTTTTCCACTCACCACAACTCATTACAAAAACCCGTATTTTCCCTATATCCTTCCTGAATCTAAATTTCCCCCAACAAAAAAACTTTGGGCTGCGAGCCCTGCCCTAGGTTTTTAAAAAATTTTGAGCAAACATTTACATCCCCTTTTAAATTTATTCCTTGTCTTCCATTTTTTCCCCCTCAATAAAAATATCCCCCCAAAAATTCACGTCTTTCTAGAGATTGCAGATTTTTTGGGCCCTTAGTCTTTCAGGGAAAGGGTTTCGGATACGGGGGATAAAATTTTGTCATCCCCCCTTTTTGGTACTTTTTCAAAGCATTTATAATCCTTTCTGTAATAGGGTTGCCCAAAAATGTGCAGCTTTAATTTCTAAATGAGGCCTAACCAAGATGTAAAAGAGTTGAAGAAAAACCCTTTGGGGAAATCCTATTATTTAGGGCTTTTTGGGAATAGGGAAGCCAAGGATTCAAACAACCCTTTTTTGGGGAAAAAACTTTTGCATGTTGTTTTTGGGTTTTCAGATTATGCTAACCCCAGAACTAAAAATTCTTTTTGCAAATCCTTTTTTTTAAAGTTCTAAATTTTTTTATTTTATATGTGGAAAGGCTATTATCACAAAAAGGGGTAGTTTTCTCGAACAATAAAGGACCGAAAACGCCGGTCCCAGGAGTTTTTAAACATTTCAATACCTCTCTGAAAAGGGCAAGGGCTGTGACAATTTACAGGGTTTTGTTGGGTTTCCCCCTTTTTGGGCCCCCAAAAACACGTTGCCCTTTAAAACACAAAATCATTAAATTAAAAATGGCAAAGGGGGGAAAAATGAAAGTTCCAAAACCCTTTAAAACCCCCTTTTAAAAAGTTTCGAAAAAAGGCCTTGTAACCAAAAATCCAAAAAACTTGAGACATTCCCAATTTTTATCACATAAAAGTTGAGAAAATTACCGGGTTTTAACACATAAAGTTTGAGACTTTAACCAAGTTTTTAGAACAAGCTTGAGCATTACCAGGTTATCACATCAAGCTTGAGAAAATTACCGGGTTTATCGGGATAAAGCTTGGGGGCATTTCCAAATTTTTTCCAGCATAAAGCTTGAGACCCCCCAAAGAATCAACAGGAAGATCGAAGACGGGATGCAAATTTTCAAAAAATTAAACCCCTTGATGGAGAAATTTAAATTTTCCAATTTTTTTACCAGTAGAGAAAAATTAGGATTTTTAAAAAGGCCCTAAAATCACTTAAACTTTTTCCCCAAAGTACACCGGGACTTTAAAGTGAGGGCTGGTGTTTTTGGGGCAGGGTGTATGGGTAGGGGGGCTGTAGACTGAAACAGGAAAATGAAAGTTTTTTTCACGCTTTTTTCTTATGCCTGCATTGTTAACTAAAATACTAAATCGTGTTTACAAAACATTGGGGTAATGAATTTTAAAAAGTTATAAAACTTCGAAAAGGGTCTTTAAAGGGCTGAATGAAATTTTTTAACCACCAAAATTTAAAAAGTCTCCCCCAAATTTTAAACACAAAAAAGACATTTTCCCTCAGGGTGAAATTATCCCCGTTTTGATTTAAAGTATTTATTTGGTATAAATTTTATTTGGGGTTTCTTTAATTTTAAAAATTATAAATCTTTTTTTTAAACTTTTAAGACCCCCAAAAAAAAACCATTTTTTGACGTTTTTTTTTCTTTTAAGGATAGGGTTGGGCCCCGAGAAACTACATTACAGTAAAATTACAAGGATAAGCTTGTTGCATTTAGTTATTCGGGTTCCTTCTAAAAATTTTAAATTATACAACTGTTTGTTCTTTGTTTTTAGTGTTAAAAATTTATTCATGAGGAGGGGCAAAACAGAAGGACAATTGGATTTTTAAATGTTTGAGCAACACCCAGTTTTAAAGGCAGGACAGAGTTTGCTAGAAAACTTACTAAATAACCTTCCTAACATATTTTTTTAACCCCCTTTCTCTTAAAGCTAAAAAACCTTCCTCTTTAAACGTTTAAATTTTCCTTTCCCTCTAAAAGGGTAAAAAACCCTTTCCTCTCTAACGAACTAAAAAACCTTCCCTCTCTAACGCACTAAATAACCTTCCTCTCTAACTTACTAAAAAAACCTTCCAAACCCATACTAAAAAACCTTATTTTTTGCACAGAAAAAAAAAGGCTTTCCCAAAACATCTCAGAAGGGTTTTCGGGACCCTGTACACCTTGTACGAGAAACCCAAAAACGGGAAACCAGGGCAGCCCCCGTTTGGAACCCACCCCGGGCCCAAGCACATCAAAAAATTAAAGAAAGTGAAAAGGTTTGCAAAAAGACTATTCCCGGGCTAAGGGAGGGTTCCCTTCGAGAAAAGGGTTAAAAAAAAAGGGGGCCCTGACGACACTGGAAGACAGGAGGATAGGGTGGGATATTTTAAAAAATAAAAAATTACTGAGAGGAATCGACAAGGTTTAAAAACGGAAAAACCCAAGGATGTTCCAGAGAGGGGACCCCGGGCAAAAAGGGGGTCCATTTGGAATTTGGGAAGACTCAGATGAATCACAGGGATGAAAAGGAAAGTATTTTTTCCCAGTTAGAGTTGTCAGGAAGTGGAAAAAATTCGGGAAAAGTGGGGTTTGTGGGGCGGGTTTCCCCTATATAGTTTTTAAAAAAAGGGGTTTAGATAAAGCTCATGAAAAAAGGGGAGTAGACCTAGTGGCGACCAGTAAAGGGAAGGGGCGGGGCCCCAGGAGGAATGAACTAAAACCCGAAAACCACAATTAGGTGGATATTTTATATATATATAAAATAAAATTTATAATAATATATATTTTTAAAATATATTATAAATAAAAAATTTATATAAAAAAAAATAAAAATTTTAAAACAGGCCCGGGGGGGGAATGAGGATTTGGGGAAAAAGGAAGCGGGAAGGGGCTGGGCAGAAATAGAGGAGAAAAAAGCTTTTTAAAAAGCAGGAAATGGGAGCTACAAGCCACAGCAGCAGAAGCTAAGATACAGAGCTTAGTAGAGGAACTAAAAACTCTGAAACAGCCTAAAGAACCAAAGGACAGTACAGCCACGACATCGAGAACTGCTACATCAGTCACAGACGAGGGGACTGTAGGGAGCAAAGGAGCTATACCGTATGCGATGGCTCTATCAGCCCCACGTGGGGCCTGGGAAAAGACAGGGAGAACAGCAGGAACAAATGAGGGGACCAAAGACAATGAAGGAGCTACGCTATACGCAGAGGCTCTAACAGACAATTGCCGTGTCCAGGAACAGCTAAGCATAGGGACATTGGATAAAGAAGAGACAGATGGAAGGAACGCTTCAACAGCAGGAACTAACTCGTCTCAGAGGATGTTCAGGGAAGTACAGTGGGAGGACGAAAGGGAGAGGGTAGTTTTTGTCTGTGGGCTCCAGGAAGTTGAAGGGGAAACTTACAAATCAAGAAAACAGAAGGAAAAAAAAAACAAATGACTGAAAGCATCATGAAAGCAATAAGAGAGGACGACATGACCCAGCTGACAAATTTTCGGAGAATTGGGTGGTTTGCAAGAGGTAAAAACCGTCCAGTCAATGTGATCTCCAAGGCAGAGTCAACTCCAAACCGAATCCTGCAGGAGAAAGCCCATCTAAGGGACAAACAGGAGTACTGGACTCTGTACCTTGATCGAGACAGAACACAAGAAGAAAGGAAGATACTGAAGGAGAGGGTGCAATGTTGCAAGGAGGATTGGGAGGCAAGGAAGGAGGGAAGCAGGAGAAACCAGACCCAGGTGGAAGAGCAAACACAACCTCCTCCAGAAGCACCCACAGAAGGAATCCAACCATGGCATCCCCATTGCAACCAAACAACCTAATCCAAAACCCACACACTGTACCCTCTGCCTCCATCCCCCTCACCACAAACCCCACCCTCACAGTAACCCACACACTGTACCCTCTACCCCCATCCCCCTCACCACAAACCCACCCCCACTGTACCCTCAATCCCCCACCACATACTCCACTCCCACTGTAACCCCCATAGGCCCTCTGCTCCCACCCCCACGCCACAAACCCAACCCCCACAGTAACCCACACACTGTACCCTCTGCCCCATCCCCTCTCACTACAAACCTCACCCTCACAGTAACCCACACACTGTACCCTCAATCCCCCACCACAAACCCCACCCCCCACAGCAACCCCAAATAGGCCCCCACCAGGGCACCTGCTCCCCCAAACCCATCATTCTTCCCAGACCACAATCTTAGAAAAGAAGTTGAAGGTTTGGTACACGAACGCAGATGGAATAACGAATAAATGTGAAGAGTGGCATGAAAGAATCAAGACATCATAGCAGTCACAGAAACAAAACTCACTGGGACAATAACAGACACAATCTTCCCACCCAGATATCAGATCCTGACGAAGGATAGAAAGAGCAGAGCAGGAGGAGGGGTTGCACTGCTCATTAAAAACCGATGGGGATATCAGGAAATGGAAGGAATGGATGAGACTGGAGAAAGGGATTGCATAGTAAATACAATTCAGTCAAGGGAACATAAGGTAGTCACTGCAGTGATGTATAACCCGCCACAGAACTGCAGGAGGCCAAGAGAGGAATATGATGAGAGCAACAGAACAATGGTGGACACACTAGCTGGTTACTGGTTATAGGTCATTTCAACTACAGGGAGATTGATTGGGAAAACCTGGAGCCACATGGGGGTCCAGAAACATGGAGAGTCAAGATGATGGATGTGGTACTGGAAAACCTCATGCACCAACATGTTAGGGACACTACCAGAGAGAGAGAGGAGAAGTTGAACCAGCAAGAGTGGACCTTGTGTTTACCCTGAGTAGCTCAGACATTGAGGACATCACATATGAAAGGCCCCTTGGAGCTAGTGACCACGTGGTTCTGAGCTTTGAATACATAATAGAGCTACAAGTGGAGAGGGTAACAGGAGTAAAAAAGGAAAAGCCAAACGATAAAAGGGGAGACTACACAGGTATGAGGACTTTCCTGCAGGAGGTTCAGTGGGAGAGTTGGTAGGAAAGTCAGTAAACGAAATGATGGACTACAATGCAAGGAGGCAGAGGTAAGGTGTGTTCCCAATTTTATCAGAAATAGTGGGAAGACCAGAATGAGCCCTTGGTTTACCCGAAAGTGTAGAAAGGAAAAAACTAAGTGTGCTAGAGAATGGAAAAAGTGCAGAAGGCAAAGGACCCAGGAAAATAAAGAGTTTAGTCGACAAGCCAGAAACGAGTATGCACAGATAAGGAGGGAGGCCCAGCAGCAGTAGGATATGACATAGCATCGAAAGTCAAGTCAAACCTGAAACTGCTTCATAGCCACATCAGAAGGAAGACAACAGTCAAGGACCAGGTAATCAGACTGAGGAAAGAAGGTGGGGAGCTCACAAGAAATGACCAAGAAGTACGTAAGAAGCTCACAAGAAATGACCAAGAAGTACGTGAGGAGCTCACAAGAAATGACCAAGAAGTACGTGAGGAGCTCAACACAAGATTTAAGGAAGTAATTACAGTGGAGGCAGAAGGGACAGTGGGAAGACAAAACAGAGGGGTACACCAACAAGGGATATACCAACAAGTGTTGTATGAAAAACACACAACCGAGGAGGATGTGAAGACGCTCCTAAGTGACCTTGATACCTCAAAGGCGTTGGGACTGGACATCTCTCTGTGGGTCCTTAGAGAGGGAGCAGAGACACTGTGACACTAATCACAATCTTCAACACATCTCTGGAACTGGGCAACTACTTGAGGTATGGAAGACGGCAAATGTAGTCAACATCTTTAAGAAAGGAGACAGAAATGAGGCACTAAACTACAGACCAGTGTCGCTGACGTGTATAGTATGCAAAGTCATGGAGAAGATTATCAGGAGAGTGGTGGAACACCTGGAATGGAACAAGATTATAAACGACAGCCAGCACGGATTCATGGAAGGCAAATCCTGCGTCACAAACCTACTGGAGTTTTATGACAAGACAAGGTAACTGAAGTAAGACATGAGAGGGAGGGGTGGGTCGATTTTATTTTCTTCGACTGCAAGAAGGCCCTCGACACAGTTCCTCACAAAAAATTAGTGCAGAGGACCAGGCACGTATAACAGGAAGGGCACTGCAATGGATCAGAGAATACATGACAGGGAGGCAACAACGAGTCTGCAAACCTCACTCAAGGAGAAAGATCTAGGGGTGAGTATAATACCGAGCACGTCTCCGGAAGCACACATTAACCAGATAACTGCTGCGGCATATGGGCTCCTGGCAAACCTGAGAATAGCGTTCTGATACCTCAGTAAGGAATAATTCAAGACTCTGTACACTGTGTACGTCAGGCCCATACTGGAGTATGCAGCACCAGTTTGGAACCACACCTAGTCAAACACGTCAAGAAATTAGAGAAAGTGCAAAAGTTTGCAACAAGGCTGGTTCCAGAGCTAAGGAAAATGTCCTACGAAGAAAGGTTAAGGGAAATCGGCCTGACGACACTGGAGGACAGGAGGGTCAGGGGAGACATGATAACGACATACAAAATACTGCGTGAAATAGATAAGGTGGACAGAGACAGGATGTTCCAGAGATGGGACACAGAAACAAGGGGTCACAATTGGAAATTGAAGACTCAGATGAGTCAAAGGGATGTTAGGAAATATTTCTTCAGCCACAGAGTTGTTAGGAAGTGGAACAGTCTGGCAAGTGATGTAGTAGAGGCAGTTACTATACATAGTTTTAAGACGAGGTATGATAAAGCTCATGGAGCAGGGAGAGGGAGGACCCAGTAGCGGCCAGTGAAGAGGCGGGGCCAGGAGCTGAATCTCGACCCCTGCAACCACAAATGAGTACACACACACACACACACACACACACACTACTACTACTAACTGGTACATTGAGAAACATTGGTTTTCAATCTTTATATCCCGATCATGTGTTGTACACCTGGTCTACCAGTCATGCAGCACCTGTTGTTGTACACCTGGTCTACCAGTCATGCAGTACTTGTTGTTGTACACCTGGTCTACCAGTCTTGCAGCACTTGTTGTTGTACACCTGGTCTACCAGTCTTGCAGCACCTGTTGTAAACCTGGTCTACCAGTCATGCAGTACTTGTTGTTGTACACCTGGTCTACCAGCCTTGCAGCACTTGTTGTTGTACACCTGGTCTACCAGTCTTGCAGCACCTGTTGTAAACCTGGTCTACCAGTCTTGCAGCACTTGTTGTTGTACACCTGGTCTACCAGTCTTGGAGCACCTGTTGTTGTACACCTGGTCTACCAGTCTTGCAGCACCTGTTGTTGTACACCTGGTCTACCAGTCATGCAGTACTTGTTGTACACCTGGTCTACCAGTCTTGCAGCACTTGTTGTTGTACACCTGGTCTACCAGTCTGCAGCACTTGTTTTTTGTACACCTGTCTCACCAGTCTTGGCAGCACCTGTTGTTGTACACACCTGGTCTACCAGTCATGCAGTACTTGTTGTACACCTGGTCCCACCAGTCCTGCAGCACTTGTTGTTGTACACCTGTCTACCATCTTGCAGCACCTGTTGTTTTTACACCTGGTCTACCAGTCATGCAGTACTTGTTGTACACCTGGTCTACCAGTCTTGCAGCACTTGTTGTTGTACACCTGGTCTACCAGTCTTGCAGCACCTGTTGTTGTACACCTGGTCTACCAGTCATGCAGTACTTGTTGTACACCTGGTCTACCAGTCTTGCAGCACTTGTTGTTGTACACCTGGTCTAAACCCGTCTTGCAGCACTTGTTGTTGTACACCTGGTCTACCAGTCTTGCAGCACTTGTTGTACACCTGGTCTACCAGTCTTGCAGCACTTGTTGTTGTACACCTGGTCTACCAGTCTTGCAGCACCTGTTGTTGTACACCTGGTCTACCAGTCTTTCAGCACTTGTTGTTGTACACCTGGTCTACCAGTCATGCAGTACTTGTTGTACACCTGGTCTACCAGTCTTGCAGCACTTGTTGTTGTACACCTGGTCTACCAGTCTTGCAGTACTTGTTGTTGTACACCTGGTCTACCAGTCTTGCAGCACTTGTTGTTGTACACCTGGTCTACCAGTCTTGCAGCACCTGTTGTTGTACACCTGGTCTACCAGTCTTGCAGCACTTGTTGTTGTACACCTGGTCTACCGACATGCAGTACTTGTTGTTGTACACCTGGTCTACCAGTCTTGCAGCACTTGTTGTTGTACACCTGGTCTACCAGACATGCAGTACTTGTTGTTGTACACCTGGTCTACCAGTCTTGCAGCACTTGTTGTTGTACACCTGGTCTACCAGACATGCAGTACTTGTTGTTGTACACCTGGTCTACCAGACATGCAGTACTTGTTGTTGTACACCTGGTCTACCTGGCCACTAATACCAGCTGTTGTACACCTGATCTGTACTCGTAAACAGGTTCTGCTTGATCAGACAGATTGTTGCTCCCTCACTGCACGCAAACACTGTCATTTCAACTTAGCTGATCCGAATATTCTGTAAGAAATGACAGTTCCTCTGAGAAATTTAAACTTTGTGGAACACTTTCTTACATATGCTGACAGAACACTCAACATTCTTACATCTGCTGACACAATACTCAACATTCTAACATCTGCTGACAGGACACTCAACATTCTTACATCTGCTGACAGAACGCTCAACATTCTTACATCTGCTGACACAATACTCAACATTCTTACATCTGCTGACAGGACACTCAACATTCTTACATCTGTTGACAGGACACTCAACATTCTTACATCTGCTGACAGAACGCTCAACATTCTTACATCTGCTGACAGAACACTCAACATTCTTACATCTGCTGACAGAATACTCAACATTCTTACATCTGCTGACACAATACTCAACATTCTTACATCTGCTGACACAATACTCAACATTCTTACATCTGCTGACAGAACGCTCAACATTCTTACATCTGCTGACAGAACACTCAACATTCTTACATCTGCTGACACAATACTCAACATTCTTACATCTGCTGACAGGACACTCAACATTCTTACATCTGCTGACAGAACACTCAACATTGTTACATCTGCTGACAGAACACTCAACATTCTTAGATCTGCTGACAGAACACTCAACATTCTTACATCTGCTGACAGAATATTCAATATTCTTACATCTGCTGACAGAACACTCAACATTCTTACATCTGCTGACAGAACACTCAACATTCTTACATCTGCTGACAGAACACTCAACATTCTTACATCTGCTGACAGAACCCTCAACATTCTTACATCTGCTGACAGAACACTCAAACATTCTTACATCTGCTGAAAAGAACACTCAACATTCTTTACATCTGCTGGCAGAACACTCAACATTCTTACATCTGCTGGCAGAACACTCAACATTCTTACATCTGCTGACAGAACACTCAGCATTCTTGCATCTGCTGACAGAATATTCAATATTCTTACATCTGCTGACCCGAAAAACTCAACATTCTTACATCTGCTGACAGAACACTCAACATTCTTACATCTGCTGACAGAATATTCAATATTCTTACATCTGCTGACAGAACACTCAACATTCTTACATTTGCTGACAGAACACTCAACATTCTTACATCTGCTGACAGAACACTCAACATTCTTACATTTGCTGACAGAATATTCTTCTTACATCTGCTGACAGAATATTCAATATTCTTACATCTGCTGACAGAACACTCAACATTCTTACATCTGCTGACAGAATATTCAATATTCTTACATCTGCTGACAGAACACTCAACATTCTTACATCTTCTGACAGAACACTCAACATTCTTACATCTGCTGACAGAATATTCAATATTCTTACATCTGCTGACAGAATATTCAATATTCTTATATCTGCTGACAGAATATTCAATATTCTTACATCTGCTGCATTTTCTCGTATAAAAATCATCACCGAGAATATAGCGATGTAGATTATATTATTATTCTTATTACTATTATTATTATTATAACTATTTATTATTATTATTATTATTATTATTATTATTATTATTATTATTATTATTATGTGTCCATCGCGGGAGACGTTTAAGAAGTTGCCTGATTTTTTTCCCCTTCCTTCTCAAGTTTTAAGTTTTATTTTCGCTCACAGCTCGAGAATGCCTCGTCCAATTGCCTTCAAAATTTCAAACCTTGTGTAAGGCAACGAGGACCATATTCTGGAGACTGGCTTGTTTACCTGCCCTCTTACCAAAGTTGTTGACAAAATCCCAGCCTCGTGGGATGCTGGAACAGCTTCCAAATTCCTGAGTGACGTAGCTTCAAACATTCCAAACAAGTGACTGCTAATTCGACATCGGCGGTGACTGACATTATGAAGAGTTGGTACATGTTCGACTCGGGTGTAAAATACTGAGAAACTTTTATTGGCGTTACATCGCGCTAAATAATTTTTCAGTTCACCTCTGAACGACTTCAATATTTAATGGTGGAAACATCGCTGGGACAAGTGTACAAATTTTCAAGACGAAATTGAACAAGTACCTTCAACAGGTGCTAGATCAACCAGTCTGTGATGGATATGTGGGCCAGCGGACCGCAAGCAGGAACAGCTTGGTTGACCAGGCAAGCACCAGACGAGCCTGGCCCATGGCCGGGCTCCTAGTGTAGGAAAAACTCTGGAAACTCATCAGAGGTATAAAGAGATATCTTAGGATCAGGACAACGCTCACTCAGTGTTTGAGTGCAGACACATTTGTCGATGTGGTAAAATAGTAGAGAAATCTTACAATCGTTGGAATCTGTTCCACAACTGGAGATTATTATAATTATTATAATCATGGGGGAGCGCTAAACCCTTAGGATTATAGAGCGCACGTGGGGGGGGGGAATGGAAGGTATTCAGGCTCCATTTAGGGAACCGGAGCACAGATTCAATGCAACAGATCAAGAGCCTCTCACCAGCGTCAAGGAACCCCCCTTGAGGGGTCATAACTGGAGAATGACTCATATGATCGGCTTCAAATTTTCATCGCTGATATATGGGTTCCTGAGCGCAAGGTTCACGGTGCTATTGTATGACATAAGTACAAATTTGCCAACTTTATCGAATAAATGGTGATATTTTTTTTTTTCAGCAACCAAAAAATTGTTTCTTCTGAGAGGCTACCCAGTATTATTGACGATATAATCTATAATAAGAATCATGTACCATAAGTTGGGCCAGAGTACGTGCAAATTTGAAATTTCATTGAAATTAAAAAAAAATGGAATCGTTGGAATCAAATCATTTCCTGGAGAATACCTTTTTTAATCGGCTTCAAACTTTTACAGTTGGTAAAGTTTATTACAACAAAGTCTGTGACTCACCCTGACCTGTGTCAATTTCAACTTGCCATTTTATTAAGCAAATTATTTCTCGTCTTCAAATCCTAAATGCTGGTGTGTCTTAGCTGGTAGTATTTTTATATTTTGCTCTAATTCTTTTTTTTTTCAAATTGAAAATATTCTTTTTCTTACATGACTGTAGAGAATTTTAAATAGAATCTATATGAAAAAGGAAAACTGGAGAAAAATAAAATTCGCGTTTATAAGAACATAAGAACGAAGGAACACTGCAGCAGGCCTACTGGCCCATGCGAGGCAGGTGCAAGTCTCCTACCGGCTTAAGCCAATGCACCCAACCTAGTCAGGTCAGGTCACATTGACTTAAGGGAGGAACACGACAACCGACCTGGTAGCACAAGCTATCAGGTCCAACTCACACCCACCCACATCCACTCATGTATTTATCCAACCTATTTTTAAAGCTACACATCGTTCTGGCCTCTATAACTGTACTTGGGAGTTTGTTCCACTCATCCACAACTCTATTACCAAACCAGTACTTTCCTATATCCTTCCTGAATCTGAATTTTTCCAACTTAAAACCATTGCTTCGAGTCCTGTCTAGGATAGATATTTTCAGCACACTATTTACATCCCCTTTATTTATTCCTGTCTTCCATTTATACACCTCAACCATATCCCCCCTAATTCTACGTCTTTCTAGAGAGTGCAGATTCAGGGCCCTTAGTCTATACTCAGGGAAGGTTTCTGATACATGGGATCAACTTTGTCATCCTCCTTTGAACATTTTCCAGAGCATTTATATCCATTCTGTAATACGGTGACCAAAACTGTGCAGCATAATCTAAATGAGGCCTAACCAAGGATGTATAGAGTTGAAGAACAACCTGAGGACTCCTGGAAATATAAACACTTATGCAGTATAACCAAAACGACCTTCTTCACTTTTACTCTCACCACGACACCAAAACCAAACGTGGTGTAATTATAGGCTTCTTCCTGCGTGCACTCAGAATCTGCAGCAATGAGTTCCTTGAAGAAGAATGCACGATAATTGAACAAGTATTTTCTAAACTCCACTATCTTCGTCACTTCATCAGAGACTGCAGACGACGGGCATTAAACATCTTCAACACACCCAGAGAAGACACTGCCGAGAAGAGATACATAGTCCTCCCCACCAACTCCATTGCCAAACACGTTTCCAACATCTTTTCCAATACCTCCTTTCAAGTATCTACCTCCACAACCACGACCATCAAGGACATTACCAGTGATAGACAGGACAAGTTTCCACCCTCTGCAGGGTATACATAATCCTTGTAATGACTGCAACAAGTTATACGTGGGCGAAACATCAAGGGACCTCCAGACACGTATTTCAGAACACCAATACGCAAGCAGGTCTGACGACACAAGGAATGCCTGTGTACAACACCGTAATTCACACAACCACTTGATAAACTACAGAAACTCAAGACTCATCGCCACAGAAGACAACACTCAATACCGAAGAATCCTGGAATCATCACTTATTTCTATATCCGACAACTTCAACCAGAATAGTGGCTTCTATAACATAGCTGAACCACTTGCCAAGAACCTTCTTCATCGCTATCCCACATAAGAACACTGTAGAAGGTCTGCTCACCAACTTATCCAATCTCATTTACAAGCTACCCAAGATTTTAGACTCTACAACCCGACTCGGTACATCATCAGATGCAGCATTCTCCACCCGACCTCAGCATTCTGAACCTGACTATAAATACTCGCGTCCCTTCCACCCCAGGTAGATCTGTTTGTGTCTTGAAAAAGCCCACTGTGTGGGTGAAACGTAGTCAATAAAGGATCACATTATACTGCATAAGTGTTTATATTTCCATTGTGTCGGTATTTTATACCATTTATATCCACTGAGGACTCCTATTATTTATGCTTCTTGATATGAAGCCAAGGATTCTATTACCTTTATTGCGAACACTTATGCACTGTTGTCTTGGTTTCAGATTATTGCTAACCAGAACTCCTAAATCTTTTTCGCAATCCGTAATATTAAGATCTACATTATTTAGTTTATATGTGACATGGTTATTGTCCATTCCAACATTTAGAACTTTGCATCTGCCACTTCTCCGACCACTGCATCAGTCTATTCAAATCTTCCTGGAGTGCTCTATTGTCCTCGTCAGAATGAATTCGACGGCCTATTTTGGTGTCATCGGCAAACTTGCTGATGTCACTCTTTATGCCCTCATCTATGTCGTTTATGTAGATTGTGAACAGCAGGGGGCCCAACACTGACCCCGGTGGAACACCGCTCGTGACGCTTCCCCACTCTGATTTCTCCCCATTTATGCAAACTCTCTGCTGCCTATTTGTCAACCATGCCTCTATCCAGGAAAAAATTCTCCTCCTATTCCATGTGCCTTTATTTTCCTCAATAGTCTCTGATGTGGGACCCTGTCAAAAGTCTTACTGAAGTCCATATACACAATATCATATTCATTACCATGATCTACCTCCTCAAATACCTTAGTGAAAAAAGTTAATAAATTCGTAAGGTAGGAACGCCCCTTTGTAAAACCATGCTGAGATTCGTTGATTAATTTATGCTTTTCAAGGTGACTACGAAGTGCCTCGGCAATTATTGATTCCATAAATTTTCCCACTATGGAAGTTAGGCTTATTGGTCTATAGTTCGAAGCTAAGGACCTCTCACCTGCTTTGAAAATAGGTATCACATTTGCCATTTTCCACTTATATGGCACCATGCCAGTTTGTAGTGATATGTTGAAAAGATTAGCCAAAGGTTGCTAAGCTCCCTTTACATTCCTTAGAACCCTTGCATACAGTTCATCAGGGCCTGGGGATTTGTTAGGTTTTAATTTATCTATTTGCCTAAGGACCATGTCACTTGTGACCCTAATCGTGCACAGTTTATTATCGTCCTGTTCTACATAATTTATCATTTCTGGAATATCGCTGGTATCCTCCTGTGTAAAAACTGAGAGGAAGTATGTGTTAAAAATTCTACACATTTCCTTATTACTGTCAGTGAGCTGACCCGAGGAACTTTTGAGTGGGCCTATCTTGTCCCTGATCTTACTTCTGTATACCTGAAAGAATCCTTTTGGGTTAGTCTTTGATTCTCTTGCAACTTTAACCTCATAATCTCTTTTTATTTTTCTAATTCCCTTTTTTATTTCTCTCTTTAACTGAATATATCGATTTCTTAATTGTCCCTCTCCTCTTTTGATTTGCCCATATATGCCTCTCTTTTGACCAATCAGATATTTTAATCTATTGTTCATCCATTTAGGATAATTTTTGTTTGATCTGATTTCCCTATTTGGAACATAATTTGACTGAGCAGCTAGAACTATGCCCTGGAAAGCGTCATATCGACAACCATCACCACCTACCTGACCCTTAGTCAGGTCATTCCAGTTCAGCCCACCTAAGTAATTTTTCAGTCCTATGAAATCAGCCAAGCGAAAGTCAGGGACAGAGACTTGATTGCCATTATTAGGGGAATTCCATGATATATTAAAACTGAGTGATTTGCGATCACTTTCCCCAAGCTCATCATTAACCTCAAGATTATTAATTAGTGTTTCCCTACTGGCAAGAACCAAGTCAAGGAGGTTATTTCCCCTAGTTGGCTCTGTCACAAACTGTTTTAAAAAACACTCCTGGATCGTATCAAGAAAGTCACCTGACTCTAAATTTCCTGTCAAATTGCTCCAGTCAATCTGTCTATAGTTGAAATCTCCCATTAGCACAACATTTTCGTATGTAGATGCCTTACGAATTTCGTCCCATAGAAGTTTACTGCACTCCCTATCAAGATTTGGGGCCCTGTAAATCACACCCAAAATTAGTTTTTCTCGGCCCTCGAGAAGCTGTAACCAAACAGATTCAGTGGCTGACTCTTCTAATTTTATATCTTGTCTAACACAACAATTTAAATTGTCTCTGACATACATTGCTACTCCACCCCCCTTCCTGTTGACCCTGTCAGTGCGGAATAATTTATAGCCTTGTATGTGACATTCAGAGGGCATCTCTCTGTCTTTCAGATTGAGCCAGGTCTCTGTTATAGCAATAATATCTATGTTTCCTGCACTTGCAATTAATCTTAGCTCATCTATCTTATTTCTTACACTCCTGCTATTAGTATAGTAAACCTCAAGGGAGCTAGTCCTTTGCTGCCCTCTGCTGTCCCCCTTTGTTTGCTGACTTGATCTATTGTCTTTATTTATAACTTCATGCTGAATGCCTTTTATACATTTACTGTTTCCAACCCTAGTGTTGCAACCTGCTTGTTTCCCACACACACACCCATACCTCTATCTTCTATCAGTTTAAAATCATATTCATTTCACCAATGGCCTTCTCAATTGAGTTTGCAAGTGCTACCACCCCAGCCCCAGAGAGATGTACCCCATGCCTTGCATACATATCATGTTTGCCATAAAAGTTGTTCCAGTTGTCAATGAATGGGATTGCAAGTTCCTTGCAGTATCTGTCTAGCCAGCAATTTACACCAATTGCCCTAGACAACCATTCATTTCCCTCCCCTTCTAGGCAAGATGCTACATATGATTGGGACCCCTCCCTTAGACTTAATGAAATCTATAGCTGACCTGTAATTATCTAGCAGATCTTCTCTCCTACCCTTCCCAATATCATTTCCCCCAGCACTGAGACAGATAATGGGCTTGTTCCCATTACCTGACATGATACTATCCAGCCTGTTAACTATGTCCCCAACACCAGCTCCAGGGAAGCACACTCTATCTCTCATCTTCTTATTCCTATTACAAAAAGCACGGTCAATATATCTTACCTGAGAGTCACCAACCACAAGAATGCGCTTACCTCTGTTAGCAGGGGCAGTAGTACCCTTGCCTTCACTGGCCACTAAAGTTCATTCATCCTGAAGAACAGAGAAGCGATTTCCTACCTTCAGATCTTCACTCTTAACTTTCCTTACTCTGATGCGCCTCCCATTACTGTGAACCACTCGCCACTTGTAGCAGGTGCTGGACTGCACCTCACTGCTGGTAGCCGTTGCTACCTCCCCACCTACAGCCTCCTCAAAGCGAGAGACAGACTGCACCTCATTGCTAGAAGCCTCATTCCCCACAACTCCAGCCACCTCACACTCTCTCCCAGACCCATTGAGGTGGACCTTCAGCCTCCTAATCTCCTCCTGGAGAAGCAAGACCTCCTCCTTCAACTCTCCAACCTCAATTTTTAAAACACTGCAGAAGCAAGCCATGCTTTGTAACCGTCCACGCTAATCCCCAAAGCAGCTCAGGGTCTGTGACCTCACGTGACGACTGACCACTTACCACTTATTAGTTGAAGTCGGGGAGACTTTCCCATTTTCGGAATATTCTCAGCAACATTTTTGTTGACTGTCTCAAAAAATTTTCGCTTATTACTTGAAAACGCCTTATTCAATCGGCTTTAAATTTTGAACGCTGGTATATCTTGGGAAAGATTTGTGGAACTTACATGTGTTGGTGACCTAGGCACAATGTTCCACAGGATATTCACAAATTTTGTTTCTCCGTGATAACTAGAGAAGAGGTGTGATCGCCTTCATGAATTTCAACATTTGCAACTTAAAAAGGTTGATTATTTAAGCCATTTTTAATTTGAAATGCATAGTATTATTTTATCCTATGCAGCATTATAGTCTTCATGTATAAAGGTCTGTAGATCTAGAATTGACTGTTTCATTTTCTGCAATCTCAGATTTAGGCTTCCTTGAATAAAACATTATACAATATAAGTACAGTGATTGGAATTTTCATGGTTGAGCTGTAGCAAAATTGTTTTCTATTTGACAATAACTGTAAGTTGATCATGTAGTCAGCTTTAACTCCTAGCGGATGTTTCCTAAGAAAAATCAATTCATGTTTAGGGTAAGTTACATTTTGCTGTTGCAGTAATCAATTGCTTTTCTGTGAAAATGGGGACAAAGTTAAATACCTTTTCACGTGTATTAATTTCTGGTTGTTGTCAATTGTTCTAACCTTCCTGAATAGTCATCAATCTTTTAAGAGACTAGGCTAATGTGCGTTCGTCCAATTTGCGTTTTTGGTCTATCAAAGATGAGAAATAATTTACATCTTTTACTGAAGTGTGATTATATTTCTATGTATTGCATAAATTGCTTCAACCCTTCGGATTTTCTGTCAAATTTAACTGCTATCAGCTTAATGTCCCGTATTTAGGATCCATTGCAAGAATGTGGACATTTATTGCACTTTTTCTGGAAGGCTTTGATTATAGTTCTATAAAACTTGTAAATGCTTGTCGATCCTTGTGTTTTTCTTTGCTCGAATTCTAACTTCATCACAACTTATGTCACGTTTTGTACCATTGCAATCATGTGCATTTAGGCACAGGAGATATGGGTTTTGGAATATGGAGAAACCTTTCTAGGATCGTGCAGCGACCGAAATTCATCTATATTATTATTATTATTATGAATTCAAATATGTGGGTATTCATTAAGAAACTTGGAAAAGCAAGGAGGGTAGATGAGAGAGAGGAGAGAGAGAGAGAGAGAGAGAGAGAGAGAGAGAGAGAGAGAGAGAGAGAGAGAGAGAGAGAGAGAGAGATTATACTTCAAAAATCTCTGATATTATCCTAACACCACAAGTCTTCGAAAATGCAATTAATGACATGCCCATGTACTCTACCCCAGGCCCGGACTCGTGGAACTCCGTGTTCATCAAGAACTGCAAGAAGCCCCTGTCACGTGCCTTCAGCATTCTGTGGAGAGAGAGCATGGACACAGGGGTCATCTCACAGTCACTAAAAACAACAGACATAGCCCCACTCAACAAAGGTGGCAGTAAAGCAATTGCAAAGAAATACAAGCCGATAGCGCTAACACCCCATACCATAAAAATCTTTGAGAGGGTTCTAAAAAGTAAGATCGCCAACCACTTAGATACCCATCAGTTACACAGCCCAGGGCAACACGGGTTTAGAGTAGGTCGCTCCTGCCTCTCCCAGCTACTGACCACTATGATAAGGTCCTGGATGCTTTAAAGGATAAACAAACTTTAGATGTAGTATACAAAGACTTTGCGAAAGCCTTCGACAAGTGCGATCATGGTGCAATAGCACACAAAATGCGTGATAAAGGAATAACAGGAAAAGTTGATAGATGGATCTATAACTTCCTAACAAATAGAGCACAAAGAGTAAAGTCTGAGATGGCTATATTGAAAAGTTCTGTTCCACAAGGCACGGTACTCACTCCCATCCTGTTCCTCATTGCCATGACAGTGTCCTCCATCGAACACACCGCAAGACTCCAAGCAGACATCAACCAAATCTTTAAATGGGCTGCAGAAAACAATATGAAGTTCAATGAAGAAAAATTTCAACTACTCAGATATGGAAAACTTGAGGAAATTAAAGCTGTATCAGGGTATACAACAAATTCTAACCATATAATAGAGCGAAAAACTAATGTGAAGGATCTGGGAGTGATAATATCAGAGAATTTCACCTTCAAAGATCACAATAATGTATCTACCTCATCTGCTAGAAAAATGGTAGGATAGATAATGAGAGCCTTCAAAACTAGGGACCCCATGCCCATGATGATTCTCTTCAAATTGCTTGTTCTATCTAGTCTGGAATACTGCTGTACACTAACTGCACACTTCAAGGAAGGTGAAATTGCTGACATGGAGAATGTACAGAGAACTTTCACGACACACATAAGTACGATAAAGCGCCTAAATTACTAGGAATTGTTGAAGTTCCTTGAGTTGTGTTCCCTGGAACAAAGGCGAGAAAGATACATGAGAAAATCCTAGCGGGATTAGTGCCAAACTTGCACAAGACAATCACTCCCTACGAAAGCAAAAAACTCGGCAGGAGATGCAACATCTCGTGTAGTGTACTCGTGGTGTAGGGGCGCCACGAGTACACTAAGAGACAACACAGTAAGTGTCAGGGTCCCAAGACTGTTCATCTGCTTCCCAGCATACATAAGGGGGATTACCAATAGACCCCTGGTTTTCTTCGAGGAGGAGCTGGACAGGCACCTAAAGTCAGTACCTGACCAACCGAGCTGTAGTTCGTACGTCAGTTTGCGTTGGATCAGCAGTAACAGCCTGGTTGATGAGACACTGATCCACCACGAGGCCTGGCGGACCGCGGGTTCTATATGTTGTACACATAGAACATTAACTAAAGCACACTTATTAGACACAGGAAAGTCAGAAGGAACAAAAAGACATTCAGGAAACTGAGAAAAATCGTGAATACTTTTCACGTATGCTAAATCAAAGTCAAAACCCTCTTTTAGTATTGTCTTTATAAGCAAAGGAGACTCACAGAAAGATGACGATAAAGAGCGAAATCCTCAAAGAAACAATAAGAGAGAAACAGTAAGAAAGAGTGTTCAGCAATGAAACCGACACCAGGAAAGATGAAGACTCAAATAATTTCTTAATTAATTCTGCTAACTCTACAAATTATTTATCAGACATTTGTACAAATCCTTTAGGCTTCGAAAAAGATATAGACAACATGCCCATTTATAAGTACCATTAGCAAGAACAATGAGCGTTCTTTGGAGGAGCAGCTCAGATTTAGTTGGTATCCTACAGGCCTTAAAAAGCGCAAACAAAGCCACTCCTTGCAAAGAAGGCAACAGAGTTATGGCAAATACTTACAGATCAGTATTGACCGCGGGTTCAATCCCGGCCGGGGGTATGGTTTAGATCAGTATTACTAATATCACACATAATAAAATCTTTGAAAAGGTGCTACTGTTTATGTAATTGCAAATCCAACACAATTCAAATCAACATGGAGTTAGAGCAAGAACATTCCTCTCACAACAATATATTATGACAAATCATCATGACAGTCACTGATGATTTGTTAAACAATGAAAGAGCAGTTGTGGCCATAGAGTGATAGCCCATAAAATGAGGTCATTACATATAAAAGGAAAGGAATTAAGACATATAATATTTTGAATGTTCTTGCTATCTCCACCCTATCATTTTCATTGCAGCTATAAGAGTTACTCTACAGTACTCAAATAAAGAGTAATTATATTTTATTTATCTCTGTCTCATCATTATTTTCTAGGTGTAGAAGATCTTTCCTCGGACATTAGATTTTAAGATCTTACCTGGTAGTATATATATTCGTCTGAACTGCAAGGATATCAAGTACTGTCAGTGTCTTCATAGGACGTAAGATGAGACAAGCCTAACAGTACACAGAAGCTGGTGTAACTGCAACGTCAAGTGATCTGTAACTAACTATAGACTGCAGTGACTTGTAGCTGAGATAACTGTGGACCACAGTGACTTGTAGTTGAGGAGCCTATAGACTCCAGTGACTTATAGTTGAGGAACCAGTAGTCCCCAGTGACTTGTAGCTGATATACCAGCACACCCCAGTAACCTTTAGTTCATCTACCAGTACACCCCAATAACTCGTAGTTCAAGGACCTTCACACCCCAGTGACTTGTAGTTCAGGTACCTGCACACCCCAGTGACTTGCAGCTAAGGTACCTGTAGACCCCAGTAACTTGTAGCTAAGGTACCTGTAGACCCCAGTGACTTGTAGTTGAGGTACCAGCAGATCCCATGTACGTAAGGTCTGGCCGTGTAGCCATAATTGCCGCGAGGAAATACAATTTCGACGAGGGGACAGTCAGAAGTGAACCACGTTTCTGGACGCTTCAAGGGGTGTTATCAGAGGGGGACCACACTAACTTAATTTATTAAGAGACGACCAGGGGAACTGAGCACAGCCAGAGGAAGCTGAGCACAGCCAGAGGAAGCTGAGCACGGCCAGAGGAAGCTGAGCACGGCCAGAGGAAGCTGAGCACGGCCAGAGGAAGCTGAGCACGGCTAAAGGAAGCTGAGCACGGTCAGAGGAAGCTGAGCACGGCCAGAGGAAGGTGAGCACGGCCAGAGGAAGCTGAGCACGGCTAGGAAAAGCTGAGCACGGCAGGGGAAACTAAGCACGGGCAGGAGAGGCTGAGGACACCCAGGTGAGGTTGAGCATGACCAGGTGTGGTGTGCGTCGAGTGTAAATTTTGTATTCGATGTACATCAAATACAAAATTTACATGCCTGTACGTGATCTCAAGCAAGCTTTAAACACGGTAAATCATTGCTTGATTAAACGAGTGCACCACTTAAGTACGATGTGACTACCAGCTGTGCTGGAGGTTGTCTGTTTGTTTAGCATGAGAGGGCTACCTCAAGTGTGGTTATCATCACACTAGAGTCTGTCCTCTGTATGACTGGATACTTGAAGGATACCTGAAGGATGCTTCTGTGCAAACTCAAATCATTTAGCAGAGCGGAAGCTTCCTGTGCAAGACTTGGGAGTAATGATATCAGATCTCACATTGAAGGAGCACCACAAGATAAATGATGGGCTGGATAACTGTTGTGAGGTTTTAGGGTTGGAAACATAGTAGTTCAGGTGAAGTAATACCAACTCCTCTACATGGCATTTATTGGTATAAATGGTCGTGTCGTCTGCCAGTGTGTCCTTTCAGCAAGATTCTTATATGATGATTGAATTATGCCCCATGGGCAAGCTGTGGTGAACCTAGACAACTAAATGGTTATAACTATGACCATAATTTTTAGAGGGGTGGACTGGTAAACCAGCAGAAGGCCTCGGTCAGATGACCAAAAGCTCCAACAGTGGGTCATCATATGACTAAGACCCGCGTCAGGAAACACTTGTCCTGTTTCCTGACGAACCTTACCTAACCTGTGGTGAGCCAAGGGTTGGAAACTAGAGGTCGAAGTCAGTGACCTTTCAATGTGACTCAAGCCAGTCATTTAAGCCTAGCAACGGTCTTTACTTACATGTGTTACATACTGTTGACAGCTCAGATTACACTACATGCAGGACGTCCTCGTCATGCAGGCAAATAATGTGATATGTACAATATAAACAGATTGGCAGATGCTACAGAGATGAATATCAAACAATGACTCACTACAATGGGAGGAATGTTGTACAAGAAAACATATATCATACTCTCAGATCATACTGAAAGCATAATGAATTTTAGCGGATTGTGATGGAAATCAGAGGAGATTGATTGATATTCAGATGGTCTCCTGGTTCTAAAGGAAATTATGTACAAAAGAGTAAAAAGTACTTAACAGGCAACCGGTTATATTTTGCACACGAGTCACACCTGTTAAAATCCAGAGTTGATAGAGCACATGAATAATCAGTGTGCAATAGAAAAACATCCACAGTTAAATAAATTGCCCACACAGTAAATGTAAATATGACACACATTTCATGTAATATGACACACAGTCATGTAATATGACACAGTCATGTAATATGACACACAGATATGTAATATGACACACAGTCATGTAATGTGACACACAGTTATGTAATATGACACAGTCATGTAATATGACACACAGTCATGTAATATGACACTGTCATGTAATATGACACACAGATATTAATATGAAACACAGTCATGTAATGTGACACACAGTTATGTAATATGACACACAGTCATGTAATATGACACACAGTCATGTAATATGACACACAGTCATGTAATATGACACACAGTCATGTAATATGACACACAGTTTTATGTAATAGGGACACACAGTTATGTAATATGAAACACAGTCATGTAATTATGACACACAGTCATGTAATATGACACACAGTCATGTAATATGACACAGAGTCATGTAATATGACACACAGTCATGTAATATGATTGCATTTTCTTGGACTGCAAGAAGGCGTTTGACACAGTTCCACACAAGAGATTGGTGCAAAAACTGGAGGGACAAGCAGGGATAACAGGGAAAGGAATACAATGGATTCAGGGGAATACTTGTCAGGAAACGCAGCGAGTCATGGTACGTGGCGAGGTGTCAGAGTGGGCACCTGTGACCAGCGGGGTCCCGCAGGGGTCAGTCCTAGGACCAGTGCTGTTCCTGGTATTTGTGAACGACATGACGGAAGGAATAGACTCTGAGGTGTCCCTGTTTTGCAGATGACGTGAAGTTGATGAGAAGAATAACTCGATCGAAGACCAGGCAGAACTAAAAAGGGGATCTGGACAGGCTGCAGACCTGGTCCAGCAATTGGCTCCTGGAGTTCAATCCCACCAGTGCAAGTCATGAAGATTGGGGAAGGGCAAAGAAGGCCGCAGCGGAGTACAGTCTAGGGGGTCAGAGACTACAAACCTCACTCAAGGAAAAAGATCTTGGGGTGAGTATAACACCAGGCACATCCCCTGAAGCGCACATCAACCAAAAACTGCTGCAGCATATGGGCGCCTAGCAAACCTCAGAACAGCATTCCGACATCTTAATAAGGAATCGTTCAGGACCCTGTACACCGTATACGTTAGGCCCATATTGGAGTATCCCGGCACCAGTTTGGAACCCACACCTAGCCAAGCACGTAAAAAATAGAGAAAGTGCAAAGGTTTGCAACAAGACTAGTCCCAGAGCTAAGAGGTATGTCCTACGAGGAGAGGTTAAGGGAAATCAACCTGACGACATGGAGGACAGGAGAGATAGGGGGACATGATAACGACATACAAAATACTGAGGGAATTGACAAGGTGGACAAAGACAGGATGTTCCAGAGATTTGGACACAGTAACCAAGGGACACAGTGGGAAACTAAAGACACAGATGAATCACAGGGATGTTAGGAAGTTTTCTTCAGCCATAGAGTAGTCAGTAAGTGGAATAGTTTGGGAAGCGATGTAGTGGAGGCAGGATCCATACATAGCTTTAAGCAGAGGTATGATAAAGCTCACGGCTCGGGGAGAGTGACCTAGTAGCGATCAGTGAAGAGGCGGGGCCAGGAGCTCGGACTCGACCCCGCAACCTCAACTAGGTGAGTACAACTAGGTGAGTACAGTCATGTAATATGACACACAATCATGTAATATGACACACAGTCATGTAATATGACACACAGTCAGTAATATGACACACAGTCATGTAATATGACACAGGTCATGTAATAAAGACACACAGTCTGTAATATGACACACAGTCATGTAATATGACACAGAGTCATGTAATATGACACAGAGTCATGTAATATGACACACAGTCATGTAATATGACACAGAGTCATGTAATTATGACACACAGTCATGTAATTATGACACACAGTCATGTAATATGACACAGAGTCATGTAATAGACACACAGTCCCTGTAATATGACACAGAGTCATGTAATATGAACACAGTCATGTAATATGACACAGAGTCATGTAATATGACACACAGTCATGTAATATGACACAGAGTCATGTAATATGACACAGTCATGTAATATGACACACAGTATGTATATGAACACAGTCATGTTTTTGACCACACAGTCATGTAATATGACACCAGTCATGTAATATGACACACAGTCATGTAATATAACACAGTCATGTAATATGACACACAGTCATGTAATAGACACACAGTTATGTAATATGACACAGTTTATGTAATATGACACACAGATATGTAATATGACACACAGTCATGTAATGTGACACACAGTATGTAATATGGACACACAGTCATGTAATTGACACACAGTTTATGTAATATGACACACAGTCATGTAATATGACACACAGTCATGTAATATGACACACAGTATGTAATATGACACACAGTTATGTAATATTTACACACAGTCTGTAATATGACACAGTCATGTAATATGACACACAGTCATGTAATAAAGACACGAGTCATGTAATATGACACACAGTCATGTAATATGCACACATCATGTAATATGACACACAATATGTAAAAATTTACACACGTCATTAATATGACACACGTCTGTAATGAAACTATGTAATTGACACAGGTCATGTAATATGACACACAGTCATGTAATATTTACACACAGTCATGTAATATGACACAGAGTCCATGTAATATGACACAGAGTCATGTTTAATATGACACAGAGTCATGTAATATACACAGAGTCATGTAAAATGACACACAGTCATGTAATATGACACAAGTCATGTAATATGACACACAGTCATGTAATATGACACAGTTCATGTAATATGACACCCCAGGGCATGAATAGAACACAGTATGTAATATGACACACAGTCATGTAATATGAACAGAGTCATGTAATATGACACGAGTCATGTAATATGACACACAGTCATGTAATAATGACACACAGTCATGTAATATGACCAAAAGTCTGTATATGACACACAGTCATGTAAAATGACACACAGTCATGTAATATGACACACAGTCATGTAATATGACACACAGTCATGTAATAGACACACATCATGTAAATGACACAGAGTCATGTAATATGACACACAGTCATGTAATATGACACAGAGTCATGTAATATGACACAGAGTCATGTAATATGACACACAGTCATGTAATATGACACACAGTCATGTAATATGACACACAGTCATGTAATATGACACACAGTCATTAAATGGGAATAGGTTCTAGCGCGAGGTGCAGTCTGTCTTCGCTGTGAGGAGGCTTTAGTTGGGAGGCAGCACGCTACCAGCAGTGAGGTGACCAGCACCTGCTACAAGTGGCGAGTAGTTCAGTAATGAAGGCGCATCAGGTAAGAAAGTTAAAAGGTGAAGTTTTGAAGGTAGTCGCTTCTCTGTCTTCAGGATGAATGTATAGGGCAGTGAAGGTAAGGGTATACTGCGCTAATGGGGGTAAGCGCATTTTGTTGGGTTGGTGACTCTCAGTAAGATACATTGACCGTGGTTTGTAATAGGAAAAAGAAGATGAAGATAGAATGTTGCTCCCTGAGCTGGTGTTGGGGACATTGTACACAGTGGTAATTCATGTAGGTAAGGGGCAAGCCATTATCTGTCTCCCTGCTGGGGAAATGATTATTGGGAAGGGTAGGAGAGAAGAGCTGCTAGATAAGTACAGGTCAGCTATAGATTTCATTAAGTCTAAGGGAGGGATCCCAATCATATGTAGCATCTTGCCTAGAAGGGGAGTAGGAAATGAATGGTTGTCTAGGGCAATTGGTGTAAATTGCTGGCTAGACAGATACTGCAAGGAACTTGCAATCCCATTCATTGACAACTGGAACAACTTTTATGGCAAACATGATATGTATGCAAGGGATGGGGTACATCTCTCTGGGGCTGGGTGGTAGCACTTGCAGACTCGATTGAGAAGGCCATTGGTGAAATGCCTATGATTTTAAACTGATGGAAGATAGAGGTATGGGTGTGTGTGGGAAACAAGCAGGTTGCAACACTTGGGTTGGAAACAGTAAATGTATAAAAGGCATTCAGCATGAAGTTATAAATAAAGACAATAGATCAGGTCAGCAAACAAAGGGGACAGCAGAGGGCAGCAAGGGACTAGCTCCCTTAAGGTTTACTATACTAATAGCAGGAGTGTAAGAAATAAGATAGATGACTAAGATTAATTGCAAGTGCAGGAGCCCATAGATATTATTGCTATAACAGAGACCTGGCTCAATCTGAAAGATAGGGGAGATGCCCTCTGAATGTCACATACAAGGCTATAAATTATTCCACACTGACAGGGTCAACAGGAAAGGGGGTTTGGAGTAGCGATGTATGTCAGAGACAATTTAAATTTTTGGGTGTTAGACAAGATATTAAATTAGAAGCGTCAGCCACTGAATCTGTTTGGTTACAGCTTCTCGAGGGCCGAGAAAAACTAATTTTGGGTGTGATTTACAGGGCCCCAAATCTTGATAGGGAGTGCAGTAAACTTCTATGGGACGAAATTCGTAAGGCATCTACATACGAAATGTTGTGCTAATGGGAGGGTTTCAACTATAGACAGATTGACTGGAGCAATTTGACAGGAAATTTAGAGTCAGGTGACTTTCTTGATACGATCCAGGATTGTTTTTTAAAACAGTTTTTTGACAGAGCCAACTAGGGGAAATAACCTCCTTGACTTGGTTCTTGCCAGTAGGGAAACACTAATTAATAATCTTGAGGTTAATGATGAGCTTGGGGAAAGTGATCACAAATCACTCAGTTTTAATATATCATGGAATTCCCCTAATAATGGCAATCAAGTCTCCGTCCCTGACTTTCGCTTTGGCTGATTTCTTTAGGACTGAAAAATTACTTAGGTGGGCTGAACTGGAATGACCTGACTAAGGGTCAGGTAGGTGGTGATGGTTGCCGATATGATGCTTTCCAGGGCATAGTTCTAGCTGCTCAGTCAAATTATGTTCCAAATAGGGAAAATCAGATCAAACAAAAATGATCCTAAATTGATGAACAATAGATTAAAATTCTGATTGGTCAAAAGAGAGGCATATATAGGCAAATCAAAAGAGGAGAGGGGCAATTGAGAAATCGATATATTCAGTTAAAGAGAGAAATAAAAAAGGGAATTAGAAAAGCAAAAAGAGATTATGAGGTTAAAGTTGCAAGAGAATCGAAGACTAACCCAAAAGGATTCTTTCAGGTATACAGAAGTAAGATCAGGGACAAGATAGGCCCACTCAAAAGTTCCTCGGGTCAGCTCACTGACAGTGATAAGGAAATTTTGTAGAATTTTTAACACATACTTCCTCTCAGTTTTTAACACAGGAGGATACCAGCGATATTCCGTTAATGATAAATTATGTAGAACAGGACGATAATAAACTGTGTACTATTAGGGTCACAAGTGACATGGTCCTTAGGCAAATAGATAAATTAAAACCTAACAAATCCCCAGCCCTGATGAACTGTATGCAAGGGTTCTAAAGGAATGTAAAGAGGAGCTTAGCACACCTTTGGCTAATCTTTTCAACATATCACTACAAACTGGCATGGTGCCAGATAAGTGGAAAATGGCAAATGTGATACCTATTTTCAAAACAGGTGACAGGTCCTTAGCTTCGAACTATAGACCAATAAGCCTAACCTCCATAGTGGGAAAATTTATGGAATCAATAATTGCCGAGGCAGTTCGTAGCCACCTTGAAAAGCATAAATTAATCAACGAATCTCAGCATGGTTTTACAAAGGGGCGTTCCTGCCTTACGAATTTATTAACTTTTTTCACTAAGGTATTTGAGGAGGTAGATCATTGGTAATGAATATGATATTGTGTATATGGACTTCAGTAAGGCTTTTGACAGGGTCCCACATCAGAGACTATTGAGGAAAATTAAAGCACATGGAATAGGAGGAGAAATTTTTTCCTGGATTTGAGGCATGGTTGACAAATAGGCAGCAGAGAGTTTGCATAAATGGGGAGAAATCAGAGTGGGGAAGTGTCACGAGCGGTGTTCCACAGGGGTCAGTGTTGGGCCCCCTGCTGTTCACAATCTACATAAACGACATAGATGAGGGCATAAAAAAGCGACATCGGCAAGTTTGCCGATGACACCAAAATAGGCCGTCGAATTCATTCTGACGAGGACATTCGAGCACTCCAGGAAGATTTGAATAGACTGATGCAGTGGTCGGAGAAGTGGCAGATGCAGTTTAATATAGACAAATGCAAAGTTCTAAATGTTGGACAGGACAATAACCATGCACATATAAACTAATAATGTAGATCTTAATATTACGGATTGCGAAAAAGATTTAGGAGTTCTGGTTAGCAGTAATCTGAAACCAAGACAACAGGCATAAGTGTTCGCAATAAAGCTAATAGAATCCTTGGCTTCATATCAAGAAGCATAAATAATAGGAGTCCTCAGGTTGTTCTTCAACTCTATACATCCTTGGTTAGGCCTCATTTAGATTATGCTGCACAGTTTTGGTCACCTTATTACAGAATGGATATAAATTCTCTGGAAAATGTACAAAGGAGGATGACAAAGTTGATCCCATGTATCAGAAACCTTTCCCTATGAGGATAGACTAAGGGCCCTGAATCTGCACTCTCTAGAAAGACGTAAAAATTAGGGGGGATATGATTGAGGTGTATAAATGGAAGACAGGAATAAATAAAGGGGATGTAATTAGTGTGCTGAAAATATCTAGCCTAGACAGGACTCGCAGCAATGGTTTTAAGTTGGAAAAATTCAGATTCAGGAAGGATATAGGAAAGTACTGGTTTGGTAATAGAGTTGTGGATGAGTGGAACAAACCCCCAAGTACCGTTATAGAGGCCAGAACGTTGTTTTAGCTTTAAAAATAGGTTGGATAAATACATGAGTGGATGTGGGTGGGTTGGAGTTAGACCTGATAGCTTGTGCTACCAGGTCGGTTGCCTTGTTCCCCCCTTAAGTCAATGTGACCTGACCTGACTAGGTTGGGTGCATTGGCTTAAGCGGTAGGAGACTTGGACCTGCCTCGCATGGGCCAGTAGGCCTTCTGCAGTGTTCCTTCGTTCTTATGTTCTTATGTTCTTAATATGACACACAGTCATGTAATATGACACACAGTCATGTAATATGACACACAGTCATGTAATATGACACACAGTCATGTAATATGACACACAGTCATGTAATATGACACACAGTCATGTAATATGACACACAGTCAGTAATATGACACAGTCATGTAATATGACACANGTCATGTAATATGACACACAGTCATGTAATATGACACACAGTCATGTAATATGACACACAGTCATGTAATATGACACAGTCATGTAATATGACACACAGTCATGTAATATGACACACAGTCATGTAATATGACACACAGTCATGTAATATGACACACAGTCATGTAATATGACACACAGTCATGTAATATGACACACAGTCATGTAATATGACACACAGTCATGTAATATGACACACAGTCATGTAATATGACACAGTCATGTAATATGACACACAGTCATGTAATATGACACACAGTCATGTAATATGACACAGTCATGTAATATGACACAGTCATGTAATATGACACAGTCATGTAATATGACACACAGTCATGTAATATGACACACAGTCATGTAATATGACACACAGTCATGTAATATGACACACAGTCATGTAATATGACACACAGTCATGTAATATGACACACAGTCATGTAATATGACACACAGTCATGTAATATGACACAGTCATGTAATATGACACACAGTCATATAATATGACACACAGTCACACAGAGCAAGTCATAAAGTCTAATCTATGCAACTAAATATACATGAGCACATAGGTTTTTTTTTTTTTTGAAGCAAGTGAATTCTGAATAAGTGTTAATTTATTTACACAATATGACACAATAATGTGATGTGACACAGTCACGCAGCAATTGCAAAATGACCCACAAAGATCACAGTGTACAATAAAACTGAAGATGGGGAAGGTAATGACTGAAATGACTGTTTATAAGTATACAAGGAATTTACATTTAACCACAACTCTGTTAGGGTAAGATTTAGACTGAGAGGAATCAAAATTATTGACACTTGGGGTGTCCTCATCACCTGTCGTGACTACAAGGAGTCGGTACGTGTGTCAGGTAGTTAGAGGTAGAAGGTACAAGGTACAAGGTCAGTAGTTTGGTCTTGCTCTAGCTCACTAGTCTGGCTGTCACAAGTCTCATCAACATCGTCATCAACTTCGTATGGTCTAAATGTGACTCTTTGTGCTGACCACAACTGAGCATGGCCAGGGAAGGTTGAGCATAGACAGGGGAGGCTGCGCATAGCTATGGGAGGATAGGTGCAACCAGGGGAGGATATGTGCAACCATGGGAGGCTGCGCATATCTATGGGAGGATAGGTGGAACCAGGGAAGGATATGTGCAACCAAGGGAGGCTGAGCATAGCTATGGGAGGATAGGTGCAACCAGGGGAGGATATGTGCAACCATGGGAGGCTGCGCATATCTATGGGAGGATAGGTGCAACCAGGGAAGGATATGTGCAACCAAGGGAGGCTGATCATAGCTATGGGAGGATAGGTGCAAGCAGGGAAGGATATGTGCAACCATGGGAGGCTGCGCATAGCTATGGGAGGATAGGTGCAACCAGGGAAGGATATGTGCAACCAAGGGAGGCTGAGCATAGCTATGGGAGGATAGGTGCAAGCAGGGAAGGATATGTGCAACCATGGGAGGCTGCGCATAGCTATGGGAGGATAGGTGCAACCAGGGAAGGATATGTGCAACCAAGGGAGGCTGAGCATACCCAGGGAAACCAATTATTGGAAATGTCTGAGGTTCCTTGAACTGCAAGCAAGAAAGATATATCATAATTTACACCTAGAAAACTCTAAGAGTACTGGTCCCAAATCTGCACACAGAAATCACTGCCTACTAAGGCAAGAAGCTCAGCAGATGGTGCGAAATGTCCCAAAGGAAAACAAGCGTGCCATGAGTACATTAAGAAAGAACTTAATTGAGCATACAGGACTCAAGGTTTCCTGGTAGATGGTCTGATCAACCACACTGTTCGTGCTTTCTGCAATAAGTCCAACTGATCTGAAACTGACTTGAAGAATTAATCCAGTTTCTTCTTGAAGACAGCCGTGGGTTTATTTGTAATTATTCCTATGTATAAAGTGACAGTACTGAAAAGTCTTGGTCCATTCACACTTACGAATTATCTCTTAGTATTTTGCAGCACCTGCCAAGCCTCTTGTTTTCGTAAGTAGTGATTTCCGCGTGTATATTTGAGACTAATCTCTAGAATTTTCCAAATGTAAATTATGATGCAATTTTCTCCCTTACATGTCAAGGAGTACAGTTTGAGGGACTTCGTGTGTTCTAATAATTTAGGTGCTACACTGAGTTTATGCCAACAGTGAAGGTTCTTTATGCATTTTCCAGATATGCAATTTCACCTGCCGTAAAGAAAGAGCTGTAAGAGTACAACAATATTTCAGTCTAGAGAACAAGTGACTTGAAGAGAACCATCATTAACTTGACATCTCTTGTTCTGAAGGTTCTCATTATCACCCTATCATTTCCCTCGCAATGATAATTACACTATTGTGATCTTTGCAAGTCAGCTCTTCAGCCTTCATAATTCCCAAGTTCTTCACGTTAGTCTTTCACTTATTTGATTAGTACGAGTTTGTTGTAAATTTGGTTCCAATTTTAAGTTCTTTACATTTTCCGTAGTAAAGAAACGAAATTTGTCCTCACTGAATCTAATATTGTTACCTGTCCCCACTGTAAGACTTAGTTTATATCAGCTGAGCGATTTGCTGTGTCCTCAGTGGATGCCACTGTCATAAAACTTGTAGTATTATCTGTAAAGGATGATAGTGTGATATGGTTTATACCTTTGTCTAGGTCGGGTATGAGGATGAGAGAGAGAATTAGTGTGAGTAATTTGTCTTCATAATAGCAGACTCTGATTTGATAGGAAGTTAAAAAACAATTTGCAGATTTCTCCAGTTATTCCCTTTTGCATACATTTTGTGTACTATTACATGATTGCAAATGTTGATGGCTTTTGCATTTAGCATGTTTTCCGGTGTAGATAAGCTCATGTTGTAGGGGTCCAGTAGTTGTGAGAAACAGGACTGACTTTCCCTAAACCCATGTTACTCAAAGGTTATAATAATGTGGGACACAAGTGTTGCCACCTTTGTTGCGTGGGGCTATAACAATTATTTTTAATGACAGTGGGATGACTTCTGTGTCTAGACTTTATCTCCATAAAATATTTAAAGCATGTAATATAGGTTTCTTACCATTCTTAAAAGAGGAAGTTCCACGAGTCTGGGCTTTGGGCAGAGTGGAGTGGTTGAGTGGAATTAATTTTATGGCAGAAGTTTTGTGGATGTTGGCAGAGTTTTGAATCTCATTCATGAAGGAAAATTACTAACAGACTCCTATATATCTGTATTGAGGAACTTGACGAGTGCCTCAGGTTAGTTCCTGATTACGCAGTCTGACGTATATATGCAAGACTGCATGTGGAAAGCACTAGCAGCCTGGTTGATCAGGCCATTTACCGGGAGACTTGGTCATGAACCGAGCAGCAGATGCAGATGTTGACCTCTGAAACTGTCTCCAGGTAAACTCCAGGTAGGTACATCACAGGCCTCATACAGGGCGTGGGGGCAAATGTAAGTTTTTCCAATGAATGTTCCTCAAAGTAATAATAATTGGTGTTTTGAATTTGAAGATCACTTTGAAGGTGTCGATCATACAGTACTCTTGGTAATAGAAAATCAATGTATCATACAAGATAAATACTGATATAAATATAAAAATAATAAAGGCTACTACTGTGAACAAATAAATACTAATCACACCAAGTTAAAATATCCAGCATAAGTTAAAATTCCCGTTAAATTCTTAAAGCCAAACGACTTCCCTAAAAGGTCAAGAGATTCCTACCAGCACCTTGGTAATTATAAAAGCCACAGCGAAAGCTTAAAGGCCTAGGCCAGGGGCAGTTGGAATGTGTTCCACAGTCAGCATCACTCTATGAGCTACTGAGAGGAGCAGGAACACATACAAATAGGTGGATATGGGTAAAATGTGTGTGATCCATCCTCATCCAACAGAAATTCGTCTGTAGATGAATGGTTCAGAGAACCGACACGTTGATAATTAGACACATGTGCAACTCTTGGGTATATTTATTGAGGAAACGTTTCGCCACACAGTGGCTTCATCAGTCCTTTGTATGGACTCATGAAGCCACTGTGTGGCGAAACGTTTCCTCAGTAAAGATACCCAAGAGTTGCACATGTGTCTAATTTATTAGAAATTCGTCTCTAATGGATGAGAGTCAAACACTGACGTCCTACCAAACCCTGTATAACTCATTTGCAAGGTCCTCCAGGCTCGTCACTTCCCAAGGACACATTATGGTACCTCACAGTGATAAAAATGAAACATAATAAGAGTTGTACCAATATTAAAAGCAGCTACTCGACGTTTGACCAAGTGAAGAGGATTCGAAAACTACATAGGAGAAACAGTTACGAATGGGGCACCTCAATTACTATAATAATAGCGACACAGAACCTACAACTGGACATAAAAGAAGGCCCAATAAGAAGTATGAAAATAACACGTCAACAATGTACATTCTAGAAACAACATCAGAGAGCGCACCGGATCAAACTATGACAGCAAGATATCTAAGTTACAAAGATAAAATAGGAAAACTGAGACTCATATTTGAGAATGAAAATATGGAGACAGAAGCCGGTGAAGGCAGAAGTAGACATTCACATTCCAAAAAGAACAAAAAGTCACAATACCGTGACTGGAACAATACACAAATAACCTGCACATAGAAGAGAGGAGCTTACGACGACGTTTCAGTCCGACTTGGATCATTTACAAAGTCACACTAACAGAAAGGAGAGGAGCCAGTATATATAGGGCAGCTGGCCGGGACGGGACAAGAGACGTAGGAGGGGTAGTGGCAGAGGTAAGGCAGGTAGTGGTAGTAGTTGTAGTGATAGAGGTAATAATACATCTTTATTTACTACAAGTACATGTACAAGGTATACAGGTCTAGCTGACATCAATGACATACTACTATATAGAAAGCCGCTTGTTATGCTGAGCATTTCGGGCACATTAGGTCAGTTTTGTCTCAGTGAAATATGGATAAGTGGTTACAACCTTTTTAGATGAGACAGAAAAACCAGGCAACAAGGGGGGGTTGGGCTGTATGTCAAAGAGTCCCTTATCTGCACGGAGTTGCTGAACACCACAAATGAGGTAGTTGAAGATCTATCAATAAAGATCGAGAACCAAAACCTAGTCATTGTGGTTGTATACAAGCCACCAGATGCAACTTCACAACAGTTCAAGGAACAGCTACTGAAAATTGATTACTGTTTGGAAAACCTTCCAGCTCCATCCCCAAACATCTTACTGCTTGGTGATTTCAACCTAAGGCATACAAAATGGAAGAATGTAGCAAATAATGTTATAGCTGAAACAATCCCCAGAGGTAGCGCAGATAAAAGGTCACACACACATGAGCTACTATGTCTCTGCGAAAAACACACCTTAAGCCAACAGATAGTGGAGCCAACAAGACTAGAAAACACACTTGACCTTATCTTCACAAATAATGAGGACCTGATAAGAGACATAAGAATATCAAAAACAACTAATTCCGATCACAATCTAATCGAAGTCCAGACGTACATGCACAGGGGTCCTGATCAGCAGAATGCATGTACCTGTGAAGGTGTCTTCACAAAATACAACTTCAACAACAAGAATATCAACTGGGACCAGGTAAACCATGTCCTAAACGAAACATGTTGGGAAGATGTCTTAAATGACATGGATCCAAACCAGTGCCTTGAAAGGATCAACTTCCTGGTAGCCGAAGCATGTTCTAGGCATATTCCCCTAAGAAAGAAGAAGAGCAGGAGAAAACTGGAGAGAAAAAGACGCTCCCTCTACAGAAGACGATGAAGAGTCACTGAGCTCCCCAGGAGTGCTAGAATATCTGATACACAGAAGGAGGCGCTGACCAGGGAAGTGGAAACTATCGAACTTAAGCTAAATGACTCTTACAGGAACCAGGAGAGGCAGGAGGAGCTTAAAGCTATTAGTGAAATTGAAAGAAATTCAAAATATTTCTTTTCATATGCCAAAAACAAGGCAAAAACCACATCTAGTATCGGGCCCTTACTCAGACAGGATGGGACTTACACAGATGACAACAAGGAAATGAGTGAAATATTGAAATCCCAGTATGACTCTGTGTTTAGTGAACCACTAATCGGTCTGAGGATCGACGACCCAAATGATTTCTTCATGAATGAGCCTCAAAACTCCATAAATGTATGCCAGATTTCCGACATTACCCTAACTCCGATAGATTTCGAAAAAGCCATTGACAACATGCCTATGCACTCAGCCCCGGGCCCAGACTCGTGGAACTCTGTTTTCATTAAGAACTGCAAGAAACCCCTCTCGTGTGCCCTAAGTACACTATGGAGGAGGAGCTTGGACATGGGTGAAATTCCACAGTCACTTAAAACAACGAATATAGCCCCACTCCATAAAGGTGGCAGCAAAGCATTAGCTAAGAACTATAGACCAATAGCTCTGACGTCCCACATCATAAAAATCTTTGAAAGAGTGCTAAGAAGCAGGATTGCAAATCCCCTGGATTCCCAAAATCTGCACAATCCAGGGCAACATGGGTTCAGGGCAGGTCGCTCCTGCCTCTCACAACTACTGGATCACTATGACATGGCCTTGGATGCACTGGAAGAAAATCAGAATGCAGATGTAATATACACAGACTTTGCAAAAGCATTTGACAAATGCGATCATGGCGTAATAGCCCATAAAATACGTGCTAAAGGAATAACTGGGAAAGTGGGGAGAATGGATCTTCAACTTCCTAACAAATCGAACACAAAGAGTAGTGGTCAACAGAGTTAAATCGGAGGCTGCCATAGTGAAGAGCTCTGTTCCACAAGGCACAGTACTCACCCCCATCTTATTCCTTATCCTCATATCAGACATAGACAGAGATATACACCACAGCACCGTATCATTCTTTGCGGATGATACTAGGATCTGCATGAGGCTGTCATCTGCTGAGGACGCGGTTAACCTCCAAGAAGATATAAACAAAGTTTTCCAGTGGGCAACGGTAAACAATATGATGTTCAATGAGGACAAATTCCAACTACTCCGTTATGGAAAACTGGAGGAGATAATAACTAGAACAGAGTATACTACTGACTCCGGCCATACAATAGAGCGGAAAAATAATGTAAGGGACCTGGGAGTAGTAATGTCTGAGGATCTCACTTTCAAGGATCACAACAGTGCCACGATCGCACGTGCAAAGAAAATGATAGGAAGGATAATGAGAACTTTCAAAACGAGAGATGCCAAGCCCATGATGATCCTTTTCAAATCACTTGTTCTCTCTAGGCTGGAATACTGCTGTACATTAACATCTCCATTCAAAGCAGGTGAAATCGCAGATCTAGAGAGTGTACAGAGATCCTTTACTGCACGTATAAGTTCTGTCAAGCACCTTAACTACTGGGAACGCTTGGAAGCACTTGACTTGTACTCGTTGGAACGCAGGAGGGAGAGATATATCATAATCTACACTTGGAAAATCTTGGAGGGAATGGTCCCAAATCTGCACACAGAAATCACTCCCTACGAAAGTAGAAGACTGGGCAGGCGATGCAAAATGCCCCCAATAAAAAGTAGGGGCGCCATTGGTACACTAAGGGAAAACACCATAAGTGTCCGGGGCCCAAAACTGTTCAACAGCCTCCCATCAAGCATTAGGGGAATTGCCAATAAACCCCTGGCTGCCTTCAAGAGAGAGCTGGACAGATACCTAAAGTCAGTGCCGGATCAGCCGGGCTGTGGCTCGTACGTTGGACTGCGTGCGGCCAGCAGTAACAGCCTGGTTGATCAGGCCCTGATCCATCGGGAGGCCTGGTCATGGACCGGGCCGCGGGGGCGTTGATCCCCGGAATAACCTCCAGGTTGGTGACTCTCAGGTAAGATATATTGACCGTGCTTTTTGTAATAGGAATAAGAAGATGAGAGATAGAGTGTGCTTCCCTGGAGCTGGTGTTGGGGACATTGTCAACAGGCTGGATAATATAATGTCAGGTAATGGGAACAAGCCTATTATCTGTCTCAGTGCTGGTGGGAAATGATATTGGGAAGGGTAGGAGAGAAGAGCTGCTAGATAAGTACAGGTCAGCTATAGATTTCATTAAGTCTAAGGGAGGGATCCCAATCATATGTAGCATCTTGCCTAGAAGGGGAGTAGGAAATGAATGGTTGTCTAGGGCAATTGGTGTAAATTGCTGGCTAGACAGATACTGCAAGGAACTTGCAATCCCATTCATTGACAACTGGAACAACTTTTATGGCAAACATGATATGTATGCAAGGGATGGGGTACATCTCTCTGGGGCAGGGGTGGTAGCACTTGCAGACTCGATTGAGAAGGCCATTGGTGAAATGCCTATGATTTTAAACTGATGGAAGATAGAGGTATGGGTGTGTGTGGGAAACAAGCAAGTTGCAACACTAGGGTTGGAAACAGTAAATGTATAAAAGGCATTCAGCATGAAGTTATAAATAAAGACAATAGATCAGGTCAGCAAACAAAGGGGACAGCAGAGGGCAGCAAGGGACTAGCTCCCTTAAGGTTTACTATACTAATAGCAGGAGTGTAAGAAATAAGATAGATGAGCTAAGATTAATTGAAAGTGCTGGAAACATAGATATTATTGCTATAACAGAGACCTGGCTCAATCTGAAAGATAGAGAGATGCCCTCTGAATGTCACATACAAGGCTATAAATTATTCCACACTGACAGGGTCAACAGGAAAGGTGGTGGAGTAGCGATGTATGTCAGAGACAATTTAAATTGTTGTGTTAGACAAGATATTAAATTAGAAGCGTCAGCCACTGAATCTGTTTGGTTACAGCTTCTCGAGGGCCGAGAAAAACCAATTTTGGGCGTGATTTACAGGGCCCCAAATCTTGATAGGGAGTGCAGTAAACTTCTATGGGACGAAATTCGTAAGGCATCTACATACGAAAATGTTGTGCTAATGGGAGATTTCAACTATAGACAGACTGACTGGAGCAATTTGACAGGAAATTTAGAGTCAGGTGACTTTATTGATACGATCCAGGATTGTTTTTTAAAACAGTTTGTGACAGAGCCAACTAGGGGAAATAACCTCCTTGACTTGGTTCTTGCCAGTAGGGAAACACTAATTAATAATCTTGAGGTTAATGATGAGCTTGGGGAAAGTGATCACAAATCACTCAGTTTTAATATATCATGGAATTCACCTAATAATGGCAATCAAGTCTCCGTCCCTGACTTTCGCTTGGCTGATTTCATAGGACTGAAAAATTACTTAGGTGGGCTGAACTGGAATGACCTGACTAAGGGTCAGGTAGGTGGTGATGGTTGCCGATATGATGCTTTCCAGGGCATAGTTCTAGCTGCTCAGTCAAATTATATTCCAAATAGGGAAATCAGATCAAACAAAAATGATCCTAAATGGATGAACAATAGATTAAAATATCTGATTGGTCAAAAGAGAGGCATATATAGGCAAATCAAAAGAGGAGAGGGGCAATTAAGAAATCAATATATTCAGTTAAAGAGAGAAATAAAAAAGGGAATTAGAAAAGCAAAAAGAGATTATGAGGTTAAGTTGCAAGACAATCGTAAGACTAATCCCAAAGGATTCTTTCAGGTATTACAGAAGTAAGATCAGGGACAAGATAGGCCCACTCAAAAGTTCCTCGGGTCAGCTCACTGACAGTGATAGGAAATGTGTAGAATTTTTAACACATACTTCCTCTCAGTTTTTACACAGGAGGATACCAGCGATATTCCAGTAATGATAAATTATGTAGAACAGGACGATAATAAACTGTGCACGATTAGGGTCACAAGTGACATGGTCCTTAGGCAAATAGATAAATTAAAACCTAACAAATCCCAGGCCCTGATGAACTGTATGCAAGGGTTCTAAAGGAATGTAAAGAGGAGCTTAGCACACCTTTGGCTAATCTTTTCAACATATCACTACAAACTGGCATGGTGCCAGATAAGTGGAAAATGGCAAATGTGATACCTATTTTCAAAACAGGTGACAGGTCCTTAGCTTCGAACTATAGACCAATAAGCCTAACCTCCATAGTGGGAAAATTTATGGAATCAATAATTGCCGAGGCAGTTCGTAGCCACCTTGAAAAGCATAAATTAATCAACGAATCTCAGCATGGTTTTACAAAGGGGCGTTCCTGCCTTACGAATTTATTAACTTTTTTCACTAAGGTATTTGAGGAGGTAGATCATGGTAATGAATATGATATTGTGTTTATGGACTTCAGTAAGGCTTTTGACAGGGTCCCACATCAGAGACTATTGAGGAAAATTAAAGCACATGGAATAGGAGGAGAAATTTTTTCCTGGATATAGGCATGGTTGACAAACAGGCAGCAGAGAGTTTGCATAAAGGGGGGAGAAATCAGAGTGGGGAAGCGTCACGACGCGGTGTTCCACAGGGGTCAGTGTTGGGCCCCCTGCTGTTCACAATCTACATAAACGACATAGATGAGGGCATAAAGAGCGACCATCGGCAAGTTTGCCGATGACACCAAAATAGGCGTCGAATTTCATTCTGACGAGGACATTCGAGCACTCCAGGAAGATTTGAATAGACTGATGCAGTGGTCGGAGAAGTGGCAGATGCAGTTTAATTAAACAAATGCAAAGTTCAAAATTGTTGGACAGGACAAAAACCCAATGCCAAAAATAAACTCAAAAATGTAGATCTTAATATTACGGATTGCGAAAAAGATTTGGGGAGTTTGGTTAGCAGTAATCTGAAACCAAGACAACAGTGCAAAAGTGTTCGCAATAAAGCAAATTAGAACCCTTGGCTTCATATCAAGAAGCATAAATTAATAGGAGTCCTCAGGTTGTTCTTCAACTTTTATACATCCTTGGTTAGGCCTCATTTAGATTATGCTGAAACAGTTTTGGTCACCGTATTACAGAATGGATATAAATTCTCTGGAAAATGTACAAAGGAGGATGACAAAGTTGACCCCATGTATCAGAAACCTTCCCTATGGGATAGACTAAGGGCCCCTGAATCTGCACTCTCTAAAAAAGACGTAGAATTAGGGGGGATATGATTGAGGTGTATAATGGAAGACAGGAATAAATTAAAGGGGACGTAAATAGTGTGCTGAAAATATCTAGCTAGACAGGACTCGCAGCAAGGGTTTTAAGTTGGAAAAATTCAGATTCAGGAAGGATATAGGAAAGTACTGGTTTAGAAATTTGAGTTTTTGGATGAGTGGAACAAAACTCCCGAGTACAGTTATAGAGGCCAAAACGTTGTGTAGCTTTAAAAATAGGTTGGATAAATACATGAGTTAATGTGGGTGGGTGTGAGTTGGACCTGATAGCTTGTGCTACCAGGTCGGTTGCCGTGTTCCTCCCTTAAGTCAATGTGACCTGACCTGACTAGGTTGGGTGCATTGGCTTAAGCCGGTAGGAGACTTGGACCTGCCTCGCATGGGCCAGTAGGCCTTCTGCAGTGTTCCTTCGTTCTTATGTTCTTATGTTCTTATGTAACCTCCAGGATGCCACCCACACCAGTCGACTAACATGACGGCAGGTGAACATGGACGGCAGGTGTCTTATGAAAACACGTATCTAATGTTTTCCAGCCGTACCGAAGATCGAACTCAGGACCTCAGTGTGTGAGTTGAGTGCGCTAGCGATCGAGCTACAGGAGGTAGTAGTAGTAGTAGTGGTAAAGTAGGGAGAGTGGTTGGTAGGACAAGAACAGAAAGGGGGAAGAGAAAAAAGGGGGCAAAAGTGAAGGTGGGAGGCAAAGGTAGTAGGAAAGGAATTAGTAGAGGTAGTAGTAGCGGAGTCAGTCAGAGGTCAAGAAAGAGAAGCACCTCAGAAGAGTTAAGAGCCCACAAGGGATAAGACCGAAAACACGGGGGCGGGGGGAAAGTAAAGGACCAAACACTCAAGGCAGAACGGACAACATGAAGGGAAGTGATGAAACATAAGTTGAGCAATTTGTCATTTCCCTTAAAGATTTTGATATTAGGAAATTGTATAGGTCACGTTATTCAGAAAGAGAAGGTGGGGAAAAGACGAGGGTGTAAAGAAGGACTAGTAGGAAGGGAGACAGAATAATAGTGTGGCATGCGAAGAGTACGTCACAATTTATTTGATGTATGTCACATGCCTATATAGGGATGCACTTCCGACCAGTGAACCGGTAGTTAAGAGTATAAGAGTCAGGGCCCCACTGCTATGCTAACTGCCGGTTCATTAACCAATTACGATAAAGCCCACCAATTCTGTGAAGCGAAGTCTTCAATTCCTGGAGCAGAACAGGCAGGCTTAAATTACCTCTGGTTGAAGATGGTTTTTACCGTATTTCTAGATTGCCAATACCATCCTGTAAATATTCGCTCTACATAGTGTAATTATTTGTATATTATTTGGTGAAGGAATACACACATTAAGAATTTACCTCTGCTGTCTTCTGCTTTATCTCTGCACTAACTACTGAGTGTTTGCTGACTTAGTTATGATCAGGTGAAACAGGCCAACCACAAATCGCCTGTGTTCGTAATAAATAGTATGTAGGGACATGAACTGTGAACGATGAGAGGGGAGACCCCAAAGGAGGTGGGAGGTGAAAGGACTTGGGTATTAGGTACTTAAACGTTTCGAGAGAGTTGAATGATGAGGGGGGAACAGAAAAGGGAGCGAGGGCAAGCTGAAACAGTTAATGTGGAAAGCTTTCTGTCATTGTATCTCCAAGAGAGAAAGAAAAGAGAGAGAGAGAGAGAGAGAGAGAGAGAGAGAGAGAGAGAGAGAGAGAGAGAGAGAGAGAATCCCATACACATGCAGATGACTGTACTCTTGACATTTACTTATCCAAGAGAGGAAATGCCAGCTGCTCTAAGTTACATCAATTACCAACTTACAGCTATATCGGCCTGCGGGAAATGATAGCAGGTCACATTTGCTTCTTAAAAAACACAAATAATGATGGTCTCTAGGCACCACAATGGTAATGCTGAAGCAGTGGTAAGAATGAATGGGAGAGTGCTAGTACCCGGGGATGAAGTTGATAACCTTGGGGTGAAATTTGACTCCAAACTATGAAGAACCACGGTGTAAATCTTGCAAGCAAAGCTGCCAAGAATCTTAATGCAATAAGACGTATCTTGGATCTGCTCGACAGCAGTGTTTGCAAGACTGTATGATGAACAAGTACACTCTCACCTTGAGTATACTCCACTTTCTTGGACTGCCTGCCCCCGTTACATCTGCGACTTTTTGACAGAATAGCGAACAGAACAAGACGACTCATCTTTCGCCTGGATCCAGCCTGAACAGATCAATAATTTCAGCAGAGCCTTCAACACAGGAGGAATGGGGTTGCCTTACTATTATGTACAAGAAGAACACTCTAGCAGGCCTACTGGCCCATGCAAGGCAGGACAAGGCCAATATTGTCAAAGTAGCACACATAACTCCACTGTGAGGACAGCGAGAGGTGAGCTACTACACCACAAGACGGGTAGTAAATAGCAACTACACTCTGACTGTAACCTTCAGAACATCACTTCGTCTGAGATCATTTATTCCCAGGATGACTCGAGTCTGGACCATGTTCGTACAGCACAATGAAATCAAAGAAATACAGTCAGTTGACCAACTGTAATCACTGGCCTACAGATGGCTCCAACTTCATCCTGTTCCCTATTTGTATATCTCTTAACAATAAAAAAGGCTCTCAAATGATCTGATGTAGGTAACAGCTCTTAGCTTGTAAATAAAGTTAGGAAGCTTAAACCTAACCGTGTAGAACCCTGTGTGTGTGAGAGAGAGAGAGAGAGAGAGAGAGAGACTGCCTTCCTGGTCCGGGTATCACCTTGCCCTGGACGGACGCTCAACATGCACTGCCACACTCACTCGGTGTCACCTTACAAAAACAGGCAGAGTCACTAATAACTACGAGGTGTCCAGCGCACACACTCTCCTCCTGCTTATATTTACGTCAAAGGTCCCTATGAGCAATATATAGTTTTATGTTTGACGACACTGCAACGGATTGTTACTGCATGTGAACTTTCTTTTAACTCTCACAATTGTAAGCAAGGTAGAGGACTGCGAGATAAAATCAAATAAGATTTTGTCTGAATTTTTAACCCAAATATTAGCGACCACCCAATATAACCCAGTAAAGTCTGTGCTTCGTCGGGAACTGTTTTATTTCAGTTCTAGTTCCTTGTTATTCTCTCCCAGGATGCGACTCATAACAGCCGAACTAGATGAACAGGGGCAACAGGTGTAAATGTAGGAAACTTAATTTCCACAACTTAGAAAATTCTAGATATCGGTAGTAAACCTCTTTCCTTGGCTGGAGTGGCTACGTGACTCAGGGGTCAATGTGACTGTTATTCCTTCTCTGCCAAGTGGGGGTATAAAGAGAGATAACGACTCTTTCCTACCACCTGAAGTACCGTTTCTATGTCCTCAATATCTCTGCTGGTCGAGCAGTGGCAATATTTGAACCGAGTTCCATTCGCTACTAGATCCAGAACCTCGATAAGTTTATGAACGTTCTAGTGAATGACGTTCTAACGTATCAAGAGTGATTAACACGATTAATACTCTCCTTTGGCAATATTTGCCCAGGGCATTGCCGGTGTTTATTTGACGTGTCCTCCTAATGTACGTCTAATCAGTGATGTGCGTGGGAGAGTACCAAAATTCGTTTAAGTGTTATTAGTGGATTTTCTGAACTTAAGCCAGAGCCCATACTCTTGGATGTGGACTCGGACTTCAAGGGTAAGGCCAGCATGAGCGCTGAGTGTCGACTATAATGGATAACGGCATTCAGATAAAACTATCGCCCATTATTTAGCAAAGCATAAGTTAATGGGAATCCTCCATTGGCCTCACCAATCGCTCAAGTAGAATTAATTCACCTAAGGGGTCAGGTTCATTAAGTAGACCACAGTCCATAGTTTGGGCCGGTCAGACAGGAACCTGGTTAATATATGGTTGGTATAGGGCAATTGGAGTTAATCACTAGAGCTGTTCAAGTGTCATTTCTATGCACCGTGTATGAACTATCATGCCAGTCCAAGCTTCATTCAGTAACCAATTAAGCTGGAGGATTTTGCCTGGTAATTAACCAGGCATCAGGTGTCTACCTGGAGGGTATTCAACATGGACATCAGACTGTCAAGTGCACAATGTCCATTGCACTTGTTCTGACAGCCACCTGTGGTGAAAGTGTGCACCATTTCCGTGACAGTGTCTGTGGAGAATAAAGTCCTCCACAGTAAGGAAACATGCCTGTGCCGGGAGTGATCCCTAGCCCCTCACTATGTGAGCCGAGGACGCTATCAACTTAGCCTCGACTACTATGTAAGGTTACTTGTCTCGAGGCTCAGCTCATTCTGGTTAAACATTCATTTCAACAGAACCTTCAACACCAGAGATATATCAGTGGCCAGTTATTTAAAAAATGAATGTTATAAACGTCCCCAACAACCAAAAGATGGCTACTATCGTGAGGGTGGGGGATGAGGGGAAGGCCTCACAAGTAGAACAGCCAAGAGCCTCTTTTCATCTAAATCCAGCACTGCCTTAAACCCTCCAAACTTTCTCACCTTTAGCCATCAACAGTTTTCCTCTGGTAATATCTTACTCAAGGACATCATCAATCTATGACTATTCCTTCAATCCTCGCCTGGCTCACACTTTTTATATGTTCTCACAAATACATAATCGAGATTTCAAATGAAGTAATCAAATAACAGCTTGACACTTGATGAATGTGACCTGTTGTTGATAGCTAGTAGAATGAGGTCAAAATTTATAACCAGGGAAATGGAAATTAAAATTTTAAACTGATCGCAGGATAATAAAAGCTAAATCTATTATGAGCACCGGGGAATTTTAGTTTCAAGAGTCTCTCTCCCTTAACCTTGAAAAAAACTGAAATAAAATCCTCATCATTCTGAATATCGACTCGGTAGAAAAGTCTATCAAATGTGATGCAACATGATTTTCCACTAAGGGAAAACAAGATAGTCAACGGTGACAAAAATTCCAACCGTTCAGATACGGAAAGAACAAAACCAAAACAAATACAGGATACAAAACGTAATTTGAACGGATGGAGCAAGTAAATAAAATCTAGGAATATTTTACACTAAGAAATCACAACAAAACAAAATTTATTTTAGATTATGAGAACCTTCAAAGCACTTTCTCATTTAGAATACAGTTCTGTACTCCTGTCTCATGACAGCTGGAGAAGTGTCCGAGCTGAAAAATATACACAGAGTTTTTACTGATACCAAAGAACTGGTAAACTATGTAAACTACTTGTGGCTTTTAAAATATCTAGTAAATTGTTAAGATAGCAATTTTTTGGGTTGAAATGGAGAGGAAAAAGTGAATTTTCCAACATTCACTTCACAAATATTGACAAAACCTTCTATATTATGTTTGGTAACAGAGCAGGTGTTGCCCAGCTGAACATAACGATCGACAACACTCTTATTGATAAACATACTGACGGCAAATTCCTGGGTCTGCACCGTGACAATAACCTGAAATTCAACACTCATAACCAACACATAACAAGAAGAGTATCCAAAACAGTTGGGATCCTCTCCAAGATATGTTACTACGTAACACAGTCCTACTCACACTATACTATTCACTCGTCTATCCCTACCTCACCTATGCTATTTGTGCCTTGGGATCAACAGCAACAACTCACCTAAAGCCAATAATAACCCAACAAAAAGCCGCAGTACGAATTATCACGGAATCCCATGTTAGATAACACCCCCCCCCCCAATTCTTCAAAGACCTAAACTTACTCACTGTACAGAACATTCACAACTACTATTGTACAATCTACATTTACGGAACCATAAATTCTAATATTAACCCTGAACTAATACACTTTCTTGATAGTTGCAACAGGACACAGACACAATACCAGACACAAAAATCTCTATGGCATTCCCCGTATCCAGCTAAACCTCTACATAAATTCGATGTACATAAAATGGCCTAAAATCTGGAACTCCCTACCTGAAAACTCTACAACTGTAGACTCAGCCACCATTTTCAAAACTATCGTCAAAAAACATCTTATCTCCCTAACACACCCCATCATCAGATAACTAAATGAAAACTTCCTAATTCTCATTTTTTGTATCATAAACACATCCAAAACAATATAGTCTTACTCTCGTTATCTGTAATTCCCCCCTAATTTACACTTACACTCACCCAAATGATTGTAAACATAAAATTCCTAATATAGTTATTGCCTATTAAGTCTTAAGTTAATCTTAAGTTTGCCTAAGATACTCTTCCAATATTGGAACTTTAAGAGAAACAATGTATCATGCCAAGACAAAACCATTCCCATTACTAAATTTACTAATTGTAATATTGTTATATGTTTTGTACTACCTCACGATTATAAATCTAATTAATCGCTTCAGTTACCTACCTTTTATATTGTGCAATATTGTATGTTAAAATGTACTGCTCCATAACTTATGTCAATATAAAATAAGAATTAGTATTAGTCTACCAGAAATGCCTAGGCATGCTATTGGCCTTCTTTGTAATTAATATTTTATAACATGTAAACCACATATTGTAAGCTTTGCAAGAAAATAAACAAAAGCAATCACACTTCAGAAAAGAAAACGCAATCGCGAGAAACTTTGAATGGGCAGTACGGGTTGGAACAGATCACTCTCCCTTCCACAATTGCTAGAACATTATGACATGGTCTTAGACGCACTGTAGGACAAGCTAAAGGCTGATGTAGTGTAAACTGATTATGCGAAAGCCGCCATCATGACTCACGAATTCCTAATAACACGAGTGTAAATAAAACCACAGAACGGCCTGCGAGTTTTATAACTCACATGCCATGCGTTCGATCCTCACCCATTCTGTGATTTGATATGCAAAAACGTTTGACAAATGCGACCATGGTGTGATAGCGTATAAAATGCGCGCAAACAGAACAACTGGAAAAGTGGGTACACGGATATTCGTTGATAAATTAGACACATGTGCAACTCTTGGGTATCTTTATTGAGGAAACGTTTCGCCACACAGTGGCTTCATCAGTCCATACAAAGGAGAATCTTGAAGAACAGGAGGAGAATGAGGTAATCAGTCCCTCAACCTTGAGTCGATGTGGTCAGTCCATCAATCTCAATAAAGATACCCAAGAGTTGCACATGTGTCTAATTTATCAACATGTCGGTTCTCTGAACCATTCATCTACAAACGGATATTCGTCTTAAAAAACAGAACCCGAGAGATGTAGTAAACAGAATGAAGTCGGAGGCTGCCAAAGTGAAAAGCTCTGTTCTTCTAGGCACAGTACTTGGAAGACTTAAGTTTATCATTCATATATCTGACACATACAAGGATGCAAATCAATGCCCCGTAACATTCTTTGCCGATGACGCCTTAAAGTCCAAAATATGTACTCACTGGAGCGGAGGAGAGACAGGATAATATACACCTGGAAAGTACTTGAGGGCCTTGTCCCAAATTTACAGGAGGACTGGCAAAATAAACCTAGTGAAAAGCAGGGGCACCGTGGGCACAAAAGGATCAACATCCGTGGCCGCAGACTATTCAACATCTTACCAGAAGATATCAGAAACACTGCAAGCAAGCGCCAAACGAGTTTGGCCCAAGGCCGGGCTCCGGGAGTAGAAAAACTCGGAACTCATCAAAGGTATATCAGGGACTCAGACAACAAACAATATGATATTCAATGAGGACAAGTTTCATTTGCTCCGCTATGGAAGAATGAAAGAAATAGACTGAAACAGAATACAGGACAAACACAGATCATTCATTTGAGCGAAGGTTACACGTGAGAGACTTGGGAGTGATGTGCGTGTCCAACAGAGACGATGTTGGACACCTCATGCTAGACTAGGCGTTAAGGAGGAAGATTTAAAATGGCGGAAGTATGTAGAAGCTGCCTTAAATACTGTCAGTAACGCTATCCATAAAAAAAATCCGAAAGTTACACTAGTATATCCACATTGCTGATCAACATAATACTATTACCCATTCTGAAGACCACTGTAACATGATGTTGACAAGTCCCATTTCGTGCTGCTGCTGCTGCTCCACATCAATTTACTGTTCACACTGCAAATTGCTCCATAAACGTACTTATTTACGTTCATGTTATTATAGTGGATGATAGATCTACTCAGACTTCTTACTGCATTCCTATAACATTCAGTTTCATTATTTACTTTTCTTCTAATGCTAGACACAGATATACCAAAGTTAGACTCTACATAATCTTCCAGGGTACTTTTCTTGGCTAGCATGGGGTCCATAACAATTGTACAATAATTTCTTTTTCCAGGATTTTTGAGTATTTATACCTGACTTTTCCAATCAACATGTTGTTAGAATCATTAAATTGAATCAAGAGCCTTCAGCGATGACAGAATCAGTAATGATGATAGTCAAGGTCAGTGTCATAAGTTAGCTTTAGCGCCATTAGGATTGCAAACAATTCAGTTTGCAGTGTAGACGCTCAGTTGTTAATTCTCATGTCTAACTCAACAAAGTTGCTGTCGTTCTTATCTAGGGAGGTGACAACAAGAGCAGCAGGTGCAGCCCTGCCAGTAGACTCCTGTTTAGATCCATCACTGTATATAATTTGTGATAAATTATTACTACCAATCAGGCGAGAAATTTCTTCTTGAGCAGTTGCTTTTACAAGTGTTTTATGGAAGGAATTACTAGCAATGAGCTTCATGGGCGAGGTTAGCAGGTATGTGATATTAACCCTTCCATGGAGGGGTAAAATGTTCTTGTTGTCTACAGTGATGTTCGTACAAGTTATAAAACTTAATATAACTGTATGTATTTACAACTCACTGAGATCTACTTGTATTTATTCTTGACATTTAGTAAGATTCATAGTGACAATGTCTGGTTCAGTTCTTAACATTCTAATACCAAGTACAATGTTAATCTCATATATCCTATAACTGATACTAGACACACCAAGCTCTTACCTCATATTAGGAACCCTGGTAAATTTAGGAGTGCCAAGAATAATTCTGAGTGCTTCATTTTGCATTAACTCCAAGGGTCGGAGAGAACTTTCCCTATCTAATATCAACATGCGAGCATAATAATCAATTAAGGCCCTAACATAGGCTATGTACATTGTTTTCACATTAGCAATATAGTTAAGGTTGTAGCTAGCAACAGCTTTGAGAGTATTTGTACTACGTTATAGCTTTTATTTAATCAAGTTTTCTATGACGGAGTTACTAAAATTTGTCCTCAATAAACTTCCATATTGTTTTCTGTGGTCAATTGGAAGACTTGGTTTATGTCCACTTGGAAACTTACAGTGTCCTCAGTGAATGACACACTCGTATAAATTCTAGTATTGTCTGCAAAGGAAACACTGTTTACATCTGTATGTCAAATATGAGGATGAGGAACAGGAACACATCTTTTCATTGTGGCAGCCTCTGACTTAGCTCTGTTTACTATTGCTAACACTGAACAACCACTGGATAAGTAAACAACTAACCACTGAACGACTGCTGAACAACTACTGAACAAGTAACCAACTACCCACTAAATAACTACTGAACAAGTAACCAACTAGCCACTGAACACTGAACAACTAGCCACTGACACAGTGCAAGTCTACGCATATTCTACAGATTTATCTGCCGTAATTAGTTACGCAATTTAGTACTGAGTATTTAATTATTCTAAATTACTTCGGTTATTAATCCATTTTGCGTTTTAATATCACTTTATAATTAATAACCCGCTTAAACTTCCAGCATAAATATGCGAAGACTGATTAATTATTGAGCACGCAGGCAGCTTTCCCAGCGTTGTGCAGCTGCACCACCTAAACCAGCGCAGTGCAGCTGCACCACCTAAACCAGCGCAGTGCAGCTGCACCACCTAAACCAGCGCAGTGCAGCTGCACCACCTAAACCAGTGCAGTGCAGCTGCACCACCTAAACCAGCGCAGTGCAGCTGCACCACCTAAACCAGTGCAGTGCAGCTGCACCACCTCAACCAGCGCAGTGCAGCTGCACCACCTAAACCACGCAGTGCAGCTGCACACTAAACCACCGCAGTGCAGCTGCACCACCTAAACCAGTGCAGTGCAGCTGCACCACCTCAACCAGCGCAGTGTAGCTGCAGCACCTAAACCAGCGCAGTGCAGCTGAACCACCTCAACCAGCGCAGTGCAGCTACACCACCTAAACCAGCGCAGTGCAGCTGCACCACCTAAACCAGCGCAGTGTAGCTGCACCACCTAAACCAGCGCAGTGTAGCTGCACCACCTAAACCAGCGCAGTGCAGCTGCACCACTTAAACCAGCGCAGTGTAGCTGCACCACCTAAACCAGCGCAGTGTAGCTGCACCACCTCAACCAGCGCAGTGCAGCTACACCACCTAAACCAGCGCAGTGCAGCTGCACCACCTAAACCAGCGCAGTGTAGCTGCACCACCTAAACCAGCGCAGTGTAGCTGCACCACCTAAACCAGCGCAGAGTAGCTGCACCACCTCAACCAGCGCAGTGCAGCTGCACCACCTAAACCAGCGCAGTGCAGCTGCACCACCTCCACCAGCGCAGTGTAGCTGCACCACTTAAACCAGCGCAGTGTAGCTGCACCACCTCCACCAGCGCAGTGCAGCTACACCACCTAAACCAGCGCAGTGCAGCTGCACCACCTAAACCAGCGCAGTGCAGCTAAACCACCTCAACCAGCGCAGTACATCTGCACCACCTCAACTAGCGCAGTGCAGCTGCACCACCTAAACCAGCGCAGTGCAGCTACAGCACCTCAACCAGCGCAGTGCATCTGCACCTCCTCAACTAGCGCAGTGTAACTGCACCACCTCAACCAGCGCAGTGCAGGTGCACCACCTCAACCAGTGCAGTGCAGCTGCACCACCTAAACCAGCGCAGTGCAGCTGCACCACCTAAACCAGCGCAGTGCAGCTACACCACCTAAACCAGCGTAGTGTAGCTGCACCACCTAAACCAGCGCAGTGCAGCTGCACCACCTAAACCAGCGCAGTGCAGCTGCACCACCTAAACCAGCGCAGTGCAGCTGCACCACCTAAACCAGCGCAGTGCAGCTGCACCACCTAATCCAGCGCAGTGCAGCTGCACCACCTAAACCAGCGCAGTGCAGCTACACCACCTAAACCAGCGCAGTGCAGCTGCACCACCTCAACCAGCGCAGTGCATCTGCACCACCTCAACTAGCGCAGTGTAGCTGCACCACCTCAACCAGCGCAGTGCAGCTGCACCACCTAAACGAGCGCAGTGCAGCTGCATCACCTAAACGAGCGCAGTGCAGCTGCACCACCTCAACCAGCGCAGTGCAGCTGCACCACCTAAACCAGTGCCGTGTAGCTGCACCACCTAAACCAGCGCAGTGCAGCTGCAACCACCTAAACGAGCGCAGTGCAGGTGCACCACCTCAACCAGCGCAGTGCAACTGCACCACCTAAACCAGTGCAGTGCAGCTGCACCACCTCAACCAGCGCAGTGCAGCTGCACCACCTAAACCAGCGCAGTGCAGGTGCACCACCTCAACCAGCGCAGTGCAGCTGCCCCACCTCAAACCAGCGCAGTGCAGGTGTAGCACCTCAACCAGCACAATGCAGCTGCACCACCTCACCCAGCGCAGTGCAGCTGCACCACCTCACCCAGTACAGTGCAGCTACACCACCTCAACCAGGGCAGTGTAGCTGCACCACCTCAACCAGCGCAGTGCAGCTGCACCACCTAAACGAGCGCAGTGCAGCTGCACCACCTAAACGAGCGCAGTGCAGCTGCACCACCTCAACCAGCGCAGTGCAGCTGCACCACCTAAACCAGTGCCGTGTAGCTGCACCACCTAAACCAGCGCAGTGCAGCTGCACCACCTAAACGAGCGCAGTGCAGGTGCACCACCTCAACCAGCGCAGTGCAACTGCACCACCTAAACCAGTGCAGTGCAGCTGCACCACCTCAACCAGCGCAGTGCAGCTGCACCACCTAAACCAGCGCAGTGCAGGTGCACCACCTCAACCAGCGCAGTGCAGCTGCCCCACCTCAACCAGCGCAGTGCAGGTGTAGCACCTCAACCAGCACAATGCAGCTGCACCACCTCACCCAGCGCAGTGCAGCTGCACCACCTCACCCAGTACAGTGCAGCTACACCACCTCAACCAGGGCAGTGTAGCTGCAAAACCTCAACCAGCGCAGTGCAGCTGCACCACCTCATCGAATGCAATGCAGCCGCACCACTTCAACCAGCGCAGTGCAGCTGCACCCCCTCAACCAGCGCAGTGTAGCTGCATCACCTCAACCAGCGCAGTGCAGCTGCACCACTTCAACCAGCGCAGTGCAGCTGCATCACCTCGCCAGAGCAGTGCAGATGCACCTCGCCAGAGCAGTGCAGCTGCACCGCCTCAACCAGCGCCGTGTAGCTGCATCACCTAAACCAGCGCAGTACAGCTGCACCACCTCAACCAGCGCAGTGCAGCTTCACCACTTCAACCAGCTCAGTGCAGTTGCACCACCTTAACCAGCACAATGCAGCTTCACCACCTTAACCAGCGCAGTGCAACTGCACCACCTCAACCAGCACAGTGCAGCTGCACCACCTGAACCAGTGCAGTGCAGCTACACCGTCTCAACCAGGGCAGTGCAGCTGCACCACCTCAACCAACACAGTGCAGCTACACCACCTCAACCAGGGCAGTGCAGCTGCACCACCTCAATCAGGGCAGTGCAGCTACACCACCTCAACCAGCGCATTGCAGCCGCACCATCTCAACCAGCGCATTGCAACTGCACCACCTCAACCAGCACAGTGCAGCTGCACCACCTCAACCAACACAGTGCAGCTACACTACCTCAACCAGGGTAGTACAGGTGCCCCACCTTAACCAGCGTAGTGCAGCTGCACCACCTCAACCAGCGCAGTGCAGTTGCACCACCTTAACCAGCACAATGCAGCTGCACCACCTCAACCAGCGCAGTGCAAATGCACCACATCAATCAGCACAGTGCAGCTGCACCGCCTCAACCAGTACAGTGTAGCTACACCACCTCAACCAGGGTAGTGCAGCTGCACCACTTCAATCAGGGCAGTACAGCTGTACCACCTCAACCAGCTCAGTGCAGCTGCACCACCTAAACCAGTACAATTGCACCACCTGAACCAGCGCAGTGCAGCTGTACTACCTCAATCAGCACAGTGCAGCTGCACCACCTCAACCAGCGCAGTGCAGCTGCATCACCTCGCCAGAACAGTGTATCTGCACCTCACCAGAACAGTGGAGCTGCACCGCCTCAACTAGCACAGTGCAGCTGCACCATCTCAACCAGCGCAGTGCAGCTGCAGCACCTCAACCAAAGCAGTGCAGCTGCACTACTACGACCATACAGATACGTTTACCAGAACAGATTCTCATAGATTCAGTTAAGCATCTAAATGTCTGAAGCCCCTCGTTCTGTCCTCCTTGGAACGAAGGCGAGAGATGTACGTAATCCACACCAGGAAAATTCTAAATGACTTGACCCCTAAATGACTTGACCCCTAATATGCGTACTTAAATCATTCCCCATGAATGTGAGAGGCCTGGGAGAGGTGGAATGAGCACATCAAGGAAAAGTTCAGTAAGTGTGGAGGGACCAAGACTTTTCAGTGCCCTCCTCTCATACGTGAGGGGATAACTGTCTTCAAGAAAGGACTGGACAAGTTTCTCGAGTTAATTCTTGATCAGCCGGACTGTGGTGCTTATGTTGGACATCGTCACTAGCACTAACAGCCTGGTTGATGGGACTGTTCTGCGGGATGCCTGGTCTAGGACCAGGCCGCGGGTCATTGACCCTAGGAACAGTGATCACTTCTGATCAGAAGTGATCAGGTCCCAGGACTGAAATATTTGCTATGTTGTAATGTTTGTTCACATGTCTTGCTTTAAGTCGCCAGAATGTATCCATTACCTAGGTTGATAATAGCTACCACCACTCGTTACAGAAACTCCACCAGTATCTCTGCCGAGTACAAGATCAACCAGGCTGTGATGGATATGTGGGCCTGAGAGCCGCTTACAGCAACACTCTAGTTGGCCATTAAAGTACTAGACAAGCCTAGCCTAGAACCAGGCTGCGGGAATAAGAAAACTCTTGTAAATGGTCACAGGAATTTCAAAGGTAGGTAGTAGTAGCAACTCAGAAAAGACAATGTAAAGAGTGTGGACACTCGCGGCAGGGTCTCAGACCAGACTCTCTAGTAGAATACAACCTCGTTTATATTTACTAATATACAGGGCCTTAAGCCATCCACCAACAACAAAATACCTTTTATCAGTGGACTTCTAGAGGAGTCTAATGCAATGTTTGCAGCCTTCACAGAGACCCACGCAAAAGATCACTTTGACAGTGAAATATGGATACATGGGTACAACCTTTTTAGATGCGACAGAAAGAACAGGCAACAAGGGAGGGGGGAAGCTGTACGTCAAAGAGTCGCTTATCTGCACGGAGTTGCTGAACACCACAAATAATGTAGTTGAAGTTCTATCAATAAAGATCGAGAACCAAAACCTAGTCATTGTGGTTGTATATAAGCCACCAGATGCAACCTCCCAACAGTTCAAGGAACAGCTATTGAAAATTGATTACTGTTTGGAAAACCTTCCAGCTCCATCCCCAAACATCTTACTGCTTCGTGATTTCAACCTTAGGCATGCAAAAATGGAAGAATGTAGCAAGTAATGTTATAGCAGAAACAATCCCTGGATTTAGCGCACATGAAACGTCACACAAACATGAGCTATTAAGTCTCTGCAAAAAACACACCTTAAGCCAGCAGATAGTGGAGCCAACAAGACTAGAAAACACACTTTATTTTCACAAACAATGAGGACCTGGTAAGAGACATAACAATATCAAAAACAACTAATTCCGATCACAATCTAATCGAAGTTCAGACTTACATGCACAGGGGTCCTGATCAGCAAAATGCATATATCTGTGAAGGTGTCTTCACAAAATACAACTTCAACAACAATAACATCAACTGGGACCAGGTAAACCATGTCTTAAATGAAACATGTTGGGAAGATATCTTAAATAACATGGATCCAAACCAGTGCCTTGAAAGGATCAACTTCCTGGCAGCTGAAGCATGTTCTAGGCATATTCCCCATAGAAAGAAGAAGAGCAGGAGTAAACGAGAGAGAAAGACGCTCTCCCTACAGAAGATGAAGAATCACTGAGCTCCTCAGGAACGCTAGAATATCTGATACACGGAAGGAAGCGCTGACCAGGGAAGTGGAAACTATCGAACTTAAGTTAAAGGATTCCTACAGGAACCAGGAGAGACAGGAGGAGCTTAAAGATATTAGTGAAATTGAAAGAAATTCGATATATTTCTTTTCATATGCTAAAAACAAGGCAAATACCAAATCCAGTATCGAGCCCTTACTCGGACAGGATGGGACTTACACAGATGATGACAAGGAAATGAGTGAAATACTGAAATCCCAGTACGACTCTGTGTTTAGTAAGCCACTAATCAGTCTAAGGATCGACAATCCAAATGATTTCTTCATGAATGAGCCTCAAAACTCCATCAATGTATGCCAGATTTCCGACATAACCATAGCTCAGATAGACTTTGAAGTAGCCATTGACAACATGCCCATTCACTCAGCCCCTGGCTCTCTGGAACTCTGTGTTCATTAAGAACTGCAAGAAACCCCTCTCACGTGCCCTAAGTGGGTGAAATTCCACAGTCCCTTAAAACAACAGATATAGCCCCACTCCATATAGGTGGCAGCAAAGCATTAGCTAAGAACTATTGTGCTACGAAGCATGATTGCAAACCACCTGGATTCCCAAAAACTGCACAATCCAGAGCAACATGGGTTCAGGGCAGGTCGCTCCTGTCTCTCACAACTACTGGATCACTATGATATGGACCTTGGATCCACTGGAAGGAAAACAGAATGCAGATGTAATATACATAGACTTGGCAAAAGCGTTTGACAAGTGCGATCATGGCGTAATAGCGCACAAAATACGTGTTAAAGGAATAACTGGCAAAGTGGGGAGATGGATCTTCAACTTCCTAACCAATCGAACAGAAAGAGTAGTGGTCAACAGAGTTAAACCGGAGGCTGCCACAGTGAAGAGCTCTGTTCCACAAGGCACAGTACTCGCCCCCATCCTGTTCCTCATCCTCATATCAGACATAGACAGAGATGTAATCCACAGCACTGTATCATCCTTTGCAGACGATACTAGGATCTGCTTGAGACTGTCATGTATTGAGGACACGGTTACCCTCCAAGAAGATATAAACCAAGTTTTCCAAAGGGCAACGGTGAACAATGTGATTTTCAATGAGGACAAATTCCAACTGCTCCGTTATGGAAAACTGGAGGAGATAATAACTAGAACAGAGTATACTACAAACTCTGGCCATGCAGTGCAGCGGAAAAATAATGTAAGGGACCTGGGAGTAGTAATGTCTGAGGATCTCACTTTCAAGGATCACAACATTGCCACGATCACAAGTACAAAAAAAAAAGAAAGGATGGATATTGAGAACGTTCAAAACGAGAGATGCCAAGCCAATGATGATCCTTTTCAAATCACTTATTCTCTCTAGGCTGGAATACTGCTGTACATTAACATTACCGTTCAAAGCAGATGAAATTGCAGATCTAGAGAGTGTACAGAGAACCTTTACTGCACGTAAAGTTCTATCGATCACCTTAACTACTGGGAATGCTTGGAAGCACTTGACTTGTACTCATTGGAAAGCAGGAAAGAGAGAGAGAGATATCATAATCTACACTTGGAAAATCTTGGAAGGAATGGTCCCGAATCTACACACAGAAATCACTCCCTACGAAAGTAAAAGACTGGGCAGGCGATGCAAAATACCCCCAATTAAAAGTAGGTCCGCCATTGGTACACTAAGAGAAAGCACCATAAGTGTCCGGGGCCCAAGACTGTTCAACAGCCTCCCACCAAGCATAAAGGGAATTATTAATAAACCCCTGGCTGCCTTCAAGAGAGAGCTGGACAGATACCTAAAGTCAGTGCCGGATCAGCCGGGCTGTGGTTCGTACGTTGGACTACGTGAGGCCAGCAGTAACAGCCTGGTTGATCAGGCCCTGATCCACCGGGAAGCCTGGTCGTGGACCGGGCCGCGGGGGTGTTGATTCCCGGAATAACCTCCAGATAGATCATGGCATGATCAACGAAACTGTCACCGCTTGTTGCACCCAAAGCGATGTAAGAACCATGATCCAACTGGTAAGGAAGTGATTTGAGGAACTTGTCCAATTCTCTCTTGAAGGCAGCCAGAGATTTGTTAGTAATTTCCCTTGTGCATGGAGGGAGAGTGCTGAAGAGTCGGGAACCTCTGACACTCAACGAGTTTTCTCTTAGTGTACTCGTCGCGCTCCTGCTTTCTACTGGAGGGCCTTTGCATCGTCTACCGAGTCTCTTGCTTCCACTTGGAACCTGTTCCTCCACCATTTTCCAGGTATAAATTATGATGAATCTTTCTCGCCTAAGGAATGCAACTGAAGGGATTTCAGTCATTTCCAGTAGTTTAGACGTTTGACTAAGTGTATACAAGCAGTTAAAGTTCACTGAACGTTTTTCAGCTGAGTAGTCTCGCCTGCCTTGAAGGAAGCTGTTAGTATACAACAGGACTCCAGCCTGGAGAGAATGAGTGACTTAAAGACATCATTACTGGCTCAGCATCCCTTGTCTTGAAAGTTCTAGTTATTTAGCCCATCATTTTTCTTGCGGTAGTAATGGCAATATTGTTACCTTTACCTTTAATACACCTTTGATGAGCTCCGAGAATTTTTCTACTCCCAGAGCCCGGCCTTGTTGTGATCCTTGAATGTGAAATCTTCTGACATCATTACTTCTAAGTCACGCACATGGGACTTTCGCTCTAGTGAATGATTTGAGTTTACCATGTACTCCGTTACAGTCTTTATTTCCTCCAGTCTTCCATAGCGGAGCAACTGAAGCTTGTCTTCGTTAAACATATTATTGTCTGAGGTCCACTGCAAGACTTGATTTATATCCGCCTCAAGATATGCAGTCTTCAACGGACGTTACTCTCTTAGATTCTAGTGTCATCAGCAAGGTTGTCACGGTTCTATGATTTATATCCTTGTTTATGTCATTTATATAAATGGGAAACAGAAGTTGGGAGAGTACTGTGCCTTGAGGAACAGAGGTTATCACTGTGGCAACCTCCGACTTCACTGTTTATTACTACACTCGGGGATCTATTTGTTAAGGTAAATATCCATTTCCCATTTTTTTTAGTTATTCATTGTACGCGCTGTCGCTCCATGGTAGCACTTGTCGAACGCTGTTACAAAATAAGTGTACACTATATCAGGATTTAGGTTAGAGAGAAAGATAAATGCACTCCTGCACTCTAACTTAGAATGTACCTGAGTGCATGACTATACAATACCAGCGCTATTATTGAACAATATATGTTTTATGCCGGAAGCAAGGGGCTAGTAACCCCTTCTCCTGTATATATTACTAAATGTAAAAGAAGAAACTTTCGTTTTTTTCTTTTGGGCCACCCCGCCTCGGTGGGATACTGCCGGTGTGTTGAAAGAAGATATAATATATAATTAAATATATATATATATATATATATATATATATATAATATATATATATATATTATAACAAGAAAAGAACGCAGTCAGCAGGACTCGATACTGCTACTGGGGATGGTCAAGTTTCCAAGTTTCCCAGGCAGCGCTCTAGCCCACTCGGCCACACAAATGCCACATAGACTGGGCAGTCTGGTTCACAAGCCATGTTTCTTTCCCAGCCCGGGCACGTCAGTGAGCCTCAAGCACTTTCAGCTTGTACTGCACCATCAAGTCTTGTGCTGTAATGCCATCCAGCAGTTCTTGTGCTGGTAATGCGCCAGCATTCTCTACTGTGCGTAATTCACCAACACGTTCTGTGCTGTAATGCCCCAGAGCAGTCTTGTGGCTGATAGAGTGCACCACAGTCCTTGTGCTGTAATGCACCACAGTCCTTAGTGGCTTTAGATGAAACAGTCAGTTCTTGTGCTGTAATGTCAAAGCCATGCAGTCTTTGTAGGCTGATAATGCACCAGCAGTCTTGTGCTGTATCTCTATTATGCTTGCCACCATTTGATCAGTTTCCTCAATAAATCTATACAATGAAGTTCTTGAACAATTCCTCTTGTGTATTTCAGTTCACGTGTTTGGGATCTGTGTTTTTTCTTGACTATTTGAATGTTTAATCTGAGTGTTATATTGTATACTGTTTTACTTCAGTGTTATGAAGGTAAGCTGTATACTGTCATGTCTTAGATGTAACGCTTTAATCTGTCAGTGTTATGATGTAACTGTTTTACTGTCCAGTGTTATGATGTAACAGTTTACTGCAGTGTTATGATGTAACTAGATTTACTGTCTCAGTGTTAATATGTAACTGTTTTACTGTTCATGTCGTGATTATGATTGTAAACCTGTTTACTGAGTCATTGTTATGATGTAATGTTTTCTGTCAGTGTTATGATGTAACCTGTTACTGTCATACTGTTATTATTTAACTTGTTACATGTCAGTGTATGATGTAACTGTCTTTACTGATCTGTGTTAATGATGTAACTGTCTTACTGTCATATGTTAGATGTACCTGTTCTTACTGTCAGTGTGTTATGATAAACGTTTAACTGACTTATATGTATGCTGTAAACTGTTTACTGTCAGTGTTATGATGTAACTGTATTACTGTCATCGTTAGTGAATTTAATTTTTGTAACGTTTACTGTCCGTGTTATGATGGAACTGTTTCTCTGTCAGTGTTTATCTGATGTAACTCGTTTCCTCTACACAGTCCTGTGTGTATGATGTACCTTGTCTATCTGTCAGTGTTATGATGTAACAGTTTTACTGTCATGTATGATGTAACTGTTTACTGTCATGTTATGAAGTATACTGTTACTTGTCATGTTATGATGTAACTGTTTACTGTCAGTGGTTAGATGTAACTGTTTACTGCCACGTGTCTTATATGTAACTGTTTACTGTCAGTGAAGTTAGATATAACCTGTTTACTGTCAAGTGTTTATATTAACTCTGTTTACTGTCCGAGTGTATGATGAGTAAATGTTGTAGCTGTCAGTTGTTATGAGGGTAACTGTTTACCTGTCAGTGTTATGAATGTAACTGTTTACTGGTCAGTGTTATGGATTTAACTAATTACTGTCTCAGTTGTAGATGTAACTGTTTACTTGTCAGTTCCAATGATTGTAACTGTTTACTGTCATTGTTATGAATAAATAGGTAGAAAAGCGACAAGTATACAAATATCTGTCAGAGACAACAGCTAAACATCTTGGCATCTTGAACATACAGGAATTCATTCAAACTTTGTCTAACCTATAGGCGCGACCTACTTAAACTAGTGGATTTTTTTCCACAGGAGACTCCCGCCCCTGCTGCTCTCTACTCTTCATGTCTGGCAGCATTAGGCACAGTTCTTTTCGCGCATATTATGTTACTTTATTCCCCTAAGATTAATGGACTAAACACATCGACTTTCCAGTGCTTGAAGGGACTGTTACATTTAACTTCCTTCCTCTCTTCCCACACCTTTTTTCCTCTTTACTTACCCCACCAACACACTAACCACAGGCCACCACCCAGCCAACAACCCATCTACGTACTTCTACCACGCCCAACTTGAGCTGGGTATCGTATGCCTTACTAGCAATCCTAAGTCAGGGAGTACCAATTAACCTTGTCTAATCCCTTGCTGCTGTGGCCGCGCCACCCAGGGGCCCACATGGTTACTTGCAATCATTCACTACATCAATCACACAAATATATAAAATACTTTCTCAGATTCCAATCATCTGCAAAGTTGTCCTACGTAGATCCCAGCAGTCTTGTTTGTAATTGCACCAGGCAGTCTTAGTGCTGATATCGAGCCACAAGCAGTCTGTGCATGCTATATGGCACTCCATGCATGTCATGTGCTGTACATGTAACCGAAAAGCAGTCTCTTGTGCTAGTACAAAATGCACACCAGCAGTCTGTGTTTGAATGCACCAGCAGTCCTGTTTTGTTAATTTAACCTCGCAGTCTGTGCTGTAATGCACCAGCAGTCTTATATGCTGTAAGCACCAGCGTTCTTGTGCTGTTATTGAGCGACCGAGCATTCTTGGTGCTGGTAATGCACCAGCAGTCTTGCTGCTTGTGAATGCACACCATCTCGTCTTGTCTGACTGTAATGCACCCAGCAGTACTTGTGCTAGATGAATGCACCGCAGTCGATCTAGTGTTGTAATGCACCAGCAGTCTTGTTGCTGTAAATTGCAGCACCAGCAGTCTTTGTGCTGTAATGCATCCAGCAGTCTTGTGCATGTAATGCACCCAGCTTCACTTGTGCTGTAAGTCACCAGCATTCCTTGTGCTGTAATGCAACCAGCAGGTCCATGCTGCTCGAGCTAAGCACCACAGCATTAGACTATGATGTGGTAATGCACCAGCAAGTCTTTGTGCTGTAAGTGCAACCAGCACTCTTGGGCTGTCTAATGCACCAGCATCTTTGTGCCTGTCAATGCAGCCAGCAGTCTTTGTGCTGTAATGCCCCAGCAGGTCTGTGCTGAAATGCACCAGCAGTCTTTGTGGCTGTTAATGGCACCACTGTCTCTTCTGGACATGCACAGCAGGTCATAGAGTTGTAATGCACCAGCAGTACTTGTGCTGTAATGCACCATGCCTGTCTTGTGCTAGTAAATGCACACAGCAGTTCTGTGTTGCGTTGTAATGCACCACAGATTCTTGAGCTGTAATGCAACCAGCAGTCTTGTGCTGTAATGCAACCATCATCTTGTGCTGTCTTAATGCACCAGCAGTCTTGTGCTGAAATGCACCCTCAGTCTTGGTGTTGTAATGCTACAGCAGTCTTTTGCTGAAATGCACCAGCAGCATCTTTTGCAGTAATGCAACGCAGCCTCTTGTGTCTGAGAATTGCAGCATGTGCTGTTATGCACCAGCAGTCTTGTGCTGTAATGCAAACCAGCAGTCTTGTGCTGTATGCCACCAGCTGTCCTTGTGCGGTTATATGCCCAGCAAGTCTTGTGCTGTAAGCACAGCAGTCTGTTCTGCTAATGCACCATCGTCTTGTGGCAGTAATGCACCAGCTGTCTTGTGCTGTAATGCACCAGCTGTTCGTTGCTTAATGCACCAGCAGAATCTTTGGTGCTGTTAATGCTCCAGCAACGTCTTGTGCTGTAATGAAACTCAGCTGTCTTGTGCAGTAAATGCGACGCAGCATTCTTGATGCTGTAAAGGCACCAGCTGGCTTGTGCTGTAATGTCCACAGCAGTCTTCTGTGGCTGTAAATGCACCAGCAGTCATTAGTGTGTGTAATGCACCAGCTTCTTGTGCTTTAAATTCACGCAGCATCTTGTGCTGTACATGCACACACATCCTTGTGCTGATATATAGTCACCAGCAGTCTTGTGCTGTAATGCACCATGCTTTGCTTCGATGTTCTGTAATGGCACCAGCAGTCTTGTGCCTGTAAAATCTTGGGTTACCAGCAATTCCTTGCGTGCTGTAACTGCCCAGCGTCCTTGTGAGCTTGGAAATTCACAAGCAGTCTCTGGTGCTGTAATGCTCCCAGCTGTCATGTGCTGTAATGAGCCAGCTGTGCTTGTGCTGTAAGTGCGCCAGACCAGCCTTGTGTGTTACTGCACAGCAGTCTGTTGTGCTGTAAAGCAACCAGCAGTCTTTGTTGCTGACAATGCGGGTCAGCAGTCCTTGTGCTGGTTTGTAATGTCACCGAGTTTCTTGTGCTGTATAATGCACGCAGCAGTCTTGTGCTGTGATTCAACCACAGTCCTTGTGCTGATAATAGCACCCCAGCATATCTTTGTGGCTTGTAATGCACCAGCAGTCCTTGTGCTAAAAAAAGCACCACAGCAGTCCTTGTGCTGTAATGCACACACAGTCTTGTGCAGTAATGCCTCACTGGCTTAGTTCTGTAATGCACTCAGCTTTCTGTGCTGAATTGCACACAGCTAGTTCTTGTGCTGTAATGCAACCAGCAGTCTTGTGCTGTAATGCATCCAGCAGAATCTGTGCTGTAATAGCCCCATCTGTCATGTGCTGTAATGCACTCAGCAGGTCTTGCGTGCTGTAATGCCTCCAGCAGTACTTGTTGCTGTAATGCACCAGCTGTCTTGTGCTGTAAATGCACCAGCCAAGTCGTTGTGCTGTAATTGAGCACCAGGCTGTCTTGTGCGTAAAGCACTCTAGCAGTATATTGTGCTGTAATGCACCAGCAGTCTTGTGCCTGTAAATGGCAGCCAGCAGTCTTGTGCTGTAATGCAGCCAGCTGTCTTTGTGCTGTAATTGCACCATCAGTCTTGTGCTGTAAATGCACCAGCTGTTCTTGTGCGTAACATGCCAGCCAGGTCAGTCTTGTGCTGTAATGCACCAGCATCTTGTGCAGTAATGCACACAGCAGTCTTGTTGCTAGTAAATGCATCCAGCTGTCTTGTGCTGTAATTGCACCAGCTGTCTTGTGCTGTAATTCACCAGCAGTCTGTGAGACTGTAATGCGACCACAGTCTTGTTTCTGTAAATCACCAGCATTACATTGTGCTGTATTGCACCAGCAGTCTTTTGTCTGTAAGCAACTCAGCAGTTCTTGTGCTTGTAAAGCAACCTCTTCAGTCCTTGTGCTTGTACACAATGGATCCATCAGGTCTTTGTTCTGTAAGCAGCACATCAGTCTTGTCTGAGTGTAATGCAGCCGTTATGCAGCTCTATTCTTGTGCTGTAAATGCTCCACGTCTTGTGCTTTAATGTCACCACAGTCTTGTCTGTAAAGCCACTCAGCAGTCTTGTGCTGTAATGCCACCACAGGTCTTGTGCTCGTAATGCACCAGCATCTTGTGCTGTAAAGCACAACTTCCTTGTGCTGTAATGCACCAGCGAGGCCTTGTGCCTGTAAGTACCAGCAGTCTTGAGTGCTGTACATGGCACGCAGCAGATAGTGCTCGTGAAGCACAGACAGTCTTGTTCTGTAAAATGTCGCCAGCATTCTTGTTCGTACATGCACCAGCAGACATGTGCTGATAATGCCCAGAAGTGATCTTGTGCTGTAATGCACCAGCAGTCTTGTGCTGTAATGCACCAGCTGTCTTGTGCTGTAATGCACCAGCAGTCTTGTGCTGTAATGCACCAGCTGTCTTGTGCTGTAATGCACCAGCAGTCTTGTGCTGTAATGCACCAGCATGTCTTCGCTGATTGTACATGCACCGAGCAGTTCATGTGCAGTAATGCACCATGGCAGTCCCTTGTGTTGTCACTGCAGCCAGCTTTCCTTTTGCGTGATAATGCACCATCTGCCTTTTGATGTAATGGCACCACAGTTCTTGTGCCTGTAATAAAGCCAGCCAGTCTTAGTCTGTAATGCACCGAGCAGTCCTGTGCTGTAATTGCACCATTCCTGTCTGTGTTTATAATGAGCACAGCAGTCTTGTGGCTGAAATGCATCCAACAGCAGCTCTTGTGTTGTAATGCTCCAGCAGTCTTGTGCTTGTATTGCACGCAGCTGTCTTGTGTTTGTAATGCACCAGACCAGTCTTGGTGCTGTAATGCACCAGTCATCTTGTGTTTCTAAATGATCTCAGCAGAGATCTTGCTGCTGTAGATGCACCAGCAGTCATTGTGCTGTAAATGCCACCAGTCATTCATGTGCAGTAGAAGCAGTCTTGTGTGTAATGCATCCACAGTCTTGTGCTGTAAGGGCACCCAGCAGTCTTGTGTCGTATGATTGCACCAGCTGTCTTGTGCTGTCTAATGCACCATGCAGTCTTGGTGCTTAATGCACACAGCATTCTCGTGGCTGTTAATGCAACCATCAGTCTTGTGCTGTTAAATTGCAACCAGCTGTCTGTGCTGTAATGCACCAGCTGTCTTTCGTGCTGTAATGCACCAGCAGTCTTTTGTGCTGTAATTCACCAGACACTCTTGTGCTGTAAAATGCACCACTTTTGTTTCATGTAATCCACCCAGCAGTCTTGGTCTGCTGTAATGCATCCAGCTGTCGTGTGCAGGGAATGCCCCACGATCTTGGCTGTAAATGCAACCAGCAGTCTTGTCAGACGTAATGCACCAGCTGTCTGTTGCTGTAGGATGCACCAGCCAGTCTTTGAGTGCTAGTAATGCACCAGCAGCCTTCGTCTGTAGAATGCATCTCGCACATTCTTGTGCATGTAATGCACCAGCGTCTTTGAAGCTGGTAATGCATCCAGTCAGTATCTTTTGTTCGTAATGTACCAGCAGTCCTTGTGCAGTAATGCACCAGCAGTCCCTATGATGCTGTAATGCAGATAAAAAAATTGGTGTTCTAATCAAGCATCTGTGTGCGGTAATGCACCACTGTCTTGTGCCGTAAAAGCGCACAGCCTATATCTTGTGGCTGTAATCGTCCATCATCCTTGTGCTGCATGCATCAGCATTCCTTGTGCTTAGTAGATGCACCTCCACCTTGAGTGCTCGTAATCGCCAGCAGTCCGTTAGTGCTGTAAATGCACCAGCTGTCTTGTGCTGGGTATATGCACACAGGTCTATGTCTTTAATGTCACCCAGCAGTCTTGTTCTGTAAATTCACCAAGCAGTCTTGTGTCTGTAATGCACCAGCAGTCTTGTAGGGGGGGGTCCTGAAAAGCACTCAGCAGTCTTGGCGTAATGCACCAGCATCTTAGTGCTGTAATGCACCAGCTTCTCTTGTGCGTACTGCCTCCCTTCTTGTGCTGTAATGGCACCCGCAGTTCTTGTGCTGTAAATGCACGCAGCCTGTCTCTGTGACTGTAATGCACCAACATCCCTTGTAGCTGTAATGCCCATCCTGTCTTGTGCTGTAATGCACGCAGCTAGTCCTGTGCTGTAATGCACCAGTCATTCCTCTTTGTGCTGTAATGCACCATCTGTCTTGAGCTGTAATGCACTCAGCCGTCTGTGCTGTAAAATGCATCCAGCTGTCTTGTTCTGTAATCACCAGCAGTTTTGGTGCTGATAATAGCACCAGCAGTCTTGTGCTTAGTAATGCACCAGCAGTCTTGTCTGTATTTGCCACGACGTGTCTTTGTTCTGTAAATGCACCAAGCGATCTTGTGCTGTAATCCTCCCAGCTGTCTTGTGCTGTCAGCAACCGCAGTCCTTGTGCTGATAAGTGCACCAGCAAGTCTACTGTGCTGGTATATGCACCAGCAATCTCTTGTGCTGATAAATGCACAGCTGTCTTCTCGTGCTGTATCCTCACCAGCTGTCTTGTGCTGTATTGCACCAGCTGATCTTGTGCTGTTAAAAGCACCAGCAGTCTTGTGTCGTAATGCCACCAGCAGTTCTTGTGCATGTAATGGCATACCAGCAGTACCTTGTGCTGTAATCTCTGCATCCAGCATATCTTGTTCTGTAATGCACCACGCAGTCCTTCGAGGCTGTAATTGGACACAGTCAGATCTTGTGCTGTAATCACCAGCAGTCTTGTGTGGCTGTAATGCACCATACAGTTCTTTGTTCTGTAAGCACCACTGTCTTGCGTGCTGAGTTAATGCACCACAGTCTTGTGCCTGTATAATGCCACCAGCAGTTTGTGCTGTAATGCACCACAGTCTTGTGCTGTAATGCACCAGCATCTTCTTGTTCTCGTAAGTGCCACGTCCCTGTCTTGTGCTGGTAATGCCCAGCAGCCTTGTGCTGTAATGTACCAAGACAGACTTAGTGCTGTAATTCACCACCAGGTCTGTGCTGTAAGTGCCATCCATCAGTCCTTGTGCTGTGAATTACGACAAGCATTCTATGTTCTGTAATGCACCAGCAGTCTTGGTGCTGTAATGCACACAGCCTGTCTTGCTGTCTAATGCACCTTCATCTTGCTGTAATTGCACCAGCTGTCTTGTGCTGTAAAGCACCAGCCGTCTTGTGCTGTAATGCACCATCTGTCTGTGATTGGTAATTCTTCTTAATGCAACCATCCGTCTTGGCTGTAATGCACCAGCAGTCTTGTTGTTGTAATGCACCAGCATTCTTGTAGCTGATAAGTGGCAACCAGCAGTCTGTGTTGTAATGCACCAGTCTGTCCTCTTGACTTTAAATCACCACTGCCTTGTGTTTGTAATGCACCAGACAGTCTTGTGCTGTAATGCAGCGCAGCAGCTTGTGCTGTAATGCACCAGTCAGATCGTGTGCTGTAATGCAACTCAGTCTGTCTTGTGGTTGTAATGCAGATCCTCCAGCATTCTTGTGCTGTAATGCACCCAGCAGTCTATGTGTATGTAAGCACCAGCAGTCTTGTGCTGTAATGCACCAGCTGAATTCTCTGTGTTGTAATGCATCCAACCAGGTCTTTGTGCCTTTAATGCACCAAGCATCTCTTGTTTACCTGGAGTTTACCTGAGAGAGTTTTCGGTGTCAACGCCCTACGCGGCCCCGGTCCTGATGCCAGGCCTCCTGGTGAATCTATCGCCCTGATCCAACGAGGCCTGTTGCTAGCAGGCTGCACGCAAAGCCAGACGACGCAGGCCACAGCCCGGCTGAACATCAGAACATGCGACTTTAGGTTGCTTGTCCCAGAGTGCCAGCTTGAAGACTGCCAGGGGTCAGTTGGTAATCCCCCTTATAGTGTGCTTGGAGGCTAGTTGAACTTTACTCGGGCCCCTGACACTTACTAGTATGGTCCTCATATAACTGCTTAGTGATATTAAACCCCCTGCTTTATTCATTTCGGGGGATAGTGTGCATCGTCAGCCAAGTCTTTTGCTTTCGTAGTGATGTGATTTTTTCGTGTGCAAGTTTTTGGTACTAGTCTCCTCAGAGGATTTTCCAGTTGTATATAAACATGTATTCTCTCCCTCCTGCGTCCAGGAATACAGGTTTAAAACCTCAAGCTCTCCTCTTAATTGAGCGAGTTTTATCTCCCGTTTATGCCTCCGCGCGCCGTGTAAATTCTCTGTACATTATTCTTAGTCGGCACTTTTCGAGCACTGTCCCTTGAAAGGTAGGCTGTTTATAGTGCAGCAATATACTACCAGCCTAGATAAACAAGGTTGACCTATGAAGAGTGTCATCATTGGCTTGAGGCCCCCTAGTTTTGAAGGTTCTCATATCCATCTCTTATCATTTTCTTCAGCAGATGCGATTGTATACAAATTTGGTACCTTGGAAGGTGAAGAATCCGCCGATCATAATCACAACCTATGGTGCTTTACGTTTGGCGTGTTTCGTGCTTCAATTTTGTGGCCAGAAATATTGATTTGTACTCTGATGAAGAATTTAATTATCCGTATTTTTACTCATAACTGAAGTAATTGAAATTTCTCATCGTTGACTTCAAAATGTTTTTCTGGCCAGCCCCACAAGTGAAAGATTTTGGTTTGATTTCCGCCTGGAGCCGTTGCAGTGTACTCTGCAAATTGGAAACAGACTTGTCATGCAGATTCGTGGTGTCATCTGACAAAGTGAAAGGAGACATCGGTAGCAGTGCGCAGACACCCTAGTCTAATACGGAGAAGAGGATGAAGGAACAAGATGGGAGATCTAGTACTGTGCCTTGTGGACTAGGAGCTTTTACACCGTAGCCTGGCCTCGGACTTTTACACTAGTTGACGACCTACTTTCTCTGTGTTCTGTTAGTGTTGAAATATATAAGCCATCCATCGACCGTACTAATTCCTTTATTTGCCTTTAGCGCGCATTATGTGCGCTCCCTACTTAACGTCCTTGTCACGGACTTGTCATACGGGCGTTATGCAACGTCCGTAAGGGACGTATTACATCGTTGCATTCATATTTCCTCTCGTTCATCAGTGCATTATTAGGACCTTGTCGTAGTGATCCATATTGATACAGACAGGAGAATCGACCTGTTCTAAACCCACGTTTAGCCCTGGGATGTGATATACTGATTGATTTCTATATTGGTGGTGATCTTTGCTGCTATCTTATGACCCTTCATCAAACGATTTTTTATGAATAATGGTGATGAGTTATTCGCCTATTCTGGTCTTAGTTCTTTGCTGATGCTTTATACCGCCCCCCCAAGGTTTTGTCGGAGTGGGGGCTAAGTTTATTGTTTTTAGTAACTGAGGACGACCCCCGTGTTCCATAGCTCCTCCTCCAAAGGGAAGAATAGGCTCGATGATAGGGGCTTTCTTAGCAGTTCTTGATGAACTCAGTGAGATTCCAGCTAGTCTGGCCCCTTAACGGGGCCAGCATTTGCATGGGCATGTCAATTTATCCTCCTGCTTCGAGAGTCATTTGCGTCAGTGATATCCATCGGATAGCTTGTGTTAGTCAATTTGTAGGCTCTCTCATAGAAAATATTCATTTTTGGTCATCGACTACCCCAGTCCTGTGTTAGCTGGCTTGCTAAAAACTGATCATACATTGGGACTCTGATTAATCCTCACGTTCATTTTTCCTTGCTGAGTCATCTGTGTATCGGACCCTTCTTGGTTTAAGTTACAGGAGCCCAATAAACTGGACGTTGTTCAATACGATTTTGATTATCGCATAAGGAAGAAGAAATACTTTGGTTTCTTGACACCACAACACATGCACTCCCGCGCGAGCTTTTAGAGTTCTTCTCCCGCGCAATTTCCTGACCACCTAAAGGATTTCTTTTAGCTTAAGTTCGAGGTCTTGCTATTTCCTCTGACCAGTGTCCTCCCTGCCATTTCAGATATATATTGACCTCTTTTTAGCCGCTCTTGTTATTCTTTTTCCGATCGCCTGTAAAGTGACGCCTGTCTTCTGTTCAATTTACAATCTACTCTTACACTTTTTCTTAGAGGAATAAATGCCTTGTGCATACATCGACGTGCCACCGAGTTAATTCATTTCTGGGCATAAAGTTTGGGTCTGTGTTGCTTAAGTATTTCTTACCCAGCTTAATCGGTTAGGCTTTGGTTTACTTGGCGTTCCCAATTTATGTTTCTTTGTTATTGAATTGAATTTGGTGAATGCTACCCTTCGTGACTAGTGCTCATTTATGTCGACAGGGGATCCATGCATACTTGTCTGAACTCAATTATGTTGTGAATCTGAGTATATTGATTTTTTGATAAGGGTGACATTTTCTTATGCAGATACATCATTGTTATTTGAAGATGAGGTCTAGTGTATTCTCCAGTCCTTGTAGACTGCTATTATTTGCTCTGCGTTTACAATGAATTTTGTGTCAGAGATTTTAAAAGTCATCGTTGTGAGTGTGAGTTTTTCATCAGAGCTGCCTATCCTGGTGTTATTATTACTGCAAACAATATTATTTGCTATTATATCCTCCTCATTTTAGTGTGCGCTTAATTTGCAATCCCCCTCTGAGCATAGATGTTGGGTGCAGGAGCTGGAAGAATTTTTCCTACAGTGTCTATTTTTAACAGCTGTTCCTGGAATTGCTGGGATGTTGCATCCGGTGGCTCGTAGACTACACAATGACTACAGGATTTTGGTTCGCGACCTTTACTGCTAAAAAACTTCCACTACGAACATTTCGAGGCTTTAAGAAGCAGTTTGCTGTGTCAAACAATGGAACTCTGCATCTGTTAACAGGCCAACTCCCCGGCGCTACTTTTGCCTGTTCACTGTCTGTCCATTCTCTGATATAGGTTTGTAACCTGGTGATCCATACTTCGTTGCCAAGTGAATCCTTTATGTGGGTCTCAGTGTAAAGTCCGCGACACGTTGATCCTTTGCCTCTGCAAGCATTCCACGAGAAATGGTATTTTTGTGATTTGAAGCTGCTTTAGACCCTGTATAATTGCGAAGAAGAATGATATCGTGGACTGGTGGTATTTATCGTTGTCCACAGGGGGTGAATTTTTTATCCCGGCATTAGTAATCTGTATCTGTTGGTAGGAGTGAAGGCCATCAGACTGTGTTCCACTCCAGGACTATGACTGGATACTGGAGTGTAACGAATTTCTGCCATTTCTGCCATACTTTTTTCCTTCCTGGCACAAAAAACCTCTCCCGTCTTGAGTGGCTGTGCTACCCAGGTTTTCCCCATGGCCTGATGTTTTGTAATCTTTTTGTCCCCTTTAGATGGGTATTCCTGGCAATTTAAGTTAATAGCACAGTCTTTCCTGAACTGAAGAGGTACACAATTTCAGGGTGTAAAGCTTACAGTAAGGGAGTTTGCATTTTCCTGTTTTCAATATGGGCATGGCGATTTCTAGGGTGGTCATAGTTGCATGCCCAATCTGTTTTTTTCCAGATTTCCCATGCCAGCAATACCAAGTGCATATTATGAGCACAGGCATGTTCCGCATTGCCTTGGGTTTCTGTGACTGTATTCCCTGGTTGGTTGCTGTTTCCCTGTCCTTCCTTCTATCCCCCTAGCACCATCAGATGAATCTCCCGACCAGTTGTCTTTTGGTAAATTATCCTCACTAATGCTATTGGATCCTCTTGATTTGCTATTTCCTGCTTTATTTCTAGTTCTTGCAAAATTGTGTTTTATCTCTACTGACTACACTTGTTTTCCCTACTATTCGCATCCTGTCCCCCTATTGTCATTTATATTATCCCTTTACCTCGCGATATAATTTCCCGACTGACCTGAGACAATATCTCCAGCTTAACCATTCTGTCTCCCAGGACATTATCACCAGCTACACTACCTTTCTGTCTCCCAGGACAGCACCGCCAGGCTTCCAAAACTCATTTCCTGTCTCCCAGGACAGTATCTCCAGCTTCACCATGTTCTGTCACCCAGGACAGCACCTCCAGCTTCACGCTTTCTGTCGTCCCAGGACAGTATCTCCATCTTTCACCATGTTCTGTCTCCCAGACAGCACGCACCGCGTTCACCATTACTGTCTCCCAGGACAAGCACTCCAGCTTCACCATTACTGTCTCCATCCAGGACAGCACCACCAGCTTCACCATACTGTCTCCTTCTGGACACACTATCACCCCACATTTACTGACTAACCAGGACTTCACCCTCTCCCCCTTACAGTTTAGTGACTACATGGCCAGTATCATATGGGCAGTACCTTTCATCCCAGACATTTTATGTTCCACATCTGTTGTAAAAGCTCCTCAGGTTCTTTACGCATGAATTAGCATCTTGATTGTTTCCTCTTTTAATTCCCTTGTGGATTTTAGGAGTCCACAAGATTTTCCTCAATTGAAGCATACCCAAAAAAACACTTCTCTGTATTTTAAATACCTGCATCGAGTAGCTAAGTTCAGGGTGAATGATCTGCACAAGGACGTGACACCCAATTTCCACAAAAAATGACAATATATAATCATCTCAAGTGAAAGTCCCGATTTGTTTGTACTGATCCACAAGAGGTGCATAACACAGGGCTTATCAAAATGATTTGAATGAGGTTTGATTTACTTGTGTCAATTCAACAACCTTAGCAACCTCTTGAAAATTCCTATTAATATATAAAACCTTAAATGAAGCTCTATCTATTTGCAAATTTCTGTTCAACTCTTTTTTGTAAATTGGCACAGCTTACCGTCACGTATCCGAGTATTTTAATGTTATGTGTTTATAGGTCTCCTCAAAACCCACAATCCCGTTTTACCAAGTCCCTGCTTTATTCTGTCCACGAAACTTGTTTTGAAACCAGTTATCCCCGGGTTCGTACCAGTCAGGGTCGGACCAGGAAAGGGTTACGGGCTCCAGTCCGATCAGACTGCTGATAGTGGGTCCTTATTTAAAAACATGACTGATCGGAGATTTGAGCTACACACGAAGGATCTAACTGGAAGATTATCTACCCGAGTAATAAGCTTATTTTTGACTGATACAAAAGTATAACTAATGCGTGTTGAAGAGCCGGTATATCTTTGCAGCTCCTACAATGACGAACGTTCACCTCCTTGTTTATCAATCGCTGAATCTGTGCTTTTTCTACTCTTGTTTTTCCTATTCTTTTTCTTTTTTTCTTTTTTTATCTTTTTCCGTCTCCAACACCCAATAAAACAGACGCTAACCATATTTTATCATCTATCACGTTTTACTGGTGCTATAAATTTGGCAGAAGGACGCTTTTATTACTTGAGAGTAACCATCATTCTGCCCAATGCTCTTCGGATCGTATGATAATCCAATTGCGAACTATTTGCTGGAATAACGTGACATGGTTTGATTCATGAAAATTATCCACAGTAAAATACGTTCTCGGTATTGCAAGAAAAAGATAACTCAAGTTGAAAGTCTTCCCTCTGTCCCGGAGCCTAGAATGTTGACCATTCGTTAATGACGGTATTTTGCTACCCTGGATCAACACGTTTGCTGCGAATCACTGGGTATCACGAGATTGTATATGCCATTGGAGGGAGGGGAGGGGGGGAGCGTGTGTTGGGTGCGAGTCACAGGTAAAGTGTTAATATATCTAGGGAACCTGTGGGGTATCTTATTGAGGGGGCGTTATCTCGATGGCAACTTGCCTATTTTGGGTGCTTTATATTTAATTGTATATGATGGCGAGGTATGTGTAATTAATGTAAATCTTGTTGCCTTTTATCAAGAATTATTATAAATTGGGTGGGAAATATGTAGTAGCATATTTTATAGATGGTGATTTAAGATTGTGGGTGATGGGAGTAGTATTTGGTAAGAGGTAATGTAGATAGGTAAAGGTATGGTGAGTGGGGGGAGGAATTATAAGAGGGTATGGGAAGTGGTGTAAAAAATGGATGGTTTAATATGAGTGGTGATATATAGTGGAAAATTGGGGTGGTAGAAGGTTTTGGGGTAAATAAATATTGTGTGGTAGAAATGGAGAGTTGTCTATTTAGGTTTGGTGATGAAAACAAATTAAAGTTTATACACGTAAGAGACGTCTCGTGAAAAAAAGAAAAAACCGGAGCACAACGAGGCCACGGAACTGACTTAATTTAGTAAGGTAAGATTGAAAAAAAAAAAAAAAAAAAAAAAAAAAAAAAAAAAAAAAATTGCATCCAGTCATCCCTTAGTCTGTAATGAACCAGCATCCTGGGCTGAGCATGCACCAGCAGATCTTTGTGGTATATGCACCAGCTGTCTTGTGCTGTAATGCACCACCGTCTTGTGCTATTAATGCACCACTTGTCTTGTGTTTTAATGCACCAGCAGTTCTTGTCGGTAAGCACCAGCAGTCCTTGGTGCTGAATGCATCCAGCAGTCATGTGCTGTAATGCACCAGCAGTTCTTTATGCTTAAAGCACCCAGCCACTTGTGTTGTAAGTACCAGACTGTCTTGTGCAGTAATTGCACCCATATCAGTCTTGTCTGTAATGCACCCAGCAGTCTTGTGTTGTAAAGCAACCCACAGTCTTATGTGCTGTAATGCACCAGCAGATCTTGTTGTTGGTAATGCACCAGCTAGTCTTGTGCTGTAATGCACCATGAATTCTTGTGCTGTAAAGCCTCCACGATCTTGTGCTGTAATAGCAACAGCAGTCTGTGTTGTAATGCACCACAGTCTGGGACTGTATTGCACCAGCAGTCATGTGTTGTAATGCACCACTGTCTTGGTGCAGTAATGCACCAGCAGTCTTTGCTGTACATGCATCCTATCAGTCTTGAGTGCTGTAATGCACCACACAGTCCTTGGCTGTATCTGCACCACAAGTCCTTGTGCTGTAATGCACCAGCAGTCTGTGCCTTCTCTAAATGCACACACTCTTGTGGCTGTAAAGCCACCAGCGTACTTTGTGGCTTGTGTAATGCACCAGCATCTTGTGCTGTAATGCACCAGCACTCTTGGTGCTGTAATGCACCAGCAGTCATGTGCTGTAAATGCACCAGTCAAGCAATTGTTCTAAAATGCACCATCAAATCATGATGCTGTAATTGCACCATCATTCTCTCTTGTGCTTTAATGCTCCAGGAGCCTTCTGCTGTAATCACCAGCAGTCTTGAGCTTGTAATGCAGCCAGTCAGTCTTGTGCTGTAAGTGCACCACAGATCTTGTTCTGTAATGCGCCAGCAGTTCTTGTTGCTGTAATGCAGCCAGCAGTCTGTGCTGTAAATCACATCCATACTTGTGCTGTAATGCACCAGCAGTCTTTGGTGCTGTAATTGCACTGCAGCTGTCTTGTGTTGTAATGCACCACACTTGTGCTGTAATGCACCAGCAGTCTTGTCTGTAATGCACCAGCAGTCTAGATGCAGTAATGCCCACTAGCTTGGCTCAGTAATGCACCCAGCAATCTTGTTCTGTAAAGCACCACATCTTTCAGCTTGTACTGCACCATCAAGTCTTGTGCTGTAATGCCATCCAGCAGTTCTTGTGCTGGTAATGCGCCAGCATTCTCTACTGTGCGTAATTCACCAACACGTTCTGTGCTGTAATGCCCCAGAGCAGTCTTGTGGCTGATAGAGTGCACCACAGTCCTTGTGCTGTAATGCACCACAGTCCTTAGTGGCTTTAGATGAAACAGTCAGTTCTTGTGCTGTAATGTCAAAGCCATGCAGTCTTTGTAGGCTGATAATGCACCAGCAGTCTTGTGCTGTATCTCTATTATGCTTGCCACCATTTGATCAGTTTCCTCAATAAATCTATACAATGAAGTTCTTGAACAATTCCTCTTGTGTATTTCAGTTCACGTGTTTGGGATCTGTGTTTTTTCTTGACTATTTGAATGTTTAATCTGAGTGTTATATTGTATACTGTTTTACTTCAGTGTTATGAAGGTAAGCTGTATACTGTCATGTCTTAGATGTAACGCTTTAATCTGTCAGTGTTATGATGTAACTGTTTTACTGTCCAGTGTTATGATGTAACAGTTTACTGCAGTGTTATGATGTAACTAGATTTACTGTCTCAGTGTTAATATGTAACTGTTTTACTGTTCATGTCGTGATTATGATTGTAAACCTGTTTACTGAGTCATTGTTATGATGTAATGTTTTCTGTCAGTGTTATGATGTAACCTGTTACTGTCATACTGTTATTATTTAACTTGTTACATGTCAGTGTATGATGTAACTGTCTTTACTGATCTGTGTTAATGATGTAACTGTCTTACTGTCATATGTTAGATGTACCTGTTCTTACTGTCAGTGTGTTATGATAAACGTTTAACTGACTTATATGTATGCTGTAAACTGTTTACTGTCAGTGTTATGATGTAACTGTATTACTGTCATCGTTAGTGAATTTAATTTTTGTAACGTTTACTGTCCGTGTTATGATGGAACTGTTTCTCTGTCAGTGTTTATCTGATGTAACTCGTTTCCTCTACACAGTCCTGTGTGTATGATGTACCTTGTCTATCTGTCAGTGTTATGATGTAACAGTTTTACTGTCATGTATGATGTAACTGTTTACTGTCATGTTATGAAGTATACTGTTACTTGTCATGTTATGATGTAACTGTTTACTGTCAGTGGTTAGATGTAACTGTTTACTGCCACGTGTCTTATATGTAACTGTTTACTGTCAGTGAAGTTAGATATAACCTGTTTACTGTCAAGTGTTTATATTAACTCTGTTTACTGTCCGAGTGTATGATGAGTAAATGTTGTAGCTGTCAGTTGTTATGAGGGTAACTGTTTACCTGTCAGTGTTATGAATGTAACTGTTTACTGGTCAGTGTTATGGATTTAACTAATTACTGTCTCAGTTGTAGATGTAACTGTTTACTTGTCAGTTCCAATGATTGTAACTGTTTACTGTCATTGTTATGAATAAATAGGTAGAAAAGCGACAAGTATACAAATATCTGTCAGAGACAACAGCTAAACATCTTGGGATCTTGATACAGGGAATTCTTCAACATTTGTCTAACCTATAGGCGCGACCTACTTAAACTAGTGGATTTTTCCACTGGTGACTCCGCCTCCTGCTGCTTCTACTTACATGTCTGCAGCATAGGCCAGTTCTTCGCGCATATTTTGTACTTTTCCCAAGATTAATGGACTAAACACATCGACTCCAGGCTGAGGGACTGATTACCTTTAACTCCTCCTCATCTTCCACCGTTCTTCTCTGTACTGGAACGAAGAAGCCACTTACTGGCGAAATTTTTCCACAATAAAGCTTCCAAATGTTGCACAAGTGTTATAAATGTGTGTACAGGAGTTGCATCTTAACAAGTTACAAGTTTTGTGATAAAGCAACTCTGATTTACAGTTTAAAATAAGGTAAATAACTATATAAGAATTGAATGAACAGTAATCTTAATACGTACGCAGGAATAGTGAAGACTTAGTTAACAGTTATTTATATCTGGGTTAAACGACTGAGGTGGGTGAAGGTAACCCAACTCCAGGTCAACCACAAGTGTTGTCCTCACTCCAGTAATTTAATCACTTATTTAGAGTTTAACAGAGCAATGGATAATACATCGTGACTATACATCTAAGACACAGCAGTATAGAAAATATCTGAAATTTGCTGTCTGATCTTTATCAACCCTTCAAGCTGCTAGTTGTTACACATTCTCATTCAATTTCAATATAATTTTGCTTTGAATAGTTAAAAATTGAAATAATTATTACGAAAATATTTTTTTTTGCGTATTTATTACTGCAAGAAGTACTTTTAAGTAAAGACATTTTATTAAATAAAACCCCTCAAGGGACGTTCCTTGACGCTGGTGAGGGGCTCTTGATCTAGGGAACTGGATCTGTACTCCGGTTCCCTGAATTGAACCTGAATACCTTCCATCCTCCTCCCCCCCCCGCGCTGTATAATCCCATGGCTTTAGCGCTCCCCCATGATTATAGCATTAAATAAAATATAATATTACACCATATATTTTCGTTTTACTTTATTTTTATATTCTAGTCTATATCATGTCCCATATAAAGTAGTATTAGGCAATCAGCGTTATATAATGTAGTATTAGCCTTATACTGTGCTGCACCAGCTGCCTTGTTCAGTACTGCTGACCTATACCAGCTGTATTATATTACTGAGCTGCCTCTGCTGTAGGATGCACTACTGCACCAACTGTGTTGTGCTTTGCTGAAATGTTTTAAATTGTATTGTTGGGCCGCACCAGCTGTTTATTGTGGTTGTTCTCGGTTATCTTGTCCTATCCTGCTGATCTGTGTTATGGTACAGTCAGCAGCTGACGAAGCACATTAAAAAATACACTTATGTTTGATTTTTTCGTACAATGCTAAACTAATTAAGGACATCAGGATCATGTACAATGCTTAATTACTTTAATCAAGAACATCAGGGTCGTGCACAATGCTACCTACTTAGGGTTCCGAGGGTCAACGACCCAGCGGTTCTGTCCCAGACCAGGCCTCCTGATCAACCTGGCTGTTGAAGCTAGCCGCACAAAGTCCAACATACCTTTGATATACCTTTGACGAGTTTCGAGTTTCTTTTTACTCCTTGAACCCGGTTTTAGACCAAGCTCTTCTGGTGCTTGCATGATCAACCAGGCTGTTGTTGCTGGTGACCCGATAGCCCACATATCCATCAGACTCTTTGATCTGGTACCTAGTGAAGATACATGTCCAGTTTCCTCTTCAAGACTTCTACATTTGTCCCAGCAGTGTTTCTGGTATCTTCTGGAAAGATACTGAATAATCTGGGGCCACGGATATTGATATAGTGCTCCCTTATTGTGCCCAAGGCGCTCCCGATTTTCACAAGGTTTATTTTGCACTTCCTCCCATATCCCTCACTCCTGTATGTTATGTGCAGATTTGGGACAAGGCCCTCAAGTAATTTTCAGGCCTATATTATCATGTATCTCTCTCCTCCTCTCCAGTAAGTGTATGTTCAGAACTTGAAGGTGTTCCCCAAAGCCAAGTGTATTAGATACCAACATAAGAATCTTATCCAATTCCTTCTTGAAGACAACCAGGGGTCTGTTGGTAATCCCCAGTACGTATGAAAGGAGAACGTTGAAAAGCCTTGGTCCCTTCACACTGTCTGGCAAGCCTGTTTCTTTGATGGGGAATGATTTGTGTGTACAGATTTGGAACCAATCCTTCTAGAATTTTCCAGATATACATTATAATGTCTCTCTCTCCTACGTTCCAAGAACATGTCGAGGGACTTCAAACGTTCCTAGAAATTTAGGTGCTTAACTGAATATATGCGAGCAGTGAAGGTTCTCTGCACATTCTCCAGGTCTGCAATTTCGCCTGCCTTGAAGGAGCTGTCAAAGTACAGCAGTACTCCAGCCTAGAGAGAACAAGGGACTTAAAGAGTATCATCATTGGCTTGGCATCTCTAGTTATAAAGATTCTTAATTATCCAGCCTATTATTTATCTTGTGGTTGTGATAGTGACACTGTTGTGATCCTTGAAGGTGAGATCTTTTGATATGATCACTCCCAGGTGACATGATCACTCCCAGGTGACATAATCACTCCCAGGTGACATGAGGCTCACGTAAAATGAACTAATCAAGGACAACAGTGTCACGTACAATGCTGAAGATATTGTATATATTGCTCCTTTGCATAAAGGAGGCAGTAGAGCACTAGTCAAAATTACAAACCAAATGTCAAATGTCAGAAAAATCTTTCAAAAGGTTGAGACATCCAATTACAAACTTTATGGAACAGCATAACCTACACAACCCAAACCAACGAGAAGTTAGAGCAAGAAGATCATGTCTGTCATAGCTACTTAACCACTATGACAGAATTACGGAGGCATTGGAAGAAAACTATAACTTAGATGTAGTATACATGGGTGTCGCAAAGGCATTTGACAGATTTGATTATCGAGTGATAGCACATAAACTGAGAGCTTCAGGTATAACGGGGAAAGTAGGCAAATGGGTTTTCAGTTTTATGCCAAACAGAACACAGAGTAGGTAGTAGTTAGAGCAAGATCTAACATCAGCAAAGTAAAAAGCTCAGTACCCTACGGCACTGTCCTGCCGCCATTTCTGTTTCTTATCCTCATAGCGGACATAGATAAAAAAAAAACACTTGCCACAGTTACGTATCATCATTTGCATATGACACCAAGTTAAGCAGGGTAGCGACCAGTAGCTCAACATACTTTGGAGACAGTCATTAAACCCAGATGAAATTCCAGAGGCCAAGAAAATAAAAGACATGGCACTGCACACCAACAACAGAAGGTCAACAAAAAAAGTATGGGCCAGCGGAACTTAAAAAAAAAAAAAAAAAAAAAAAAAAACAAACGGAAAAGGACCCCAGAATGGGGACGAAATATACAGATCAATCAATCTCCTGTGTTTCTGTCACCATGTGGATTAATATTGAGTCCATTGTAAAAGATTCTGAGAGGGTGGCCCACCATAAAAAATAAAGATTGAGTTTAGCAAACAGTGCAGCTGCAAATGGAAAGCTGACTAGTATACTAAGATGCTAGTAAAACTAATAAGGAATATAGTTTAGTACTTTGAAAGAAACAGATACATACACGAAAACTAACATACATTTAGAGCAGGTGAATATTGAACATCAAAATGGTATACAATACCGACAGGTTGTTAGGTAAGACACATATGCAACAGTTAGACAACTTTATTCCGAAACGTTTCGCCTACACAGTAGGCTTCTTCAGTCGAATACAGAAAGTAGGCAGGAACAGTAGAGATGTGAAGACGATGTAATCAGTCCATCACCCTTGAAGTCGTAGAATTTGAGGTCAGTCCCTGACTATGGAATTTGAACTTCTCCAGGCCGAGGGACTGACAACCTCAAATTCTACGACTTCAAGGGTGATGGACTGATTACATCGTAATAAAGTTGGTAGAATTACCGACAATATGTAAAGTAAAAGGACACAAGTGCAACTAATGTGACATTTATTGTGGCAACGTTTCGCTCTCCAGGAGCTAATAAGAACATAAGAACATAAGAACGAAGGAACACTGCAGAAGGCCTACTGGCCCATGCGAGGCAGGTCCAAGTCTCCTACCGGCTTAAGCCAATGCACCCAACCTAGGTCAGGTCAGTCACATTGACTTAAGGGAGGAACACGGCAACCGCCTGTTAGCACAAGCTATCAGTCTAACTCACACCCACCCACATCTACTCATGTATTTATCCAACCTATTTTTTTTAAAGCTACACAACGTTCTGGCCTCATAACGGTACTTGGGAGTTTGTTCCACTCATCCACAACTCTATTACCAAACCAGTACTTTCCTATTTTCCTTCCTGAATCTGAATTTTTCCAACTTAAAACCATTGCTGCGAGTCCTGTCTAGGCTAGATATTTTCAGCACACTATTTACATCCCCTTTATTTTTTCCTGTCTTCCATTTATACCCTCAATCATATCCCCCTAATTCTACGTCTTTCTAGAGAGTGCAGTTTCAGGGCCCTTAGTCTATCCTCATAGGGAAGGTTTCTGATACATGGGATCATCTTTGTCTCCTCCTTTGTACATTTTCCAGAGAATTTTTATCCATTCTGTAATACGGTGACCAAAACTGGCAGCATAATCTAAATGAGGCCTAACCAAGGATGTATAGAGTTGAAGAACAACGAGGACTCCTATTATTTATGCTTTTGATATGAAGCCAAGGATTCTATTAGCTTTAAATTTCGAAAAACTTTTGCACGTTGTCTTGGTTTCAGATTACTGCTAACCAGAACTCCTAAATCTTTTTTTGCAATCCGTAATATTAAGATCTACATTTATTTATTTATATGTGGCATGGTTATTTTCCTGTCCAACATTTAGAACTTTGCATTTTTCTATATTAAACTGCATCTGCCACTTCTCCGAACACTGCATCAGTCTATTCAAATCTTCCCGGATGCTCGAATGTCCCTCGTCAGAATGAATTCGACGGCCTATTTTTGGTGTCATTTGGCAAACTTGCCGATGTCGCTCTTATGCCCTCATCTATGTCGTTTATGTAGATTGTGAACAGCAGGGGCCCAACACTGACCCCTGTGGAACACCGCTCGTGACGCTTCCCCACTCTGATTTCCCCATTTATGCAAACTCTCTGCTGCTATTTGTCAACCATCCCTCTACCCAGGAAAAAATTTCTCCTCCTATTCCATGTGTTTTAAATTTTCCTAAATATCTTTTGGGGGGCCCCTGCAAAAGCCTTCTGAAGCCATATACACAATTCAATTCTTTACCTGATCTACCTCCCAAATCCTTGTGAAAAAAGTTAAAAAATTCGAAAGGCGGGAACCCCCCTTTGTAAAACCATGCTAGATTCGTTTATTAAAAATTAAATTTTTTAAGATGCTACCTGCCCCGGCAAATTTTTGATTCCTAAATTTTCCCACTATGGAGTTGGGTTATTGGTTAAGTTCGAAGTAAGGCCGTCACCCCTTTTTGAAAATAGGAAACACATATCCATTTTTCCCCTTATCTGGACCATGCCATTTTAGTTATATGTTGAAAAGTTAGCCAAAAGGTTTGCTAAGCTCCCTTTTCATTTCCCTTTTGAACCCCTTCATACATTTCATAGGGCTGGGGATTTGTTAGGTTTTAAATTTTTATTTTCCTAAGGACCTTCACTTGTGACCCTAATATGCACAGTTTATTTTTCTTCCTGTTCACAAATTTTCATTACTGGAATATCGCTGGTATCCTCCTGTGAAAACTGAGAGGAAGTATGTGTTAAAAATTCTACACATTTCCTTATCACTGTCGTGGCGACCCGGGGAATTTTTTGGGAGTGGGCCTACCCCTTTTGCCCCTGATCTTCTTCTTAACCTAAAGAATCCTTTTGGGTTAGCTTCGTTTTTTTGAAATTTTAAAACCTCTTTAAACTCTTTTTGTTTTTCTAATTCCCTTTTTTATTTCTCTCTTTAACTAAATTTAAAAAACGTTTCAAAATTCCCCCTCTCCTCTTTTGATTTCCCTAAATGCCTCCTTTTGACCCCAATATTTTAATCTTTTGTTCATCCCCATTTAGGATCATTTTTGTTTTTTGTTTTCCCATTGGAACATAATTTGACTACAGCTAAAACAAATGCCCTGGAAAGCATCATATGGGCAACCATCACCACCTACCTGACCCTTAGTCGGTCATTCCGTTCACCCCCCAAGTAATTTTTAGTCCTAGAAATCAGCCAGCGAAAGTCGGGGACGAGACTTGTTGCCATTTAAAGGGAATTCCATAAAAATTTAAAACTGAGTGTTTTTGTGATCACTCTCCCCAACCCCCCATCATTAACCTCAAGTTTTTAAATTTGGTTTCCCTAGGGCAAGAACCAAGTCAAGGAGGTTTTTTTCCCCTAGTTGGCTCTGTCACAAACTGTTTAAAAACAATCCTGGTCGAAACAAGAAAGTAAAAACCCCCTAAATTTCCTTTAAATTTCTCCAGTCAATCTGTCTATATTGAAATTTTCCCCTTAGCACAACTTTCGTAGTAGATCCTTAAAGAATTTTGTCCCATTTAAATTTTTCTGCACTCCCTTCAAGTTTTTGGGGGCCGTAAATCACACCCAAAATTAGTTTTTCTCGCCCTCGAAAGCTGTAACCAAACAATTCATTTGGGTGAACTTTTAATTAATATCTTTTTAACACAAAAAATTTTTAAAATTGTCCTGACATACATCGCAATTTCCCCCCACCTTTCCTGTTGACCCTGCAGGTGGAATTTAATTTTATAGCTTGTATGTTGACATTCAAGGGCATCTTTTCTATCTTTCAGATTGACCCGGGTCTCTTTTAAAAGAAATAAAAAATCTATGTTTCCTGCATTTGCAATTAATCTTAGCTCATCTACTTTTTTTTAAACACTCCTGTATTAGTAAAAAAAACCTTAAGGGAGCTAGCCCCCTTGCCCCTCTGCTGTCCCCCTTTGTTTGCTGACCTTTTTCTATTTCTTTAATTTAAAAACTTCAGGGCTGAATGCCTTTTTTTACATTTACTTTTTCCCAAACCCCTAGTGTTGCAACCTGCTTTTTTCCCACACACCCCCATCCCTCTATTTCCCATCAGTTTAAAATCATAGGAAATTTCACCAATGGCCTTTCAATGAGTCTGCAAGGGGTCCCACCCCCTTGACCCAGAGGTTGAAACCCCCCCCTTGATACATATCTTTTTGGCCAAAAAATTTTGTTCCATTTGTCAAGGGGAATGGGGAATTTGCAATTTCCCTTTGCAGTATCTGTCTACCCAGAAATTTAAAACCAATTGCCCTAGAAAACCATTTATTTCCTATCCCCTTCTGGGCAAGATCTACAAAAATTTTTGGGGGATCCCTCCCTTAAAAATTTTTAATAAAATCTATAGCTGACCTGTACTTATCTACATCTTCTTTCCTACCCTTCCCAATATCTTTTCCCACCAGCACGGAGACAGATAATGGCTTGTTCCCATTACCTGACATGATATTATCCAGCCTGTTGACTGTCCCCAACCCACTCCAGGGAAGCACACCCCTATCTCTCTTCTTTTTATTCCTATTACAAAAACCCACGGCAATATAAACTTTCCTGAGAATTTCCCCCAAAACCCAAAAATGCGCTTACCTTCAAATTTGCAGGGGGGAGTAGTACCCTTTTTCCTTCAATGGCCAAATGAAGTACATTCATCCTGAAGAACAGAAAGCGATTTCCCCACCTTCAGACTTTACTCTTAAACTTTCCTTATTTTGATGCGCCTCCCCTTACTGTGAACAATCGCCACTTTTTAGCAGGGGCTGGGGGGTTTCACCTCAATGCTGGGAGCCGTTGCTACCTCCCCAACTACAGCCTCCTTTCGCGGGGAGACAGACTGCACCCCCACTGCTAGAAGTCTCATTCCCCACAAATCCAGCCACCCCAAAACTCTCTCCCAGACCCAAAAGGGGACCTTCAGCCTCCTAAAACTCCTCCTGGGAAAAAGCCAAAAACCTCCTCCTTCAACCCCTCCAACCTCATTTTTTTAAAAAACCCGGGAGAAGGGAACCATGCTTTGTAAAACCCTCCACGCAATCCCCAAAGCTTGATGAAGTCCGGAGAGCGAAAAGTTTCCAAATTTAAAAGTACTTAGTTTTCACTTGTGTCCTTTTTACTTTTTACAAAACGTCTTTAAATTTTCCAACTGTTCCTGCCCCCTACTTTTTTGTTTTTTCCCACGGGAAAAAGCCTAATGGTAGGCCGGGAAAAGTTTTTGGAAAAAAAAGTTGTTTTAACTTTTGCAAGTGTCTTACCTAAAAAAACAGGTGAATATTGTCTCATGAAATTTTTCCCAAAAAATTTTTTTTTTACAAAGTTAAGGAAAAAGGTAGACGAGGAAAAGGGTAAATTAAATTTTTTTTCGAGTGTAATAAGACATCTGGGGAAAGACCGCACTAAGGCTTCCCCACAAACAGGGAAAAGGGAAGTTGTGTTTTGGGAGGAAAGGTATGTAAAGATTAAACAGAAAGGGGATTGGTAATGTGTCAGAAATGGGCACAAAGTAAAAGTAGTCTTCAAACGGGCCCTGAAAACCCCCTTGCCAACTTTGGGATAAATGACACACCAGAAGAAAATTTTAAAACCCATGTGGGGTTTCCGTTTTTTGGGTTTTTGATGTGGGAAAAGGGAAATTTTGGGGGATATCCGAAGAGGACAGAGAGACTAAGAAAACCCTTTAAAGGCTGCATAAGTTGTCAAAGAAAGTTCCCCTTTAAAAAAAGGGAAAAATGATAAATGCAGAAAAAGGGGCAAAAATATAAAATCTGAGGGTAAAGATTGCACCAAGCAGATCACCAGAGGTACATGTAGACCGTATTATAACATATGTAACACTAACAAACGCAATAGCAAAGATTCATTTAGAACATAAGATGAGGCTAACGAAGTTGCGTATTAAGGAACTCAAACCAACAATAGGTATTAATAAAGGGGATAAAAATATAGTCTTAAGGATCTCCCTCCAAGAGAGAACCAGCAGTAATGGATCCAAATTAGATAAGTTTAGATTTAGAAAGGATATAGGAAAGTACTGGTGTAGAAATAAGGTCTTTGATGAGTGGAACAATCTGCCTATTAGGGTTATTGAAGCTAAAACCTTGGGTAGTTTCAAAATTAGGTTGGATAAATACATTAATGAGAGGGGTTGGGTTTGAGTGGGACTTGCACATGATGAAATTAAGACACATGTGCAACATCTGGGTATCTTTATTGTAGACGTTTCGCCATCCAGTGGCTTTATCAATACAAATTCTAGATGAATGGTTTTGAAAACCGACAAGTTGAAGAATTGAGACACTTATGCAACACATGGGAATCTTTATTGAAGAAACGTTTCGCCACACAGTGGCTTCATCAGTCCAATACAAAGTAGAAATGGGTAAGGAGAGTAGAAGTATGAGGTAATCAGTCCCTCAACCTGGATTCGATGTGTTCAGTCCATCACTCTTGTAGTAAGTGCAGCACAGGGCCAGAGAGGTGGCTTATATACTGTGGTGAGATGAGTTGAAGCAGGAGGAGGCGGGATCTTAGTGGGACCTGCCACTAATGTAAGTAGGTCATCGTCCAAAGGTTTGGGCAAGCGTTGAAGTCTTTGTATTGGACTGATGAAGCCACTGTGTGGCGAAACGTTTCTTCAATAAAGATTCCCATGTGTTGCATAAGTGTCTCAATTCTTCAACTTGTCGGTTTTCAAAACCATTCATCACATCTGTCAGACTGTTGTTAGGTAAGACATTTTAATGTTCACATCTGTCAGACACTGCAACATCATGGAATCTTGGTACAAAGACTTCAACGCTTGCCCAAACCTTTGGACGATGACCTACTTACATTAGTGGCAGGTCCCACTAAGATCCCGCCTCCTCCTGCTTCAACTCATCTCACCGCAGTATATAAGCCACCTCTCTGGCCCTATGCTGCACTTACAAGAGTGAACATCAAAATGGTATACAATACAAGAGTGATGGACTGAACACATCGAATCCAGGTTGAGGGACTGATTACCTCATACTTCTACTCTCCTTACCCATTTCTACTTTGTATTGGACTGATGAAGCCACTGTGTGGCGAAACGTTTCTTCAATAAAGATTCCCATGTGTTGCATAAGTGTCTCAATTCTTCAACAAATTCTAGAACATAACTTGAAGACAGAAGGACTATATACAGAAGATGAGGTAATCACTCCCTCAACCTTGGAGTAGGTGCGAAGAGCACCGTAGTCTTGAACATTAAAATGGTATAAAATACCGACAGGTTGTTAGGTAAGACACATATGCAACAGTTAGAAATAAATGGTATAAAATACCGACACAATGGCAATATAAACACAAATGCAGTATAATGTGATCCTTTATTGACTACGTTTCGCCCACACAGTGGGCTTTTTCAAGTCACAAACAGAACTGCCTGGGGTGGAAGGAACGCGAGTATTTATAGTCCGGCTGAGGTCAGGTGAAGAATGCTGCATCTGATGATGTACCGAGTTGGGTTGTAGTCTAAAAACTTGGGTAGCTTGGAAAGGAGACTGGACAAGTTTGTGAGCAGACCTTCTACAGTGTTCTTATGTGGATAGCGATGAAGAAGTTTCTTGGCAAGTGGTTCAGCTATGTTATAGAAGCCACTATTCTGGTTGAAGTTGTCGGATATAGAAATAAGTGATGATTCCAGGATTCTTCGGTATTGGGTGTTGTCTTCTGTGGCGATAAGTCTTGAGTTTCTGTAGTTTATCAAGTGGTTGTGTGAATTACGGTGTTGTACGCAGGCATTCCTTGTGTCGTCAGACCTGCTTGCGTTATTGGTGTTCTGAAATACGTGTTTGGAGGTCCCTTGATGTTTCGCCCACGCATAACTTGTTGCAATCATTACAAGGGATTATGTATACCCCTGCAGAGGATGGAGGCTTGTCCTGCCTACTACTGGTGATGTCCTTGATGGTCGTGGTTGTGGAGGTAGATACTTGGAATGATGTTTTGGCAAAGATGTTGGAAACATGTTTGGCATGGAGTTGGTGGGAAGGACTATGTATCTCTTCTCGGCAGTGTCTTCTCTGGGTGTGTTGAAGATGTTTTAGTGCTCGCCGTCTGCAGTCTCTGATGAAGTGACGAGGATAGTGGAGTTTGGAAAATACTTGTTCAATTATAGTGTATTCTTCCTCAAGAAACTCGTTGCTGCAGATTCTGAGTGCACGCAGGAAGAAGCCTATAATTACACCACGTTTGGTTTGGTGTCGTGGTGAGAGTAGAAGTGGAGAAGATCGTTTTGGTTGGTGGGTTTTCGATAGACTTTAAAACGAAGTTCGTGGTCAGCTTTGCAGAGTAGAACATCAAGGAAAGGAAGAGTGTTGTCGACCTCTTCTTCAAGTGTGAACTGGATTGAAGGCTCGACCTGGTTGAGCTTGTCTTGGAGAGCTTGAACGTTGAAGCGTTTAGGAGTTATGAGGAGAATGTCGTCAACATAACGGAGCCAGGTGACAGACGAAGGAATAATGGTGGAGAAACGTTCGGCTTCTAGATGTTCCATGTATAGGTTCGCCAGGACTGCACTGAGTGGCGAACCCATGGGTAGTCCAAAAGTCTGCTGAAAGAGGTGATTTTCAAAAGAGAAACACGTAAAGCCAACACATAGTTCAACCAGGTCGATGAAATCGCTGGCTGGAAAAAAAAAAAAAAAAAAAAAAAAAAAAAAAAAAAAAAAAAAAAAAAAAATTGACGATTCACTTGATCTTCCCATTCCAGCCAGCGATTTCATCGACCTGGTTGAACTATGTGTTGGCTTTACGTGTTTCTCTTTTGAAAATCACCTCTTTCAGCAGACTTTTGGACTACCCATGGGTTCGCCACTCAGTGCAGTCCTGGCGAACCTATACATGGAACATCTAGAAGCCGAACGTTTCTCCACCATTATTCCTTCGTCTGTCACCTGGCTCCGTTATGTTGACGACATTCTCCTCATAACTCCTAAACGCTTCAACGTTCAAGCTCTCCAAGACAAGCTCAACCAGGTCGAGCCTTCAATCAGTTCACACTTGAAGAAGAGGTCGACAACACTCTTCCTTTCCTTGATGTTCTACTCTGCAAAGCTGACCACGAACTTCGTTTTAAAGTCTATCGAAAACCCACCAACCAAAACGATCTTCTCCACTTCTACTCTCACCACGACACCAAAACCAAACGTGGTGTAATTATAGGCTTCTTCCTGCGTGCACTCAGAATCTGCAGCAACGAGTTTTCTTGAGGAAGAATACACTATAATTGAACAAGTATTTTCCAAACTCCACTATCCTCGTCACTTCATCAGAGACTGCAGACGGCGAGCACTAAACATCTTCAACACACCCAGAGAAGACACTGCCGAGAAGAGATACATAGTCCTTCCCACCAACTCCATTGCCAAACATGTTTCCAACATCTTTGCCAAAACATCATTCCAAGTATCTACCTCCACAACCCGACCATCAAGGACATCACCAGTAGTAGGCAGGACAAGCTCCATCCTCTGCAGGGGTATACATAATCCCTTGTAATGATTGCAACAAGTTATACGTGGGCGAAACATCAAGGGACCTCCAAACACGTATTTCAGAACACCAATACGCAAGCAGGTCTGACGACACAAGGAATGCCTGCGTACAACACCGTAATTCACACAACCACTTGATAAACTACAGAAACTCAAGACTTATCGCCACAGAAGACAACACCCAATACCGAAGAATCCTGGAATCATCACTTATTTCTATATCCGACAACTTCAACCAGAATAGTGGCTTCTATAACATAGCTGAACCACTTGCCAAGAAACTTCTTCATCGCTATCCCACATAAGAACACTGTAGAAGGTCTGCTCACAAACTTGTCCAGTCTCCTTTCCAAGCTACCCAAGTTTTTAGACTACAACCCAACTCGGTACATCATCAGATGCAGCATTCTTCACCTGACCTCAGCCGGACTATAAATACTCGCGTTCCTTCCACCCCAGGTAGTTCTGTTTGTGACTTGAAAAAGCCCACTGTGTGGGCGAAACGTAGTCAATAAAGGATCACATTATACTGCATTTGTGTTTATATTGCCATGCAACAGTTAGGTATCTTTATTTTGAAACGTTTCGCCTACACAGTAGGCTTCTTCAGTCAAGTACAGAAAAGTTGATAGAAGCAGAAGATACTTGAAGACGATGTAATCAGTCCATCACCCTTAAAGTTTTGAGGTGGTCAGTCCCTCAGTCTGGAGAAGAGCATTGTTCCATAGTATGAAACAATATGGAGAAGAAGTGACAGGATGGAGCTTTTTATAGCGCCAAGAGGTGAGACGTAGGCCACTAGGAGAGGTAAGAACTCAGATGTTGAGAAGTCAGGTCCCTCTCAAATCCAGCCCCTCTCACTAGTGGAAGTTGTCGAAGTTGATTGCAGGTCTGTACCAAGATACCCTTGTGTTGCAGTGTCTGACAGATTGAACATTAAAATGGTATAAAATAGTCTTGGAGATTCTGAAGCAGAAGCAAGAAGCCTGGCGCTTATATAGTAACGTCAGGTGTAGCAGACGAGGGCATAGTCACTGGTAGGCGGGATTCCCCAGTGGAAGTAGGTCCTTCCCAAAGAGATGGGTTAGTTGTAGTAGAAGTTGTCGTAGTCGTGAAGGTTATGTACATGTCCTCAGAATCAAGATTCCTTCTGTCTTCAAGTTATGTCCTAGAATTTGTATTGATAAAGCCACTGGATGGCGAAACGTCTACAACGTCTACAATGTGTCTTAATTTCATCTTGTCGGTATTATATACCATTCTTGCACAACTTTCACATGAGTAAATAGATTTGTCAGAGCTTATTGTTAAGGTAGCACTGAAAGTGGGTTAGGCAAATGTTCTGTTAGTAGATTGGTTTTGTGGATTGTAGATGAATGGCTCAGAGAACCGACACGTTGATAAATTAGACACAAGTGCAACTCTTGGGTATCTTTATTGAGGTAACGTTTCGCCACACAGTGGCTTCATCAGTCCATACAAAGGAGAATCTTGAAGAACAGGAGGAAAATGAGGTAATCAGTCCCTCAACCTTGAGTCGATGTGGTCAGTCCATCAATCTTGAATAGAATACGGCATATGTGCGGAGAAGGCGCTTATAAACCGTAGGCAGGAGAGGTGCAGCAGTCGTAGGTGGTGTCACATTTGTTCGCTTGCCTAACCCTTGGGCACACCTACTTCCACATTGAACAAATGTGCACCACCTCGTGCTGACCTTCCCCTGCCTAGGTTTTGGCTCCTTTCCCCCCCCCAAATATCCCGTATTCTTTTTCAAGATGATGGACTGACCCTTTCGACTCAAGGTTGAGGGACTGATTACCTCATTCCCCTTTCCTGTTTTTTTCAAATTCTCCTTCGTATGGATGATGAAGCCTTTTTTTGTGGCCCGAAACGTTTTCCTCAAATAAGATCCCCAAGAGTTGCCTTGGTTAATTTATCAGGTGGTTTTCAAAGGACCTCCCAAGTAGGGCCAACAGCCCCTACTGCAGTGTTCCCCCTTTTTATGTTTTTTTAAGTTATTTAGAGAGAAGAAGGCCCCTAAGGGCCAAGATGACAATACAAAATATAAGAGCGGATGGGAAAGTAAACTGAGATCAGGAAAGGATAAGATGAAAAACAAAAACAAACATGGCATGGGAAACGTTAGGAAATACATTTATTTTTGTGGGAAAAGGGAAGCATTAGATGAAGTGGTGGGGGCAAAATTGCTATATATAGCATCAAGAAACTATGATAGGGCCGGGAGGCAAAACCAACAAACTGGGTAAAAAAATTATGTAGAAAAAGTGAGTATAAAAACCTGTCCAAAACACCTACCCACCCAAATAAATTTCTATTGACGTACAAAATGCCACATATTTTACCTTAAAAGATGCCATAAATTTCCCTAGGATACCAAAAGTTGGGATTTTTTGGGCTTTCCTAACATCATCATCAGAATGAAAACAAAGGAAGCGTGGATAAAAAAGCAAGCAACCTATAAAAAAAAACAAGGAAGAAAATTTAAAACCTGAGTTCCCCAAAGCTTCAATGGAAAACTGACAAAGCGGAGGGGGAGCAAGTGAAAAAGAAAAGACACAGGATCCGGGGTTTTTAGTGTAAAACGGTTTTCCCGGTACAAGTGCCACGCGATATACGGCCGATTTAGACACAAATTTATGGTATATAATGTGATATGTAGTAGTTGTAGTACGTGTATTTAATTCCCCTAGTTGGGTTGCGGGGGGCGAGTCCGCTCCGGCCCCCTCTTCTTTGGTCGCTACTAGGTACTCCCCCTTACCGGAGTTTTAATCCCATGTTAAAAGCTTTTTTGGATTCTGCCTCCCTACTTCCTTCCCAAAACTTTTCCTTTTCCTGACTATCTTGGCTGAAGAAATTTTTTCCTAAAACCCCTGTGATTCATCTGTTTTCAATTCCCAAACTGTGCCCCCTGTTACTGTTTCCAATCTCTGAAACACCCTGTCTTTGTCCCCTTGTCAACCCTCTCAGTATTTGTACGTCGTTATCTATCCCCCCTATCTCTCCTGTCCCCCGTGTCGCAGGTTGTTTCCCTTAACCTCTCCCTTTTGGACTACCTCTTAGTCTGGGACTAGTTTTGTTGCAAACCTTTGACTTTCTCTAGTTTTTTCCCGGGGCTTGGTAGGTGGGGGTTCCAAACGGGGCCCGCATATCAATAGGGGGCCTAACTACACGGTGTACGGGTCCTAAATGATTCCTTATTAAGATGTCGGAAGCTGCTGGGGTTTGTAGGCGCCCATATGCTGAGCGTTATTTGGTTTATGTTTTCATTCGGAGATGTGCCTGGTGTTATACTTCCCCCAAAATCTTTTCCTTGAGGAGGTTTTAGTTTTATGGGCCCCCTGGGCGTTCTTCCTCTGCGGTTTCTTTGTCCTTCCCCTCTTCTGATTTGCATTGGGGGGGATTAACTCCCGGAGCCAATTGTGGGGCCCGGTCTGCAGCCCGTCCGATACCTTTTTTGGTTTTGCCCGGTGTTGATCGAATGAATTCTTCCCTGAACTTCACGTCATCGCAAACAGGGGGCACCCCGGAGTTTATTCCTTCCCTCATGTCGTTTAAAATTCCGAAAAGACTGGACGACCCTGTGGGACCCGCGGTCAGAGGTGCCCACTCTGACACCCCGCCCCGTACCATGACCCTGCTGCCCTTTCCCGACAAGATTCCCTGATCCATTTTAGTGCCTTCCTGTTTTCCCTGCTTTGGGCCCCGTTTTTTCACTAATTCTTGTGTGGAACTGTGTCAAACGCCCTTTTTCCCGTCCAAGAAAATGCAATCCACCCCCCCTCTCTTCTTGTCTTTTTCTGTGTACCATGTCATGAACTCTAGTAGGTTTGTGAACAAGATTTCCCACCCTGAACCCTGTTGGTGTGTTCATGGTCATGCTTCTAGGGTTCCCCCACTCTTCTCCGATTCTTCTCCAGACTTTGCATACATACTGTCGTGACACTGGTCTGTAGTTTAGTGCTTATGTCTGTCTCCTTTTTTAAAGATTGGGGACAATTTGCTGTCTTCCATGCCTAGGCAATCTCCCCGTTTCATGATGTATTGAAAATGTTGTTAGGGGTACACATGGTTGCTCCTCTCTCAAGACCCCTGGGGAGATGTTATCTTGCCCCCTGTCTTTTTTAGGTACCCCAGCCACTCAGAAAACCTCTTACTTCTTTCCCCAGTTGCGTGTACTGTGTCAGCCTTGGTGGTGTGCCCCCCTCTCCGTTTTTCTGGGCCCCCCTGTCTCCTCTGTGAACACTTCTTTTAATTCTTGTTTAGTTTTTCACATCCGGTCATTTTTGTTTTCTCTCCTCCCTTTCCTTTTCCTTAGCCTGATTACCTGGTCCTGGAAAAGTTTTCCCCCTGATGTGGGTGTATAACAGTTTGGGTCAGATTTTGGCTTTCGTTGCTATGTCGTTTTCATATTGTCGTTGGGGGCCCCCCTTTTATCTGTGCAATTCTTTCTGGCTTACGATGCTTCTTTTTTATCCTGGTCTTTGCCTTCTATTTTCTTCCTTCCCTTACACTTGGTTTTTGCCTCCCTGACCTTTGGTGAAACCCTGGGTATCCGGGGTTTTTTTTTTTTTCCTTTACCCTTGGGTACAAAAAAAGTCTCCTCAGCCTCTTGCACATTGTCGTACATATTCCATCATCTCTTAACTGGTTCCCCGCCCCGTTCTCTGTCCCATGAAAATCCCCTTCAGGAAATTCTCTTCCCCTGTAGCCCCCCTTTTCCATGTTTGGCTTTTTCGGCCTGGCCTTCTGTTCCCCCCCATTTAGCTCTACTGTTATTCGAAACTTAAAAACCCCTGATCGTGGGCCCCAAGGGGGCTTTCATTGTGATGTCTCAAAATCTGCCTACTCGGGTTTAATACTAAATCGTCTTGCTGTTTTTCCTCCCCTTTTCTTTGTAGTGTCCTTCTGTTGGTACATGAAGTTTTCCCCCCCCATCATCTTAGCCCCCATGTATTTGGCCCCCATGTGGTCCAAGTTCTCCCAATCGTTCCTTGTTGGGTTAAAATCACCCAAAAGATCAGGGCTTTGCCTGATGTATAAATCTTCTGGCCATGCAGCCCCGTGTGTCAACCATCGCTTATTGCTCTCGTCATATTTGCCGACTCCTGTGTTCTGTGGTGGGTTAACATACTGCAATTCCCCCCTTGGGACCCCAAGTGAAGCATTCCCCCTATGTAATCACTTTTTTCTCTGTCTCCTCTCTCCAGTCATCAAAAATTTTATCGTTTTTTTATCAGCGTGCCATCCTCACCCCCCCCCTTTCCCCCTCTCTTTCCTCAAGATCTGGGGATTCCCCCTTTGGGAAAAATTTTCATCTGTTTCATACCGTAGTTGGGTTTTTGTGAGAGCTATGTGTCGGTGATGCCTCGACTCTTTTTGCCCCCTCCCCCCATTATTTGTTATTCATCAGCGTTTGTGTACCTTCCCCAGTTTTCTTTCCCAAAACTTGGTTTGGGGGGCCGGAGGGTGGGAGACCCGGGAGATACTGGGGGGATTCTATAGCTGGGGGTTGGGTGGAAGCTGGGGTATGGATTGGGGGTGTGTTGGGATGGTGGATAGGTTTTGGGGTTTGAGGATGTTGGTGGTGCTTTTCCCTTTCTGCTTGTTTGCCTTGACTGACCTTGTGGTTCCATCCTTGTCTCCTTTCCTAGTCCTTTTGTCCCCGATTACCCAAAATTTTTAAATGAGGAAGGAGCTTGGTATTTTTAGTATCAGTGTTTGGGTTTTTGAAATTAACACTGTTCGGTATTTTAAAGTGGAAACGAACCAGACCTGTAAAAAGGGTCTTACCAAGTTTTAGGGTAAATACACACAATCTAAAAAGGATTGTGAAAACGGCAATTGCATTTTGTTTTTTAAACCCGATGAACTTATACTGTAGGCAACAAGGATTTCACCCCTCCATGGGAAAATGTGTTCTTTTTAAAATTACTTTTCCTCAAGTCCCCCCAAAAAGCTCATTGTAGTAATCCCTTCTTAAATCTCTTGTTAGAGCAAGTCAAAAAGAAATTTTTGCCTGCTGGTGTAATAAATTATCAAAGTTATATACCTGATGGATCTAACAGGAGTCTTCTGGCAGGCTGCATCTGCTCTTGTTGCCATCCCTAGTTAAGAACGATAATAAATTTGTTTGGTTAGGCATAAGAATTAACAACTGGGCGTCTACACTGCAGAAACTGAATTGTTTGCAATCCTAATGGAAAAAAAAAGGCGCAAAGCTAACCTATGACACTGAGCTTGACTCTTTAATCATTACTGATTCTATGTCATCATTGAAGCTCTTGGCTCATATAATGACTCCAACAACATGCTCATTGGGAGAAAGCCAGGTATAGATACTCAAAAATTAGGACAAAGGAAATTAATGTACAATTGCTATGGTCCCATCACACATTGGATTACCTCCTTAATGATAAAGTTGATATGTTAGCCAAGAGAGTTATCCAGAAGGAGAAAGTAGAATAAACTTTGGTATAACTGTGCTCTTAGCATTAGGAATAATATTAGGAGAGAAGTTAAATTAATGAAGATGAGTGTTATAGGAATGCAGTTAGAAGCCTGAGTAGATCTATCACCCCTATGATAACATGAACGTAGATAAGTATGTTTATGGAGGCAATTGCAATGTGAAACAGAACTGACTGATGTTGTAGTGGCCGGCTTAGCTTGGTTACAAGTACTTCTGGCAGTTTGGGCGACACACAGATGATGATCAAACTAAATGTAAAATTATGTGATCAGGCATATGGTCACTCTCTTGAAACTACTATGTGCTTAATGTCCACTTATGAGAGAATATCAGAGACGCAGTATTAATAACCTATGTGGACATGTCAAGATATTTATAATGAAAATAAGATACCAGATATACTAAGCAAATTTCCTAAATTTGCTTGTAACAGATAAATGAACTATAGATATGTAGATATAAATCCATATGTATTCCTGTTAACCCTTTGGGGCTAGTTCCTAGACCTTTTGTGTCTCCACATGCTCTCGCTGCTACCGTCCACAGGATGGATATGGGGTGCACAATAAACTAGCCACTTCGGTGGCAAAATCTAAAATCCTCAGCTGCTGTCATTCTGTGTTCTGTCTCTGTCTAGGAACACCCTTTTGTACTCTTCCGAGTATTTCAACCGTGGGGGCGGGTTTCTCTTGGGGATCCTGTTTCCACACTGTTCTGTCCTGAGAATCAGCTTGATCGGTCGTTTTTCCCCTTCAAGTACCCCCCTATTCTCTGAAAATTTACAATCTCGTCCATGTCTTCTTCACCTATTTCCGTGATGATTTCCTCAATCTCCTTTCTTTCTTTATGCGTCTTTCAGTGTGTGTCCTTTCCTCTCTCTCCTTGAAGCCCATGGATAAAACACTGATTTTGACCTTTCCTCTCCCATTGCCTCTCCCTCTGTGCCTGGATCTGTCTGTATGTGGTCATTTTCTCCTTGATTTTTCCAGTGGGCTCTTGGTAGCTTGTTTGTGCCTCAGCATTCGACTTATCTCCCTTTCATCTTGGCACCAGCTGACTCTCTCTTCACTCCTTGGCCTACCTTGGGCAGAGCTGATATGACCTTAGATAATTCATTATCTCCTTCCTTCCTGTTCCAGCCTCTAAGCTTCATATGCTGTGTCTTCTTGGTCACTGCCCCTGTAAATCGCTTCAGCATGTTTAACTCAACTTCTAGACCCTTATCCTGGTACTGCAGGTTTCGACTTGTGGCCTCCATTCTTCGTCTCCTTCTCTGCCTCTTTCCAATTTCACCAGAGAGCTCTTTCTCCATTTTTTTCAGAAAGCTCTCTAATTTTCTCTCCACTATTTGTTCCATCCTTTCCACTGCTCCTCCATCCACTCTCCCTCCAGAACCATTTCTCATCTGATCCCTGATTCCTGCGAGGTCCCCACCATTTTTTTTTTAGGTTGAGAGAGAGAGAGAGAGAGAGAGAGAAGGGAAGGAAGAAGAAGAGAGGGGGAGAGTGAGAAGGGAAAGGGGCGGGGGAGGAGAGAGTGAGAGGGGGGATAGGGGGAGAAGGAAGGGTAGGAGAGGTGGAGAGTGAGAAGGGAAAATGGGGGAGAGAGAGAGAGAGGGAAAGGTAGAAGGAGGAGGGGGAGAGTGAGAAGGAAAAGGGGGGGGTGAGAGGAGAGAGAGAGGGGGGAGGGAGAAAAAGAGGGGGGAGGGAGAGTGAGCGAGGAGAGGGGCAAAGAGAGGGGAGAGGGGATGAGATAGGGAGGATGAGAAGGGGAGAGAGGGAGGAGATGGAAGAGAGAGAGGGGAGAGGAGCGGGAGAGAGAGGGGAGAGAGCTGGGAAAAGGGAGTGGGGTAGGAGGGAGAGTGATGGGAAGAGAGAGAGGGGAGAGATAATGAGAGGGGAGAGATGTTAGAGGGGGAGAGATGGGAGAGGGGGGAGAGGGGAGATAGGTAGAGAAAGAGATAGGTAGAGAGAGAGAGGGTTAGAGGGTCACTTCACAGGAAGGTGTGAATTCCTGTGTATGTGTATGTGTGTGCGTGTGTACTACAGCTTTTACAAGTGCTTGTTCCTGTGTGTGTGTGTGTGTGCCCCCCACTTCTGAGTATTCATACTGCTAATAAATACCGGTAGTAATACCAGTAATTTTAAAGCTTACCATAGTACTTCTAACACTTATTGATTCTACTTATAAAATACAGAAAGTAGCTAGGTTGTAAAATTTAGCTTGTCTCAGCTTAAGAGTCTGACGTTATCACTCGCTACCGCTTTACTCCTTGCACTCTCGACTATGCTATTTCTACTCTAATTCTGGTAATAGCTTGCAGGAGTGAGTGACCAGTATCTAACAATGATGCAACACCAGGATTCAGAACCCCACAACATACAACCTCAATAGGTGAGCAATACTTGTGCTGGCAGCGGTGCAATGACAAGTTGCCAGATGCTGATGACGTAGTCGTCGTACATAGGCCTTCTATCACTATTTTGAAAATCCTTCACCTGTGATGTTTATAACCATATATGCTCATGCATCCCGCATTCCTCAAGTGATTTCACTTTTCACTTATGACAAAATACACTTCACATTTGGTGTTACACTTTATATGTATAATGGCATACAAGTGTGTGTGAGTGTGTGTGTGTGTGTGTGTGTGTGTGTAAAGATCAAGAAGACGAATGGAGAAGTAGAAACAATGAAGAAAGAGACTGCAGTGGAAACTGTTGTGGAAACATCGAATGCATTCTGTGCTACCGATGAATGTGAGTCGACTACTGGGAACGTCACGACAAATGACACCAAGGAAGGTAAGACATTGTTATTGTTGGGGATACCCAGGTTAGGTATATGGATAGGGCATTCTGCTTGAAGGATAGGAGTAAGGAGACAGAGGGTTTGCTCTTCCTGGGGCTGGGATGGACGATACTGTTAGCCGGCTTGACATCATGAATGATAATGGGATCAATCCTATTATCTGCCTCAGTGTTGGAGGCAATAATGTAGGCAAGCGTAAAAGTGAGGATTTAGTTAAAAGGTACAGGACAGCAATAGACATAATTAGGAAGAAAGGGGGACGCCCTGTTATATGTGGCATTTTACCAAGAAGGAGTGTTGGAAATGAATGGTTGTCCAGAGCAACTGATATTAATTGTTGGCTAGACAAACACTGTAAGGATAATGTAGTACCATTCATTGACAACTGGGACCACTTCTATGGCCGAAATGACATGTATGCCAGGGTTTGGGTTCACTTATCCAGGGCAGGTATGGGTTTTCTTGCTATCTCAGTTGAAGGTGTTGTTAGGATTAGTTAGAGGTATGGGTTTAGAAATGGAAAATAATGAGTGTCGAAATATGGATTTAGGCTTTGATATCATAAATCTTAACAATAACAATGACATTAATAGGTATAGTGGAAAAAGGGAAAGGAGCAGGAAGGGTAAAGAGAAATGAGGGTCTTTAAATATACATATTACACAAATTGTCGTAGTGCTAGGAATAAGATGTATGAGTTAGTTGCTAGTGCAGGTAACATTGATGTTTTTGCCATAACGGAGACATGATTCAATACGAAAAATCGGGACAAGCTTGCTGAATGTCACATACAGGGTTTTAAACTGTTCCAAGTAGACAAAAGTATTGGGAAGGGGGTGGGGTGGCACTGTATGTCCGAGATCGCTTGAACTGTTGCACAAAAACAGGTATAAAATCTGAAATACCACATACAGAGTCTGGATAGAATTTTAAGAGGGGCATGAAAAATTGATTTTAGGTGTGATATACTGTCCCCCAAACTTAGACAGGGACCAAGGGAGACTACTATGGGAAGAAATTGTTAAAGCCACAATGCACGATAACATAGTAATTCTAGGGGACTTCAACTTTAATCAGATTGATTGGAATTTCTTGACTGGGAATTTAGAATCTAACGACTTCTTAGAAGTAGTTCAGGATTGTTTTTTGAAGCAGTTTGTGACAGAACCTACAAGAGGAAATAACCTGCTTGACTTGGTTCTGGCAAACAAGGAAACCCTTGTTAATAATTTAGAAATTACAGAGGAACTAGGTGAAAGCGACCACAAATCAATTATGTTTAGCATTGAATGGAAGTATGATAGTAGGGATAACTCGGTAACGGTCCCAGATTTTCGCTTAGCAGAACACTTATCATCTGTGGACTGGGGTAACAAAGAGGGCTATCAATATGACAGTTTTCTTAACACTATACATGCTGCTCAAAGAACATTTATCCCGTATAAAGAAATTAGATCAAACAGAAATGACCCAAAACGGATGAATAATAGGCTCAAATGTCTTTTAGGGCAGAAGGAAGGAATTTACAGGCGTATCAAAAGAGGTGAGGGTCATCTTATGAATCAGTATATTGACATTAAGAGGGATGTTAAAACCCAAAAAGTTTTTTCCAGGTTTATAGAACAAAAGTTAGAGATAAGATAGGTTCCCTTAAAAATAACTATGGGTATCTTACTGACAAAGAGAATGAAATGTGCTCTATTTTTAATAATTATTTTCTGTCGGCATTCACTCAGGAAGACACTAATAATATCCCAATAATCACATTTTTTAGTGAGCCTGAAGAGGATAAATTATGTAACATCTCAGTCACTAGCGAAATGGTTATCAAACAGACAGACCGTTTAAAGTAAAATAAATCGCCTGGTCCTGGTGAGATTTTTTCAAGGGTTCTTAAGGAATGCAAAATGGAACTCTGTGAACATTTAATTAATATTTTTAATTTATCTCTTCAAACAGGTGTAGTGTCTGATATGTGGAAGATGGCTAATGTAATTCCTGTTTTTAAAGCAGGGAACAAGTCGTTACCTTCAAATTACCGACCAATAAGCCTAACCTCAATTGTAGGCAAATTACTAGAGTCAATTATAGCTGATAATATAAGAAGCCATCTCGACAGGCATAATTTGATTAATGATATTCAACATAGATTCACCAGGGGCCGTTCCTGCCTAACTAATTTATTAACTTTCTTCAGTAAGGCTTTTGAGGCCGTTGATCATGATAAAGAATTCGATATTGTTTATTTGGATTTTAGTAAGAGACTGTTAAAGAAAGAGGCTGCTCATGGCAGTGGGGTAAAAGTGCTGTCATGGATCGAGTCATGGCTCACTAACAGGAAGCAGTGTGTGTGTGTGCATAAATGGGGTTAAATCTGAGTGGGGATCTGTAACAAGTGATGTTCCGCAGGGATCGGTCTTACGCCTATTGTTGTTTATAATATATATCATTGACCTTGATGAGGGAATTACTAGTGACATGAGCAAATTCGCCGATGACACGAAGATAGGTAGGATAACTGATTCAAACGTAGATGTCACAGAACTTCAGGAGGATTTAGACAAACTCAATTCTTGGTCAGAAAAGTGGCAGATGCAGTTAAGCGTACGTAAAAACTTGCATTTTGGTCACAGTGGTGCCTATGCTAACCTTCCTATGGTGTAGAAATATACCTAGTTGGATGAATCTTATTGTGGCTGGTTGGTCCAGTGACTAACGCGACGGTCTGGAGTTTTGAGACTCTCTGATCGCGGGTTCTATCCCCGCCCATGGTAGGGTTTCTTTCTTTTCATGTTCTGTTGCAGTTGAGGTACACCCGCCAGTACATCGATGTGTCCCTTAGTTGTGCTTTCTCCTGTAAGATCCTGTTCCAAACCGTTTCTGATTTGAAAATCACTCTGACTGGCTGGTTTGAGAAAATTTGTCAACTGGGTATCATTCATGAAACTTTCAATTAGATTTATAATGGTGGAGTTGAGTCCGGGCTCCTCACTCTCTTAAGCTTTGTCATGGGACATTACTGGTGTCTGCCATATTCAGTCTTACTCTAGAAACTATATACAAATGTTGTGTCAATCACCTGCACCTTCCTAGCATGCCATGTCATTTTCCTGCTACCTTGATACTGAATATAGCACTTACTGACAGCCCTGTGACTAGTCTGTATTTTTCGTCCGTATATATACCCATGTTCCATGTTCTGCATTTCACAGTCTGTCCCAGTCCGAGCTCCGAGTATCTTATGCATCGTAATTATGTCTCTCCTAGCCTTCCTTTTCTTCAGAGTCGTCAAGGAAAATGTGAATTTTGGTCGTGCATGATCCAAGACAGATATCCCAGTATTGCACAACCCCAGTCCCCTCTACCTGATAGAACAGTACAGAGTGCAACATAACTTTTAATGCAGCAAAATATTAGCACTAAATATCTTAAGCAAATCTAGAGTTTATCAACTTTATTTTCATTAAACTTATTTTTTTTTACTAATTCGTTTAACTTTGCCGATGAATTATATTATTGCTTATTATTGCTTCAAATTAAAATTAATTTAACTTCCCTAGATATTCTTGGTAGCTAAGTCCGTGAGAGTGGTGGTGACCATGTAGGAGAGTGACCTGGATGTTAGTGGTGGTTATGACTGTGTAGGAGAGTGACCTGGATTTTAGTGGTGGTGATGACTGTGTAGGAGAGTGACCTGGATGTTAGTGGTGATGACCATGTAGGAGTGACCTGGATGTTAGAGGTGGTGATAACTGTGTAGGAGAGTGATCTGGATGTTAGTGGTGACCATGTAGGAGAGTGACCCGGATGTTAGAGGTGGTGATAACTGTGTAGGAGAGTGACCTGGATGTTAGTGGTGATGACCATGTAGGAGAGTGACCCGGATGTTAGAGGGTGATAACTGTGTAGGAGAGTGACCCGGATGTTAGAGGTGGTGATAACTGTGTAGGAGAGTGACCTGGATGTTAGTGGTGATGACCATGTAGGAGAGTGACCCGGATGTTAGAGGTGGTGATAACTGTGTAGGAGAGTGACCCGGATGTTAGAGGTGGTGATAACTGTGTAGGAGAGTGGCCTGGATGTTAGTGGTGATAACTGTGTAGGAGAGTGACCTGGATGTTAGTGGTGGTGATGACTGTGTAGAAGAGTGACCTGGATGTTAGTGGTGGTGATGACCACGTAGGAGTGACCTGGATGTTAGCGGTGATGACGACCATGCAGGAGAGTGACCTAGGATGTTTTTGACCTCTAATGACCCTTGACACTGGTGTGTTGTCAACTTGTGAATGATATAATATCCAGAGTTTCACTGAATCCAGATTTCCAAAAGTTTTTGTCCTTAAATATATTAGTTAATTCCCTACACTGACCTTCTATTCAGTTCCTTACATTGACCTTGTATTCAGTTCCTTACATTGACCTAGTATTCAGTTCCTTACATTGACCTTGTATTCAGTTTTGCCAGAGTAAAATAACCGCACGATACTGCTAATGAGTGGCAGTTCCCTGGCAGTTTAAAAATAAGATGTTCGTTTTGGCACTAGTATTATGTTCTGTTTTACACAAAACACAGTTGTGTTCAGTGTAATCTGTGGATAAAACTGATGTCATAAATTCACCAGCGTTTTTAATCACTGTAACTCATCAGTGTCTCGATAAATTCCATTGTTTGTTAAGAGCAAACAAATCATGCGATCTATTTTGCTAATTTTGGTATCTTCTGCAAAGGATACGAAGCTGTGCCTGATATTTTTTTAATCGATGTTTGTTATGTGGTTGAGAAATAATGAAGATACATGCAGCAGCTCCACAACAAACAACACAACTACCACAGGCATTACCACCAGACAGCACTACACCACAGACAGAAGCGCCACCACGGAAAGCACATGCTGCCAATACCAACACCACCACAGACAGCGCCACCACCACGGAAAGCACCACTACCTCTACCACCAACACAGACAGCACCACAACCACAGACAACACCATCACAACACAGGCAGCACCACCACAGTACCCTTCAGGATGTTGTAATGTATGATAGACGACGAAAACATAAGGTTGGCTGCCTCGCTCAACAAACAGTGGCTCCCACATACTTGAAGATCAATCTATGCCACCGTGATATTGTACAATGGGGCAGGAGCCGGCGTGTGCCACACACACACGCTCGCCGCCTCGCTATTGATTACTGCCAAACTCTCGTCCCACCCACACTTTTCTCTCTACATCTTAATGCTCTTATAAACAATCTTACTACTAATATATCTACGTGGATAAACGCCTCAGAGAAGCGCCCATGTCTCAGGTAATAAAAACACACAGTTTAATTAATAGTTTAATTAATAAGTCGTTCCTGGGATAATTAAAAGATTGTAAAGGATGTCAACGACAAGCCGGTTACAAATTCCTTTGAGCTGGAATATTTATTCGGGAGTTGAAGTGGGGCGAAGTAGCTGACGTGTACACAAAGAGACGAAGAATGAGACAAGGAATAAAATAAAAGATAAAAATAAAGGATGATGAAGAGGGAAATGAATCGGTCCTTCAAACTGGCAAATCCCCGCCCTGCAACTTGTCATTTTTCTGCATGACTGTGGGAGCAGCAGCTGCCTGCCTTCATCACCCGCCCTAAAGCTGAGTGGCCCTGCCTCCTGTCTGCTGCTACTGCTGTTAGTACTGCTGCTGATGCAGCTCCTGCTGGTGCTATTACTGATGCTCCTGTTACTGCTGCTTCTTCTGCTGGTGTTATTACTGTTGTTGTTACTGCTGCTGCTATTGTGTGCTGGGCTTTATGCTGCTGCTGCTACTGATGCTGCTGTTATTGATGACTATATTATTGGTGCTACTGTTATTGCTGTTGCTACTACTGCTGCTGTTTATGCTGTTGTTGATGTGCGATTGCTGGTGCTGGTGCTATTGTTATTACTATTACTGGTGATATTACTGTTGCTACTGCTGCTATTTATGCTGCCGCTGCTGTTACTATTTATGCTGCTGTTATTGCTGGTGCTATTACTGATACTGGTGTTACTGCTGCTGCCTCTGCTAATACTACTACTGTTGCTGCAAACTCTCCTGCTGATACAGTTGTTGCTGCTGTTGCTGGTGTTGTTTCTGCTACAACTGCTGCCGCCACAGCTGCTGCATGACTGTGGGAGCAGCAGCTGCCTGCCTGACTACCCACCCTAAAGTTGAGTATCCCTGCCTCCTGTCTGCTTCTTGTTCTCTCTCTTCCTGTCGCCACCGCTGGACCAGACACTGCAACATTGTAACTCAGTGTCTCAACATCCAACCTTTCAGAGACACCTCCATGGAAACCCTACAGGATACCTGGACGATGTTTGCAGGGGGGTCAACGCCCCCGATCAGGCCCTCTGGAAGACTACGTTAGTACATCTGACTGCGTGCGGCGAGCACACAGTCAAACGTACGAACCACAGCCCAGCTGAACAGGAACTGACATTTCATCTGAAATTTGAGACTTTGTCCACGTTTTATACAACATTAATGGTATGCAGTATCGAAAATTTTATGAATGAAACCCATTTGCAATATCTGGGTACCATTATTATAAAGATATTTCATCAGCCGTTGGCGTTATCACTTCAAAACAGAGCTCATTAACTGGAGACAGTGAAAGATGAAGAAATTACTGCCTTAGTCTTGATGAATCTGATTCACCAAGATAGTGAATACCTTCAAGGGTGAGGGACTGATTACCTCATCCTCTTCTGTCCCAGTTACAAAGCTTTGTATTGAAATAATGATGCCACTACTTAGTGAAACGTCTTCATAATAAAGCTACCCCGGTGTTGCACCTGTGTCTAATTTATTCACATTTTTCACTGCCTAGATGAATGAAATGATATTTGATGAGACTGCAGCCTGACCATTTTTTTTTTTATAGTGGTCTACCTGGAGAGTGTTCCGGGGGTCAACGCCCCCGCGGCCCGGTCCATGACCAGGCCCCCCGAGGCGTGGGATCAAGAGCGACTAACCCTTGTCCAAATGATACTCACATGGATCCCCTGCTCCTCGGCCTTCAAGGACTACCTCTCTCGAGGTTTCGCTACTACCACCAAGACTTGCACCAGTCGCTGCTCCAGGTCGACCCACGGGGTAATAATATGGTTAAAGTTTCTTAACACGGTGTCTCCATATTGTGATGTGTAGCTATGACAAGTAATTTTAATAGTGAAGTAACTGTAATAATGTAATTATATCCAGTGAGGTCGGATACAGAACTACTGTGAGTCATGTGATCCTGTTGTCTCTCACTACAGCTCACAGGATGAGCTGCGGATGTTCAATGAACTTGCAACTCAAAGGATGAGCTGTGGGTGTTCAATAAACTGGTCGTTCAGGCAGCACATCTAACAAGAAACTGTCATGTCTTGTGACGTCAGTGTCGCAACTGCCATGTCTTGTGAAGTCAGTGTCACAAATGTTATGTCTCGTGACGTCAGTGCCACAACTGTCAGTTTTTGTATCACATCTATCTCATCTGTCAGTCACAACTGTCAGTTTTTGTATCATATCTCGTGACGTTAGGGGAAGAATACCATTAGTGTCATGTCTTATGACGTCAGAGAAAGTGTCACCACTGACATGTCTTATGACGTCAGACGAAGTGTCACCGCTGTCATGTATTGTGACGTCAGAGGAAGTGCAACCACTGTCATGTCTCATGACGTTAGAGGAATTGTCACCACTGTCATGTCTCATGACGTCAAAGGAAGTGTCACCACTGTCATGTCTTGTGGTATCCTAGCAAGAGTGTTGTTACCCTGGCAACTCACCACTGCCAACAAAGATTCACTAATTAATAATCTTGAGGTTAATGGTGAGCTTGGGGAAAGTGATCACAAATCACTTAGTTTCAATATATCATGGAATTACCCAGATAACTGCAATCAAATCTCTGTCCCAGATTTTCGCTTGGCCGACTTCATGGGACTGAAAAATTACTTGGGTGGGCTAAATTGGGATGTCCTGGACTATGGGTCAGGTAGGTGATCTTGGCTGTCAATATGACGTTTTTCAGAGCATAGTTCTAGCTGCCCAGACAACTTTTGTTCCGAGTAGGGAAATTAGATCTAACAAAAATGATCCCAAATGGATGAACAACAGATTAAAACATCTCACTGGTCAAAAGAGAGGCATATATAGGCGTATCAAAAGAGGGGATGGGCAGTTAAGAAATCAATATATTCAATTAAAGAGAGAAATAAAAAAAAGGAATAAGAAAAGCAAACAGGGATGATGAGGCTAAGGTCGCAAGGGATTCAAAGACTAACCCAAAAGGGTTCTTTCGGGTATACAGAAGTAAGATTAGGGACAAGATTGGCCCACTTAAGAGTAACTCTGGTCAGATCACTGACAGTGATAAGAATGTGTGAAATTCTAAATACCTACTTCCTCTCAGTTTTCACCCAGGAAAATACTAGCGATATTCCTGAAATAATAGATTATGTAGAACAGGATGATAATAAACGATTGCGGTAACTAGTGACATGGTCCTCAGACAAATAGAGAAACTAAAACCTAACAAATCCCCAGGTCCTGATGAACTGTTTGCAAGGGTGTTAAAGGAATGTAAAGAGGAACTTAGCATACCTTTGGCTAATCTTTTTAACATGTCACTACAAACTGGCATAGTGCCTGATAAGTGGAAAATGGCAAATGTAATACCTATTTACAAGGCAGGTGGCAGGTCCTCGGCTTCGAACTATAGACCATTAAAATGGTATACAATACCGACAGGTTGTTAGGTAAGACACATATGCAACAGGTAAGACACATATGCAACAGTTAGGTATCCTTATTTCGAAACGTTTCGCCTACACAGTAGGCTTCTTCAGTCGAGTACAGAAAAGTTGATAGAAGCAGAAGAGACTTGAAGACGATGTAATCAGTCCATCACCCTTAAAGTTTTGAGGTGGTCAGTCCCTCAGTCTGGAGAAGAGCATTGTTCCAAACCATTTGTCGGTATTTTATACCATTTTAATGTTCACATATGCAACAGTTAGGTATCTTTATTTCGAAACGCTTCGCCTACACAGTAGGCTTCTTCAGTCGAGTACAGAAAAGTTGATAGAAGCAGAAGATACTTGAAGACGATGTAATCAGTCCTACATATCACCTCCTGGCGTTATATAAGGCTCCATCCTGTCACTTCAACTCCATATTGTTTCAGACTATGGAACAATACTCTTCTCCAGACTGAGGGACTGACCACCTCAAAACTTCAAGGGTGATGGACTGATTACATCGTCTTCAAGTATCTTCTGCTTCTATCAACTTTTGTGTACTCGACTGAAGAAACGTTTCGAAATAAAGATACCTAACTGTTGCATATGTGTCTTACCTAACAACTATAGACCAATAAGCCTTACCTCCACAGTGGGAAAATTTATGGAATCAATAATTGCAGAAGCAATTCGTAGCCATCTTGACAGGCACAGATTGATTAATGAATCTCAACACGGTTTTACAAAGGGGCGTTCCTGTCTTACGAATTTACTAACTTTTTTCACTAAGGTGTTTGAGGAGGTAGATCATGGTAATGAATGTGATATTGTGTATATGGACTTCAGTAAGGCTTTCGATAGATGTGTACGAATGGTATATAATACCGACAAGATGAGAGTAAGACACATGTGCAACATCTGGGTATCTTTATTGTAGACGTTTCGCCATCCAGTGGCTTTATCAATACAAATTCTAGGACATAACTTGAAGACAGTAGAACTATGTACAGAAGATGAGGTAATCAGTCCCTCAACCTAGGAGTAGGTGCACATGTGTCTTACTCTCATCTTGTCGGTATTATATACCATTCGTACACAACTTGTCAGACACTGCAACATCATGGAATCTTAATTCTGAGGACATGTACATAACCTTCACGACTACGACATCTACTACTACAACTAACCCATCTCTTTGGGAAGGACCTACTTCCACTGGGGAATCCCGCCTACCAGTGACTATGCCCTCGTCTGCTACACCTGACGTTACTATATAAGCGCCAGGACTCTTTCTTCTGCTTCAGAATCTCCACGACCATGGTGCTGTTCGCACCTACTCCTAGGTTGAGGGACTGATTACCTCATCTTCTGTACATAGTTCTACTGTCTTCAAGTTATGTCCTAGAATTTGTATTGATAAAGCCACTGGATGGCGAAACGTCTACAATAAAGATACCCAGATGTTGCACATGTGTCTTACTCTCATCTTGTCGGTATTATATACCATTCGTACACAACTTGTCAGACACTGCAACATCATGGAATCTTAATTCTGAGGACATGTACATAACCTTCACGACTACGACATCTACTACCACAACTAACCCATCTCTTTGGGAAGGACCTACTTCCACTGGGGAATCCCGCCTACCAGTGAATATGCCCTCGTCTGCTACACCTGACGTTACTATATAAGCGCCAGGACTCTTTCTTCTGCTTCAGAATCTCCACGACCATGGTGCTGTTCGCACCTACTCCTAGGTTGAGGGACTGATTACCTCATCTTCTGTACATAGTTCTACTGTCTTCAAGTTATGTCCTAGAATTTGTATTGATAAAGCCACTGGATGGCGAAACGTCTACAATAAAGATACCCAGATGTTGCACATGTGTCTTACTCTCAGCTTTCGATAGAGTTCCACACCAGAGGCTATTGAGGAAACTTAAGGCACACAGAAATGGAGAAATTTTTTCCTGGGTAGAGGCATGGTTCACAAATAGACAGCAGAGAGTTCGCATAAATGGGGAGAAATCAGAATGGGGGCAGGTCACAAGCGGTGTTCCTCAGGGGTCAGTGTTGGGCCCGTTGTTGTTCACAATTTACATAAACGACATAGATGAGGGAATAAATAGCGACATAAGGAAATTTGCTGATGACACCAAAATAGGCCTTCCAATTCATTCTAGTGAGGATATTAGAGCACTCCAGGATGATTTGAATAAACTGACGCAATGGTCGGAGAAGTGGCAGATGCAGTTTAATATTGACAAATGCAAAGTTCTAAATGTTGGACAGTTAAATAACCATGCCACATATAAACTAAATAATGTAGATCTTAATACTACCGATTGCGAAAAGGATTTAGGAGTTCTGGTTAGCAGTAACCTAAAACCAAGACAACAGTGCATTAGTGTTCGCAATAAAGCTAACAGAATTCTTGGCTTCATATCTAGAAGTATAAACAATAGAAGTCCTCAGGTTGTTCTTCAACTCTATACATCCTTGGTTATTCTTCATTTAGACTGTTCTGCTCAGTTCAGTATTACAGAATGGATATAAATGCTCTGGAAAACGTACAAAGGAGGATGACAAAGATGATCCCATGTATCAGAAATCTTCCCTATGAGGATAGACTGAGGGCACTGAATCTGCACTCTCTCGAAAGGCGTAGAATTAGGGGGGATATGATCGAGGTGTATAAATGGAAAACAGGAATAAATAAAGGGGATGTAAATAGCGTGCTGAAAATTTCCAGCCATGAAAGGACTCGCAGTAATGATTTCAAGTTGGAAAAATTCAGATTCAGGAAGGATATAGGAAAGCACTGGTTTGGTAATAGAGTTGTGGATGAGTGGAACAAACTCCCGAGTACAGTTATTGAGGCTAAAACGTTGTGTAGTTTTAAAAATAGGTTAGATAAATACATGAGTGGGTGTGGGTGGGTGTGAGTTGGAGCTGACTAGCTTGTGCTGCTGGGTCTGGTGCAGTGCTCCATCCTTGAGTGGAGATGACCAGGCTGGGTGGGTCATTGGGATAATCCGGGGGGTGGGTCATTGGTCTAATCCGGGGGGGGAAACATGGACGTGCCTCGCTTGGGTCAGTAGGCCTGTTGCAGTGTTCCTTCTTTCTTATGTTCTTATGAAGAAGTACACATGCTTCCGTTATCCACCTCGACGTACGGAGCTACAACATGGCTACTACTAATACAGTATCACGAATTTCAAATAGTACTACAGAGGCGAGGAAGGCATTAAAATTATCCCACTATAGAGTACACAAAATTTCATCACCAAATGCACTAAACCTCTGCATAATGATGTAAAAAAAAAATACGAAAAAATGTCAAACTGACAACCCTCTACCTGAATACCATGTCAGAAACATGCGTCTTCGATACAAGTCAGGTGGATTCTGTGGTCCTGACCAGCCGGGCTGTGGCTCGTACGTTGGTTTGCGTGCAACCAGCAGTAACAGCCTGGTTGATCAGGCTCTGATCCACCAGGAGGCCTGGTCACAGACCGGGCCGCGGGGGCGTTGACCCCCGGAACTCTCTCCAGGTAAACTCCAGGTCCTACTCCCAGGCTTCTGTGTCACCCTGACGCTCGTTGATTAAATGTAAATACGGAACCTGATCTTTTGCAGGCCAGTGTTTAAATTAGCTTCTTGGAATATAACCAATGTAGATAATTAATTACGCTTGGCTACCACACTGTGGGTCAGCTGCTCATCTCTTGCACTTCTTCAAAGACGAGAGATGATTAAAGTCATACATAGTAGTACATGTTCTGAGATTAGAGAGATTCGTCTTCCGAGGTAATATATGAGTTTGTTTAATACTGCCATGATTCAGCGTGTGGAAAGCTGTTTGCTCAATAGATGAACTATATTAAAAAAATTATATTAAACTTATAAAATTTATATATACTGTATTATATAAACGTCAGCATTTTCTACACATGAATAGTTTGAAAATTTGTCAAATACTAATTTTACATAGAGCATTATTGTTCAGCCTGCGGGATCAGTCAATTACATGAAGCTCTCTGTGACACACCTCAACGTTCTTCAGTCAGTTTCCTTAATCGCTGAAGTTACCATTAATACCAATACAGCCAGTAGCTAAAATACATTCAAATTAATACAGAGTAAAATATGGAGATATAATTAAATACGCTTTTAATACACATATGCAACAGTTAGGTATCTTTATTATGAAACGTTTCGCCTACACAGTAGGCTTCTTCAGTCAAGTACAGAAAAGTTGATAGAAGCAGAAGATACTTGAAGACGATGTAATCAGTCCATCACCCTTAAAGTTTTGAGGTGGTCAGTCCCTCAGTCTGGAGAAGAGCATTGTTCCATACTATGAAACAATATGGAGAAGAAGCCACTGTGTGGCGAAACGTTTCCTGAATAAAGATTCCCATATGCTGCATAAGTGTCTCAATCTTCAACTTGTCGGTTTTTCAAACCATTCATCACAACTGTCAGACACAGCAGCATCATGGGATCTTGTTACAAAGAATTCTTCAACACTTGTTCAACCTTTGGACGAAGACCTACTTCGACTAGTGGATGGTACCACTATGACCCCGCCTCCGCCTGCTTCACCTCACCTCACTACAGTATATAAGCCACGTCTACGGCCCTGTGATGTACATTCTACAAGATTGATGGACTGAACACATCGACTCCAGGCTGAGGGACTGATTACCTCATACTCCTCCTCTCCTTACGCCTTCCTCTTTGTATAGGACTGATGAAGCCACTGTGCGGCGAAACGTTTCCTGAATAAAGATTCCCATATGCTGCATAAGTGTCTCAATCTTCAAGGTAAGGTGACTCAAGAGGAAACACGTTCACTGTCATTCAGTCAATCTTTGTCTTGCCAGAAATGTGACTGTATCACAGGTCACATAACCTTCCGAACTGCAACATATATATATATATATATATATATATATATATATTATATATATATATATATATATATATATATATATATATATATATATATATATATATATATATATATATATATATATATATATATATATATATATATATATATAATAATATATATAGGGAAGTACCACCACTATAGCTGGAATGGGGACCCTCATCCTCAGAGAAGACAATAAACGTACCTCAGAGAAAACTCAAGGTTCTCCCCGGAGCTGTTTGAATATTTTCTTCTCCTACCACCCCCTATATATTTTTTATTCTTTGTGAACATTTATTAATAACCGAAATACATTTACAGAAAAAAACAAACATGAATACAATGGAACAATGTATCAAAGATGATGAATTTCCTCCAGCTCCTCCGAGGCTGGACGTGAGCCAAGTATGCAGCAAGCGAAGGAACTATAAAAATAAAAGATCTATAAAATAAAACATCTTTTATTTTATAGATCCTTGATAATGTGATAAATCATGAAAGAGCTTGGAATCTGGTTTTTTTCCACAGTGGTTATTCTGCATATTGTGATTTCACCTGTTGACTGTGATCGTATTGCATAGATATATATGTATGTCGTGCCGAATAGGTAAAACTGGTCAATTGGCAAGAACTCATTTAAAATTAAGTCCTTTCCAAAATTTTCTCTTAAACGTTTAAGGATAGAGTTTTTTTCATTTATGTTAATATAAAAATTAATAATTTCGTAGCAAAAGAACCTTAGAAAACTTACCTAACCTTATTATTAACAAGTTCAACTTAATTTAGCCTAATCCAACTAAATATATTTTAGATAAGTTTACAATAATTTAATAATAAACATACACGATGATATATATTTTTTTTCGTTTGGTTCAGAATGATTTTTTGCGAAATTATTGCATACACAAATTTTCGCTTGCCTTATTCGGCAAGAAGAGCGTTGCTATTTAAGCCAAAATCGCAATTATTATTATTATAATCAAAAAAGAAGCGCTAAGCCACAAGGGCTATACAGCGCCAAAATCGCAAGTTTTACCTATTCGGCCTTAAGCACCCTAGCTTCCCTCACCATTTTTCTTCTAATCAAAGTTTTTTCTTCTTATACATCTGTCTCTTTTCATTATTTGTCTCTCTAGTCTTTTCCTTCTTCCATGTTCTCATATAACAGTGGAAAGTTAAAAAGGTCTTCACCAGAGCCTTACACCATCGATACAACAAAAACTCGCAACACTAAATTTGCACACACAGCTGAGGCTTTGTCGATAAGCCTTTTCCCTGATTACCCAATATAAATTCCTAGCCGCGAGATCCTTTTAAAATATGGCTGGAAAGTTAGCAGCTACAGAACGTGTTCACGTCATCTCATGTATTTTGCTAAACACAATAATCATAAATAATGTAGACTAACATTTTATACGATGATAATTATTGAGTTATACAACGAGTAGGACTTATGGTATTGATACACATATATATAAGTGAGTACAAAGACTAATAAACTATGTAAAATTTGAGCATCTAGAGTGAGAGGGGTGTTCGTCGAGCAAGATTACTCTCCTAAATATTATATTAGACATAAAAAATAAACTAGTGCTGCATCATTCTTTGTAGATGTTATTGGAACTTCTCTCAGACTGGTATTCAATAAGAGCACAGCAAACCTCCAATATTAGGTAAACCAATTCTTCCAGTGAGCCTCAGGAAAACACGGATGTGTTTCTGTCGCTGCACGATTGGATCGAGGAATTCCCTGTATCACAAAATGCCAGTTCCCTGTACCTAGACTCAAACAAGAGGTCTGGTAAACATACCTCAAAAAACTTCAAGCAACCCATCCTTCATTTTTTAACGTTAGATAAAAACGCATTCTTTAATTCACTGCATTGTCAAAGGTGAGCTATTCGGTGTTATTTACATCGTTTCTGTCAGTCTATTATACATAAATATAGGTGAATAAACCTTAAGTTAAATCTAACAGAGAATAACAAATATTTAATTCCACAATATTCTGAGGGTTCAAAAATGAACGCAGGAAAATTAGGTAAAAAATACATACATTGCAGAAAAGGTCGCCTTCAGAAGCTCAGGATGTATACAGGACTCGCCTTCAATTAGGGTGTGTTCCTACTTTACTGTGTTTGACGGCGTTTGTGTTCTATCCCAAGTCTTCATTATTGGTGAATATAAAGACTAGAGTAATTTTGAATGCAGTCTGTTTCACTGTTTTAATATCATAAGGTGAATTTACAAGTCTTGATAGTTCATGATTGTTCTTCCGAACTGCCTTCTCAGATTTTCCCGTTACAATGTTTACGACATTCTTCCACATTTCGTGTCTTGAAGTCCAATAACAAAGTAATATGGTGTTTGGGACTGGTTTTGAAAGATCTGAAAGGGAACAGTCGATTTTCACTAGCTGCCACATGGACGAAAAATAAAATATTCATGTAATATACATAAATTTTGCAAAAGCCTTTGACAAGTGTGATCATCATATATTAGTACATAAAATGTGTGTGGGGTAAGATGGATCTTTACATTTCACCCGAAAAGTCATTTTTCCAACGAAAACCAGAGACCTCCGCAGTGAAGAAATTCTGTTTCTCAAGGTACAGTAACTGCGCGTATTATCTTTCTCAGTCTTTTATCTCACATTGAGATACAATTGTATCATTCTTTGCAGATGACAATTTTCTTTTTCGAGGGTGGCATCCAGTGAAGACATAGCGAACCTCCAAATATAAATCTGGCACTTCTATTAGGGCACAGACAATAATATGGAAAAATTTAAAAGTTAAAAAACGGGAACAAAGTATATAACAAAGTCAAACCACTTAAGAGAAATTTGGGAGTAATGAAGTTGTAAGATCTCGCATTTACGGATCCAAACAATATTACTATCGAACATGAAAATTAAGACACGTGTAACATCTAGGTATCTTTACTGTAGACGTTTCGCCATCCAGTGGCTTCATCAATACAAATTCAAGAACATAATTAGAAGACAATAGAAACATATACAAAAGGTGAGGTAATCAGTCCCTCAGCCTTGGAGTTGGTGTGTAGAGCACCGGAGTCGTGAAGAATCTGGAGCACAATCAAGAAGGCCGACGCTTATACACTGGCGAAAGGTGGTAAGCGCCAGCCTGCTTGATTGTGCTCCAGATTCTTCACGACTCCGGTGCTCTGTACACCAACTCCAAGGCTGAGGGACTGATTACCTCACCTTTTGTATATAATTCTACTGTCTTCTAATTATGTCATTGAATTTGTATTGATAAAGCCACCGGATGGCGAAACGTCTACAGTAAAGATACCCAGATATTACACATGTGTCTAATTTTCATCAATATTATTATCACTATTCCATGGAAATTACTGACTGAATAACAAACCTGGAAAACAAGGCATGACAAAGCAATGATGATACTTTTCTAGATATTTATATTCTTAAATGTTGCTGTACACCGACAGCATCATTTAAGACAGGTGAAATTGCTGATCTGAAAAATGTACAGGTAACTCTCAAACCATAATCCCTGGAATTATTTTTCTATAAGCTGAAATACAATGGACGAACTGGTTTCAAATCTTGCACATCGAAGTAACGCCTTCCCAGAATGACGAACTCAGCGGATATTATAAAACAATAAATAAAAAGAAAGGACAATTTGTACAGTGAGAGATAATACGTGTGGACGGGATCCGAGAACTGCCATCAACCCTGAAAATCACTTCAAGATGGAATTTGACATTTGACAAGTTCCGCACTGAAGTATGTGCTGCGAACACCAATGGCGTAACGTCTCTTTCGGAAGCAGGCCGGGAGATCGATGACTCTAAACCCGCCAGCTAGGTAGGTGAGGTAAGTAAGGTGATGCAATCAGTCTTATCTCGGTCTTCTACATATGCGATAACGACCCTCTTTCTCTACTCACAACGCTATCAAGATCACTAACCACTTACTTCATCTGTGTTAAAGCGTCTCCCTACACCACCACCATCTCTCTCAACACGTCACCATGGGTTAGGAGAGCACAATGTCCTACCAATTTCATTATACCAAGTTTTATAGCTGATATACTGGGTTCAGTATATCTGCTTGCAGGATGTTTTGAGTACATAAATAATCAGCGCTGTAGCACCAAAAAAACATCCTCTAGATATACAGAAATAGGAAAAATATGTAAGATAAAAAGAAACTTCCTCAACAATAGGAAAAAAGTCACAGACCTTCACAAAAATTCTAAACTTTCTCAAGAATTAAAAGATATACTGGCCAGAAAAAAAACTAAAACATGAGCTTTAAAGTTGAAGGTATATATATATATACTCAGGTGGCAGCACATGGAATAGGAAGTAAAGACACTTATGCAACATAAAGGAATCTTTATTAAAGAAATGTTTCACCACACAGTGGCTTCATCAGTCCAATACAAAGCAGAAATGTGTAAGGAGAGGAGGAGTTTGAGGTAATCAGTCCCACAGACTGGAATCGATGTGTTCAGTCCATCAGTCTTGTAGAAAGTACAGCATATGTGTATGTATAATGGTCGCCCAGACCGGGGTCCTGACACGGGTCTTGATCTTGCGTTGACCCGTCTCTGGCTCCCGAAGGAAAGGGTTCTGCATTGTTCTGCAATGTTCTGCAATGTTCTAAATTGCTGCTCAAGCACTGTTCTGGACAGTTCATCTGGTGCGTCTCATAAACGACACTGCCGTCTGTAATATGAACATTGGATCATATACATGTACATGCTGGACACATTATACACGTATATATGTATATTCAGAGATATGCATATCTATACATGCACTCCTAACTGTGGGCACTCTAGCAAGGAGGAGAATATGTTGTTAGCACGGATAACAGCTTGTCTGGGACGTTGACTCCATGGTACACTAGGGTAGCCACAGTCCTCTCTGGGTCTTCTTAGGGAGAGGATACCAGTGCTAGTTGCCTACGGAGTGTCTCAGTAACCTGGCACTCCAGGAGATAGTGTGTTAGGGGGTGCTGGACGTGTTGGCACATCTCATCTACCTTGTCTATCATCATCTTGGCTGTGAGAAAGCCCAAACGAAGCGATGGATGGCGGTACTCTGCGCTCTGGTCCAGCTTCTATCATATGGAGGGGGTTCTCTCCGAGTCGCTGCTCGGTACCACTGTTGAGATGGGTATCACCTAGGACCTCCCCCATAAGTTTCATTCTCTGGCGGCCACCAGTTTGGTCTGGCGTAGGCTAATGGGGAAGGTAATCCCAACATATGGATAATCTGTGGCTGCCTTGGCCACATCACCTGCCGCCTCATTTCCCCGGATGCCAGCATGGCTAGGGATTCAGTTCAATGTCGATCTGTTACCCTGAACTTCTAAGGCTGTCATTATCCTCAGAATCGATGTGATGAGGTGAATATTGTCCTGCGTCCTGTGGTTGCATTGATTGCAGAGGTGGAGTCGACATGTATGACGAGTCGAATCCAATGTCGTAGGGCATGTGACAATGCCTGCTGAATCGCCACCAGCTCAGCTTGAAGGATCGTGCAGTGGTCAGGGAGTCGCCAACCTTGTGTGTGACCACTGTGGTACATGACAGCTGCTGCTCTCTTCCTGTCAGGGTTGACAGAACCATCTGTGAAATATACTTAACAAGTGCGTCCCTCTGCCAGTGCCATGCTTGTCTCAGCATGACTCCTGAGGGTGTCTTGACTGCAGAGACGCTTACAGGTAGGTAGTTGCATGACGCAAACATCAGCCGGATCTGGGCGCCAGAGAGGTGGTGGATGATACCTAGCAACAGGAAGATCACAACTCTACTCAAGGAGTGGTTGTATAGGCAGCAGCTTCCGCCCAGCAGCACAAAGCGAACGAAGATGAGAACGGAGTCTTAAATACTGTCGAAGATGAGGTGGAAGATCTCGAAGACGTAGTAGGGAGACGGGATCCACTAGTAGAAGGCAGGTCAATCTGGAATCCAATCCGGACCTGTCTTCCTTCTTCCACTAGTGGATCCCATCTTCGGGATCTTCCACCTTACCTTTGACAATATTTAAGACTCCGTTCTCATGCGTCAGCTTCACATTGTTCTAGACCATGGAGCTGAACTCTTCTCCAGGCTGAGGGACTGACCACCTCAAATACTTTTTCTCCAAAATTGATGAATTGATTACATCTTTATTTATTTCTACTGCTCCCTTTGTATTTGATTGAAGAAGCCTACTGTGTAAGCGAAACGTTTCATCAATAAAGACACCTAAGTGTTGCACAAGTGTCTTAATCTTCAGCCATAGAAATTAAGTCCGACCAACGAGCACCCATCTTCTCCCTCTCCCTTCCCAGAAAAACAACTAGTAACGTATCTTTTGTGTCTGGAAACATAAAAGCTTGTACGGAGACTCCTGGACTCTGGTAAAAGAATATTTCAAAAAAGAAATATTAGTTCCTGGGCACAACAAATGAAGTTGCGACTTTAAAAAACCGACAAGGGGGAATTGGACTGTATGTTAAAGAGTCGCTCAAATGCACTCAGTTACTGAACACTACAAATGATGAATAAAAATATAAAATCAGAATTATATATATATATATATATATATATATATATATATATATATATATATATATCAATGAAATCACGAAACTAGAGATTTTGATTCACTTACCAAACTGCGGCAGTCGAGGATTCGACCCTACGAACATTGTGCCGCCTCCAACAGCACAATCCAGGCATCATGGGTTTAAATAAATTTGCTCCTGCCTTTCACAAATGCTTCACTATTACGACATTGTTTTGGATTCGCTAGAAGACAAGGTAAATGTTCATGTATGTACACTGATTTTACAAACGCCTTCAAAAGACGTGACCATGGTGTAACAGCGCACATGATACGTGCTAAAGAAATTACTGAAAAAGTGGACAGGTGTCTACTTAATTTCTTAACGAATAGAAGCTAGAGTAGTAGTAAACAGAGTCAAGTCGGAGGCTGCCATAGCGAAAAGCTGTATTGCTCAAAGCACAGTATTTACCTCACTGCTGTTTCTCGTTTATATATCCAACACAGACAGGGAAATGAATCATAGTTCCATAATTTTGTTTAATGATGACACCAGAACCTCTACAAGCGTGGCGTCCATCGAAGACGCAGCGAATCTTTAACTGGATATAAAATCTTCCAGTAGTCCTCAACAATATAATATTTAGCGGAAAAACACGAGGGGGAAAAAGAGAGAGTAGATCATTATTTTATTTATATTAACACATCGGCCGATTCCCACCAAGGCAGGATGGCCCGAAAAAGAAAAACTTTCGTCATTCACTCCATCACTGCCTTGCCAGAGGGTGCTTTACAATTATAAAACTGCAACATTAACACCCCTCCTTCAGAGTGCAGGCACTGTACTTCCCATCTCCAGGACTCAAGTCCGGCCTGCCGGTTTTCGTGAATCCCTTCATAAATGTTACTTTGCTCACACTCCAACAGCACGTCGAGTATTAAAAACCATTTGTCTCCATTCACTCCTATCAAATACGCTCACGCACGCTTGCTGGAAGTCCAAGCCCCTCGCCCAAAAAACCTCCTTTACCCCCTCCCTCCAACCCTTCCTAGGCCGACCCCTTCCCCGCCTTCCCTCCACTACAGATTTATACACTCTCGAAGTCATTCTGGTTTGTTCCATTCTCTCTACATGTCCGAACCACCTCAACAACCCCTCCTCAGCTCTCTGGATAATAGTTTTGGTAATCCCACATCTCCTAATTTCCAAACTACGAATTCTCTGCATTGTAATCACACCACACATTGCCCTCAGACATGACATCTCCGCTGCCTCCAGCCTTCTCCTCGCTGCAACATTCATCACCCATGCTTCACACCCATATAAGAGCGTTGTTAAAACTATACTCTCATACATTCCCCTCTTTGTCTCCAAGGACAAAGTTCTTTGTCTCCACAGACTCCTAAGTGCACACTCACCCTTTTCCCCTCATCAGTTCTATGATTCACCTCATCTTTCATAGACCCATCTGCTGACACGTCCACTCACAAATATCTGAATACATTCACCTCCTCCATACTCTCTCCCTCCAATCTGATATCCAATCTTTCATCACCCAATTTTTTTGTTATCCTTATAATCTTACTCTTTCCTATATTACTTTTAATTTTTTCTTTTACATACCCTAGCAAATTCATCCACCAACCTCTGCAACTTCTTTCAGAATCTCCCAAAAGCACAGTGTCATCAGCAAAGAGCAACTGTGATAACTCCCACTTTATGCGTGATTCTTTATCTTTTAACTCCACGCCTCTTGCCAAGACTCTCGCATTCACTTCTCTTACAACCCCATCTATAAATATATTGAACAACCACGGTGACATCACACATCCTTGCCTAAGGCCTACTTTTACTGGGAAATAATCTCCCTCTTTCCTACATACTCTAACTTGAGCCTCACTATCCTTGTAAGAACTCTTCACTGCTTTCAGTAACCTACCTCCTATACCATACACCTGCAACATCTGCCACATTGTCCCCCTCTCTACCCTGTCATATCCCTTTTCCAAATCCATAAATGCCACAAAAACCTCTTTACTCTTATCTGAGTACTGTTCACCTATATGTTTCACTGTAAACACCTGGTCCACACACCCCCTACCTTTCCTAAAGCCTCCTTGTTCATCTGCTATCCTACTCTCCGTCTTACTCTTAATTTTTTCAATAATAACTCTACCATACACTTTACCAGGTATACTCAACAGACTTATTCCCCTATAATTTTTGCACTCTCTTTTATCCCCTTTGCCTTTATACAAAGGAACTATGCATGCTCTCTGCCAATCCCTAGGTACTTTACCCTCTTCCATTCATGTATTAAATAAAAGCACCAACCACTCCAAAACTATATCCCCACCTGCTTTTAACATTTCTATCTTTATCCCATGAATCCCAGCTGCCTTACCCCCTTTCATTCTACCCACTGCCTCATGAACTTCCCCCACACTCACAATTGGCTCTTCCTCACTCCTACAAGATGTTATTCCTCCTTGCCCTATACACGAAATCACAGCTTCCCTATCTTCATCAACATTTAACAATTCCTCAAAATATTCCCTCCATCTTCCCGATACCTCTAACTCTCCATTTAATAACTCTCCTCTCCTATTTTTAACTAACAAATCCATTTGTTCCCCAGGCTTCCTCAACTTATTAATATCACTCCAAAACTTTTTCTTATTTTCAACAAAATTTGTTGATAACATGTCACCCACTCTCTCATTTTCTCTCTTTTTACATTGCTTCACCACTCTCTTAACCTCTCTTTTTCTCCATATACTCATGCTGTTATATATGTATGTAGGACAGTGGTGAGTTTATGTAGGACAGTGGTAAGTTTATGTAGGACAGTGGTGAGTTTATGTAGGACAGTGGTGAGTTTATGTAGGACAGTGGTAAGTTTATGTAGGACAGTGGTGAGTTTATGTAGGACAGTGGTAAGTTTATGTAGGACAGTGGTGAGTTTATGTAGGGCAGTGGTGAGTTTATGTAGGACAGTGGTAAGTTTTATGTAGGACAGTGGTGAGTTATGTAGGGCAGTGGTGAGTTTATGTAGGACATGGTAAGTTTCTGTAGGACAGTTGTAGTTATAGTAGACAGTGGTATACTTTATGACAGCTGGTGAGTTTGTAGGGCAGTGGTGTCTATGTCGACAGTGTAAGTTTTATGTAGGACATGGTAAGTTTATGTAGGACAGTGGTAAGTTATTAGGTACGTGGTGACGTATATGTAGACAGTGGTAAGTTTATGGTAGGACATGCTACTTTAGTAGGGCCAGTGTGAGTTATTGTAGACAGTGACTCAAGTTTATGTAGACAGTGGTGGTTTATAATAGGACATTGGTAAGTATTATTTAGCAGTGGTGATTTATTATGCCCCAGTGGTAATTTATGTAGGACAGTGGTGAGTTTATGTAGACACCTGGTGAGTTTATGTAGGCAAGGAATAGTTTTTAGGACCTGGTAATCTAGTAGACAGTGTAATTTATTACATGTAATTTAATGAAGACCATGGTGAGTTTATTCACGACCGTGGTAAGTTTAGTAGACAGTGGTAAGTTTATTAGGACCATGTGAGTTTATGTAGGCTGGTGAGTTTATGTAGACAGTGTATGTTATTGGACCAGTGAAGTATGTAGGACATGGTAAGTTTACTCTAGGACAGTGGTGAGTTTATTGGCATGCTGAGTTTATGTAGGGCCAGTGGTTGATTTATCAGACGTGGTGAGTTTATTGTAGGACAGTGGTCCAGTTTATGTAGGACAGTGCGTGATTTATGTAGTTCGTCGTGAGTTTATTAACAGTGTGAGTTTATGTAGGACAGTGGTGAGTTTATCCCAGGACGTGTGATTATGTAGAGTGTGATTTAGTAGGACGTGGTGGTTTTATGTAGGACAAATGTGTGAGTTTATATGCACAGTGTAATTTTTATGTTGTACATTGTGCAGTATTATGTAGAACTCGTGAGTTTATGTAGACAGTGTATATAGTTTATGTAGGACAGTGGTGAGTTTATGTAGGACAGTGGTAAGTTTATGTAGGAGCAGTGGTGAGTTTATGTAGGACAGTGGTGAGTTTATGTAGGCAGTGGTAGTTTATGTAGGGCAGTGGTGAGTTTATGTAGGACAGTGGTAGTTTATGTAGGCAGTGGTGAGTTTATGTAGGACAGTGGTGAGTTTATGTAGGACAGTGGTGAGTTTATGTAGGACAGTGGTGAGTTTATGTAGGACAGTGGTGAGTTTATGTAGGACAGTGGTAAGTTTATGTAGGACAGTGGTAAGTTTATGTAGGACAGTGGTGAGTTTATGTAGGACAGTGGTGAGTTTATGTAGGACAGTGGTGAAGTTTATGTAGGACAGTGGTGAGTTTATGTAGGACAGTGGTAAGTTTATGTAGGACAGTGGTGAGTTTATGTAGGACAGTGGTGAGTTTATGTAGGACAGTGGTGAGTTTATGTAGGACAGTGGTGTGGGTCGTTTAGATGCATGAAACGAATATTATAGAGAAATAAGAAATGCAAACACCAGTGCTGCCTACCTGCCACTTTCCACACTACACTCTTTGGGGGGGTTGGGAAGGATGTGTGGTACTGAGCATCGTCAGGAAGACACTCAGCTGCTCAGCTCTGTCATGATCATGAGTATTCGTGTCAATGTATAATTACTATTGTTAATTAGTTTTAATAACTGTTCGCCAAAAACCCGCACTTAAGAGAAAAAGGCTAGAATGACGTTTCGGTCCGTCCAGGACCAGTATCAGATCATAGCTGAGAGAGTAAGGTTATCCACAGCGGGATGAACATTCACTACTTTTCTTATCATTCTTTTTTTTTCTGTCAAGTGTTCTTGTTTATCTCTTCCTTCTTGCCCTCTGCATCTGAAATTTTCATTCTCTACACCTCGTTTGCTCCCGTTGGCTACTTTTCTATTTTCGTAAATTCATGCTAAATGGACTTTCTTCTCTCTCAGACACACTTCTGTGAAATCTCCTATTAGCCTTCCCTACATTTCCAGTTCATAACCTTAATACTCTCTGTTCTCTGTCAGACTTGCTTTCAGTCAGAATGATACCCTTCTCACTAACCGCGGTACGGGTGGTGTCCGAACTCACGGCAAGTGAGTTCATACTTCTATCACTGATACATCCGGTGTTTACCCCAGTTCCTTCTCTTCCTGCTCTCTCCACTATGGAGAGACTGGCCGCTCTCTTTCTGACAGACTTAAGAGAGTATAAAAGATGTGTTCGCCTTGAAGACATCAAGAATACTCTTTTCTGTCATGTCAGAGATCAGAGTCATCCTATTAGCTGCTCCTCTACTAAAACTAGTCTTCAAAGTTGCCGTCTTGTTGAAGCAGCTCTTATACACAGTTTTCCTAACATAAATCTCAGTTGTGGCCTTGTTTCTGTGGATGTCTACATTTCCCATTACACTGTCAAATGCTCTAAACCTCAGACAACCCGTGATTTGACCTAATCTTTGCCGCTTCCTCTCCTTCCACTTCATTTGTCTTCTGCATTATCCTTTTCTTTGCCTTTCCTGTCTTGTCTTGGTGGGTTCCATATCCAGGATTTTCCTGTGGAGGTTCTGTCTCATGAGGAGTTTTGTCCTAAGCCCGTGGGCCAGTAGCCCTTCTTCAGTGCTTCTTTGTTCTGTTACTAACACTGCTGTGCTACTACTACTATTACTACTAGTAATACTACTACTACTACTACTACTGTTCTCGTGCTCCTCCTCCCTCCCTCCCTCCCTCCATTCTGTTTTCTGGCCTTCCCTGCCTCTTAATTTTTCAGTTGTAATTTAACAATGCTCCAGGACGGACCCAAACGTCATACTAACGTTCCTCTCCAAAGAGCAGGTTTTTGGTGGAGTTCCAGCCATGGTATTGTGACTTTTTTTCTTACAGCTGTTATTAGTCTTGATTTGTGGAACCATACTTTTACTGTAACGTTAGTCTATTTGTATTCTCTCTCACCCGTCTTGTAAAGCCTTCAACATATCGAGTGAGTGAACAACTTGCCAGGGTACTAACCATTGAGTATATTGCTCTTCAGGAAGTAGCCTGCATGTTTTGACTGGGCCAGCGGGACTACCAAGGATCACATGGGCTACAGACTTTGACAGAAAGTCTTAGATTTAATTCTACTCTACCTTCATTTTCATATTCCACCGAAAGGCGTAACTATGGGCCCGAGTCATTCTGAGAGCTGCCTCCATATTCGTTGGTTACCTTAGAAACAACTCCCACCTCCAGCCTGGTTCACTATTTCATATCATGGTTCACTCCAGCCTGCTTACTCAACTAGTCTTCGCCAACTATTCAACTAATCTACATCATGTTTTTTGTCATACACATCTCAATAAGGGCTCTTGTCTTATTTTACCACTAGTGTCTGTTTGTCTGGTAATGACCATCTTTATCTACATCTATGAAGAGTTATTCACGTAACTTTAAATCATGGTGGATCAGAACGTGTCTGCAACGTCACGAGCAAAATACTACTGCTGCTCAAGTATATTTGCCTATCTTAACTTCGACTCATTTTCGTAATTTATGTTTTACATTTTCGTTGCTTTGATTCAATTAGGAATTTGTGTTTATTATTAGGTAAACTATTTATTTTCTGTCGTCTTTAACTCTCCACATTATTTATATTTATGTTATTCGTACTTTTTTCATGTTTACTTACCTAAGAATTATCATGGGCTCTCCAGAATACTGTGGACACTGTCATTACAATTCACAGTACATAATATCCTCTGCTGAGGACACTAGAAACAGCTGTATCGAAGCGGATCTTCAAGTGGACCTCGGACAACAATATGATATTCAGCAAGGAGACGTTTCAGTTGCTCACTATCAAAGAATGGAGGAAATAAAGAGTGAACGGAGTACAAGACAATCTCAAACGGTTCAGCAGAGCGAAAGTTCCATGTGCGAGACTTGGGAGTGATGATGCCAGAAGATCTCACATTCAATAAATGTGATAGGCAAGGAAAATTATAGGCTGAATAACGAGAACGTCTAAAACAAGAGATCCTGACCAATAGAAAATTCTAAAATGATTTGCCCCAAATCTCTATGCACAAATCATTCCCAATGAAAGTAAGAGGCTTGGCAGATAGTGCAAAATGCCCCAAATGGAAAGCAGGGTATAATGAATCCACTAAGAAAAAACTCAATAAATGTGAAGGGATCAAGACTTTTCACTGCCCTCCCTTCACATATAAGGGAGAACCGGACAAATTTTTCAAGTCAGGTCCTGATAAGCCTGGCGGTGGTACTTATGCTGGACTTCGTACAGCTAGCACCAACAATCTGGTAGGTCAAGTCATCCACCAGGAGGTCTAGTCTGGGACCTGGCCGCTGGGGCGCTGAAACTCTAAACAGTCTCCAGGTGGACTCCAGGTAGGTAGACAGACTCTTCAAATCATTTGTTTTCTCCAGGGTGGAATATTGCTGTATATTACTGCCCGGTCCTCCTTCAAGACAAGTAACATTGCTGAGCTACACAAAGTATAGAGAACTTTTACTGCCCTTATACATTCATTCAAACTTCTAAACTACTAGTAATGCTTGAAGCCTCTTGAACATCATAATTTACATATGGAAAATCCTGGAGGGACTGGTTTCAAACATTCACACCGAAGTCACTCCAAGTGAAAGCAAGAAACTTGTTAGACGGTGCCAATAACTCCAATAAAAAGCAGGGGCGCGAAGAGTGTCAGAGGTCCCCGACTTTTCAAAGCTCTCTCCTCGTTCATAAGGGAGATTACCAAGGAGCTTCTGGCTATCTTCAACAGGGAACTCGACACGTCCCTCAAATCAGTTCCTGACCAATAGGACAATGGTTCATCAGTTTGCGTGGGGCCAGCAGTAGCAGCCTGGATCCACCGGGCCTGGTTTGGGACTGGGCCGTGGGGGCGCTGACTCCTCAAAACATCTTCAGGTATCCTTCAGTTATCCAAAATCTACTAATATTTTTATGTACCCCTATTCAACAATAAATTTAAACAAAACCATTGTTAGCATTGCAATACGATCTATCTTACTCGTGGAACTCCATATTAATTAAAAAATCCTAGAACAGCCTAAGGAGACAGTTTAAATGCAGGTATCATCCAGCAAAATCTGAAAAATATAGCTGATATAGCCCCATTCTACCAAAAAATAGCCCGATAACTATGACATAACACTTTCTCAAAATCTCTGAAAGAGCTCTAAGACATGCGATTGTTAAATTCATGGACTTATAACTTTTATGCTCAGCCTAAGAAAAATTATTTGAAGCAGGACGTTCATGTCTTTTACAGGTGCCAGACAATCAAAATGCTAACCTAACATACACAGACTTTGCGAAGGTTTTCGACAGGAATGACCATGGTGTAATGACAGATATAATGAATATAAAAGAAATTACCGGACAAGTAGTCAGGTGACTATTCAACTTGAACCCAGACTAGAAAGTTCTGTTTATTATATACTGTAAGTACAGTACTCGCCTATTTATCTCTCTATGTGACACCGCAAAATAATAAATCATTGCACTGTATCATCCTTCAGAGATAACCTTAAAATTCATACTAAAGTGACATGCACTGAAAACACAGCACACCTTCACCTGAAGTTAGTGTAAATCAAGACTTCCAATTAGCCAGAGGAAACAATACCATTATATTAATGGTATTTAATACTAAGAAGTTGATGAGTAACACCTGGGTGTCTTTACTGCCGAAATGTATCGCCTGTGCAGCAGGCTTCTTAAGTCGAATTCAGGCTAAGGATTGAACACCATAAAATGACCTCTCTGCTTCTTCCACTATCTCCAGTATAAAAGAAAACTCTATTCAAGAGGAATGAAGAAACTCGTTGCGCGTGTTGAACATTTCGACAATAAAGATACCCAAGTGTCGCACATGTGTTTTACTCATCAGAGAATAATATGCTGAATGTGGACAAATTATATGTATTCAGCAATGGAAATATGAAGAAATAAAAGCTTAAAACTAAAAATTCCGAACACACAATTTAACGAAGAGAAGGAACAGTGTATAAGGAACCTGCGGACAATTACCAAATTGGAAAATATTACATTCATGGACACCATTATGCACATACAAGGATAAAGAAATTTTCAGTTTACCAACTCCTTAACTTGATTTTTAGAGTTGTTCACATTGTTGTAGCAGCCGCAGCTCTCCTCGGGTCCTCTCTTCGTCTATATACTGCCACACTGCCCCTCACTTCGTCTACACACTGCCCCTCACTTCGTCTATATACTGCCACACTGCCCATGTATTGTTTGGACTTGAAAAGGGTTAATCACCGAGTCATTGTCTTAATACAGTATCCAGCATGCTTTTGTTTGGCAACTTGTCGGGATTTTATGTCTTACGTCCATATAACTATATTAGTACGATCACTACTGCAGCAAAAATGATGTACGTGAATGGTACACAGTACCGACAAGATGAAAATTAGAAACATGTATAACATCTGGGTATCTTTAAGGAGACGCATCGCCATCCAATGGCTTTATCAATACAAATTCTAGGACATATTTTGAAGACAGTAGAACTATATACAAAAGAGGAGGTAATCAGTCCCTCAACCTTGGAGTTGGTGTGAAGAGCACCGTAGACTACGGTGCTCTTCACATCACTGGATGGCGAAACGTCTACATTAAAGATACCCAAGATGTTGCATATGTGTCTAATTTTCAACAAAAAATGATGTACTAGCAAACAATCACCTTCGAGAGACAAAAGTATCAAGTTAGTGCTGAGATGCTGCAAGGCTCTTATAGTCTCTGCACCGCTATTTTTATGTATACTTAAAAAAAAAATCACGGGAGGCGAAATTGAATTTGCTTTCATTAGAAGCAAAAAGCAGCGATTTTAAATTGAGAAACAATGGCGTGAAAAAGATAATTAATTTTCAAAGAGTGGTGGTACAATGGAATGTGTTGCAAGAGATCATGTTACAACCATTGGAAATTAAAAAAATAAGCCTCAACTAATTAGTCTGGAGGGTAGACCACGAGATCAACTCTCTTCCTGCAGCTACAAATAGATAATTACATGTCATTAACAACACATACACTAATTACATCATTGTCCAAACACAGTAATCACCTCACTGACCACACGCACACAGAGTAATCACGTCATTGATTACAAACAGAAGTCATGTCACTGACCACACAGTTATCACATCACTGAACACACATAGTAATCATGTCACTAACTACACAGTTATACATAGTAATCACGTCAATAATAATAATAATACTCTTTATTTCTATATGTACAAGGTATACAGTCCTAGCTGACATCAATGACATACTACTATATAGAAAATCCCTTGTTATGCAGAGCATTACGGGCAAATTAGGTCAATTTCGTCCCAGGATGCGACTCACACCAATCGACTAATACCCAGGTACCCATTTTACTGTGGGTGAACATTGGACAACAGGTGTCTTAAGGAAACACGTCCAAATGTTTCCAGACGTCCCGGGGATCGACTCCCGGACCACAGTGTGCGAGCTGAGTGCGCTAGCGATCAAGATACAGAATACACAATCATCACGTCATTGACTACATACATAAATCATGTCACTGATCACACACCCCACAGTTATCACGTCATTAGTCACACACAGTAGTCATGTCATGTGTGACCACACACACCCACACAGTCATCACGTCACTGACCATACAAAGCAATACACAGTAATCACGTCACTAACCACACACGGTAAACACGTTACTAACCACACACAGTAATCACCTCAATAACTATAGCCGAGACCAGACGCTGTCTGATCAGCTGTCGGGAGTCACAGGATCAAACTTAAACCTGTCAGACCTACATTTCATACAGGAGACGCCGAGGAGAAGAGATGTAAGCCACCACATCCTATACAAAGAGTTCTCTAGTGTATGTCAAAATAAATATAAAACAGAATAATAAAGAATGATTTAATAGGTGTCGAAGAGCTATTTAAAACATATAAAGGACTTAGAATCAACATAAGGACAGAGGACCAATTATGAAAGTTAACAGAGATTCAAGAAGGCTAGAAATGAATATACAAATGCAAGGAGGAAGAAGGAAAATGAAAAAGAAAACCATAGACAAGAGCAAAAAAAAAAAAAAAAAAAAAAAAAAAAAACTTTTAAGTTCGTAAAAAGTAAACTAAATGTTAAAGACAGAATACAAAGAATAAAATATGATGGCAGAGTCACTGAGGGAGAAGAGAAAATATGTGAGGTATTAAATAGAAAGTTTCAGAGTTCATAAAATATTTTTCATGTAGATTTTAATCCCAGACAAATACCTGAATGAAAGATGTAGAAGTAACTGACGTAGTAAAGAAATTGTTACTACATGACAGTAATAAAGTTACAGGACCAGATGGGTTTATGAAGATTGTGTACATGAATTATGTTAACAACTTTGAAGAAGTTTTAGGATTTTATGAAAGGAAGGTCAATTAGCAAACACATGGAAAATGGCCCATATTATGCCTATATTTAACAAAAGGTGACCCGGAAAACCTTTAAACTATAGGCCAATTTCACTGACAAGTGTTGTAAAGATTTGGGAAAATGTCATTAGAATAAACTGGACTCAACACTCAGAGAATAATAACTTTCTAACTGGCAAACAATTAGCTTTTCGGTCTGTATGTTCATATACATAAAATTTTTAGTTATTTTTAGAGTTACGGAAACTGCTCAAGAATGAAATACAAAGGTCAATTGTATTTACCAGGACTTTAAGAAAGCTTCTGACAGAATTCCCCATGAAAAACCAATTGGGAATTGCAAAATATAGGAGGAATTAAAGGTAAATTATTATAATAGTGTGAGTGTAACAAGGTTCTATACTGCCTCAGTAATATGTTTGTAAATGATGCAAAAATCTTATGTAAAATTAATATATAAAATGACTAAATATTTACAAGAGGATCTAAAAACCTGGAAAACCTGGAGTGATAGATGGAAGTTGGAATTTAATGCAAATAAACACCACGTAATGGAAATAAGAGAAAGTGAAAGCAGGTCACATGAAGAATAAACTACGTGACAAAATACTCGACAACATCAGATAAAGGGATCCAGGTGTTTAAATCAACAAAAATTTTTTAACCGAACGATCATATAAATGAAACTCTGAGAAACTCCTATGATACTATGACAAACTATAAAGTAGCTTTCAAATATATTTACTGTGAAATGTTAAGAAAACTGTTTTTAAATTAGATCAAAATTGAAATATGCAGAAGTTGTGCCAAAACCTAAAAAACACATACATAAATTAGAAGATGTTCACAGCAGAGCTACAAAATGGCTGCCAGAGTTGAGCAATAAGAGCAGTAATGAAAGATTGAAAACATAAATATGCACATTTTGGCTGATACAGGAGACGTGACAGCCACATGTAAGGTCTTGCAAGGACTTGAAAAAGTAATTAAAGAAGATTTCTTAGTAGTTGCTGCAGGGAAAACAAGAGGCCACAGTTGCAAACTGAGGGAATGAATTACAAGTGGAACTAGCAAGTGCTGCAACCACTGGAAATTTTAGAACATTATATGATGAACAGAGTATTGAAGACGAGACATCACGACCATAACTCTGCTACTGCAGCTACAAACAGGTAATTAGATAAAGGTAGGGAAATTTTCATTGCATTTATGGATTTAGAAAAGACATATGATAGAGTGGGTAGGGGAGCAATGTGGCAGATGTTGCAAGTATATGGAATAGGTAGTAAGTTACTAAATGCTGTAAAGAGTTTTTATGAGGATAGTGAGGTTCAGGTTAGGGTGTGTAGAAGAGAGGGAGACTACTTCCCGGTAAAAGTAGGTCTTAGACAGGGATGTGTAATGTCACCATGGTTGTTTAATATATTTATAGATGGGGATTTAAAAGAAGTAAATGCTAGGGTGTCCGGGAGAGGGGTGGGATTAAATTATGGGGAATCAAATACAAAATGGGAGTTGACACAGTTACTTTTTGCTGATGATACTGTGCTTATGGGTGATTCTAAAGAAAAGTTGCAAAGGTTAGTGGACGAGTTTGGGAGGGTGTGTAAAGGTAGAAAGTTGAAAGTGAACATAGATAAGAGTAAGGTGATGAGGGTATCAAATGATTTAAAGAAAAATTGGATATCACATTGGAGAGGAGGAGTATGGAAGAAGTGAAAGTTTTCAGATATTTGGGAGTTGATGTGTCAGCGGATGGGTTTATGAAGGATGAGGTTAACCACAGAATTGATGAGGGAAAAAAGGTGAGTGGTGCGTTGAGGTATATGTGGAGACAAAAAACGTTATCAATGGAGGCAAAGAAGGGAATGTACGAGAGTATAGTGGTACCAACACTCTTATATGGGTGTGAAGCTTGAGTTGCAAACGCTGCAGCAAGGAGGCGGTTGGAGGCAGTGGAGATGTCCTGTCTAAGGGCAATGTGTGGTGTAAATATTATGCACAGAATTTGGAGTGTGGAAATTAGGAGAAGGTGTGGAGTTAATAAAAGTATTAGTCAGAGGGCTGAAGAGGGGTTGTTGAGGTGGCTTGGTCATTTAGAGAGAATGGATCAAAATAGAATGACATGGAGAGCGTATAAATCTGTAGGGGAAGGAAGGCGGGGTAGGGGTCGTCCTCGAAAATGTTGGAGGGAGGGGGTAAAGGAGGTTTTGTGGGCGAGGAGCTTGGACTTCCAGCAAGCGTGCATCAGCGTGTTAGATAGGAGTGAATGGAGACGAATGGTTTTGGGGACCTGACGAGCTGTTGGAGTGTGAGCAGGGTAATATTTAGTGAAGGAACTCAGGGAAACTGGCTATTTTTATATAGCCGGATTTGAGTCCTGAAAATGGGAAGTACAATGCCTGCACTTTAAAGGAGGGTTTGGGATATTGGCAGTTTGGAGGGATGTGTAATAGGACGGTATGTATATAATTGGGGCCCCTGATATTGCAATTATTTCAGGTCACTTTTTATATTGTATCTTTATATATGCTTTTAAACTGTTGTATCTGGGCGCCTCTGCAAAAACAGTGATTATATGTGAGAGAAGTGAAAGTGTTGATGAAAATATTTTCATTTTGGGGATTTTCTTTCTTTTTGGGTCACCCTGCCTCGGTGGAAGATGGCCGACTTGTTGATTATATAGATATTAAAATTGGCAAACTGTGCCTAAGGAAAGCCAATAACAAGGTGACTCTCACTTTATGGTAAACCCACCGGGGGTGACAATATGATACCGAGCAGAAGATTCATCTTCCAGTTATTGTACGGAAAGTTCACAAGCTAATTTAATGTACTGACAAATTTGGCAACAAAAGAAGCAAGTTAATGGTTGTTATCGTAGCCGTAACATGTATCAGTCCTTATATATTGAAGTGTTATAATACCAGTAAAAATATCACACTATTTTATACATAAAATTAGCAGATGTGAAGCTATACAACTGAAGTTCAATCTCTGCCGTCGTCAAATTAGGAGACATTTTTTTTAAATATATGAAGGCACGCCATTCCAGGAAGCTGAGAATGGGTTGTATAACTCTGGTCACAGGACACCTGAACATGATGACTGATATAAGAATCTTTGCTTGGTTACCGTACACCAACATTGATAATGTGAAGCCGATCTGATAGTGGCTGCCCGTATTATGTAGAAATAAAAACGAAATGACTCACGAAATCGTAATAAGACTATTGCAAACAAACAACGGTACGGGTGAGGATCGAACTCGCGGCAAGTGAGTATTAAACTCCAGGCAGAGCGTAAGCCACTGGACCAGCTGGCTACAATAAGATTTATCCAACTAGGTACCGTAAAAACGAAACGTTGGAGGGAGAAAAAAAATTCAGGCAACTACTCGAAAGCTACTTTTTAGGGATACCTAATGAATATCCCATCATGGGATATATTTATGAGAAATTGAAAATAAAGATTTCATAGTCATATTTGTTCGTGGCACCAAGAAAGGCTTGTATATCTTTGATCTGATACGAGTGTGTTGATAACGAGATAGTGTTGATAACGAGAGTGTGTTGATAAGGAAATATCACAGATATCTAGCAACAGATATTTCTTAGGTCACGAGTTCTTCACTAGTGACTTTAGACCAAAGGTTGGCAAATTACGGCCTGAAGGCTTCATCCGGTCAGCGGAAGGATTTTAACTGGACCTCATTTGTGTGTATCAGTACCGGTATAAAATACAGGTGTGACCTTGGCATTTTCTATATATATGGTGTGATGGTGTTGGGTGAGTCAGCGGTCAGGCAGTGGAACTTGACTCCAGCTACGTGGAAGTCTTAATTAGGTTAATCATGAGCGGCTATGTATTTGAGAATACTTCACTTGGCAACTTATCTTCCTTTATTAAACTTACCTCTTATTTACTGAAACACATCAATCAGTCTAGATTGTGCACTTCACGGAAGAGGTTGTACAATGTACATGTGCAACTAACAGGACATTTTATTAGGCTGTGTCTGGCTTACCAGGAGCTGTGTCAGGTAGAGAGAAAGCTGCTCCAGGTGAGCAGAAATAAATAAAATGTCTTATTATTTATACATGAGTCCATTTACCTAACAGTGTTGGTAGTTTGCCAATAGTGAAGATGATATTGATGGATTTGTTTATGAGTTTGTGACAGTCTTGTGAATAAAACAAAGGCGGATCCTGAAGGATAAATACTTAAACCAGAAGAGCTGTGTGCCGTGACGGTATGGTAGGTGACATACAATCTCCTCCACCATTTCGTACATAAGCATGCAAATATTTCAAAATATTTCTCACGAAAAATGTAAAAAAATACAAAAACAGATGAGATGGCAGTCGGAATGCTAAAGCAGAAACGCATTTTATTAAAACAATTCGCATCTCTCAACATTACAGAAGTTACGAAATTGCCATAAATATAACTGCTAAATTAGAAAACAATTGTCTGAAGGAGAGTTCCATAAAAGAATGCAAGACTAACTCTTCATACGTGTCATGTACGAACAAGAAAAAGATGAGAAATTAACTATGTTAAAACGAAAGCATTGCTCAAGTACCACTGTAGCCAGGAATTAGTACTGATGATGAGGCCATCCCCGGCCTCATCATCACCGTGGAGGGGAGGATATTGAAGTTACTGGTGAGGTAAAAGTTGTATAGGTTACTTCTAGTCGTTTCCAGGGATCAAAGCCTCCCTCCCCCCACATCAGACCGGTCCCAGACCAGGCCTCCTGGTGGATCAAGGCCTGATTAACCAAGCAGCCCGGTTGGTCAAGAACTGATTTGTAGAACTTAACAAATGCCGTCATGAAGACAGCTAGAGGCCTGTTGGCAATTCCTCTTATGTATGAAGGAAAGCTGTTGGAAAGTCTAGGTCTAAGACATTGTAATAATCACATGTGTAGTAGTACATGTGACTGGGTAGTACTGCTATGGTGCTGGGAGACACCGTTACTTTGATGCTATACTGCCACAATGCTTACGCAACTCCACACACGCACACACACGCACACACACACACGCACACACACACGCACGCGCACACACACACACACACGCACGCACACAACACACACACACACACACGCACGCACACACAAACACAACACACACACACACACACACACACACACACACACACACACACACACACACACACACACACGCACGCACACACAAACACACACACAAAGCCGGAACGGTGGGGCGCACCAACAAGTGCTAAACACAGTAGACAACCGAGGAGAAGGTGAAGAGGCTGCTAAGTGAACTAGATACCTCAAAGGCGGTGGGACCGGACATCTCTCCATGAGACATGAGAGAGGGAGCAGAGATGCTGTGTGTGCCATTAACAACAATCTTCAAAACATCAATCGAAATAGGGCAACTACCTGAGGCGTGGAAGACAGCAAATGTAGTCCCAGACAGACAAGCAGCATTAAACTACAGACCAGTGTCACTGACATTTATAGTATGCAAAGTCATGGAGAAAATTATCAGGAGAAGGTTGGTGGAGTACCTAGAAAGGAATGAGCTTATAAATGATAACCAGCACGGTTTCAGGGAAAGGAACTCCTGTGTCACAAACCTACTGTAGCTTTACGACAAGGTGACAGCAGTAAGACAAGAGAGATAGAGGGATGTGGGAAGGCTGCATTTTCTTAGGCTGTAAGGAGGCTTTCGACAGTTCAACACAAGAGATTAGTGCAAAAACTAGAGGAGCAAGCAGGAATAACAGGAAAGGCACTGCTATGGATCAGAGAATACCTGACAGGAAGGGAACAACGAGTAATATTACGTGACGAGGTGTCAGTGGGCACCTGTGACGAGCAGGGCTCCAAAAGGGTCAGTTCTAGGACCAGTACCGTTTCTGATATATGTGAATGAATTGACTGAAGGGATAGATTTAGAGGTGTCCCTGTTTGCAGACGATATGAAGCTAATGCGAATTCAGTCGGATGAGAATCAAGTAGGACTACAAAGGCATCTGGACATGCTGCAAGCCTGGTCCAATAACTGACTCCTGGAGTTCAACCCCAATAAGTGTAAAACCATGAATATTGGGGAAGGTCAAAGAAGACCGCAAAGTACAGACTAGAGAGTCAAAGACTGCAAACTTCACCCAAGGAAAAGGATCCTGGGGTGAGTATAATACCGAGCACATCTCCTGAGGCGCACATAAGCCAATAACTGCTGCGGCATATGGGCGCCTGGCAAACCTAAGAAGAGCGTTTCGACACCTTAGTAAGGAATTGTTCAAGACCGTGTACGACAGGCACATATTGGAGTATGCAGCACCAGTTTGGAACCTACACATGGTCAAACACGTCAAGAAATTAGAGAAAATACAAAGGTTTCAACAAGATTAGCCCCGGACCTAAGGGGTATGTCTTACGAGGAGAGATTAAGGGAAATCGACCTGACGACACTGGGGGACAGGAGGGATAGGGGGCATAATAACGACACATAAAATACTGAGAGGTATTGACAAGGTGGATAAGGACAGAATGTTCCAGAGATGGAACACAGCAACAAGGGGTCATAACTGGAAGTGGAAGACACAGATGAGTCATAGGGATGTTAGGAAGTATTTCTTCAGTCATAGAGCTGTCAGGAAGTGGAACAATCTGAAGAGTGATGTAGTGGAAGCAGGATCCATACATAGCTTTAAGAAGAGATACGATAAAGATCAGGGAGCAGGGGAAGAGTGGATCTAGTAGCGACCAGTGAAGAAGCGGGGCCAAGAGCTACGAATCAACCCTTGCAACCACAAATAGGCGAGTACAAATAAGAGAGTACGCGCCCACGCACACACACAATTGCCCAATCCAGGAAAATTAGAAAAATTATTCCTGTTTATTTACATATTGTAATAAGCAAAATATACCTGCCTATTACACAGTTACACTACATATAATAATGTTCTTTTATTATTATATATCTTGACATTAGGTCCTTTATAATAAGTATTCATCAGTCATCCAAACATTATTTATTTGAGAAAATGTTACAGAATTTAATTAACTTAAAAAAATTCTTCAGAAAATAAATATTAAGAATTGAAGATGATTAGTTGGTCATGTAGATTTATACTGAATATATTATATATTATATATTATAAATATAATAAAATATTATCAGATAAAATATAATAATATATATATAAATATATATATATATATATATATATATATATATAATATATATATATATATATATATATATATATAAAATATTATATATATATATATAGTCGTGCCGAATAGGCAGAACTTGCGATCTTGGCTTAAATAGCAACGCTCATCTTGCCATATAGGACAAGCGAAAATTTGTGTATGCAATAATTTCGCCAAAATCATTCTGAAGATAACGAAAAAATATATTTCACTGTGTTTGTTTAGTATTAAATTATTGTAAACAAATCTAAAATATATTTAGTTGGGTTAGGCTAAAATAAATTGTTCTTGTCATAATAAGGTTAGGTAAGTTTTCTAAGATTCTTTTGGTGCAAAATTAAAATTTTTTACATTAACACTAATGAAAAAAATACATCTTTAAACGTATAAGAGAATATTTTAGAAAGGACTTAATTTTAAATGAGTTGTTGCTAATTGACCAGTTTTACATATTCGGCACGACATATATATATATATATATATATATATATATATATATATATATATATATATATAATATATATATATATATATATATATATATATATATATAAATGTAAGGAAAGTGAAAATTTGTGTATGCAACAATTTTGCAATTATTATTATAATAAAAAAGAAGCACTAAGCCACAAGGGCTATACAGCGCTGCAGGGTAGGAAAGGAAGCGAGGGTATTGGACGGCAGAAGGGGGAAGGGGCGATCAGTAGGTTACAGAAAACAGCGGAGTAGGGGATAGTGCAGGGTAGAGGGTGGCAAGAGATCGAGGTAGAAAGGGCTGAAGGTATCATCAGAGTTTATGAAGTCAGTTGTTGTCAAAATGTCAATGAGAGAGTCCGGATGAAAGTTGGGTCCATCAGCGAGAAGGGAAGTAAGAGAGAGTAGAGGAGCGAAGACGACGTTGGAGGTAAATTCTGCGTGCTCGTTGATAAAGTGGGCAGTCTAACAGAATGTGGCTGACCGATAATGGAACCTGACAATTCTCACAGAGAGGAGCACGGCGCCTCTCCATGAGATATCCATGAGTAAGACGAGTATGGCCAATGCAAAGATGGGAGAGAGTAGTCTCCCAACCTCGGCACTGGTGACAAGAAGACGGCCAGTAACCTATACTCGGTTTAATAGATTGAAGTTTGTTACCGAGTAGAGTACACCAACGTTGTTGCCAACGGGTGTGAAGGCGGGTAGCTATTGCAGCAAAATAGTCCGTAAATGGAACACCTCTATATGAAACTGGTAGGTCATGTACTGCTGACCGCGCAGCAGTGTCTGCCTGTTCATTGCCCTGTATGTCAACATGACCTGGACCCAACAAAAAATCAATATCTTTATGCTTGGTAGAGATGCGGCGTAGCCAAAGTTGGATACGGAGGACTAAGGGGTGAGGTGTATCAAATTTCTGTATAGCCTGTAAAGCACTAAGAGAGTCTGAGACAACCACAAATGATGACACAGGCATAGATGCAATACGGATAAGTGCTGCAAGAATGGCATACAATTCAGCCGTAAAGATACTAGCCGAAGATAGTAAATGCCCTCGTATGATGCTGTCCAAAAACATTGCTGCGAATCCTATGCCGTCAGAAGACTTAGAGCCATCTGTGTACACTGCAATGGCATGAGAATGAGAGTGGAAGTGGGAAGCTACCGTAGACAGTTGGGCTTTCGAGCAAGGGAGTGAGAAAGAACAGACTCGAACAGCTGGAACTTCCCAGGGGGGTGGGGAAAAGGAATGCTACATAAACAAGAAAGGGGAAATTAAAGAAAAACAAAGCGAAGGGGCGAAGAGAAAGGGAGGGAGCAAACGGGGGGGCGAACAAATAAAGAAGTCTCAAATTTCAGTGACCTTTCATATAGGGAAGGGTTTGCGGAGAATGGAGCAACATTACAAAGGGGCAATGGGCACAGGCGATGGGAAAACCTTCGCTTCTGCATAGGGCTCTCAACAGGGGAAAGCGAAAAGCCCCAAGGGCATAAATTAATCCTTGGGATGAAAAGGGTTTGGGTAATGATACACAGAGGCACTAAAATAATCGGTCACCATATCAAGTTTCGTAAAAGGGGGTGAATGTGGGCGAAGGGAGTTCGACGATCATCCCCATAAAAAAACAAGGTTTTAAGAAGTTCACCGGCTGTGACAATTGTCTTCAATGGTAATGGAGGTTTCCGGATAACCAGGGTCAAAGAAAGGCCGAAAACCTGACGTATCACGTTCGGGGTACGGGGGCCTAAATATAAAGGAGATCAAAATGACCCGAGCGTCTTGAAAGTAATTTGGTGAGTTTTGGTACTGGAAAATTTAAACCCATGTGTGGTGGCCCAATTGGAAACACAGTTGACCGCATGCTGGAGAGAAACTGTAATGAGGTGACAGTCAGCGCCTGCACAGGCAATAGCGAAGTCATCAACATAGAGTGATGACCAAATATTGGATGGAAGACTAGAGGCCAAATCATTTATAGCAAGGTGTCCCTGGGGGACACCTTCAGCTTGGATAAAGTCTGGGGAGAGCACACTATTAACCCGAACATGGAAATGTCTGTCAGTTAAAAAGTTCTTAAGGAAGGATGGTAGATTGCCTCGAAGGCCTAAGGAGTGGGCTCGGGCCAAAATATTATACCTCCAAGTTGTGTCATATGCCTTCTCAAGGTCAAAAAATATGGCAATAACTGAGTGGTTATTCACAAAGGCATTACGAACATATGTATCCAAGCATAGTAAGGGGTCTATGGTAGAACGGATCTTACGAAAGCCATATTGACGAGTGGAGAGACTGTTGTGTCTCTAAATACCACACTAAACGTCTATTTACCAGGCGTTCCATCACTTTGCAAACTGCACTGGTAAGAGCAATGGGACGATAGTGGGAGGCTTCATGTCCCGTAGTACCCGGTTTGCAGAAAGGGAGAACAATGGCAGATTTCCACAGCTGTGGAAGAACTCCTTGTGACCAAATAAGATTGAAAAGGCGTAATAGGACTGCAAAGGCTGACTGATGTAAATGTTGTAGCATACGAATATGAATGTCGTTGGGCCCAGCTGCCGATGATCGACAGACTGAGAGTGTTGCCTCCAGTTCCTGAAGTGTAAAAGGCACATTAAACTGTTCTTCTCTGAGAGAAGAAAAGTCCAAGGGTGCTAACTCTCTGGCAGACTTTGAGGAAAGAAACGAGGGGCATATATTGAGCCCCTGAGAAATATGGGCCAGATGATTGCCAATTTCATTGGCAACATCTAATGGGTTTGCTATATCAACACCAGCAACCAGCAGAACAGGAGCCGGGTCAGGAGAATATTTACCACTCAGTTTTCGTACTTTTTTCCAGACTGCACTCATAGAGGAAGCAGAGGCGATAGTAGAGACATAATCTCGCCAGCAAGTGCGTTTAGCGTCACGGATGACACGGCGAGCAATCGCACGCTTCTGCTTAAAATCAAGAAGTCTCTCCGTGGTTCTATTGTACCGGTACCTGCCCCACGCAGCACGTTTCAAACGTACTGCACGAGCACAAGCAGGAGACCACCAAGGCACGCATTTCTGAGAATGCTTGCCCAAAGTTTGGGGTATAGAATGAGAAGCTGCGGTTAAAACGGAGGACAAGAAGAGGTGTAAAAGTTCATCAATGGAGGACGAAGAAGGAACCTCACTAAAAACAGTTGTGAGTAAAGGTTCCAATTTACCTGATCAAATTGCCAGCGTGGATTACGAAGAGGTGGTGAATATGAAGGGGAAGTAAGAATGATTGGGAAATGATCGCTGTCAAGTAAATCCAGGAGAAGAGACCAGGTGAAGTCTAAGTCGGCGGAGGAAGAGTAGACTGAGAGATCGATGCAAGAGAGAGTATGAGTCCAAGGATCAAAATGGGTGTGAGTACCTGTATTTAAAACATGGAGGGGGTGGGTAGCAAGAAAAGCCTCTAACTGAATGCCACGGGAATCACAGTGAGAGACCCCCCCAGGAAATGGTGGGCATTAAAATCGCCAAGTAACAGAAGTGGTAGCGGTAATGACGAAACAAGAAAGGCAATATCCGGGATAGATAATGCCCGAGAAGGAGAGAGATACAAAGAACAGAGTGTATACCACCTATGCAAGTGGATACGGGCTGCTGTGTAATGCAGCGAAGTACAAACAAATAGCTGATGGTACGGAATATCAGTGTGTAGAAGAAGGGCACTTTCATTAAAGGTCCCATCAGGAAAAGGATCTGAAGAATACAAATTATAGCCTGAGATGGGATAGATAACGGCAGTGTAATTTTGGTTCCTGTAAGCAAACACCAACAGGGGAAAACTGGGAGAGCAACATCTGAAGCTCACCCCGATTACCCGAGGCCGTGAACATTCCACTGTAAATAGGCCATGATTGGCAATGATAAAGATACCTGAAATCTGCAGGTAAGGGTACCTACAGACTAGAAGGGTTAGAAAAGTCCACATGCGGTGGCAAAGGAAAACGTTCAAGTAGCGAAGGAACGGTGCATTGTGAAGAAAGGAGTTGCACAGATGGAGAAGAGGAAAGAGAAGGAACAGAGGGTGGATCAGTGTCCATTGATGGTTTGGTCTCTGCAATATATTCAGAGATTGCTTCAAGTGTTTCGGAGTTCAGAGACGTCGTATGGGAGACAATATTGGAGATGGAAGGAGGAGGAGTTTGAGTAAAGATCGGAGCTGTAATGGACTGCACCAAGGTAGGGGGGGCGAAAGGGTGGAGGGAACTGGATAAGTGTGGGAGGGGACAGAAGAGGCAGAAACCCAGGAGGTGGCAGAAGAGAAAGAAACTTGGGAGGGGACAGGGGAGGAAGGCACAGTACGAGGGGGATGAACCTCCACACTTGTAACGGAGAAAGTGAAAGGGGAAGACCTAGGTACAGAGACCGGAAAGGTAAAATGTGGAGGTGGATGAAGGGAAGGAGGGGTTAAAGAAGATGTGTTAGACCTCTGAGAAGTAGAGGGACGATTGAGAGGAGGTGTCATACGAGGTCTTGTCGATACCACGGTTTGTGAGGGAGAACACAAAGAAGTGAGGACAGACTGAGGTGTTGAAGTAGTCTGAGCCCAGGACAGCAAAAGAATTAGATACAGGAGTGACTATGGGACTGGCAACTGCAGAGGAGGCTGCAGAAGATGGGACCCCAGAAGTGGGGGGGGACGTTTTGAAACATGAGAATAAGAAACACGGGGTAGTCTCCCTTGGAGGCGGAGATGAGAAACTGCCATAGCATAAGGGAGACCTTCTGCCTCTTTGAGGCAACGAATTTCCTGCTCATTTAAGTAGACCTGGCAATGGCGAGAGTACGAAGGGTGAGCCTCATGACAATTAAGGCAAGAGGGAGGTCGACTGCAAGATGTATTAGAATGGTCATCGGCACCACAGACTGGGAATTCGGCTATAGATCTGCAATATTTTGCTGGGTGGCCAAATCGCCAGCAATTCCTACACTGTTGCGGTGTAGGGATCACCTTCTGAACTTGTAACCGATGTCCTGCTACATAAACAGAGGATGGGAGTTCACGGCTGTCAAAAGTTAAACGAGCCTCATTGCAAGGGTATCTTCTTCGCCTGCGGGCGGGAAGAACATAAGTGTCTACCTTGAGAATTGGGAGATCTTGGAGTTCCAGCTGTTTGAGAATGTCATTGCCACATGTCTGGAAATTCTGTTGGACTATGGTATGGGGCAGAATAACAGTACCACTACAAGAACTGAGGGAATGATGTTTTTCGATAGTGATAGGAATAGTATTGATATGTGAAAGAAGAGAAAGATCATGAGCTTGGGTAGAATTCTGGACTGTGATGATGCGCATACCACTCTTAAGAGCATGAAAGGAAATATCTCTACCAACGTGGCATAGGAGCGCTTTGCCAATACTATGGTCAGAAAGACAGGCAGTAGAAGAACTCAGTCATAAAGAATTTAGTCCATTGTGTAGTCCGAAACTGAGTGTGGAGAGGGAGTGCATGATGTGTTGGTCTTTTCCGAGTAGAATGGGAAGGTAACGAAGTAACATCGTCAGGAGATTGTCGTTGGCATTTAGAAGTGGGACCAGAGTCGGTCTGGTGAGAGAAGGGCTGGCGAATCGAAAATTGCCACACCATAGAGGGAGAGGCCGGAAGCATAGTCAAAGGACAGCGGAGGTCAGACAAATCGAAGGAGTCAGTGGAAGCCCCGGTACTTGAAGTGGGTGAGGAAACAGCACCAGCAAGAGGTACAGGGACCTTAGGAGTGTCCAAAGAGTGGCCAAAACACGAGGTGAGGTCAGAACAGGGTGTGGTAACAATAAGGGGCCCGGGGGTAGCGGGGTCATGGATTTGGGACTCCATGGTTAGGATACTTCTTTCTTTTTGTTTCTAAGAAAAAAAAAGAAGAAAATAAAATAAAATAAAAAAAAAGAATAAAAAAGGGGGGGACCGAGGAGGGATAGTTCCTAGGAGGAATGAAAGGGCCAGAAATCTCCCTCCGCGCCTAAGAGGACCTCAGCACTGCAAGTAGCGCAGATGCAGCATGGAACCGTGCCATACCCTACCCTTCATGCCAGTAAACCAGCAATCCGGGATAGCAACCTCACATCTGCCGAGCTACCTCCGTGGACAAAAGAGAGGGCGGCCGGATATCCGCCACAAAGCATACCTCCTTCGGCCACCACCCCTGGAATCCGAAAGGTGGCTTCCAGAGATACACCCGTCGCCCAAAAGACACCCAAAGCCACCCTCCAGGATACTGGAGATCGGGACATCCCCAGGTGATCCAGATTCCACCGCAAACTATGCCACCGCCAAGAACCTCAACGGAATGGGATGGACCCCGGTACCCTTCCCCTACCTATGAACTAGTGTGCCTGTGAGAAAAATCCCAAAGGCCAAAAGGAGGAAGGGCAAAAGGGAGGGGTGGGGAGGAGGAAGAGGAAAGGAAAAGGGGAGGATGGGATAGGGGAGGGGGGATTGGGGGGTAATTAGGTTCGGTCTGAGGAAGGAGACCGACAGGTCTAATTCTTCAGACCAAGAGCCTCTTCACCACGCCAAGGAGCCCCCCTTGAATTGGAACAATTTCGCAAAAAAAAACATTCTGAACCTAACGAAAAAAATACATTTCATTGTGTTTGTTTATTAAATTATTGCAAACTTATCTAAAATATATTTAGCTGAATTAGGCTACATTAAATTTCGCTTGTTATAATAAGGTTAGGTAAACTGCTAAGGTTCTATTAGTACAAAATTATTAATTTTTACATTAATATCAATGAAAAATATATATCTTTAAACGTATAAGAGAAAATTTTAGAAAGGACTTAATTTTAAATGAGTTCTGCTGAAGAGAATCCCAGAAGGGGATCGAAATATATAGATCAATTAGTCTTGTGTGTTTCTGTGTCCATGTGGGTTATTACTGACCACTGACCAGTGTTCATTACACTTTAGTTATCTATAAGCTAAATATGAAGATATACATTATTACTGCTATTATTATTGTCATCATCATCATCATCATCAGCAGCACCAGCAGCACCAGCAGCACCAGCACCAGCAACAGCAGCACCAGCAGCACCACACCGCACCAGCAGCACCACACCAACCTTGAATTGGCACAATCAGCAAAACACCAGAACCAGCACGCAAGAGCACATCATTCAGCAGTGCATAAATAGCAGCACTTTCAAACATATTTAGCTGCAAGGCACATTAAATCCGCATTGTAGCAACAGTCAGGAACCAGCACAGCATAGTACAAAATATCATTTACATACATCAGAACAGCTACACATCATTTAACCGCTAAGCAAAGAGAAAGCACACTACAACCAGTTCTAGCTGCACAGCAACACCAGCACCAGCACAACAAGCACCATAGCGGGATGTTCTTGCAACATCGCCATCACCAGCAGCACCAGTGTCATACCTTTATCACTAACCAGCAAGACTACAAGCATCCCCATATCACATAGCAGCACCAGCAATCCAGCCCCAGCACAGCAGCACGCAGCAGCAGCAGCAGCACCAGCAGCAGCAGCAGCACCAGCACCAGCACCAGCACCAACAGCATATAAAATCATGCATTTTTATTTACAACTGTTTTCTTATTTTATTGTGTAACATTCAGAGATTACAAAGCTTCTTAAGTGCCTCGCTCTAGACTCATGAATGAGTTCACTTACAAAGACTCATCAGGTTTATGGACTGTGAGTGAGGAAACTTGTCACTGCTGGGAGACTCTCAACAATAAGCGCAGAGCTAGAAGGTGGTAGCACAGTGTAGCACCAAGCACGTAAATAGCAGCAGGCGGCAGCAGTGGTGCTGACACTGAGGATCACAGTGCCTAATGGTCAAAGTAATCTACTGACCCTTCTCCTTCCTCCTAACACTCTCCTCCCTCTAATTACCTGCTTTCTACATGTTAATGGTTCAGACTTCCTATAAACAACCTGGACAGTTAAGGGGCTACTAGCAATTCTCGTTATATTTGGAGGGTGTCGAAAAGCCTGGGAACCTTTATACCTAATGATCTTTTAGTGTACCCTTCATTTAACTGGGAATATTTTATCCACCTGTGGTAAAAAGTTAATTCAATATAAAAATTGGAAATCAGTGTCTCCATGATTCTACAGGTGTAAATTATAATGTACGTTTCTTGCTTACCTTTCCCATAATGCACCATCAGTGCAGCCAAGCTCCAACGTCACAGCAAAACCTTACATAAAAAAGCCACCGACAAGATGGGAAAGGGGGGCGGGGCTGATAGACCCAAAATTCCAACGTTTTGGAGGATTATAGACCTTACCAATCAGGTATTTCACAAACTAGATACGAGCAGTCGCCAGGTCTGTAATTGCCTTAAAATTTGATAGTGAGTGTGCAGAAATATTTAAGTGTATAGAGTGTCAATGCCTTATAAGTCTATACTCACTGTGTTAATAATGAGCTGACCTGTGTCAGCAGTGAACTGACCTGTATCAGTAGTGAGATGACCTGGTGTTCGGTATGTCCGGTGAACACCTGCAAATTGGGTTTTCTGTGCTAGTGCCACTGAAGTGTTGAGGATGCCCTTCCCTAAGTTAGGAGCCGCTGTATCTTTAGATGAAGGCAGCGATGGAAGAAGGCAGGAAAGAAGTGCAGTTTCTTACAGAGAAAAACAAGAAAATTCCTCCCCGGAACAAGAAAGAGGGTACTAGTTACGACAAATAGAATCGGTCTTAAAGAAGGAACTGAAGCTGAAGATAAAAAATGTTAAAGAAACTTCTGTAGAAAGTACTAGTTCCATCGCTGTGTTGCAAGACGCAGGAGGCTAGGCCATCACTGTGTTGCAAGACGCAGGAGGCTACGGCCATCACTGTGTTGCAAGACGCAGGAGGCTAGGCCATCACTGTGTTGCAAGACGCAGGAGGCTCGGCCATCACTGTGTTGCAAGACGCAGGAGGCTAGGCCATCACTGTGTTGCAAGACGCAGGAGGCTAGGCCATCACTGTGTTGCAAGACGCAGGAGGCTAGGCCATCACTGTGTTGCAAGACGCAGGAGGCTCGGCCATCACTGTGTTGCAAGACGCAGGGAGCTGGCCATCACTGTGTTACAAGACGCAGGAGGCTGGCCATCACTGTGTTGCAAGACGCAGGAGGCTCGGCCATCACTGTGTTGCAAGACGCAGGAGGCTAGGCCATCACTGTGTTGCAAGACGCAGGAGGCTAGGCCATCACTGTGTTGCAAGACGCAGGAGACTAGGCCATCACTGTGTTGCAAGACGCAGGAGACCCGGAAATCACTGTGTTACAAGACGCAGGAGGCTCGGCCATCACTGTGTTGCAAGACGCAGGAGGCTCGGCCATCGCTATGTTGCAAGACGCTGGAGGCTCGCCATCACTGTGTTGCAAGACGCAGGAGGCTGGCCTATCACTGTGTTGCAAGACGCAGGAGGCTCGGCCATCACTGTGTTGACAAGACGCGGAGGCTCGGCCATCACTGTGTTGCAAGACGCTGGAGGCTCGGCCATCACTGTGTTGCAAGACGCAGGAGGCTCGGCCATCACTGTGTTGTAAGACGCAGGAGGCTAGGCCATCACTGTGTTGCAAGACGCAGGAGGCTCGGCCATCACTGTGTTGCAAGACGCTGGAGGCTCGGCCATCACTGTGTTGCAAGACGCAGGAGGCTCGGCCATCTCTGTCTTGCAAGACGGAGGAGGCTCGGCCATCACTGTGTTGCAAGACGCAGGAGGCTCGGCCATCACTGTGTTGCAAGACGCAGGGAGGCTCGGCCATCACTGTGTTGCAAGACGCAGGGGCTCGGCCATCACTGATGTTGCAAGACGCAGGAGGCTCGGCCATCACTGTGTTGCAAGACGCAGGAGGCTCGGCCATCACTGTGTTGCAAGACGCAGGAGGCTCGGCCATCACTGTGTTGCAAGACGCAGGAGGCTCGGCCATCGCTATGCTGCAAGACGCAGGAGGCTCGGCCATCGCTGTGTTGCAAGACGCAGGAGGCTCGGCCATCGCTGTGTTGCAAGACGCAGGAGGCTCGGCCATCGCTATGTTGCAAGACGCTGGAGGCTCGCCATCACTGTGTTGCAAGACGCAGGAGGCTAGGCCATCACTGCGTTGCAAGACGCAGGAGGCTCGGCCATCACTGTGTTACAAGACGCAGGAGGCTCGGCCATCACTGTGTTGCAAGATGCAGGAGGCTCGGCCATCGCTATGTTGCAAGACGCTGGAGGCTCGGCCATCACTGTGTTGCAAGACGCAGGAGGCTCGGCCATCACTGTGTTGCAAGACGCTGGAGGCTCGGCCATCACTGTGTTGCAAGACGCAGGAGGCTCGGCCATCACTGTGTTGCAAGACGCAGGAGGCTCGGCCATCACTGTGTTGCAAGACGCAGGAGGCTCGGCCATCACTGTGTTGCAAGACGCGGGAGGCTCGGCCATCACTGTGTTGCAAGACGCAGGAGGCTCGGCCATCGCTGTGTTGCAAGACGCAGGAGGCTCGGCCATCGCTGTGTTGGAAGTCGCAGGAGGCTCGGCCATCACTGTGTTGCAAGTCGCAGGAGGCTCGGCCATCACTGTGTTGCAAGACGCAGGAGGCTCGGCCATCACTGTGTTGCAAGTCGCAGGAGGCTCGGCCATCACTGTGTTGCAAGTCGCAGGAGGCTCGGCCATCACTGTGTTGCAAGTCGCAGGAGACTCGGCCATCACTGTGTTGCAAGACGCAGGAGGCTCGGCCATCACTGTGTTGCAAGTCGCAGGAGGCTCGGCCATCACTGTGTTGCAAGCGCAGGAGGCTCGGCCATCACTGTGTTGCAAGCGCAGGAGGCTCGGCCATCACTGTGTTGCAAGTCGCAGGAGGCTCGGCCATCACTGTGTTGCAAGTCGCAGGAGGCTCGGCTATCACTGTGTTGCAAGTCGCAGGAGGCTCGGCTATCACTGTGTTGCAAGTCGCAGGAGGCTCGGCCATCACTGTGTTGCAAGTCGCAGGAGGCTCGGCCATCACTGTGTTGCAAGTCGCAGGAGGCTCGGCTATCACTGTGTTGCAAGACGCAGGAGGCTCGGCCATCACTGTGTTGCAAGTCGCGGAGGCTCGGCCATCACTGTGTTGCAAGTCGCAGGAGGCTCGGCCATCGCTGTGTTTGCAAGACGCAGGAGGCTCGGCCATCACTGTGTTGCAAGACGCAGGAGGCTCGGCCATCACTGTGTTGCAAGACGCAGGAGGCTCGGCCATCACTGTGTTGCAAGTCGCAGGAGGCTCGGCCATCACTGTGTTGCAAGACGCAGGAGGCTCGGCCATCACTGTGTTGCAAGCGCAGGAGGCTCGGCCATCACTGTGTTGCAATCGCTGGAGGCTCGGCCATCACTGTGTTGCAAGTCGCTGGAGGCTCGGCCATCACTGTGTTGCAAGTCGCTGGAGGCTCGGCCATCACTGTGTTGCAAGTCGCTGGAGGCTCGGCCATCACTGTGTTGCAAGTCGCTGGAGGCTCGGCCATCACTGTGTTCGCAAGTCGCGGAGGCTCGGCCATCACTGTGTTGCAAGTCGCAGGAGGCTCGGCCATCACTGTGTTGCAAGACGCAGGAGGCTCGGCCATCGCTGTGTTGCAAGACGCTGGAGGCTCGGCCATTACTGTGTTGCAAGACGCAGGAGGCTCGGCCATCACTGTGTTGCAAGACGCAGGAGGCTCGGCCATCACTGTGTTGCAAGACGCAGGAGGCTCGGCCATCACTGTGTTGCAAGACGCAGGAGGCTCGGCCATCACTGTGTTGCAAGACGCAGGAGGCTCGGCATCACTGTGTTGCAAGCGCAGGAGGCTCGGCCATCCTGTGTTGCAAGCGCAGGAGGCTCGGCCATCGAGAAGTCGACACGAATGGAGGCAACGCGTTTAAGAAGAATGTTTTTTGTTCTTGGAGCTCTAAGATGTAATTTAGGAGGAGGTGCTACTGTTGGATCGAGGATAGGAAGGGAAGACGAGGGGTGCTTTTTTCTGGGGTGGCGATCGGCCATCGACATCGTTTAGCAGAGTGGCTAAACATTTGTAAGTGCAGCACCTTATTATCTGCCTCAGGGTTGGAAGGAATCAATGTTCGGGAAGCACAGCGTGAAGAGGAGGCTCGCTTATCACGTATAGGACGACGGACATCACTGATTAACAAGAGAGGTGGAATCCTTGTCAAATATGAGCAGCTGTCCATCGAGTGGTGTTGCAGTCGACAGAGTCAACCATGTCATTGTTGGTGGATAAGCAGCATTGCAGTACCATCCTAATAACTGCGTCGGAGCTGGAAGTCCTGTAAGTCCAAGGAAGCTGACATTGGTTGCATATAAACCATATTAAATGCTGGAGGAATACACTCAACTCTCTAGAAACAGAATTGGTCTGGCATTTGTTTATCGGTAGTTATCAAGTTTAACAAGCTCCTAAAGTGTTCAAGACGAGATGGCTGAAGCATTTGTAATCCAGGAGTCGTCATATGTTCATAATCCATAATGGTTTTAACAAAAAAAGAAGGACCTAGGCACATAGCTGTGTTCAAGGGCAGCCGAGTGATCGACATCCTGATTTGAATGATAACTGAGGCTTTGTCAGTCAGAATGCCATCGTGTTGAAAGTAACATATTTTCCAGTCTGCAAGGAGTAGCTCGGCCATCGCTGTGTGCAAGTCGCAGAGGCTCGCCATCGCTGTGTTGCAAGTCGCAGGAGGCTCGGCCATCGCTGTGTTGCAAGTCGCAGGAGGCTCGGCCATCGCTGTGTTGCAAGTCGCAGGAGGCTCGGCCATCGCTGTGTTGCAAGTCGCAGGAGGCTCGGCTATCACTGTGTTGCAAGTCGCAGGAGGCTCGGCCATCACTGTGTTGCAAGACGCAGGAGGATCGGCCATCACTGTGTTGCAAGTCGCAGGAGGCTCGGCCATCAACTGTGTTGCAGTCGCAGGAGGCTCGGCCATCACTGTGTTGCCAAGACGCAGGAGGCTCGGCCATCACCGTGTTGCAAGACGCAGGAGGCTCGCCATCACTGTGTTGCAAGACGCAGGAGGCTCGCCATCACTGTGTTGCAAGACGCAGGAGGCTCGGCCATCACTGTGTTGCAAGACGCAGGAGGCTCAGCCATCACTGTGTTGCAAGACGCAGGAGGCTCGGCCATCACTGTGTTGCAAGACGCAGGAGGCTCGGCTATCACTGTGTTGCAAGACGCAGGAGGCTCGGCCATCACTGTGTTGCAAGACGCAGGAGGCTCAGCTATCACTGTGTTGCAAGACGCAGGAGGCTCGGCCATCACTGTGTTGCAAGACGCAGGAGGCTCGGCTATCACTGTGTTGCAAGACGCAGGAGGCTCGGCCATCACTGTGTTGCAAGACGCAGGAGGCTCGGCCATCACTGTGTTGCAAGACGCAGGAGGCTCGACTATCACTGTGTTGCAAGACGCAGGAGGCTCGGCCATCACTGTGTTGCAAGACGCAGGAGGCTCGGCTATCACTGTGTTGCAAGACGCAGGAGGCTCGGCTATCACTGTGTTGCAAGACGCAGGAGGCTCGGCCATCACTGTGTTGCAAGACGCAGGAGGCTCGGCCATCACTGTGTTGCAAGACGCAGGAGGCTCGGCTATCACTGTGTTGCAAGACGCAGGAGGCTCGGCCATCACTGTGTTGCAAGACGCAGGAGGCTCGGCCATCACTGTGTTGCAAGACGCAGGAGGCTCGGCTATCGAGAACGACACAATGAAGGCAACTGGTTTAAGAATGTTTTTTTTTCTTGGAGTTTCTAAGATTAAATTTAGGGAGAGAGCTGCTTGGAACGAGGATAGGAAGAGGAAGACGAGGGGTGCTTTTTCTGGGGCTGGGATGGAAGACATCGTTAGCAGATTAGGAAACATTTAGTAAGTGCAGCAACCTTATTATCTGCCTCAGTGTTGGAAGGAATAATGTTGGGAAGCACAGGAGAGATGACCTGCTTATCACGTATAGGACGACGACAGACATGATTAACAAGAAAGGAGGAATCCTTGTCATATATGGCATTTTGTCATGGAGTGGTGTGCTGACAGAGCAACCAGTGTACATTGTTGGCTGGATAAGAGCATTGCAGTACCATCTACTAATAACTGGGTCGGGATGGGAAGTCCTGTACGTCCAAGAAAACTTGAATTGCTCCATATAAACATATATAAATGCTGGAGGAATACACACACAATCTCTAGAAACAGAAATTGTCTGGAATTATTTTATTGGTAATTTCAAGCTTAACAACTTCCTAGAAGTAGTTCAAGACAGATGCTGAAGCAATTTGTAACAGGATCGTCATATTTCATAATTCATAAAGTTTTAACAAAAAAAGAAGACACTAGTAAATAAGTTAAAATTTACAGGACAGCCTGAGTGATCATAAATCTATTTAATATTAACTGAGGCTTTGATCATAAGAATAATACGTTAAAAGTAACATATTTTCGTTGTGTTTACAATGGCTTTAGTGGTTCCTTGGCTAATGAGTGCATCCTACACTCAGTAACGAGGCTAATGAGTGCATCCTACACTCAGTAACGAGGCTAGTGAGTCCATCCCACACTCAGTAACGAGGCTAGTGAGTCCATCCTACACTCAGTAACGAGGCTAGTGAGTCCATTCTACACTCAGTAACGAGGCTAGTGAGTCCATCCTACACTCAGTAACGAGGCTAGTGAGTCCATCCTACACTCAGTAACGAGGCTAGTGAGTCCATCCCACACTCAGTAACGAGGTTAGTGAGTCCATCCACACTCATTTAACGAGCTAATGAGTCCATCCCTACACTCAGTAACGAGGCTAATGACTCCATCCTACACTCAGTAACGAGGCTAATGAGTCCATCCTACACTCAGTAACGAGGCTAGTGAGTGCATCCTACACTCAGTAACGAGGCTAATGAGTCCATCCTACACTCAGTAACGAGGCTAATGAGCCCATCCTACACCAAGTAACGAGGCTAGTGAGTCCATCCTACACTCAGTAACGAGGCTAGTGAGTTCATCCTACACTCAGTAACGAGGCTAGTGAGTCCATCCTACACTCAGTAACGAGGCTAGTTAGTGCATCCTACACTCAATAACGAGGCTAGTTAGTGCATCCTACACTCAGTAACGAGGCTAGTGAGTCCATCCTACACTCGGTAACGAGGCTAGTGAGTCCATTCTACACTCAGTAACGAGGCTAATGAGTCCATCCTACACTCAGCAACGAGGCTAGGGAGACCATCCTACACTCAGTAACAAGGCTAATGAATTCATCCTACACTCAGTAACGAGGCTAATGAGTCCATCCTACACTCAGTAACGAGATAGTGAGTCCATCCTACACTCAGTAACGAGGCTAATGAGTGCATCTTACACTCAGTAACGAGACTAGTGAGTGCATCCTACACTCAGTAACGAGGCTAGTGAGTGCATCCTACACTCGGTAACGAGGCTAGTGAGTGCATCCTACACCCAGTAACGAGGTTATTGAGTGCATCCTACACTCAGTAACGAGACTAGTGAATCCATCCTACACTCAGCAACGAGGCTAGTGAGTGCATCCTACACTCAGTAACGAGGCTAGTGAGTCCATCCTACACTCAGTAACGAGGCTAGTGAGTCCATTCTACACTCAGTAACGAGGCTAGTGAGTGCATCCTACACTCAGTAACGAGGCTAGTGAGTGCATCCTACACTCAGTAACGGGGCTAGTGAGTGCATCCTAACCAGTAACGAGGCTAGTGAGTCCTTTCCTACACTCATTAACGAGGCTAGTGATGCATCCAACACTCAGAAAACGAGACTAGTGGTCCGTCCTACACTCAGTAACCGAGGCAAATGAGTGCATCCTACACTCAGTAACGAGACTAGTGAGTCCGTCCTACACCCCAGCAACGAGGCTAGTGAAGGCATCCAACACTCAGTAACGAGGCTAGTGAGTGCATCCTACACTCAAAAAACGAGGCTAAATGAGTGCATCCTACACTCAGAAACGAGGCTAGTGAGTGCATCATACACTCAGAAAACGAGGCTAGTGAGTGCATCCTACACTCAGTAACGAGCTAGTGAGTGCATCCTACACTCATTAACGAGGCTAGTGAGTGCATCCTACACTCAGTAACGGGGCTAGTGAGTGTTCCTACACTCGTAACGGGGTTTAGTGAGTCCATCCAAACACTCAGTAACGAGGCTAGTGATGCATCATACATCAGTAACGAGGCTAGTGAGTGCATCCTACACTCAGTAACGAGGTTAGTGAGCCCATCCTACACTCATAACGAGGCTAGTGTGTGCATCCTACACTCAGTAACGAGGCTAGTGAGTGTATCCTACACTCAGAAACGAGACTGCGAGTCCGTCCTACACTCAGAACGAGGCTAGTGAGTGCATCCTACACTCAGTAACGAGGCTAGTGATTTGCATCCTACACTCAGTAACGAGGTTAGTGAGTCCATCCTAACACTCAGTAACGAGGCTAGTGAGTGAAATCATACACTCAGTAACGAGGCTAGTGAGTCCACCCTACACTCAGAAACGAGGCTAGTGAGTGCATCCTACACTCAGTAACGGGGCTAGTGAGTGATCCTAAAACTCAGAAACGAGACTAGTGAGTCCGTCCTACACTCAGTAACGAGGTTTAGTGAGTGCACCTACACTCATTTAACGAGGCTAGTGAGTGCATCCTACACTCAGTAACGAGGTTAGTGAGTCCATCCTACACTCAGTAACGAGGCTAGTGTGTGCATCCTACACTCAGTAACGAGGCTAGTGAGTCCATCCTACACTCAGTAACGAGGCTAGTGAGTGCCATCCTACATTCAGTAAACGAGGTGCGAGTGCATCCTACACTCAGTAACGAGGCTAGTGAGTCGGTCCTACACTCAGTAACGAGGTAGTGAGTCCATCCTACACTCAGTAACGGGGAAATAGTGAGTGGCATCCTACACTCAGTAACGAGGCTAGTGAGTCCATCCTACACTCATAACGGGGCTAGTGAATGCATCCTACACTCATAACGAGGCTAGTGAGACATCCTACACTCATTAACGAGGCTAGTAAGTCCATCCTACACTCAGTAACGAGGTTAGTGAGTGCATCCACACTCAGTAACGAGGCAAGAAAAGTCCATCCTACACTCAGTAACGAGGCTAGTGATTTGCATCCAACACTCAGAAAACGAGGCTAGTGAGTCCATCCTACACTCAGTAACGAGGCTAGTGAGTGCTTTCCTACACTCTGTAACGAGGCTAGTGAGTGCATCCTACACTCAGTAACGAGGCTAGTGAGTCCATCCTAACACTCTGTAACGAGACTAGTGAGTGCATCCTACTACTTAAGTAACGAGACAGTGAGCGCATCCTACACTCACTAACGAGGCTGTGAGTCCATCCTACACCAGTAACGAGCTTAGATGCATCCTACACTCAGTAACGAGCTAGTGAGTCCACTACACTCAGTAACGAGGCTAGTGAGTCCATCCTACACTCAGTAACGAGGCTAGTGAGACCATCCTACACCAGTAACGAGGCTATGAGTCCATCCTACACTCAGTATGAGGTTAGTGAGTCCATCCTACACTCAGTAACGAGGCTAGTGAGTCCATCCTACACTCAGTAAGAGGCTATGAGTGCATCCAACACTCAGTTACGAGGGCTAGTGAGTGCATCCAACACTCAGTAACGAGGCTAGTGAGTGCACCCAACACTCACAACGAGCTAGTGAGTGCATCCAACACTCAGTACGAGGCTAGTGAGTGCATCCACACTCAGTAACGAGGCTAGTGAGTGCATCCAACACTCAGTAACGAGGCTACTGAGTGCATCCATCACCCAGAACGAGGCTAGTGAGTGCATCAAACACTCAGTAACGAGGCTAGTGATGTGCATCCAACACTCAGTTAACGAGGCTAGTGAGTGCATCCAACACTCATAACGAGGCTAGTGAGTCCATCCTACACTCAGTAACGAGGCTAGTGAGTGCATCCAACACTCAGTAACGAGGCTAGTGAATCCATCCTACACTCAGTAACGAGGCTAGTGAGTCCATCCTACACTCATAACGAGGCTAGTGAATGCATCCATACTCAGTAACGAGGCTAGTGAGTCCATCCTACACTCATAACGAGGCTAGTACTGCATCCTACACTCAGTAACGAGGCTAGAGATTGCAATCCAACACTCAGTAACGAGCTAGTGAGTGCACCCAACACTCAGCAACGAGGCTAGTGAGTGCATCCAACACCAGTAACGAGGCTAGTGAGTGCATCCAACACTCAGTAACGAGGCTAGTGAGTGCATCCAACACTCAGATAACGAGGCTAGTGAGTCCATTCCAACACCCATAACGAGGCAATGAGTGCATCCAACACTCAGTAACGAGCTAGTGAGTGCATCCAACACTCAGTAACGAGGCATAGTGAGTCCATCCTACACTCAGTAACGAGGCTAGTGAGTGCATCCAACACTCAGTAACGAGGCTAGTGAGTCCATCCTACACTCAGTACGAGGCTATGTGAGTGCATGCAACACTGAGTAACGAGGCTAGTGAGTCCATCCTACACTCAGTAACGATGCTAGTGAGTGCATCCAACACTTAGTAACGAGGCTAGTGAGTCCATCCTACACTCAGTAACGAGGCTAGTGAGTGCATCCAACACTCAGTAACGAGGCTAGTGAGTCCATCCTACACTCAGTAACGAGGCTAGTGAGTGCATCCAACACTCAGTAACGAGGCTAGTGAGTCCATCCTAACACTCAGTAACGAGGCTAGTGAGTGCATCCAACACTCAGTAACGAGGCTAGTGAGTCCATCCTACACTCAGTAACGAGGCTAGTGAGATCCATCCAACACCCAGTAACGAGGCTAGGAGTTGCATCCAACACTCAGTAACGAGGCTAGTGAGTGCATCCAACACTCAGTAACGAGGCTAGTGAGTCCATCCTACACTCAGTAACGAGCTAAGTGAGTGCATCCAACACTACAGTAACGAGGCTAGTGAGTCCATCCTACACTCAGTAACGAGGCTAGTGAGTGCATCCAACACTCAGTAACGAGGCTAGTGAGTCCATCCTACACTCAGTAACGAGGCTAGTGAGAGCATCCAACACTCATAACGAGGCTAGTGAGTCCATCCTACACTCAGTAACGAGGCTAGTGAGTGCATCCAACACTCAGTAACGAGGCTAGTGAGTCCATCCTACACAGTAACGAGGCTAGTGAGTGCATCCAACACTCAGTAACGAGGCTAGTGAGTCCATCCTACACTCAGTAACGAGGCTAGTGAGTGCATCCAACACTCAGTAACGAGGCTAGTGAGTGCATCCTACACTCAGTAACGAGGCTAGTGAGTGCATCCAACACTCAGTAACGAGGCTAGTGAGTGCATCCTACACTCAGTAACGAGGCTAGTGAGTGCATCCAACACTCAGTAACGAGGCTAGTGAGTGCACCCAACACTCAGCAACGAGGCTAGTGAGTGCATCCAACACTCAGTAACGAGGCTAGTGAGTGCATCCAACACTCAGTAACGAGGCTAGTGAGTGCATCCTACACTCAGTAACGAGGCTAGTGAGTCCATCCTACACTCAGTAACGAGGCTAGTGAGTCCATTCTACACTCAGTAACGAGGCTAGTGAGTGCATCCTACACTCAGTAACGAGGCTAGTGAGTGCATCCTACACTCAGTAACGAGGCTAGTGAGTCCATCCTACACTCATTAACGAGGCTAGTGAGTGCATCCAACACTCAGTAACGAGACTAGTGAGTCCGTCCTACACTCAGTAACGAGGCTAATGAGTGCATCCTACACTCAGTAACGAGACTAGTGAGTCCGTCCTACACTCAGCAACGAGGCTAGTGAGTGCATCCAACACTCAGTAACGAGGCTAGTGAGTGCATCCTACACTCAATAACGAGGCTAATGAGTGCATCCTACACTCAGTAACGAGGCTAGTGAGTGCATCATACACTCAGTAACGAGGCTAGTGAGTGCTCCTACACTCAGTAACGAGGCTAGTGAGTGCATCCTACACTCAGTAACGAGGCTAGTGAGTGCATCCTACACTCAGTAACGAGGCTAGTGAGTGCATCCTACACTCAGTAACGAGGCTAGTGAGTGTATCCTACACTCAGAAACGAGACTAGCGAGTCCGTCCTACACTCAGTAACGAGGCTAGTGAGTGCATCCTACACTCAGTAACGAGGCTAGTGAGTGCATCCTACACTCAGTAACGAGGTTAGTGAGTCCATCCTACACTCAGTAACGAGGCTAGTGAGTGCATCCTACACTCAGTAACGAGGTTAGTGAGTCCATCCTACACTCAGTAACGAGGCTAGTGAGTGCATCCTACACTCAGTAACGAGGCTAGTGAGTCCATCCTACACTCAGTATCGAGGCTAGTGAGTGCATCCTACATTCAGTAACGAGGCTAGCGAGTGCATCCTACACTCAGTAACGAGGCTAGTGAGTCGGTCCTACACTCAGTAACGAGGCTAGTGAGTCCATCCTACACTCAGTAACGAGGATAGTGAGTGCATCCTACACTCAGTAACGAGGCTAGTGAGTCCATCCTACACTCAGTAACGAGGCTAGTGAATGCATCCTACACTCAGTAACGAGGCTAGTGAGTACATCCTACACTCATTAACGAGGCTAGTAAGTCCATCCTACACTCAGTAACGAGGTTAGTGAGTGCATCCTACACTCAGTAACGAGGCTAGAGAGTCCATCCTACACTCAGTAACGAGGCTAGTGAGTACATCCAACACTCAGTAACGAGGCTAGTGAGTCCATCCTACACTCAGTAACGAGGCTAGTGAGTGCATCCTACACTCTGTAACGAGGCTAGTGAGTGCATCCTACACTCAGTAACGAGGCTAGTGAGTCCATCCTACACTCTGTAACGAGACTAGTGAGTGCATCCTACACTTAGTAACGAGACTAGTGAGCGCATCCAACACTCAGTAACGAGGCTAGTGAGTCCATCCTACACTCAGTAACGAGGCTAATGAGTGCATCCTACACTCAGTAACGAGCTAGTGAGTCCATCCTACACTCAGTAACGAGGCTAGTGAGTCCATCCTACACTCAGTAACGAGGCTAGTGAGACCATCCTACACTCAGTAACGAGGCTAGTGAGTCCATCCTACACTCAGTAACGAGGCTAGTGAGTCCATCCTACACTCAGTAACGAGGCTAGTGAGTCCATCCTACACTCAGTAACGAGGCTAGTGAGTGCATCCAACACTCAGTAACGAGGCTAGTGAGTGCATCCAACACTCAGTAACGAGGCTAGTGAGTGCACCCAACACTCAGCAACGAGGCTAGTGAGTGCATCCAACACTCAGTAGCGAGGCTAGTGAGTGCATCCAACACTCAGTAACGAGGCTAGTGAGTGCATCCAACACTCAGTAACGAGGCTAGTGAGTGCATCCATCACCCAGTAACGAGGCTAGTGAGTGCATCAAACACTCAGTAACGAGGCTAGTGAGTGCATCCAACACTCAGTAACGAGGCTAGTGAGTGCATCCAACACTCAGTAACGGGCTAGTGAGTCATCCTACACTCAGTAACGAGGCTAGTGAGTGCATCCAACACTCAGTAACGAGGCTAGTGAATCCATCCTACACTCAGTAACGAGGCTAGTGAGTCCATCCTACACTCAGTAACGAGGCTAGTGAATGCATCCAATACTCATTAACGAGGCTAGTGAGTCCATCCTACACTCAGTAACGAGGCTAGTTGACTGCATCCTACACTCAGTAACGAGGCTAGTGAGTGCATCCAACACTAGTAAACGAGGCTAGTGAGTGCACCCAACACTCAGCAACGAGGCTAGTGAGTGCATCCAACACTCAGTAACGAGGCTAGTGAGTGCATCCAACACTCAGTAACGAGGCTAGTGAGTGCATCCAACACTCAGTAACGAGGCTAGTGAGTCCATCCAACACCCAGTAACGAGGCTAGGAGTGCATCCAACACTCATAACGAGGCTAGTGAGTGCATCCAAGACTCAGTAACGAGGCTAGTGAGTCCATCCTACACTCAGTAACGAGGCTAGTGAGTGCATCCAACACTCAGTAACGAGGCTAGTGAGTCCATCCTACACTCAGTAACGAGGCTAGTGAGTGCATCCAACACTGAGTAACGAGGCTAGTGAGTCCATCCTACACTCAGTAACGATGCTAGTGAGTGCATCCAACACTCAGTAACGAGGCTAGTGAGTCCATCCTACACTCAGTAACGAGGCTAGTGAGTGCGTCCAACACTCAGTAACGAGCTAGTGAGTCCATCCTACACTCAGTAACGAGGCTAGTGATGCATCCAACACTCAGTAACGAGGCTAGTGAGTCCATCCTACACTCAGTAACGAGGCTAGTGAGTGCATCCAACACTCAGTAACGAGGCTAGTGAGTCCATCCTACACTCAGTAACGAGGCTAGCGAGTCCATCCAACACCCAGTAACGAGGCTAGTGAGTGCATCCAACACTCAGTAACGAGGCTAGTGAGTGCATCCAACACTCAGTAACGAGGCTAGTGAGTCCATCCTATACTCAGTAACGAGGCTAGTGAGTGCATCCAACACTCAGTAACGAGGCTAGTGAGTCCATCCTACACTCAGTAACCGAGGCTAGTGATGCATTCAACACTCAGTAACGAGGCTAGTGAGTCCATCCTACACTCAGTAACGAGGCTAGTGAGTGCAATCCAACACTCAGTAACAGGCTAGTGAGTCCATCCTACACTCAGTAACGAGGCTAGTGAGTGCATCCAACACTCAGTAACGAGGCTAGTGAGTCCATCCTACACTCAGTAACGAGGCTAGTGAGTGCATCCAACACTCAGTAACGAGGCTAGGAGTGCATCCTACACTCAGTAACGAGGCTAGTGAGTGCATCCAACACTCAGTAACGAGGCTAGTGAGTGCATCCTACACTCAGTAACGAGGCTAGTGAGTGCATCCACACTCCAGTAACGAGGCTAGTGAGTGCACCCAACACTCAGCAGCGAGGCTAGTGAGTGCATCCAACACTCAGTAACGAGGCTAGTGAGTGCATCCAACACTCAGTAACGAGGCTAGTGAGTGCATCCAACACTCAGTAACGAGGCTAGTGAGTCCATCCAACACCCAGTAACGAGGCTAGTGAGTGCATCCAACACTCAGTAACGAGGCTAGTGATGCATCCACACTCAGTAACGAGGCTAGTGAGTCCATCCTACACTCAGTAACGAGGCTAGTGAGTGCATCCAACACTCAGATAACGAGCTAGTGAGTCCATCCTACACTCAGTAACGAGGCTAGTGAGTGCATCCAACACTCAGTAACGAGCTAGTGAGTCCATCCTACACTCAGTAACAAGGCTAGTGAGTGCATCCAACACTCAGTAACGAGGCTAGTGAGTCCATCCTACACTCAGTAACGAGGCTAGTGAGTGCATCCAACACTCAGTAACGAGGCTAGTGAGTGCATCCTACACTCAGTAACGAGGGGAGAACTGCCAATAAGACATAAATCTAAATATGAACAAGTTAGCCAAAGTACAGATACTCCTTGAAACAAATTAGATTAAATATAAATGAACTCAAATGAATGAACAAGAGACTAAAATATCTTTGAGAGAGAGAGAGAGAGAGAGAGAGAGAGAGAGAGAGAGAGAGAGAGAGAGAGAGAGAGAGAGAGAGAGAGAGAGAGAGAGATAGAGAGAGTAAACCTGACCTTAATAATTTACAAAATATTAGAATAAAGTACAGATGATATAATAAAAAGCCATCTTTATAACCATAATTTTATTAATGAATCCCCACGTGGTTTCACTAGGGGCCGTTCTTGCCTGACAAATTTACTGATTTTCTTCAGTAAATCATCACTTAAATCACTTAACTTCTCCAAGAATCCAGAATGTCGTAAAAATGGAAACAGTCCTAAGTACCCAAAGTGCACAATAATGCATTGAAAAGATGGAAAAGAAGCATACGGTGTCTGAATTACGTATACTGCACTGAAAGGTACATCATAATTTACACCTGCAAAATCCTGAGGGACCTGTCCCAAACCTACACACCGAAATCACTCCATATAAAAGCAAGAGACTTGGCAGACGGTACATAGTACTCCAATAAAAAGCAGGGAATCTTTTCAATGCCCTTCCTACTTGCATAAGGGAAACTACCAACAAAACTCTTTCTGACTTCAAATGGAATCTTGATAATTTACTCATGTCAATTAATGGTTGATCAAGCCATCAACTGGAAGGCCTGTTCTGGGACCTGGCCCAGGGTGGTGACCCGAAATCGACTTAAGGTAAAGGTAAGGAGAAAGCTTACGAACGAGAACGTTGATGTATGTACAGAAGAAGAAGTTAATGAACTGCTTAAAAACTATAATAATATGTCACAGCGAAAGAAAGAAAATTTAATTCGTGAGATTATTGATACAGAGCAGAAACATTCGTACCAGATGCAAGAAGCACAAGGAAATAAAAAAAAAACAGTCCAAGATATTGCTAGAAGCCCTACATATTTTTACACATATACAATAGCCAAGGCAAGAACCACCTGAAGAATTAATTCATTACTCAAAGGTGGTTCATACACTGATGACAAAAACAAAATGAGTAAAATTTTAAAAGACCAGTTTGAATTAATGTTCAGCAATCCACTAAACGGGACTAGAGTGATGGATGCATTTTTTTAATGACCCGGCAGGTCCTACAAATTATATACCTGACAAACTAAGCTTATGACTCATGAAATCGTAATAACACGATTGCAAACAAATCAGGGAACGGGTGGGGCTTGAACCCATGGCAAATGAGCCCTAAAATTCACAGGTCAGTGAGTTTTAGAACTCACTTATCATGGGTTCAGTCCCTATTCGTTCCCTGATTTTTCACTAAGCCCAAAGAATTTAAAAAAAAAAGAAACAGAAAACATAACCCCAGACGCTGCACCTGGGCGGCTCATGCACTGCCTTGTTTATAAAGAAGTGAAAACTACCACTACCACGAGGAACTCAGTATTGTCTGGAGTCACAGGTGAAATACAACAAGAATTAAGTGCAGACATAGCTTCTCTTCACAAAGGAAGCAACAAAGCATATTGGTTAGAAAAAAAAATATTCAGGTCAGTAGCACTAACATCACACATCATCGAAGTTTTAGGGAGATGAGACATCAAATTGCAGTCTTTATGGGGAAGCATGATCTGCCCAATCCAAACCAACGTAGATTCAGAGATCATGCTTATCACAGCTGCCGAACCATTACAACGGAATTAATTACGGCGGCCTTGAAAGAAAATCAAAATGCAGATGTAGTCTACACGAATTTTGGGAAGGAATTTGATAAATATGATCATGATCATGGAGTGACAGCACATAAAATGAGGCCATCCTATATAACAGGAAAAATAGGCGGATGGATATTCAATTTTCTGACAAGGTGAACACAAAGACAAATTCTAGCTTTAGCACTGCAAAAATCTCATTACCCCAAGACATGGTCCAGGCGAATTTATTGTTTCTCATCCTCACAGCAAATATAAATAAAAACACTCGCCACATTCGTATCATCATTTGAGGCCGACACGAAAATAAGTATAAATGTATGTTCAGTAGAAGACACGAATATAACGCAAGGATATGAGCAAAGACCTTCAGTGGGCAGTAGAAAATAACATGGTTTTAAATAGTGACAAATTCCATGATACTTTCGTGTCCCTTTTGAGTTGCTCAAAAGGGACATGATATACGAAACACAGGATAACCACTAAATGTGAAGGACCTGGGTGTAATAACATCAGTTGATCTGTTTACCCCACGAGGGGAAAAAACAATACCAATGTCGACGTTATTCAAGCTGCTCCAGCTCTCTCCACTGGAATGCTGTTGTGCTGACGACACCATTCAGGGCAGAAGAGATATCAGCTGGAACAGATATAAAACTCATTCATATTATGCAGAGAGCCAATGAAGTATCTAATCAAAGGTGTCCCGTGGCTCGGTTGATAGCGCACTTATCTTACATACTGAGTATCCGTGGCTCGATTTCAGGCATGGGTGGAAACGTTGGGCATGTTGACTTACACCTGCTGTTCCTGTTCACCAAGCAGTAAGTATATATCTGGGTGTTAGTCAACACCTGAGGGCCACACTTCATGCAGTGGTAGCAGACCTTAGACAGAACTGGGCTTAAATGAGCTAAGACAGAATAACAGATCTTAGCCTGTAAAATTTATGTCTGAAAAAATACATGTAACAAAATTCTGACATTATCATAACCCTTGTTAGAGATCCTCATGCAAGATGTTTTCTAATATTTTATTTTATGCTTTAAAAAATATATTTCTAAATTAACATGCAATACATTATTTTTTCACCAAACTAACATAACAGTCTTATTCAATCGTGTTAAAATTAACGTAATCTAATTCAGCTTAATTCTGTCCAATCTTTCGTCAGCCTAAATTTATTAAGTATTTTTAACATCAAATAAATATATCAATTCTGCTTAGTTAAAACTTTTTTTCTGTCAAAATGATGGTTGTTATATAAGCTAAGACTGCAAGTTGTGACTCAAAAGAGGACCATCCCGGGGGACCACTGCGGGGCATCAAAAAAAGGGAAAAAAAAATGCGGGAGAATTCGTCGATCAATCACGGTTATCGTATTAAATGTTAATTTTGCGGGAACACTAATTCCGGGGGAGCGAGAATGGTGGAGGAGGTGGGGAGGAGGAGGGGGGAGGGGGAGGGAGGAGGAGAGGAGAAAGGTGGTGGGGGTGGTGGAGGGGAGGTAGGAGTGGTGGTGATGGAGGGGAAAAAGGAGGAGGGGTGGGAGGGGAGGGGAAGGTAGGATTTGTTGTTGGGGGGAGGCAGGCAGAGTTGTGATGGAGGGAGGGCAGAGTTGATGAGGGAAGTACTTAGTGTGATGAAGGAGGAAGAAGGTTTGATTAAGTTTAGGAAGAAGTGGATGGAAGGAAAGGTAGGACGTTGTGATGGAGGGTGTTAGGGTGCTGAGGAAGGATGGTTAGATTGTTTTATGGAGTAAGGTAGGATGGTGTGAATTAAGGGGAGGTAGGAGTTGGTGATGAGGGAAGGTAGCAGTTTGTAAAGGGGTGTAGAAGGTTATAATGGAGGACGGTAATTTGGTCAATTGTAGCTAAAGGGATGACTGAAGAGGTAGGAAAGATGGAGGAATAAGTTGGGAGAGTATAAAACTTTTTCTGTACAAAGGGTTTAAAAGATAGATGCAAGTGGAAAAGAGGACATCCGGACCGCTGCGGGATCAAAGGAAAAACAGCAGGAGAATTCAGTCGACTGAAACGGTATGTTAAGTTAATTAGTATTCACATTAACATACCAAATAATGGTTTTGTGAGCATGTATCAGACTGTTAGAGGTATTGTGGTTGGAGCTGTGAGTCAAGGATTGTTCATTTGTGGGGATCACCATGTTGTCAGGAGCTTGTAATCATTGTGTTATGAGGTTATCAAGTGTGATCAGGGTAGTGGTTATGAGGTTTCAGACAGTCATCATGATTGTGTTATAGTGTTATAAGGAATGTTAAGTAGATTGTGGTAGATAACATGTTAGAAATTGGAAATCAAATTGTGGTAACACCGAGGGTTATCAAAACCATGTTCAATGTTTGTGTTAAGACATGTATCAAGACTGTTACTCGATTGTGCTGGCACGATGTATACACCCTTGTCCATCACATTAATGGTATCACTGTTATCTACCTTGTTATCAATATTTGTTATCATCATTTTTCATACCATTATCATCAATTGTTTATCACCATGTATCAGTTTGTTCTCATCTATTGTGTTATCACCATATTATCAAGACCTTGTTCATCATCTATTGTGTTATCACCATGTTATCAAGACCTTGTTCATCATCTATTGTGTTATCACCATGTTATCAAGACCTTGTTCATCATCTATTGTGTTATCACCATGTTATCAAGACCTTGTTCATCATGTATTGTGTTATCACCATGTTATCAAGACCTTGTTCATCATGTATTGTGTTATCATTTACATTCATCGTCAACTTGTATTTACGTGGTTCCTCTTGTTCTTCTCACAGCTTGACTTGGCCTCTCTTAGCTAAGTCATAATACTTCTCACTATAAGATTAAAAGCTTCATTTACAGGTCATTAAGAAATTAACATTTTAAATTTCTCCTTAAGGCCATTTACAGGCACATGAGAGAGGTGAGAGCCTCTCTGCTCTCTCCAAACAATGCTTGTTTGCAAGCAATCTATTGCCAAAGTACCTAATGTTATCCAAGAAAGTTATCCTTATCTAGCATTCCTACAGTCCAGTGTACTTCAACACACGTGATACCAACAGTGCACGGTAGTTACAGTATAAAATTCCAAAGCAGCAAAATATGAAAATATGTGTACGTGTCCGTATGTATCTGAGGAGCTGGATGAGATTTTCTCATTGTAATCTGTAATAAACACGTAGCAATATGTACTTGAAAGGTATCCCTCAAACCTCATCTACTGTATATGCCATCTTTGTACCAGCAATGTCTTTAAGTCTTGCATACCATAATATTTAATAAAATATGCCTATTGCCAAATAATATATTATACTATATATAAATATAAATATATATATATTAATATATATATATATATAATAATATATATATATATATATATACATATATATATATACACATACATTCAATAACAACATTATGACTAGCCAAGGACTCGAACCCATGTCGTTTTGGCCCCCCTCATGGTGAGCGAAAACCACATGACTCTCTAACCCACAGGACCATACAATCCTACAAGAATCAAGCACCCATCAGAGCTGGTATTTTACCTTGATCCGAGGATATACTGTGGTGTGGGTACCTCTGATCTGGGTGCTTGATTCTTGTAGGATTGTGTGATCCTGTGGGTTAGTGCCTCATGTGATTCTCGCTCACCATGAGGCGAGCCAAAACGACATGGGTTCGAGTCCTGGGCTAGTTGCAGTGTTGTTATTGATTAAACACCACTCCTTCGCCGTTACAGTAATATATATACTGCTTGTGGAGGCTAGTACACCAAATATGTAGTAGAATGAAATTAGTTCAGAGGGACCCACACCACCTTATGTCTTCGGATCAAGGTAAAACACCTAGCTCTGCTGGGTGCTTAATTTTTGTAGGATTCTGTGGTCCTGTGGGTTAGAGCGTCATGTGATTTTTGCTTAGCATGAGGCGGGCCAAAACGACGTGGGTTTCGAGTCCTTGGCGAGTCGCAATGTTTGTAATGATTAAAACCACTCGTTCGTTCTTACAATAATATAATATATTATATAATATATATAATATATATATATATATATATATATAATATATATATATATATATATTTTATACAAAACAACCATGGGGGAATAGAATTATAGCTCTAGGCCTTTCTTGTTGCAATCAACACTACATCAGAAGCCTGCAAAATTGCAGAAAAGAGGAGAATATCACAGCAAGTGCGTTCCCAGAGGATCGTCTTCACTGGAGTGAGGGAGGGAGAGGAGGATACAAGAAGTTCCTACAGGAACAACAGTGCCTACAGCAGAAGGATGAATATTACAGCATTTCAAAAATTCCACAAGTATTGACACTGCAATAGCCTGAACGAAATTAACGTGGCAATAAACAAGAATTCGATCATATTCCGCTATGACATCAATAACTTTACATACATAAATATACTGTGAGTGATATAGAAGTCTATGGCAAGTATAGAGTGGCCTTCCGAGGGACAACGTGTCCTTTTAAATTGACATGAAACAGCAATAACATTATGAGGGGAAACTTCTAAAAGTTATGTAAAGTAAACGGGGCTCATTTAAAGGGAGAGGCATCTGCAATAACAAGAAATACGGCCACAGATATTCAATTTACATAATTCTGAGCTCTGCTTCAACCTTCAGAAACAGCAGGAAAAAATAGGCCCTAATTCCTCGGTGTGGCACTACATTTAAGACAGTCTAATACATTCATATAAGAGCCCTGTATACTATTGTGTACTATTGCCTCAACTAAAAACACATCTAATTTGAACAGCCCGTTACTGATATTGTATAATGACTGCCTATCATGCATAATAATTGCCTATTTTACAATATTCCTTTCAAGCCAGGAGGAACAAGGGATGATGACTCTTTCCTCCTGCCAATTTGCTGGGTTATTACAAGCTCTAATATGTTGAAAATCGCGTTCAATTCCTGTGCTGTATGTATCCAATAACGGTGCTGGGACATTCTCACCTCCAATGATTTTCCCATTTGTCCCAAATACGAGAGAGTGCAACCACTGCAACCAACACTGTATACACCACCAACACGTTGTTGTGGTGCATTCTTTATCAAGATGCTTCTAACAGTCCATGAATTTTTAAATATTACTTGTATATTAAATCTTCTAAGAGCCTTTGGCAGGATATATAAATTCTCATTATATGGGAGGACCAGCACATTCTTGGTCTGAGGTGTTATCCTAGGTTCTGTTCTATAATAAGTTTACTTAGCTGCCAACAAGGCAGATTCCACAAACGCCTTAGGGGATACCGCAGTTCCATGGCAATGTCAAGTAATTTCCTAATTTCTTCTCTTGACCCCGGACTGCACACTTTATAGGCTCTTAAAAACATAGAAATACACTCCTTTTGACTTTAGTCTCATGGGTGGAACAGTAGTGAATGTATGAGCACACATTGGTGGCCTTCCTATATACTGTAAACTTAAACTTTCTATCAACCTGATGTATCAGCACATCTAATAATGGAAGTTTACAGTCCACCTCTTTCTCCACGGTGAATTTAATATTGTAGAATCGGCAATTATTAAGCATGATAGGCAGTCATTATACAATATCAGTAACGGGCTGTTCAAATTAGATGCGTTTTTAGTTGAGGCAATAGTACACAATAGTATACAGGGCTCTAATATGAATGCATTAGACTGTCTTAAATGTAGTGCCACACCGAGGAATTGGGCCTATTTTTACCTGCAGTTTCTGAAGGTTGAAGGAGTTTCCCTCAGAATTATGTGGGTTGAATATCTGTGGCCGTATTTCTTGTTATTGCAGATGCCTCCCCATTTAAATGAGCCACGTTTACTTTACATAACTTTTAGAAGTCTCCCCTCATAATGTTACTGCTGTCTCTTGTCAATTTAAATGGACACGTTGTCCCTCGGAAGGCCACTCTATAATAGCCAGAGACTTCTATATCTCTCACAATATATTTGTGTGTGTAAAGTTATTGGTGTCATAGCGAATATAATGGAATTCTTGTTTATTGATACGTTAAATTTGTTCAGACTATTACAATATCAATGCTTGTTGGATTTTTCTAATGCTATAATATTCATCCTTCTGGCTGTGGGCACTGTTGTGCCTGTATGCACTTCTTGTATCCTCCTCTCCCTCCCTCACCCACTCCAGTGAAGACGATCCTCTGGGAACGTACTTGCTGTGACATCCTCCTCTTTACTACAATTCTGCAAGCTCCTGATGATGTGTTGATTGCAACATGAAAGGCCTAGAGCTATTATTCAACTCCCCCCGTGGTTGTTTTGCATCCTGTATCGCTTGGTTTGCGATATTTGCATAATAATATATATATATATATATATAATATATATATTATATATATATATATATATATATATATATATATATATATATATATATATATATATATTATTATCACACTGGCCGATTTAAACCGCAACATTAACACCCCTCCTTCAGAGTGCAGGCACTGTACTTCCCATCTCCAGGACTCAAGTCCGGCCTGCCGGTTTCCCTGAACCCCTTCATAAATGTTACTTTGCTCACACTCAGCAGCACGTCAAGTATTAAAAACCATTTGTCTCCATTCACTCCTATCAAACACGCTCACGCATGCCTGCTGGAAGTCCAGCCCCTCGCACACAAAACCTCCTTTACCCCCTCCCTCCAACCTTTCCTAGGCCGACCCCTACCCCGCCTTCCTTCCACTACAGACTGATACACTCTTGAAGTCATTCTGTCTCGCTCCATTCTCTCTATATGTCCGAACCACCTCAACAACCCTTCCTCAGCCCTCTGGACAACAGTTTTGGTAATCCCGCACCTCCTCCTAACTTCCAAACACGAATTCTCTGCATTATATTCACACCACACATTGCCCTCAGACATGACATCTCCACTGCCTCCAGCCTTCTCCTCGCTGCAACATTCATCACCCATGCTTCACACCCATATAAGAGCGTTGGTAAAACTATACTCTCATGCAATTCCCCTCTTTGCCTCCAAGGACAAAGTTCTTTGTCTCCAAAGTCTCCTAAGTGCACCACTCACCCTTTTCCCCTCATCAATTCTATGATTCACCTCATCTTTCATAGACCCATCCGCTGACACGTCCACTCCCAAATATCTGAATACATTCACCCCTCCATACTCTCTCCCTCCAATCTGATATCCAATCTTTCATCACCTAATCTTTTTGTTATCCTCATAACCTTACTCTTTCCTGTTTCACTTTTAATTTTCTTCTTTTGCATACTACCAAATTCATCCACCAATTTCTGCAACTTCTTTTTCAGAATCTCCCAAGAGCACAGTGTCATCAGCAAAGAGAAAACTGTGACAACTCCCACTTTATGCGTGATTCTTTATCTTTTAACCCCACGCCTCTTCCCAAATCCCCTCGCATTTATTCTTTACAGCCCCATCTATAAAATATATTAAACAACCATGGTAACATCACACATCCTTGTCTAAGGCCTACTTTTCTGGAAATAATTTCCCTCTTTCCTACATACTCTAACTTGAGCCCCCACTATCCTCGTAAAAACTCTTCACTGCTTTCAGTAACCTACCTCCTACCCATACACCTGCAACATCTGCCATATTGCCCCCAAAATCCACCCTGTCACACGCCTTTTCAAAACCCATAAATGCCACAAAGACCTCTTTAGCCTTATGTAAATACTGTTCACTTATGTGTTTCACTGGAAAAAACCTGGTCCACACACCCCTCCCTTTCTAAAGCCTCCTTGTTCATCTGCTATCCTATTCTCCGTCTTACTCTTATTCTTTCAATAATAACCTCTACCATACCACTTTACGGTATACTCAACAGACTTATTCCCCTATAATTTTTGCACTCTCTTTTGTCCCCTTTGCCTTTATACAAAGGAACTATGCATGCTCTCTGCCAATCCTAGGTCCCTTTACCTTCTTCCATACTTTTTATAAAAAAATTGCACCAACCACTCCAAAACTACATCCCCTGCTTTTAACATTTCTATCTTTATCCCATCAATCCGGCTGCCTTACCCCTTTCATTTTACCTACTGCCCCACGAACTTCCCCCACACTCACAATGGCTCTTTCCTCACTCCTACAAGATGTTATTCCTCCTTGCCCTATACACGAAATCACAGCTTCCCTATCTTCATCATATTTAACAATTCCTCGAAATATTCCCTCCATTTCCCAACCTCTAACTTCCATTTAATAAAATCTCCTCTCCTATTTTTAACTGACAACCCAAAACACACACCACACACATATATATATATATATATATATATAAATATATATATATATATTTATATATTATATTTTAAATCTATATATATATATAAAATTTATTTTATATATATTTTTATATATTTTCAATCAGTGGGCCGTCTCCCACCGGGGCAGGGTGACCAAAAGAAACAAAATCCCCAAAAGAAAATGTTTATCTCATTCAACACTTTCCCCTCCCCCCCCCATAATCACTTTTTTTTGCAGGGGTCCCCAGAATAAACAGTTTAAAGTATATAAAAACATACACTATATATATATTAATTATATATAATATTATTATATATATATATTTTAAAATATGCGTGCCGAATATTAAAAAGGGTCAATTGAAAAAAAAACCTTTTTAAATTTTGTCCTTTCTAAAATTTTCTTTATGCGTTTAAAGTATATTTTTTTCGAAAAAGTTAATGTAAAAAAAATTATTTTATCCAAAAAAATCTTAAAAACTTTCCCAAACCTTTATACAAAAAAATTTTTTTAGCCTACCCAAAAAATTATTTTAGTTTTGTTCAATAATTTAATACTAAACAAACACAATGAAAAATTTTTTTCGTAAGAAATTTAGAAAAGATTTTGGCGAAAAATTATTGCATACAAAATTTTCGCTTTTCCTTATGGCAGATGACGTTGCTATTTAAGCCCAAAATCGCAAGTTCTGCCATTTGGCACTTTATATATTTTATTTTTATATAATATTTATTATATTTTAAATATTATATATAAAAAATATAAAATTTAAATAATATTTTTTATATATAAATTTTTCAACAAGTTGGTCTCTCCCCCCGAGGCAGGGTGACCCCCAAAAAAAAAAAAGAAAATCCCCCAAAAAAAAAATACTTTCATATTCAAAAACTTTCACAACTCCACATTTCCTTTCTTTTCAGAGGTGCCCCGAATACAACAGTTTAGAAGCATATACGTAAAAGATACACAAAATATCCCCCCAAAATGCCAATATCCCAAACCCCCCCTTTAAAGTGAGGGATTTACTTCCCCTTTCCAGGGCTCAAATCCGAATATATGAAAATAACCGGGTTTCCCTTAATCCCCTTCACTAAATTTACCCTGCCACACTCCAACAGATCGTCAGGCCCCAAGATCATTCGTCCCATTCACTCCTACTAACACGTCATGCCGCTTGCTGGAAGTCAAGCCCCCCCCCCACAAACCCCCTTTACCCCTCTTTCCATATTAATATTTTTATATATTTATTATATAATATATATTTTTAATATTTAATTATATATATTTTAATATATATATAAAATTTTTTTATTATTATTTTTTATTATCACACGGGCCCGATTCCACCAAGGCGGGTGGCCCCGAAAAAGAAAAACTTTCCCCATCATTAAACCCCATCACTGTCTTGCGAAGGGTGTTTTAAAAACTCTTTTTTAAACTGAACAAAACACCCCCCCCTTCAGAGTGCGGGCACTGCTTCCCATCCCCAGGATCAAGTCCGGCCTGCGGTTTTCCTGAACCCCTTCATAAAGTTCTTTGCTCAACTCCAACAGCACGTAAGTATTAAAAACCATTTGTCTCCATTCCCTATAAACACGTCACGCGTCTGCTGGAAGCCCAAGCCCTCGCCCCAAAAAACCCCTTCCCCCCCCCTCCAACCCCCCTGGCCCCGGCCCCTACCCCCCCTTTCCTTTCCCAAACAGACTGAACCTTTTTGAAGTTATTTGTTTCCTCCATTCTCTCTACATGTGCCACCCCCCAACCCTTTCCCCAGCCCTCTGGGCAACAGTTTTGGGAAACCCGACCTCCTCCCAACTTCCAACTACTTCCTGCTTTTTTTCACACCACACTTGCCCTCGACATGACATCTCCACTGCCCCCAGCCTTCTCCTCGGACAAAATTTATACCCATGCTTACCCAAAATTAAGGCGTTGGGAAAAACTATCTCTCTCATTCTCTTTTGCCCAAGGACAAAGTTTTCTGTCTCACGATTCTAAGTGCCCCACTCACTCTTTTTCCTCTAATTTATGATTCACCTATTTTTCATAGCCCCTTCCGCGAAACGTCCCCCCCAAAATATCTTACGTTCACCTCCTCCATACTCTCTCCCTCCAATTGTTTCAATTTTTCATCCCTTTAATTTTTTGTTTCCTATAACCTATCTTTCCTTTTTCCCCTTTAATTTTTTCTTTTGCACCCCCTACCAATTCATCCACCAATCTTGCGTTCTTTTCAAATCCCCCAAGAGCACAGTGCATCCAAAGGCGCTGTGACAACTCCCACCCGTGTGTGATTCTTTATCTTTTAACTCCAGCCTCGAAAAGACCCTGCATTTACTTCTTTAAAACCCCCCATCTATAATTTTATTAAAACCCCACGGTGACTTCACAATCCTTGTCTAAGGCCTATTTTACTGGGAAAAATTTCCCTCTTTTCTACATACTCAAAATTGGCCTCACATCCTCGTAAAAATCTTCCGCTTTCAGAAACTACCCCCTTTTACACCTACATTGCAAAATCTGCCCATTGCCCCCATCCACCTGTCTACCCTTTTTCCCAAAACCCAAAAATGCCACAAAACCTTTTTTTGCCTTATCTAATATGTTCCTTTTATGTTTTCACTGAAAACACCTGGTCCACACACCCCCTACCCTTTTCCCAAAGCCTCCCTTTTTCATTTTCTATCCATTCTCCGCTTATCTTAATTTTCAATTATAACTTACAAAACACTTTACAGGTACACTCAAAGACTTATCCCCCCATATTTTTGCACTCCTTTTATCCCTTTGCCTTTTTTCAAAGGAAAATTGCATGCTCTCTCCATTTCCCCAGGGGCCTTACCCTCTTTAACATTTTTTAAAAAAAAAAGCACCAACCACCCAAAAACTATATCCCCACCGCTTTTAACTTTTTTATCTTTTATCCATCAATCCCCGGGTGCCTTACCCCCCCTTTTATTTTACCTACTGCCTCACGAACTTTCCCCCCCACTCACAATGGCTCTTTCCCCCTACAAAAGTTATTCCCCCTATCTTCACAACATTTAAAAATTCCCCAAAATATTCCCCCCATCTTCCCAATACCTCAACTCCCATTTAAAAACTCCCTCTCCTATTTTTAACTGACAAATCCCTTTGTTTCTAGGGTTCCTTAAAAGTTATTCACTCCCAAAACTTTTTCTTTTTTTCCCCAAAAAAATTTGTTTATAAAAGCTCACCCCCTCTCTCATTTGCTCTCTTTTTCATTGCTTCACCCCTTCTTAACTCTCTCTTTTTTCCATATCCCCTTCCCCCCTTGCTCACTTCTACTTGTAAAAAACTTCTCATATGCTAACTTTTTCTCCCTTACACTCTCTTTTCATATCATTCCCCCAATCGTCCTCTCCCTCCTGCCCCCTTTCCCGTAACCACAAACTTCTTTCTGAAACTCTAACACACATTTTTTAAAAACCCCCCCATTCCTCTTCGACCCCATTGCCTATGCCTCATTACCCCTTTTTCCCCCTCCATATTTTATATTTACCTAACTGCCTCCTCTTTTATTTTAAAAACCTTCACCTCTCTTTTCCTGATGTTTATTCTCCTTGTTCCTCTCCTTTTATTCAGTGAGCTACAACTAGAAAGTGATTGAATATCTTGGGGGCCCCTCGAAAAACATGTACATCCTGAAGTCTCCCAAACAGCTTTTATTAAAATACAAATCCAAAAAAACTACTGTCTTTTCCCGCCCACATCATATCGGTATACTTTTTATCCTTTTTTTTTTAAAATATGTATTACCTATAACAAAACCCTTTCAAACAAAGTTAAATAAAAGGGCCCCCCAATTACTTTTACACGGGACCCCAAATTCCTCCCCACACCCTCTCAAAAAGTTTCTCCATTTAGCATTAGGTCCCCTACCACAATTACTTTTCCACTTGGGTTCAAAGGGCTCCTATCTTTCACTTAACTTTCCCCCAAAAATCTTCTCCTCCCCTCTGCTTCCTCTTTCTCCGGGGTGCATACACGCTTATTATGCCCCACTTTCGCACCCAACCCTTTACTTTAATCCACTAATTCTCGAATTTACACATTCATTTCTCTTTTCTCCTTCCAAAAATGATTTTTAAAACTTTATGCTCCCTTTCCTTTCTCAAAACTCTCTCAGATACCCCAAGATTTAATCCCATTTTTTTTCCCCCCACTGAAACTCCCCTTTCCCCCTTAAGCTTTGTTTCGCTTAGAGCCAGCAACCCAAAACTCGTCCCAGAATAGGTCAAATTGGTCGATTAACAGAAATCATTTAAAAATAAGTTCCTTCTAAAATTTTCTTCATACTTTTAAAGATATATTTTTTTCACTTGTTAATGTAAAAAATTAAATTTAAATTTTTTTACATAAAAAACAAAAAAAAAAAAACTTACGGAACCTTTTTTATAATGAGCGCAATTTAGTTTTAACCCAAACTAAATATTTTTGGGAAAATTTTAAACAGTAATTTAATAATAACACAAAAATGAAATGTAAAAAAAAAACCCGCACTTAAGAGAGAAAAGCTTACGACGAGTTTGGGGCCGACTTGGCCATTTAAAAGTCACCCTAACCGGGGGGAAAAAGGGGGGCAGGACGGATATATAGGGCGGGAAGAGGTGGTGGTGTAGTAGTAGAAACAAGAAAGGGTATAAAATTACCGAAAAAGATAAAATTAAAGATAAAATGCGCAACCCCCGGGGGATTTATTTTTGGGACGTTTCGCCATCCAGCCGGGCCACTGGATGGCAAAAAGGGCCACAACAAAGACCCCCAGATGCCCCCACATTTTGTTTTAATTTTTTTTATTTAGTAGTATAGTAGAAGAGGTAGTATTTAGTGGGCCCCGGGGTAGCGGGGGGAAAATAAGGGGACGAGCCAGTCAAATAAAAAGGAAAGGGGAAAAGCACTGAAAAAGAGAGCTAGGTCCCAAACAGGGGGAGACCCAAAGCCCCCGAGGTGCGTGAAAGGGGGAAGTGGTAAAATAAAGAAGGAACAAAAATAGAGACGGGAAGAGAGAAAGGAAAACCCCAGAGGAAAAAAAAGGAAAGGGAAAGGGGAAGAGGGAAGAAAAAAAAAAATTTGGATGAGTCGGGTTAAGTCACGGGTTTTTTCTAAAAGTTTGGAGCATTTTACAATGTAGGGGGAAAGAGGAAGCTTAAAAGAGACGAAGCCGGGGCTAAGATTCATAAAAGGGAAAATTTTGTGTATTAGAATGGATTTCAATAAAAGGCCCGCTGTTCGAGTTGGAAGTGGGGAAGACATTTTAGAAGAAGACCGTAATAGGATGGCTATGATCTTGACGTGACAGAAAAAAAAGCATTATTAGTGTCGGCAAGCCTAAAAACTTTTTTGTGCTCCCCCAAATTGTCAGAAAAAGATCGACCTGTTTCTCCGAAGTATTGGGGAGGACAGGGGAGCAAGAAATAGAGTAGACACCCGGAACATTGTAGAGGGGGAGAGGAAAGAACGGTTTGTGCGAAAAAGTGGTTTGTCTGGGAAGGTAAGCTTGATGTTAAGGGAAAGGAGAGAAATTTTTGAGATTAGAAAGCCGGAAATGTTTGGGAAGGCAGAGAATAGAAGAGTTCCCCGGGAAATAGAGAGTTTTGGGGGAGAAAAAAATTACGTTCAGCACGTGAGAGGGAGGTCTATGAAATGGGGGAAAGGGGAGCCAAGAGGGAAAACGATTATGAAGGTGGAAATTTTTTGCTGGGAAAGGGAAATGAGGATAAAAGTGCGGAGGGCCGGGGGGGAAAAAAAGGGAAAAAAAAGGGGGAACACTTTTCTTGACAGGGGAAGCATGATAAGAAAAGTAGTGAATGTACATGCCACTGTGCATAGGTTTTCGGTAAACAGAAAAGGAAAAACCTGTGTCTGAGCGGTGGACATGGACATCAGAAAGGAAGCAAGGAATTAGATTCCCATTCAGCTTTAAACTTAATGGAAGGGGCAAGATTATTAAGAGCTTCAAGAAAAGGTTGGAAGAGACTGGAGTCATGAGGCCACAGAGCAAAGATGTCATCCACACACCGGAGCCAGAGTGAAGGTTGCACATCAAGGGTAGGAAGAACAGTCTCGAAGTATTCCATGTAAAGATTAGCAAGGACAGGAGAGAGAGGAGAGCCCATAGCGACACCGAAGGTTTGAGAATAATATTTCCCTTGGAAGGAAAAGGAGTTAGAGTCCACACAGAGGCGGATAAGATCAAGAAAGATATCAGTAGGTATAGGGAGATGTAGAAACCCTTCATGGGCCTTCTCTCTAAGGAAATCAAGGACATCATCAAGAGGGACATTGGTGAAGACATTGACATTGGTCAAGACTAAGCATCTTACAGGTTGGGAGAGAGCGAACCCGTTCAATGAAGTCTTGAGAGTGACGGAGGTGGGCAGGAGAAAAAGTACCAAGAAAGGGAGTGAGGGTTTTGGCCAGACAAGAAGCAAGAGAATAAGAGACAGAACCTCTAGAGGATATGATAGGACGAAGAGGAATATCAGGTTTATGAGTTTTAGGAAGGCCATAGAAATAGGGAAGAGAGGGACAGATGACACGAAACCGTTGAACAAGGTCAAAGTCAGAAGGACAGAGGTCGGAGAGAGTCCTTAGTTTCTTGTTGAAAGTTCTCTTGATGCGATCAAGAGGGTTGGAAACGAGAGGATTATTATTATTATAATAAAAAAAGAAGCGCTAAGCCACAAGGGCTATACAGCGGAAACGAGAGGAGTGTAGGTACGTGAGTCAGAGAGCAAGACATCAGTTTTACGGAGGTAATCCTCGCGATCAAGGATGACTACCGAATTACCTTTGTCAGAAGATAGTATGACAATATTAGTGTTGGATTTAAGAGAAGAAAGGGCAAGTTGGTAACGGCGTGGAAGGTGGTGATTCTTAGAAAACAGACTAACAAGAGCAGGAAGGAGAGCGCCACGAAAAGTGGACAAGTCAGGACGATTACGGGAGCGAGATTGACGAAAGGAATCATAAGAGTTAATCAGGGCAATACCAGCGCGAGGGGTAGGCGAAGTGGCAAAGGAAAGGCCAAAACCAAGAAGTTCAAGCTCATACTGAGAGAGTGAGACAGAAGACAAGTTAGTAACACAGTCAGTGAGGGAGAATTTAGACGTTGAAGTTTATTCTGTAGTTTGGAAGAACGAATTTGTGTATTCAGGCGAGCAGTGTCGAAGGCAATGGTAGAGAGAAGGTTACAGAGATCCTGTGGTAGAGCCGCAAAGAGAGCACGTTGACGCTGACGGAAAGTAAAGAAGGCATCTTCAACCTAAATGGTCCAAGTCGGACCGAAACGTCGTCGTAAGCTTCTCTCTTTTATGTGCGGGTTATTTGTGTATCGTTCCAGTCACGGTATTGTGCCTTTTTTTGTTATTAATGAAATTATTTTTTCATTAGGTTCAGAATGATTTTTTGCGAAGTTATTGCATATACAAATTTTCCTTGCCTTATTCCACTGGCCGAGACTAGAACCCCTGAGCCTTGACACACCATCCTGGCAGCATGATAAAATTCAAGATGCCCTAATCCACTGTACTACCAATGTCACATACAAAATGACTGATGTCTAATAGCACAAGATGTCAGTCCTGTTGCGGACACATACATGGCTGTGGCAATCTAAGAACTTATTTCGTTCTCCTCTCGTTTGGAATACCAGTTACACAAGCAGTTTACATATTAATACAACAGTAGATTTAAGCATATTTATGTATGTGCAATACAACTGCAGACAGGCGATCTTAACAGTGCAAGACAAACTACAGGAGATTGAAATCTTCAGCTCAATCACTTTCATACGTCTCCGTGCGTTATCAGGAGCTATGCAATGTTTGAAGAGTAGCAACAGACGAAATATGGGACAGTTTTCTCAGAGTGAGGCAGCTTGTCTTTCATATATATATTATATATATATATATATTATATATATATATATATATATATATATATATATATATAATTTTATATTATATATATTTATATTTTTATATATTATATATATTAATATTTTATATATATATATATATAAAATCTTTCTTTCAACACACCGGCCGTTATCCCCCCGAGGCGGGGTTTGGCCCAAAAGGAAAAACAAAAGCTTCTCCTTTTAAATTTGTAATATATACCAGGAGAAGGGGTTACTGGGACCCTTGCTATGGCTTTTTTAGTCGCCTCTTTACAACACGCATGACTTAGGGGGAAAAGAATTCGTTCCACTTCCCCATGGAAGAAGAGGAAATAAACAAGAACAAGAACTAGTAAAAAAAAATGGAAAAAAACCCAGAGGGGTGTGAATATATATGCTTGTACATGTATGTGTAGTGTGACCTAAGTGTAAGTAGAAGTAGTAAGATGGGGTTGTACCTGAAACCTTGCATGTTTATGAGACAGAAAAATGGACACCAGCAATCCTACCATCATGTAAAACAATTACAGGCTTTTGTTTTACACTCACTTGGCAGGACGGTAGTACCTCCCTGGATGGTTGCTGTCTACCAACCTATATATATATATATATATATATATATATATATATATATATATATATATATATTTATATATATATATATATATATATATATATATATATTGATGTGGTGTGTGTAAATATATGCACTCGGTGGCCACTTTATTAGGTATACCATTCTTCCAATGGGAAGGGCTCCCCTTTGCCTCCCAGAACAGCTTTAATTCTTCGTGGAATGGCTTCAACAATGCTGGAAACATTCCTTGTCCATGTTGATGTGATAGCATCCCGCAGTTGCTGCAGATTTATTGACGCCAAATTCTGACCCTACTATCTGTATGTCGCAGCAGAAATTGCGATTCGTCAGACCAGGCGACTTCTTTCCAATCTTCAACTGTCCGTTCTTGGTGAGTCTGTGCATAAACGACTCGGGTTCAATCTCTGCCAGTCGTGGAGGCATTGATTTTTTGTACTGCTCTAACCGGTAGGAGAATGGAATTAGTCTCCGAGTTTACCACACCCCGAATGTGGCCGGCGTTACGGGATATATATATAACAGTCCTGCTATTGGCCGTATCGGACCCCAATACCGAGAAGCCCGCCAAAATTCCGACATGCCTTAGTCCACCCAGCCATTAATGTTCAAATATCATGTGCCCAGTGCTACTGGACATGTCACTCCTGGTGCGAGCACATATGTGGCTGTGGCAAGCTACATGACTAATTTCATTCTCCTCCCCTTGGAAAAGGAGGAAAAATGTCAAAGGTGGAAAATGTATAAAGAACTTTTACTGCCCACATAGTCAACACAGCACTGAATTTCTGGGAATGCCTCAAAGTACCTGGAATGTACTCTTGGAACAGACTAAGATATACCTAGTAATAAACACGAGGAAGATATTAAAGGGCCAGGTCTCAAATCTACAAAATACCATAACTTGAGTGAGAGATATGGGAAAAAGTGTGAAATTAACCCAGTGACATACAGGATCGCCATAAGCACAATAAGGAAACACTGTGCTAACATCTGTAGCCTAAGGTTGCTCAACTGGCTAACAGCAGATATCAGAAATATTGCCACAGGCGTAGAAGTCTTCAAGAAGAAATTGGATTATTATTTCCGCTAAGTGCCAGGTCATCCAGGCCGTGATAGATATGAGAGTCAATGGACCGCTAACAGCAACATCTTTCTTTCAAAAGCATTTTCCAAGGAATCAATTCATGGAGGAGAGCTAAATCCATAGAGGGCATACAGCATCTGGGGACTTGGGAGGTATCCAGGTTCGATCTAAAGAAGGGGAGTACAGGTCCAGCTCCTCTAGGAACCTCCCTTGAAGAGGACGTCAGGAGGAAAGTTCGCCAAAGGCCGTGCTGCTAAGGTAAAAAAAAAAAAAATCTTGAAATTGGTCATTGATATATGGGAGACCGAGATATATGGTCACAGATATATGGGACTGAGCAGCGGGCGCACTGACTTCCAGAAGTGTTTACAGGTAAACTACAGGAACATAAATCACCAGTTCCCCCACTAACTAGTCTGTCTAGACGTATGTATTTATAAACATAATAATTTAATTCAACATTTATGGCTTGCTTTAATTTTTCTCTGGCTCTGTGATGATAAAGATATCATAAGTTGTTATTTATGCCTGTGTAGAACAGCTCATCCTGAGAGACGGTCCATTTAAAGTGATAGTAATTCCAGCACCGTCCACAAGAAACCTTAATTCTTCACCACCACCAGTCTCCCCAACTCTTCACCACACCAGTCTCCCCAATCTTCACCACCACCAGTCTCCCCAACTCTTCACCACCACCAGTCTCCCCAACTCTTCACCACCACCAGTCTCCCCAACTCTTCACCACCACCAGTTCTCCCAACTCTTCACCACCACCAGTCTCCCCAACTCTTCACCACCACCAGTCTCCCCAACTCTTCACCACCACCAGTCTCCCCAACTCTTCACCACCACCAGTCTCCCCAACTCTTCACCACCACCAGTCTCCCCAACTCTTCACCACCACCAGTCTCCCAACTCTTCACCACCACAGTCTCCCAACTCTTCACCACCACCAGTCTCCCCAACTCTTCACCACCACCAGTCTCCCCAACTCTTCACCACCACCAGTCTCCCCAACTCTTCACCACCACCAGTCTCCCCAACTCTTCACCACCACCAGTCTCCGCAACTCTTCACCACTACCAGTCTCCACCACTCTTCTCCATCACCACTCACCACCAACTCCAGTTTTCACCACTAAAGTTACTTTATGACACTGATTCATTGATTATTAGTGATTCTGTGCCATCACTGAAGACTCTTGACTCACACAATGACTAACAACTTGCTCACTCAAGAAGCCTAGTACAGATACTTAGAAATCCGAGAAAACGGAATCAATATATAGTTTATATGGATTCCATCACTCGTTAAATTACTTCTTCATGATAAAGTTCCCAAAGAAAGTACCCTGAGTGAAAACGTAGAATATAACTTTGATATATCTATGTCTAGCATTAGGGATAATATTAGTAGGAAAGTAAATAATGAAGGTAAATGTCATAGGAATGCCTGAGTATATCATTCACTCACTATGATTACACAATTAATACGTTTATGGAACAACTTATAACGCAGAGTTAAAGTAGCCAGGCTTAGGCTTGATTAAAAGTACTTCTGGAAGTTTTTGCTGACACACTGATGATCAAATTAAATGAAAAGTATGTATTCAGCCCTATGGTCACTATCTTGAATAATATTTGCTTCAGAGTCCACTTAGTGAGGAATATAGAAGCAGACAGTATAATAACCTACGTGATATGTCAAGGTACCTAAATAATGAAAATAGGAAACCAGACATATTAATGTGAATATAATAATAATGATACACAATACCGACAAGTAGACACTTTGGTCGAATACACAGGAGGCAGCAGAAACAGTGGAGATGTAGAGATGATGTAATCAGTCCATCACCTTTGAAGAGGTAGTACTGAGGTGGTCAGTCCCTCAGCCTGGAGAAGTATTCTGCTCATAGTCAGTAATGAGAATCTGAAGCATCAGAATGGAGACGTATATACTGCCGAAGGTGAGGCGCAGAAAATCTTCACAACAACAGAAGAAGCGAGACCCACAAGTCATTACGATTTCGTGAGTCAAGAAGATTACATTTGAGAGGGACCTACTCAATAGGCTTGCTCCACTCTTTCCTCAGTTATTACATTCTTGTTTCTACTAGTGGACTCCGTCTCTTCTGTCATCTTCAAGATTTTCTGTGCCTCGCCTTTGACAGTATATAAGACTCCATTCTGTTACTTCGACTTCACATTGTTCCAGGTTATAGAGCAGAAGTTTTCTCCAGGCTGTTTTCTTCCAGGTGTGATGAACTGATTACATCGTTTCTACATCATTGCTTCTGCTCCCACCTCTGTATTCGACTGAAGAAATCTACTGTGTAGACGAAACGTTCTGAAATAGATACCTAACTGCTGCACATGTGTCAACGCTCCCCTCCCCCACCCACATAATAAGTAAACGGCTTAAAATTCCTTGCAATATAGTTAAGGCAACTGTAGATGTAAATCTAGACGTACTCCAGTTAACCCTCCTGGGCCTACTTCCCAGGTCTTGTGAATCCATATACTCTTGTGCTGCCGTCCTCCACATCATGTATGTGATGTGCGCAACAAACTAGGCGCTTCGACGGCAAAATCTAAAAACCTTCAAACCACCAGTCTCCTCCACTCGCCGCCGCCACTCCACCACTCACCACCAGTCCTCACCATCACAGCTTCAGACAATACTGTCACACTCACCTGAAATAAAGAAAGTATATCATGTTAAATAATGAAAAATTTACCAGGGCTGGTTCAGATGTTACATGGTGCCCTGCATATGTTACATGGTGCCCTGCATATGTTACATGGTGCCCTGCATATGTTACATGGTGCCTGCATATGTTACATGGTGCCCTACATATGTTACATGGTGCCCTGCATATGTTACATGGTGCCCTGCATATGTTACATGGTGCCCTGCATATGTTACATGGTGCCCTGCATATGTTACATGGTGCCCTGCATATGTTACATGGTGCCCTGCATATGTTACATGGTGCCCTGCATATGTTACATGGTGCCCTGCATATGTTACATGGTGCCCTGCATATGTTACATGGCGCCCTGCATATGTTACATGGCGCCCTGCATATGTTTCATGGTGCCCTGCATATGTTACATGGTGCCCTGCATATGTTACATGGTGCCCTGCATATGTTACATGGCGCCCTGCATATGTTACATGGCGCCCTGCATATGTTACATGGTGCCCTGCATATGTTACATGGTGCCCTGCATGTTACATGGCGCCCTGCATATGTTACATGGTGCCCTGCATATGTTACATGGTGCCCTGCATATGTACATGGTGCCCTGCATATGTTACATGGTGCCCTGCATATGTTACATGGTGCCCTGCATATGTTACATGGTGCCCTGCATATGTTACATGGCGCCCTGCATATGTTACATGGTGCCCTGCTTATGTTACATGGTGCCCTGCATATGTTACATGGTGCCCTGCATATGTTACATGGTGCCCTGCATATGTCACATGGTGCCCTGCATATGTTACATGGTGCCCTGCATATGTTACATGGCGCCCTGCATATGTTACATGGCGCCCTGCATATGTTACATGGTGCCCTGCATATGTTACATGGCGCCCTGCATATGTTACATGGCGCCCTGCATATGTTACATGGTGCCCTGCATATGTTACATGGTGCCCTGCATATGTTACATGGTGCCCTGCATATGTTACATGGTGCCCTGCATATGTTACATGGTGCCCTGCTTATGTTACATGGTGTCCTGCATATGTTACATGGTGCCCTGCTTATGTTACATGGTGTCCTGCACATGTTACATGGCGCCCTGCATATGTTACATGGTGCCCTGCATATGTTACATGGTGCCCTGCATATGTTACATGGTGCCCTGCATATGTTACATGGTGCCCTGCATATGTTACATGGTGCCCTGCATATGTTACATGGTGCCCTGCATATGTTACATGGTGCCCTGCATATGTTACATGGTGCCCTGCATGTTACATGGCGCCCTGCTTATGTTACATGGTGCCCTGCATATGTTACATGGCGCCCTGCATATGTTACATGGTGCCCTGCATATGTTACATGGTGCCCTGCATATGTTACATGGTGCCCTGCATTTGTTACATGGCGCCCTGCATATGTTACATTGGTGCCCTGCATATGTTACATGGTGCCCTGCATATGTTACATGGTGCCCTGCATATGTTACATGGTGCCCTGCATATGTTACATGGTGCCCTGCATGTTACATGGTGCCCTGCATATGTTACATGGCGCCCTGCATATGTTACATGGTGCCTGCATATGTTACATGGTGCCCTGCATGTTACATGGTGCCCTGCATATGTTACATGGTGCCCTGCATATGTTACATGGTGCCCTGCATATGTTACATGGTGCTCTGCATATGTTACATGGTGCCCTGCATAAGTTACATGGTGCCTGCATATGTTACATGTGCCATGCATATGTTACATGGTGCCCTACATGTTACATGGTGCCCTGCATATGTTACATGGTGCCCTGCATATGTTACATGGTGCCCTGCATATTGTTACATGGTGCCCTGCATATGTTACATGGTGCCCTGCATGTTACATGGTGCCCTGCATGTTACATGGTGCCTGCATATGTTACATGGTGCCCTGCATATGTTACATGGTGCCCTGCATATGTTACATGGTGCCCTGCATGTTACATGGTGCCCTGCATATGTTACATGGTGCCCTGCATATGTTAATGGTGCCTGCATATGTTACATGGTGCCCTGCATGTTACATGGTGCCCTGCATATGTTACATGGTGCCCTGCATATGTTACATGGTGCCCTGCATATGTTACATGGTGCCCTGCATATGTTACATGGTGCCCTGCATGTTACATGGTGCCCTGCATGTTACATGGTGCCCTGCATATGTTACATGGTGCCCTGCATATGTTACATGGTGCCCTGGATATGTTACATATCTTGCACATGTTACATGGTGCCCTGGATATGTTACATAGCTTGCACATGTTACATGGTGCCCTGCACATGTTACATATCTTGCACATGTTACATGGTGCCCTGCACATGTTACATGGTGCCCTGCATGTTACATACCTTGCACATGTTACATGGTGTCCTGCATGTTACATACCTTTCACATGTTACATGGTGCCCTGCATGTTACATACCTTTCACATGTTACATGGTGTCCTGCATGTTACATACCTCGCACATGTAACATGGTGCCCTGCATGTTACATACCTTTCACATGTTACATGGTGCCCTGCATGTTACATACCTTTCACATGTTACATGGTGCCCTGCATGTGTTACATAGAGCCCTGAGCATTTTATAGTTTTTTTTTATTTTAGCGAGAAGTGAATGAGGCAGGAGGCAGGTGATGCCTGCACCATGCCACAGAAGATAGGTGATGCGTGCAACATGAGACAGAAGGTAGGTGATGCCTGCTCCATGAGACAGAAGGTAGGTGATGCATACACCATGCCACAGAAGGTAGGTGATGCCTGAACCATAAAACAGAAGGTAATTGATGCTTGCACCATGAGACAGAAGGTAGGTGATGCCTGCACCATGAGACAAAAGGCAGGTGATGCCTGAACCATGAGACAGAAAGCAGGTGATGCTTGAACCATGAGACAGAAGGCAGGTGATGCCTGAACCATGAGACAGAAGGTAGGTGATGCCTGAACCATGAGACAGAAGGCAGGTGATGCCTGAACATGAGACAGAAAGCAGGTGATGCCTGAACCATGAGACAGAAGGCAGGTGATGCCTGAACCATGAGACAGAAGGTAGGTGTTTGGGTCACTAGGTAGTGGTGTGTGTGTCAGTAGGTAGTATTGCGTGTGTTGGGGTGGGGCAGCATGGTGGTTGGTAGGTGTGCATTTGTGGGTCAGCATGTAGTCGGTGTGTGGGGGGGAGGGTAAGTGCGTGTGTGGCCCAACAGGTAAGTGCATGTGTGTGGCCCAGAAGGTATGTGCGTGTGTGGGTCAGCAGGTAAGTGCGTGTGAGTCAGCAGGTATGTGCGTGTGTGGGTCAACAGGTAAGTGCGTGTGTGGGTCAGCAGGTTGTGGTCCGGGTCACAAGACCGGTGTGACAGGTTCTCTACTGAGCACAACTCTCACCTTGACCTTACATAGCAGCTGGTCGATCACCGCAACCTACCAGAATATTCACAAACCAAGGCATCCATTCCACAGCATTCGGTTTAGCTTTGACGTTAGCGAAAACTTCCGATTTATTAGCAGGGATAGGCAAGGAACACTACAGATCACTATAATAATAATAATAATAATAGTTTTATTTCCACAAGTACATGTACAAGGTATACAAGCATAGCTGATCCCAAATGGATGAACAATAGATTAAAACATCTCATTGAGGGGAAGGGAGAGGCAGTTAAGAAATCAATATATTCAATTAAAGAGAGAAATAAAAAAAGAAATAAGAAAAGCAAAACGGGATTATGAGGCTAAGGTCGCAAGGGATTCAAAGACTAACCCAAAAGGGTTCTTTCAGGTATACAGAAGTAAGATTAGGGACAAGATAGGCTCACTTAAGAGTAACTCTGATCAGATCACTGACAGTGATAAGGATATGTGTGAAATTTTCAATACTTACTTCCTCTCAGTTTTCACCCAGGAAGATACTATTGAAATTCCAGAAAAAATAGATTATGTAGAGCAGGACGATAATAAACTATGCATGAAAGAGGAACTTAGCATACCTTTGGTTAATCTTTTCAACATATCACTACAAACTAGCATAGTGCCTGACAAATGGAAAATGGCAAATGTAATACATATTAACAAGGCAGGTGACAGGTCCCTAGCTTCGAACTATAGACCAATAAGCCTTACCTCCATATTGGGAAAATTTATGGAATCAATAACTGCCGAAGCAATTCGTAGCCATCTTGATAGGCATAAATTAATGAATCTCAGCACGGTTTTACAAAGGGGCGTTCCTGTCTTACGAATTTACTTTCTTCACTAAGGTATTTGAGGTAGATCATGGTAATGAATATGATATTGTGTATATGGACTTCAGTAAGGCTTTCGATAGAGTTCCACATCAGAGGCTATTGAGGAAACTTAAGGCACACGGAATAGGAGGAGAATGTTTTTCCTGGGTAGAGGCATGGTTCACAAATAGACAGCAGAGAGTTTGCATAAATGGGGAGAAATCAGAATGGGGGCAGGTCACAAGCGGTGTTCCACAGGAGTCAGTGTTGGGCCCGTTGTTGTTCACAATCTACATAAACGACATAGATGAGGGAATAAATAGCGACATAAGGAAATTTGCTGATGACACCAAAATAGGCCGTCCAATTCATTCTAATGAGGACATTAGAGCACTCCAGGATGATGTGAATAGACTCATGCAGTGATCGGAGAAGTGGCAGATGCAGTTTAATATAGACAAATGCAAAGTTCTAAATGTTGGACAGCAAAATAACCATGCCACATATAAATTAAATAATGTAGATCTTAATATTACAGACTGCGAAAAGGATTTAGGAGTTCTGGTTAGCAGTAATCTAAAATCAAGACAACATTGCATTAGTGTTCGCAATAAAGGTAACAGAATTGGCTTCATGC
>NC_069399.1:98110814-98176026 GCF_026875155.1 Cherax quadricarinatus
CCATAAACATCCTCTATCAAGACCTCACACAAACGCACCCACACCTCTAACTTCTACAGCAGCGTCTACACTTATCCCCTGTGGTTCTGTCCCAAGAAATATGTAGGCGAGACAGGCAGAGATCTTGCAGTCCGCCTGAATGAGCATCGAAATGCCTCTAACAGAGACGATGTAAGGTACGCCTGTGTCCTCCACAGAGACTCCACGGGGCATTTGATGAACTGGAACGAGGCACAACTCGTTCTCACCGAACCAGACCTCAGACGCCGACGGTGCCTAGAAGCCTCACTAATCACCGTCACCGACACTATAGAACGCAACACTGGAAACTACAAAATTTCAAAAACATTGGCATACATGATACTTAAGCAGCACCAACCCAACAACACAGGAGTCACGTGATTTCATCGTCTACCCTCGCCTCGCATGGGCCAGTAGGCCTTCTACAGTGTTCCTCCATTCTTATGTTCTTATGACATTCCTCAGGTCACGTGCGTCACATCTCACTCTCCGCCTATATATATAATGTCTTTCAACCTCTGTATGTTAGAAGTGATCAAGGTTCCAGGACCGAAACGTTTTCTAATAAATATGTTATAGTGTTTGCTTACGTGTCTTTCTAAACCAACTTGTCGGTATTTATTACCAAGGTTTATACCATTATATATATATATATATATATATATATATATATATATATATATATATATTATATATATATATATATATATATATATATAATCTTTCAACACACCGCCGTATCCCACCGAGGCAGGGTGGCCCAAAAGGAAAAACAAAAGCTTCTCCTTTTAAATTTAGTAATATATACAGGAGAAGGGGTTACTAGACCCTTGCTCCTGGCATTTTAGTCGCCTCTTACAACACGCATGACTTACGGAGGAAGAATTCTGTTCCACTTCCCCATGGAGGTAAGAGGAAATAAACAAGAACAAGAACTATTAAGAAAAATGGAAGAAAACCAAGAGGGGTGTGTATATATATGCTTGTACATGTATGTGTAGTGTGACCTAAGTGTAAGTAGAAGTAGTAAGATGGGGTGTACCTGAAACCTTGCATGTTTATGAGACAGAAAAATGGACACCAGCAATCCTACCATCATGTAAAACAATTACAGGCTTTTGTTTTACACTCACTTGGCAGGACGGTAGTACCTCCCTGGATGGTTGCTGTCTACCAACCTACTATATATATATATATATATATATATATATATTATATATATATATATATATATATATATATATATATATATGTGTGTGTGTGTGTGTATATTGGTGTGGTGTGTGTAAATATATGCACTCGGTGGCCACTTTATTAGGTATACCATTCTTCCAATGGGAAGGGCTCCCCTTTGCCTCCCAGAACAGCTTTAATTCTTCGTGGAATAGCTTCAACAATGCTGGAAACATTCCTTAGTCCATGTTGATGTGATAGCATCCCGCAGTTGCTGCAGATTTATTGACGCCAAATTCTGACCCTACTATCTGTATGTCGCAGCAGAAATTGCGATTCGTCAGACCAGGCGACTTCTTTCCAATCTTCAACTGTCCGTTCTTGGTGAGTCTGTGCATAAACGACTCGGGTTCAATCTCTGCCAGTCGTGGAGGCATTGATTTTTGTACTGCTCTAACCGGTAGGAGAATGGAATTAGTCTCCGAGTTTACCACACCCCGAATGTGGCCGGCGTTACGGGATATATATATAACAGTCCTGCTATTGGCCGTATCGGACCCCAATACCGAGAAGCCCGCCAAAATTCCGAGATGCCTTAGTCCACCCAGCCATTAATGTTCAAATATCATGTGCCCAGTGCTACTGGACATGTCACTCCTGGTGCGAGCACATATGTGGCTGTGGCAAGCTACATGACTAATTTCATTCTCCTCCCATTGGAAAAGGAGGAAAAATGTCAAAGGTGGAAAATGTATAAAGAACTTTTACTGCCCACATAGTCAACACAGCACTGAATTTCTGGGAATGCCTCAAAGTACCTGGAATGTACTCTTGGAACAGACTAAGATATACCTAGTAATAAACACGAGGAAGATATTAAAGGGCCAGGTCTCAAATCTACAAAATACCATAACTTGAGTGAGAGATATGGGAAAAAGTGTGAAATTAACCCAGTGACATACAGGATCGCCATAAGCACAAAAAGGAAACACTGTGCTAACATCTGTAGCCTAAGGTTGCTCAACTGGCTAACAGCAGATATCAGAAATATTGCCATAAGCGTAGAAGTCTTCAAGAAGAAATTGGATTATTACTTCCGCTAAGTGCCAGGTCATCCAGGCCGTGATAGATATGAGATCAATGGACCGCTAACAGCAACATCTTTCTTTCAAAAGCATTTCACAAGGAATCAATTCATGGAGGAGAGCTAAATCCATAGAGGGCATACAGCATCTGGGGACTTGGGAGGTATCCAGGTTCGATCTAAAGAAGGGGAGTACAGGTCCAGCTCCTCTAGGAACCTCCCTTGAAGAGGACGTCAGGAGGAAAGTTCGCCAAAGGCCGTGCTGCTAAGGTAAAAAAAAAAAATCTTGAAATCGGTCATTGATATATGGGAGACCGAGATATATGGTCACAGATATATGGGACTGGGCAGCGGGCGCACTGACTTCCAGAAGTATTTACAGGTAAACTACAGGAAGATAAATCACCAGTCCCCCACTAACTAGTCTGTCTAGAGTACTAGACGTATGTATTTATAAACATAATAATTTAATTCAACATTTATGGCTTGCTTTAATTTTTCTCTGGCTCTGTGATGATAAAGATATCATAAGTTGTTATTTATGCCTGTGTAGAACAGGTCATCCTGAGAGACGGTCCATTTAAAGTGATAGTAATTCCAGCACCGTCCACAAGAAACCTTAACGCTTCACCATCACCAGTCTCCCGAACTTTTCACCATCACCAGTCTCCCGAACTCTTCACCATCACCAGTCTCCCCAACTCTTCACCACCACCAGTCTCCCCAACTCTTCACCACCACCAGTCTCCCCAACTCTTCACCACCACCAGTCTCCCCAACTCTTCACCACCACCAGTCTCCCCAACTCTTCACCACCACCAGTCTCCCCAACTCTTCACCACCATCAGTCCCCCCAACTCTTCACCACCACAGTCCCCCCAACTCTTCACCACCACCAGTCTCCCCAACTCTTCACCACCACCAGTCTCCCCAACTCTTCACCACCACCAGTCTCCCCAACTCTTCACCACCACCAGTCTCCCCAACTCTTCACCACCACCAGTCTCCCAACTCTTCACCACCACCAGTCTCCCCAACTCTTCACCACCACCAGTCTCCCCAACTCTTCACCACCACCAGTCCCCCCAACTCTTCACCACCACCAGTCTCCCCAACTCTTCACCACCACCAGTCTCCCCAACTCTTCACCACCACCAGTCTCCCCAACTCTTCACCACCACCAGTCTCCCCAACTCTTCACCACCACCAGTCTCCCCAACTCTTCACCACCACCAGTCTCCCCAACTCTTCACCACCACCAGTTTCCCCAACTCTTCACCACCACAAGTCTCCCCAACTCTTCACCACCACCAGTCCCCCCAACTCTTCACCCCACCAGTCTCCCCAACTCTTCACCACCACCAGTCTCCCCAACTCTTCACCACCACCAGTCTCCCCAACTCTTCACCACCACCAGTCTCCCCAACTCTTCACCACCAGTCTCCGCACCTCTTCACCACCGCCAGTCTCCCCAACTCTTCACCACCACCAGTCTCCCCAACTCTTCACCATCACAAGTCTCCCCAACTCTTCACCACCACCAGTCTCCCCAACTCTTCACCACCACCAGTCTCCCCAACTCTTCACCACCACCAGTCTCCCCAGCTCTTCACCATCACCAGTCTCCCCAACTCTTCACCACCACCAGTATCCCCAACTCTTCACCACCACCAGTCTCCCCAACTCTTCACCATCACCAGTCTCCCCAACTCTTCACCACCACCAGTCTCCCCAACTCTTCACCACCACCAGTCTCCCCAACTCTTCACCATCACCAGTCTCCGCACCTCTTCACCACCGCCAGTCTCCCCAACTCTTCAACACCACCAGTCTCCCCAACTCTTCACCATCACAAGTCTCCCCAACTCTTCACCACCACCAGTCTCCCCAACTCTTCACCACCACCAGTCTCCCCAACTCTTCACCACCACCAGTCTCCCCAACTCTTCACCATCACCAGTCTCCCCAACTCTTCACCACCACCAGTCTCCCCAACTCTTCACCACCACCAGTCTCCCCAACTCTTCACCATCACCAGTCTCCCCAACTCTTCACCACCACCAGTCTCCCCAACCCTTCGCCACCACCAGTCTCCGCAACTCTTCACCATCACCACTCACCACCAACTCCAGTTTTCACCACTAAAGTTACTTTATGACACTGATTCATTGATTATTAGTGATTCTGTGCCATCACTGAAGACTCTTGACTCAGACAATGACTAACAACTTGCTCACTCAAGAAGCCTAGTACAGATACTTAGAAATCCGAGAAAACGGAATCAATATATAGTTTATATGGATTCCATCACTCGTTAAATTACTTCTTCATGATAAAGTTCCCAAAGAAAGTACCCTGAGTGAAAACGTAGAATATAACTTTGATATATCTATGTCTAGCATTAGGGATAATATTAGTAGGAAAGTAAATAATGAAGGTAAATGTCATAGGAATGCCTGAGTATATCATTCACTCACTATGATTACACAATTAATACGTTTATGGAACAACTTATAACGCAGAGTGACTGATGTTAAAGTAGCCAGGCTTAGGCTTGATTAAAAGTACTTCTGGAAGTTTTTGCTGACACTGATGATCAAATTAAATGAAAAGTATGTATTCAGCCCTATGGTCACTATCTTGAATAATATTTGCTTCAGAGTCCACTTAGTGAGGAATATAGAAGCAGACAGTATAATAACCTACGTGATATGTCAAGGTACCTAAATAATCAAAATAGGAAACCAGACATATTAATGTGAATATAATAATAATGATACACAATACCGACAAGTAGACACTTTGGTCGAATACCCAGGAGGCAGCAGAAACAGTGGAGATGTAGAGATGATGTAAATCAGTCCATCACCTTTGAAGAGGTAGTACTGAGGTGGTCAGTCCCTCAGCCTGGAGAAGTATTCTGCTCCATAGTCAGTAATGAGAATCTGAAGCATCAGAATGGAGACGTATATACTGCCGAAGGTGAGGCGCAGAAAGTCTTCACAACAACAGAAGAAGCGAGACCCACAAGTCATTACGATTTCGTGAGTCAAGAAAGATTACATTTGAGAGGGACCTACTCAATAGGCTTGCTCCACTCTTTCCTCAGTTATTACATTCTTGTTTCTACTAGTGGACTCCGTCTCTTCTGTCATTTTCAAGATTTTCTGTGCCTCACCTTTGACAGTATATAAGACTCCATTCTGTTACTTCGACTTCACATTGTTCCAGGTTATAGAGCAGAAGTTTTCTCCAGGCTGTTTTAAGAACATAAGAACATAAGAAAGGAGGAACACTGCAGCAGGCCTGTTGGCCCATACTAGGCAGGTCCTTTAGAATTCATCCCACTAACAAAACATTTGCCAAACCCAATTTCCAATGCCACCCAAGAAACAAGCTCCGATGTGCAAGTCCCACTCAAATCCAACCCCTCCCACTCATGTACTTATCCAACCTAAATTTGAAACTACCCAAAGTCCTAGCCTCAATAACCCAACTAGGTAGACTGTTCCACTCATCAACTACCCTATTTCCAAACCAATACTTTCCTATGTCCTTTCTAAATCTAAACTTATCTAATTTAAATCCATTACTGCGGGTTCTCTCTTGGAGAGATATCCTCAAGACCTTGTTAATATCCCCTTTATTAATACCTATCTTCCACTTATACACTTCGATCAGGTCTCCCCTCATTCTTCGTCTAACAAGTGAATGTAACTTAAGAGTCTTCAATCTTTCTTCGTAAGGAAGATTTCTAATGCTATGTATTAATTTAGTCATCCCAATTAATTTAGTCTTCCAGGTGTGATGAACTGATTACATCGTTTCTACATCATTGCTTCTGCTCCCACCTCTGTATTCGACTGAAGAAACCTACTGTGTAGACGAAACGTTCTGAAATAGATATCTAACTGCTGCACATGTGTCAGCGCTCCCCTCCCCCCTTCCCCCCCCACACATAATAATAAGTAAACGGCTTAAAATTGCTTGCAATAGTTAAGGCAAATGTAGATGTAAATCTAGACGTACTCCAGTTAACCCTCCTGGGCCTACTTCCCAGGTCTTGTGAATCCATATACTCTTGTGCTGCCGTCCTCCACATCATGTATGTGATGTGCGCAACAAACTAGGCGCTTCGACGGCAAAATCTAAAAACCTTCAAACCACCAGTCTCCTCCACTCGCCGCCGCCCCCTCCACCACTCACCACCAGTCCTCACCATCACAGCTTCAGACAATACTGTCACACTCACCTGAAATAAAGAAAGTATATCATGTTAAATAATAAAAAATTTACCAGGATTGGTTCAGATGCTACATGGCGCCCTGCATATGTTACATGATGCCCTGCATATGTTACATGGTGCCCTGCATATGTTACATGGTGCCCTGCATATGTTACATGGTGCCCTGCATATGTTACATGGTGCCCTGTATATGTTACATGGTGCCCTGCATATGTTACATGGTGCCCTGCATATGTTACATGGTGCCCTGCATATGTTACATGGTGCCCTGCATATGTTACATGGTGCCCTGCATATGTTACATGGTGCCCTGCATATGTTACATGGTGCCCTGCATATGTTACATGGTGCCCTGCATATGTTACATGGTGCCCTGCATATGTTACATGGTGCCCTGCATATGTTACATGGTGCCCTGCATATGTTACATGGCGCCCTGCATATGTTACATGGTGCCCTGCATATGTTACATGGCGCCCTGCATATGTTACATGGTGCCCTGCATATGTTACATGGTGCCCTGCATATGTTACATGGTGCCCTGCATATGTTACATGGTGCCCTGCATATGTTACATGGCGCCCTGCATATGTTACATGGCGCCCTGCATATGTTACATGGTGCCCTGCATATGTTACATGGTGCCCTGCATATGTTACATGGTGCCCTGCATATGTTACATGGTGCCCTGCATATGTTACATGGTGCCCTGCATATGTTACATGGTTCCCTGCATATGTTACATGGCGCCCTGCATATGTTACATGGTGCCTTGCATATGTTACATGGTGCCCTGCATATGTTACATGGTGCCCTGCATATGTTACATGGTGCCCTGCATATGTTACATGGTGCCCTGCATATGTTACATGGTGCCCTGCATATGTTACATGGCGCCCTGCATATGTTACATGGAGCCCTGCTTATGTTACATGGTGCCCTGCATATGTTACATGGTGCCCTGCATATGTTACATGGCGCCCTGCATATGTTACATGGTGCCCTGCATATGTTACATGGCGCCCTGCATATGTTACATGGTGCCCTGCATATGTTACATGGTGCCCTGCATATGTTACAGGGTGCCCTGCATATGTTACATGGTGCCTTGCATATGTTACATGGTGCCCTGCTTATGTTACATGGTGTCCTGCATATGTTACATGGCGCCCTGCATATGTTACATGGTGCCCTGCATATGTTACATGGTGCCCTGCATATGTTACATGGTGCCCTGCATATGTTATATGGTGCCCTGCATATGTTACATGGTGCCCTGCATATGCTACATGGTGCCCTGCATATGTTACATGGTGCCCTGCATATGTTACATGGTGCCCTGCATATGTTACATGGTGCCCTGCATATGTTACATGGTGCCCTGCATATGTTACATGGTGCCCTGCATATGTTACATGGTGCCCTGCATATGTTACATGGTGCCCTGCATGTTACATGGTGCCCTGCATATGTTACATGGTGCCCTGCATATGTTACATGGTGCTCTGCATATGTTACATGGTGCCCTGCATATGTTACATGGTGCCCTGCATATGTTACATGGTGCCCTGCATAAGTTACATGGTGCCCTGCATATGTTACATGGTGCCCTGCATATGTTACATGGTGCCCTGCATATGTTACATGGTGCCCTACATGTTACATGGTGCCCTGCATATGTTACATGGTGCCCTGCATATGTTACATGGTGCCCTGCATATGTTACATGGTGTCCTGCATGTTACATGGTGCCCTGCATATGTTACATGGTGCCCTGCATATGTTACATGGTGTCCTGCATGTTACATGGTGCCCTGCATATGTTACATGGTGCCCTGCATATGTTACATGGTGCCCTGCATATGTTACATGGTGTCCTGCATGTTACATGGTGCCCTGCATATGTTACATGGTGCCCTGCATATGTTACATGGTGCCCTGCATATGTTACATGGTGCCCTGCATGTTACATGGTGACCTGCATATGTTACATGGTGCCCTGCATATGTTACATGGTGCCCTGCATATGTTACATGGTGCCCTGCATATGTTACATGGTGCCCTGCATGTTACATGATGCCCTGCATATGTTACATGGTGCCCTGCATGTTACATGGTGCCCTGCATATGTTACATGGTGCCCTGCATATGTTACATGGTGCCCTGCATGTTACATGGTGCCCTGCATATGTTACATGGTGCCCTGCATATGTTACATGGTGCCCTGCATATGTTACATGGTGCCCTGCATGTTACATGGTGCCCTGCATGTTACATGGTGCCCTGCATATGTTACATGGTGCCCTGCATATGTTACATGGTGCCCTGCATGTTACATGGTGCCCTGCATATGTTACATATCTTGCACATGTTACATGGTGCCCTGCATATGTTACATAGCTTGCACATGTTACATGGTGCCCTGCACATGTTACATATCTTGCACATGTTACATGGTGCCCTGCATGTTACATACCTCGCACATGTTACATGGTGTCCTGCATGTTACATACCTTGCACATGTTACATGGTGTCCTGCATGTTACATACCTTTCACATGTTACATGGTGCCCTGCATGTTACATACCTTTCACATGTTACATGGTGCCCTGCATGTTACATACCTTGCACATGTTACATGGTGTCCTGCATGTTACATACCTCGCACATGTAACATGGTGCCCTGCATGTTACATACCTTTCACATGTTACATGGTGCCCTGCACATGTTACATATCTTGCACATGTTACATGGTGCCCTGCATGTTACATACCTCGCACATGTTACATATCTTGCACATGTTACATGGTGCCCTGCATGTTACATACCTCGCACATGTAACATGGTGCCCTGCATGTTACATACCTTTCACATGTTACATGGTGCCCTGCCTGTTACATACCTTTCACATGTTACATGGTGCCCTGCATGTGTTACACAGAGCCCTGAGCATTTTATAGTTTTTTTTATTTTAGCGAGAAGTGAATGAGGCAGGAGGCAGGTGATGCCTGCACCATGCCACAGATGATAGGTGATGCGTGCAACATGAGACAGAAGGTAGGTGATGCCTGCTCCATGAGACAGAAGGTAGGTGATGCATACACCATGCCACAGAAGGTAGGTGATGCCTGAACCATAAAACAGAAGGTAATTGATGCTTGCACCATGAGACAGAAGGTAGGTGATGCCTGCACCATGAGACAAAAGGCAGGTGATGCCTGAACCATGAGACAGAAAGCAGGTGATGCCTGAACCATGAGACAGAAGGCAGGTGATGCCTGAACCATGAGACAGAAGGTAGGTGATGCCTGAACCATGAGACAGAAGGCAGGTGATGCCTGAACCATGAGACAGAAGGTAGGTGATGCCTGCACCATGAGACAAAAGGCAGGTGATGCCTGAACCATGAGACAGAAAGCAGGTGATGCCTGAACCATGAGACAGAAGGCAGGTGATGCCTGAACCATGAGACAGAAGGTAGGTGATGCCTGAACCATGAGACAGAAGGCAGGTGATGCCTGAACCATGAGACAGAAAGCAGGTGATGCCTGAACCATGAGACAGAAGGCAGGTGATGCCTGAACCATGAGACAGAAGGTAGGTGTTTGGGTCACTAGGTAGTGGTGTGTGTGTCAGTAGGTAGTATTGCGTGTGTTGGGGTGGGGGCAGCAGGTGGTGGTAGGTGTGCATTTGTGGGTCAGCATGTAGTCGGTGTGTGGGGGGGAGGGTAAGTGCGTGTGGCCCAACAGGTAAGTGCATGTGTGTGGCCCAGAAGGTAAGTGCGTGTGTGGGTCAGCAGGTAAGTGCGTGTGTGAGTCAGCAGGTATGTGCGTGTGTGGGTCAACAGGTAAGTGCGTGTGTGGGTCAGCAGGTTGTGGTCCGGGTCACAAGACCGGTGTGACAGGTTCTCTACTGAGCACAACTCTCACCTTGACCTTACATAGCAGCTGGTCGATCACCGCAACCTACCAGAATATTCACAAACCAAGGCATCCATTCCACAGCATTCGGTTTAGCTTTGACGTTAGCGAAAACTTCCGATTTATTAGCAGGGATAGGCAAGGAACACTACAGATCACTATAATAATAATAATAATGATAATAATAATAATAATAATAGTTTTATTTCCACAAGTACATGTACAAGGTATACAAGCATAGCTGATCCCAAATGGATGAACAATAGATTAAAACATCTCATTGAGGGGAAGGGAGAGGCAGTTAAGAAATCAATATATTCAATTAAAGAGAGAAATAAAAAAAGAAATAAGAAAAGCAAAACGGGATTATGAGGCTAAGGTCGCAATGGATTCAAAGACTAACCCAAAAGGGTTCTTTCAGGTATACAGAAGATTAGGGACAAGATAGGCCCACTTAAGAGTAACTCTGGTCAGATCACTGACAGTGATAAGGATATGTGTGAAATTTTCAATACTTACTTCCTCTCAGTTTTCACCCAGGAAGATACTATTGAAATTCCAGAAAAAAATAGATTATGTAGAGCAGGACGATAATAAACTATGCATGATTGCAGTAACTAGTGACATGGTTCTCAAACAAATAGAGAAATTAAAACCTAACAAATCCCCAGGTCCTGATGAACTGTTTGCAAGGGTGTTAGAGGAATGTAAAGAGGAACTTAGCATACCTTTGGTTAATCTTTTCAACATATCACTACAAACTAGCATAGTGCCTGACAAGTGGAAAATGGCAAATGTAATACATATTAACAAGGCAGGTGACAGGTCCCTAGCTTCAAACTATAGACCAATAAGCCTTACCTCCATATTGGGAAAATTTATGGAATCAATAACTGCCGAAGCAATTCGTAGCCATCTTGATAGGCATAAATTAATGAATCTCAGCACGGTTTTACAAAGGGGCGTTCCTGTCTTACGAATTTACTTTCTTCACTAAGGTATTTGAGGAGGTAGATCATGGTAATGAATATGATATTGTGTATATGGACTTCAGTAAGGCTTTCGATAGAGTTCCACATCAGAGGCACTGAGGAAACTTAAGGCACACGGAATAGGAGAAATTTTTTCCTGGGTAGAGGCATGGTTCACAAATAGACAGCAGAGAGTTTGCATAAATGGGGAGAAATCAGAATGCGGGCACGTCACAAGCGGTGTTCCACAGGAGTCAGTGTTGGGCCCCTTGTTGTTCACAATCTACATAAACGACATAGATGAGGGAATAAATAGCGACATAAGGAAATTTGCTGATGACACCAAAATAGGCCGTCCAATTCATTCTAATGAGGACATTACATAAGAACATAAGAACGAAGGAACACTGCAGAAGGCCTACTGGCCCATGCGAGGCAGGTCCAAGTCTCCTACCGGCTTAAGCCAATGCACCCAACCTAGTCAGGTCAGGTCACATTGACTTAAGGGAGGAACACGGCAACCGACCTGTTAGCACAAGCTATCAGGTCTAACTCACACCCACCCACATCTACTCATGTATTTATCCAACCTATTTTTAAAGCTACACAACGTTCTGGCCTCTATAACGGTACTGGGAGTTTGTTCCACTCATCCACAACTCTATTACCAAACCAGTACTTTCCTATATCCTTCCTGAATTCTGAATTTTTCCAACTTAAAACCATTGCTGCGAGTCCTGTCTAGGCTAGATATTTTCAGCACACTATTTACATCCCCTTTATTTATTCCTGTCTTCCACTTATACACTCAATCATATCCCCCCTAATTCTACGTCTTTCTAGAGAGTGCAGTTTCAGGGCCCTTAGTCTATCCTCATAGGAAGGTTTCTGATACATGGGATCATCTTTGTCATCCTCCTTTGTACATTTTCCAGAGATTTATATCCATTCTGTAATACGGTGACCAAAACTGTGCAGCATAATCTAAATGAGGCCTAACCAAGGATGTATAGAGTTGAAGAACAACCTGAGGACTCCTATTATTTATGCTTCTTGATATGAAGCCAAGGATTCTATTAGCTTTATTGCGAACACTTATGCACTGTTGTCTGGTTTCAGATTACTGCTAACCAGAACTCCTAAATCTTTTTCGCAATCCGTAATATTAAGATCTACATTATTTAGTTTATATGTGGCATGGTTATTGTCCTGTCCAACATTTAGAACTTTGCATTTGTCCTATATTAAACTGCATCTGCCACTTCTCCGACCACTGCATCAGTCTATTCAAATCTTCCTGGAGTGCTCGAATGTCCTCGTCAGAATGAATTCGACGGCCTATTTTGGTGTCATCGGCAAACTTGCCGATGTCGCTCTTTATGGTGACGTGTACTTAGCTCAGTGGTGACGTGTACTTAGCTCTGTGAAGACCTGTTTGTGTGCTCTCTGTGAATCTGAACCAGGATGCCCTCTCTTGAGCAGCTTTACCAGCAGCTGAGAGAAGAACTCAGAGTTGCTAAAACTGGAGATACGGCGATTAACGGAGGAGAACAAGAGGATTCGTAGTAATCCACCTGTTGTGAGTCCCCAGGTTAAGAAGGGAGCTTGGTCAGTGGTCGGGCAACATGGAACCAAGCTGAAGATTAAGAAAACGGTTGGAGAGGCAGAAGAAACAACGAGAAACCAGAAGACTGCCGTGGAAACTTCCAACTCATTCTCGGTGCTACCTGACGAATGTGAGTGTTCTACTGGGAATGCCACAACGAGCACAAGGAAGCATTGGCAGACGTGAGTGAGACATCCCTAGAAACCCCAACGAAGACCATCGAGAACGTCATGACGAATTCTACAAGTGGTGTAATGCTACCTGGCGAATGTGAGTCGACTACTCGGAGCATCACTACGGACGACGCCAAGGAAGGTAAAAACATTGTTGTTGTTGGGGATAGCCAGATTAGGTACATGGATAGGGCTTTCTGTTTGAAGGATAGGAGTAGGAGGCAGAGAGTATGTTTTCCTGGGGCTGGGATTGAAGGATATTGTTAGCCGTCTGGATGACATCATGAGAGTAATGGGAGCAATCCTATTATTCTGTCTCAGTGCTGGAGGCACGATGTTGGCAGGACGTAGGAGTGAGGACCTGATTAGCAGGTATAGGTCAGCAATAGAGATAATTAGGAAGAAGGGTGGCAAACCTGTCATATGTGGCATTTTGCCAAGGAGAGGAGTTGGAAATGAATGGTTGTCCAGAGCAATTGGTGTCAATTGCTGGCTGGACAATACTGTAAGGAAAATGCGGGTAACATTCATTGACAACTGGGACCTTCTTCTATGGCAGAAATGACATGTATGCCAGGGATGGGGTTCACTTGTCTAGGTGTGGGGTGGGAGCACTGGCCAACGCAGTGGAGGGAGCTGTTAGGTCTTTAAACTAGGAATAGTTAGTGGTATGGGTTTTGGCGGGAAAACTGTGAAGTCGCAGAGGTAGTAACATGAGTACTAGGAGAACTAGTAATAGGCAAAATGAGGAGGTATTGGAAAGCCAGTGGCACTAATTGACAATGACAGTAATAGGTTTAGTGGAATAACAGAAAGGAGCGGGAAGGGTAAAGAGATAGGAGGGTCATTAAATATTTATTACACAAATAGTCGCAGTGCTAGGAATAAGATGGACGAGTTGAGACTAGTTGCTAGTGCAGGTAACATAGATGTATTTGCCATTACCGAGACGTGGTTTAATTCAAAAAGTCGGGACATGCCTGCAGAATGTCACATTCAGGGTTTTAAATTGTTCCAAGTAGATAGAAGTATCGGGAAGGGGGGTGGGGTGGCATTGTATGTCCGAGATCGCTTGAACTGTTGCATAAAAACAGGTATTAAGTCTGAAGTAACACATACAGAGTCTGTTTGGATAGAATTTTTCAGAGGGGCATGAAAATTAATTTTAGGTGTGATATACCGTCCCCCAAATTTAGATAGGGACCAGGGGAGACTACTATGGAGGAAATTGTTAGGGCCACAAGGCACGATATGTAGTAATTCTAGGAGACTTTAACTTTAGTCATATTGATTGGAATTTCTTAACTGGGAATTTAGAATCATACGATTTTCTTAGAAGTAGTTCAGGATTGTTTTTTGAAGCAGTTTGTGACAGAACCTACAAGGGGTAATAACCTGCTTGACTTAGTTCTGGCAAACAATGAATCCCTTGTTAATAATTTAGAAGTTTCAGAGGAATGGGTGCCAGCGACCACAAATCAATTACATGTAGAATTGAATGGAAGTATGATAGTAGGGATAACTCAGTAACAGTCCCAGATTTTCGCTTAGCAGATTACGATGGGCTTAGAGAACACTTATCATCTGTTGACTGGGGTAACGAAGAGAGCTATCAATATGACAGTTTTCTGAAACACAATACATGCTGCTCAAAGAACGTTTATCCTTATAAGGAAATTAGATCAAATAGAAATGACCCTAAATGGATGAATAATAGGCTGAAATATCTACTAGGGCATAAGAAAGGAATTTATAGGCGCATCAAAAGAGGCGAGGGTCATCTTATGAATCAGTATATTGACATTAAGAGGGACATTAAAAAGGGGATAAGAAAAGCTAAAAGGGACTATGAAATTAAGTTGTAGGGATTCTAAAACTAATCCAAAAAGTTTTTTCCAGGTATATAGAACAAAAGTCAGAGATAAGATAGGTCCCTTAAAAATAACTATGGGCATCTTACTGACAAAGAGAATGAAATGTGCTCGATTTTAAATAATTATTTTCTCTCGGTTTTTACACAGGAAGACACTAATAATATCCCTGTAATTAATTTTTATAGTGGATCAGAAGAAGATAAATTATGTAACATCACAGTCACTAGTGAACTGGTTGTGAAGCAGATAGACCGACAGAAGCAAAATAAGTCACCGGGTCCTGATGAGGTTTTTTCAAGGGTTCTTAAGGAATGCAAATGGAAGTCTGTGAACCATTAACTAATATTTTTAATTTATCTCTTCAAACAGGTGTAGTGTCTGATATGTGGAAGATGGCTAATGTAATTCCTATTTTTAAAACAGGGGACAAGTCGTTACCGTCAAATTACGCCCAATAAGCCTGACCTCAATTGTAGGCAAGTTTGCTAGAGTCGATTATAGCTGAGATTATAAGAAGCCATCATCGATAAGCATAGCTTGATTAATGATACTCAGCATGGATTCACAAGAGGCCGGTCTTGTCTAACTAATTTATTAACTTTCTTCAGTAAAGCTTTTGAGGCTGTTGACCACGATAAAAGAATTTGATATGTTTACTTAGATTTTAGTAAGGCATTTGATAGAGTTCCGCACCAAAGACTGTTGAAGAAAGTAGCAGCTCATGGCATTGGGGGGAGGGTGCTCTCGTGGATCGAGTCATGGCTCACAGACAGGAAGCAGAGAGTGTCCATAAAATGGGGTTAAATCCGAGTGGGGATCCCCAACAAGTGGCGTTCCACAGGGATCAGTCTTGGGCCCGTTGTTGTTTATAATATATATCAATGATCTTGATGAAGGAATTACTAGTGATATGAGCAAATTCGCCGATGACACGAAGATAGGTAGGATAATTGATTCAAACGTAGATGTTAGGGAACTTCAGGAGGATTTAGACAAACTCTACTCTTGGTCAGAAAAGTGGCAGATGCAGTTCAATGTGGATAAATGCAAGGTTCTGAAGCTCGGGAGTGTCTATAACCCTAGCACTTATAAGTTAAATAATGTAGAACTTAGCCATACAGATTGCGAAAAGGACTTGGGGGTTATGGTAAGCAGCAACCTTAAACCAAGACAGCAATGTTAGGTAAGACACATATGCAACAGTTAGGTATCTTTATTTCGAAACGTTTCGCCTACACAGTAGGCTTCTTCAGTCGAGTACAGAAAGGTTGATAGAAGCAGAAGATACTTGAAGACGATGTAATCAGTCCATCACCCTTAAAGTTTTGAGGTGGTCAGTCCCTCAGTCTGGAGAAGAGCATTGTTCCGTTGTCTGAAACAATATGAAGTTGAAGTGACAGAATGGGGCCTTTATATAGTGCCAGGAGGTGAGACGTAGGTATTTCATACCATTTTAATGTTCATTCTGTCAGACACTGCAACACAAGGGTATCTTGGTACAGACCACTTCGACAACCTATACTAGTGAGAACGGCTGGGTTTGAGAAGGACCTGCCCTCCCAAATCAACCTACGTCTCACCTCCTGGCACTATATAAAGGCCCCATTCTGTCACTTCAACTTCATATTGTTTCAGACAACGGAACAATGCTCTTCTCCAGACTGAGGGACTGACCACCTCAAAACTTTAAGGGTGATGGACTGATTACATCGTCTTCAAGTATCTTCTGCTTCTATCAACCTTTCTGTACTCGACTGAAGAAGCCTACTGTGTAGGCGAAACGTTTCGAAATAAAGATACCTAACTGTTGCATATGTGTCTTACTTAACAATCTGTCGGTATTTCATACCATTTTAATGTTCATTCTGTCAGACACTGCAACACAAGGGTATCTTGGTACAGACCACTTCGACAACTACTAGTGAGAACGGGTTTGAGAAGGACCTGCCCTCCCAAAGCAACCTACGTCTCACCTCCTGGCACTATATAAAGGCCCCATTCTGTCACTTCAACTTCATGTTGTTTCAGACAACGGAACAATGCTCTTCTCCAGACTGAGGGACTGACCACCTCAAAACTTTAAGGGTGATGGACTGATTACATCGTCTTCAAGTATCTTCTGCTTCTATCAACCTTTCTGTACTCGACTGAAGAAGCCTACTGTGTAGGCGAAACGTTTCGAATAAAGATACCTAACTGTTGCATATGTGTCTTACCTAACAATCTGTCGGTATTTCATACCATTTTAATGTTCATTCTGTCAGACACTGCAACACAAGGGTATCTTGGTACAGACCACTTCGACAACCTCTATAGTGAGAACGGCTGGGTTTGAGAAGGCCCTGCCCTCCCAAAGCAACCTACGTCTCACCTCCTGGCACTATATAAAGGCCCCATTCTGTCACTTCAACTTCATATTGTTTCAGACAACGGAACAATGCTCTTCTCCAGACTGAGGGACTGACCACCTCAAAACTTTAAGGGTGATGGACTGATTACATCGTCTTCAAGTATCTTCTGCTTCTATCAACCTTTCTGTACTCGACTGAAGAAGCCTACTGTGTAGGCGAAACGTTTCGAAATAAAGATACCTAACTGTTGCATATGTGTCTTACCTAACAATCTGTCGGTATTTCATACCATTTTAATGTTCATTCTGTCAGACACTGCAACACAAGGGTATCTTGGTACAGACCACTTCGACAACTCTACTAGTGAGAACGGCTGGGTTTGAGAAGGACCTGCCCTCCCAAAGCAACCTACGTCTCACCTCCTGGCACTATATAAAGGCCCCATTCTGTCACTTCAACTTCATATTGTTTCAGACAACGGAACAATGCTCTTCTCCAGACTGAGGGACTGACCACCTCAAAACTTTAAGGGTGATGGACTGATTACATCGTCTTCAAGTATCTTCTGCTTCTATCAACCTTTCTGTACTCGACTGAAGAAGCCTACTGTGTAGGCGAAACGTTTCGAAATAAAGATACCTAACTGTTGCATATGTGTCTTACCTAACAATCTGTCGGTATTTCATACCATTTTAATGTTCAAGACAGCAATGCCTAAGCGTACGTAATAAGGCAAATAGATTACTGGGATTTATATCAAGAAGTGTAAGCAACAGAAGTCCAGAGGTCATACTGCAGCTTTATACATCATTAGTAAGGCCTCACCTAGATTATGCAGCTCAATTCTGGTCTCCATATTACAGAATGGACATAAATTCGTTAGAAAACATTCAGCGTAGGATGACTAAATTAATACATAGCATTAGAAATCTTCCTTATGAAGAAAGATTGAAGACTCTTAAGTTACATTCACTTGTTAGACGAAGAATGAGGGGAGACCTGATCGAAGTGTATAAGTGGAAGATAGGTATTAATAGGGGGGATATTAACAAGGTCTTGAGGATATCTCTCCAAGAGAGAGAACCCGCAGTAATGGATTTAAATTAGATAAGTTTAGATTTAGAAAGGACATAGGAAAGTATTGGTTTGGAAATAGGGTAGTTGATGAGTGGAACAGTCTACCTAGTTGGGTTATTGAGGCTAGGACTTTGGGTAGTTTCAAATTTAGGTTGGATAAGTACATGAGTGGGAGGGGTTGGATTTGAGTGGGACTTGCACATCGGAGCTTGTTTCTTGGGTGGCATTGAAAATTGGGATGGGCAAATGTTTTGTTAGTGGGATGAATTGTAAAGGACCTGCCTAGTATGGGCCAACAGGCCTTCTGCAGTGTTCCTCCTTTCTTATGTTCTTATGTTCTTATGCCCTCATCTATGTCGTTTATGTAGATTGTGAACAGCAGGGGGCCCAACACTGACCCCTGTGGAACACCGCTCGTGACGCTACCCCACTCTGATTTCTCCCCATTTATGCAAACTCTCTGCTGCCTATTTGTCAACCATGCCTGTATCCAGGAAAAAATTTCTCCTCCTATTCCATGTGCTAGGGGTCAGGTAGGTGGTGATGGTTGCCGATATGATGCTTTCCAGGGCATAGTTCTAGCTGCTCAGTCAAATTATGTTCCAAATAGGGAAATCAGATCAAACAAAAATGATCCTAAATGGATGAACAATAGATTAAAATATCTGATTGGTCAAAAGAGAGGCATATATAGGCAAATCAAAAGAGGAGAGGGGCAATTAAGAAATCGATTATTCAGTTAAGAGAGAAATAAAAAGGGAATTAGAAAAGCAAATAGAGATTATGAGGTTAAAGTTGCAAGAGAATCGAAGACTAACCCAAAAGGATTCTTTCAGGTATACAGAAGTAAGATCAGGGACAAGATAGGCCCACTCAAAAGTTCCTCGGGTCAGCTCACTGACAGTGATAAGGAAATGTGTAGAATTTTTAACACATACTTCCTCTCAGTTTTTACACAGGAGGATACCAGCGATATTCCAGTAATGATAAATTATGTAGAACAGGACGATAATAAACTGTGCACTATTAGGGTCACAAGTGACATGGTCCTTAGGCAAATAGATAAATTAAAACCTACAAATCCCCAGGCCCTGATGAAACTGTATGCAAGGGTTCTAAAGGAATGTAAAGAGGAGCTTAGCACACCTTTGGCTAATCTTTTCAACATATCACTACAAACTGGCATGGTGCCAGATAAGTGGAAAATGGCAAATGTGATACCTATTTTCAAAACAGGTGACAGGTCCTTAGCTTCGAACTATAGACCAATAAGCCTAACCTCCATAGTGGGAAAATTTATGGAATCAATAATTGCCGAGGCAGTTCGTAGCCACCTTGAAAAGCATAAATTAATCAACGAATCTCAGCATGGTTTTACAAAGGGGCGTTCCTGCCTTACGAATTTATTAACTTTTTTCACTAAGGTATTTGAGGAGGTAGATCATGGTAATGAATATGATATTGTGTATATGGACTTCAGTAAGGCTTTTGACAGGGTCCCACATCAGAGACTATTGAGGAAAATTAAAGCACATGGAATAGGAGGAGAAATTTTTTCCTGGATAGAGGCATGGTTGACAAATAGGCAGCAGAGAGTTTGCATAAATGGGGAGAAAATCAGAGTGGGGAAGCGTCACGAGCGGTGTTCCACAGGGGTCAGTGTTGGGGCCCCTGCTGTTCACAATCTACATAAACGACATAGATGAGGGCATAAAGAGCGACATCGGCAAGTTTGCCGATGACACCAAAATAGGCCGTCGAATTCATTCTGACGAGGACATTCGAGCACTCCAGGAAGATTTGAATAGACTGATGCAGTGGTCGGAGAAGTGGCAGATGCAGTTTAATATAGACAAATGCAAAGTTCTAAATGTTGGACAGGACAATAACCATGCCACATATAAACTAAATAATGTAGATCTTAATATTACGGATTGCGAAAAAGATTTAGGAGTTCTGGTTAGCAGTAATCTGAAACCAAGACAACAGTGCATAAGTGTTCGCAATAAAGCTAATAGAATCCTTGGCTTCATATCAAGAAGCATAAATAATAGGAGTCCTCAGGTTGTTCTTCAACTCTATACATCCTTGGTTAGGCCTCATTTAGATTATGCTGCACAGTTTTGGTCACCGTATTACAGAATGGATATAAATTCTCTGGAAAATGTACAAAGGAGGATGACAAAGATGATCCCATGTATCAGAAACCTTCCCTATGAGGATAGACTAAGGGCCCTGAAACTGCACTCTCTAGAAAGACGTAGAATTAGGGGGATATGATTGAGGTTTATAAGTGGAAGACAGGAATAAATAAAGGGGATGTAGATAGTGTGCTGAAAGTATCTAGCCTAGACAGGACTCGCAGCAATGGTTTTAAGTTGGAAAAAATTCAGATTCAGGAGGGATTAGGAAAGTACTGGTTTGGTAATAGAGTTGTGGATGAGTGGAACAAACTCCCAAGTACCGTTATAGAGGCCAGAACGTTGTGTAGCTTTAAAAATAGGTTGGATAAATACATGAGTAGATGTGGGTGGGTGTGAGTTGGACCTGATAGCTTGTGCTAACAGGTCGGTTGCCGTGTTCCTCCCTTAAGTCAATGTGACCTGACCTGACTAGGTTGGGTGCATTGGCTTAGGCCGGTAGGGACTTGGACCTGCCTCGCATGGGCCAGTAGGCCTTCTGCAGTGTTCCTTCGTTCTTATGTTCTTATGTTCTTATGTGGGACCCTGTCAAAAGCCTTACTGAAGTCCATATACACAATATCATATTCATTACCATGATCTACCTCCTCAAATACCTTAGTGAAAAAAGTTAATAAATTCGTAAGGCAGGAACGCCCCTTTGTAAAACCATGCTGAGATTCGTTGATTAATTTATTAGAGCACTTCAGGATGATGTGAATAGACTCATGCAGTGATCGGAGAAGTGGCAGATGCAGTTTAATATAGACAAATGCAAAGTTCTAAATGTTTGACAGCAAAATAACCATGCCACATATAAATTAAATAATGTAGATCTTAATATTACAGACTGCGAAAAGGATTTAGGAGTTCTGGTTAGCAGTAATCTAAAATCAAGACAACATTGCATTAGTGTTCGCAATAAAGGTAACAGAATCCTTGGCTTCAAAGCAAAAAGTATAAATAATAAAAGTCCTCAGGTTGCTCTTCAACTCTATATATCTTTGTTTAGGCCTCATTGAGATATGCTGCACAGTTTTGGTCACCGTATTACAGAATGAAAATAAATGCACTTGAAAACGTACAAAGGAGGATGACAAAGTTGATCCCATGTATCAGAAACCTTCCCTATGAGGATAGACTAAGGGCCCTGAATCTGCTCTCTCTAGAAAGACGTAGAATTATGGGGGATATAATTGAGGTGTATAAATGGAAAACAGGAATTAATGAAGGGGATGTAAGTAGCGTGCTTAAAATATCTAACATAGACAGGACTCGCAGCAATGGCTTTAAATTGGAAAAATTCAGATTCAGGAAGGATATAGGAAAGCACTGGTTTGGTAATAGAGTTGTGGATGAGTGGAACAAACTCCCGTGTACCATTATAGAAGCTAAGACGTTGTGTAGTTTTAAAAATAGGCTGGATAAATACATGAGTGGGTGAGGGTGGGCGTGAGTTGGACCTGACTAGTCTGTGCTAATAGGTCGGATGCAGTGCTCCTCCCTTAAGTGACGTGTCTGACCTCACTAGGTCAAGGCATTGGCTTAAGCCGGTAGAAGAATTGGAGCTGCCTTGCATAGGCCAGTAGGCCTGTTGTAGTGTTCCTTCTTTATGTTCAATGATATACTATTATATAGAAAGCCGCTTGTTATGCAGAGCATTTCGGGCAAGTTAGGTCAGTTTTATCCCAGGATGCGATCCACACCAGTCGACTAACACCCAGGTACCCACTTCACTGATGGGTGAACAGGGACAACAGGTGTAAGAAAACACGTCCAATGTTTTCACCCTTGCCGGGAATCGAACCCGGACACTCAGCGTGTAAAGCGAGAGCTTTGTCTAACAGGCCACGAGCTAATGAAACCCAAAGAGGGTACAGGAAAACCAGATACTAAGTATAAACCTGTAGAAAAGAAACTGAAAAAGCGTGTGACTGGAACGTGGGAATAATCATTAAATAGAACACTTGATGAGAGGATTACGATCTTGTCAGTACTAACAAGCTGGATGACCCTTTTGCCAATGGTCATGACCTGCGAAGACTGAACTAAACACTGACCCATGAGTATAGGGAGACTAGTAAATGCTGGTATACTGTGTCAATTTCTTAAAGCTTCCATCTTTTTTTTTAACTCTCCTTTTCTTTAAACTTAGACTGGGTTAATTTGTGTTACCAGGAGTCTACCTGGAGTCGACTGCGGTAGGGAGGGGGACAGGGGGTTAGCGTCCCCGTGGCCCTTTCGAAGACCAAGCCTCCCTGTGGATGAGCCTTATCAACCAAGCTATTGGTGCAAGTCACAGGCAGTCCAGCGTCTGCACCACTGCCCGGCCGATCAGGAACTGACCCGGGGAACTTATCAAGTTTACTCTTGAAGACACACAGGAGTCTGTTGGTAATCCCCTCTATGTATGACAGAAAGGTGCTGAAGTCTCGATCCCTCCGTAATTTATTAGTTATCTCTAAGTGTACTCACATCCTCCCCTACTTTTCATTGGGGGAATTTAACATTGCTTGCCAAGCCTTTGCTTCCATAAGGAGTAATTTCCGTATGAAGATCTGGGACCAGTCCCAGAAAATTTTCCAAGTGTAAATTATAATGGACCTATATTTCTCGCTTACTTTCAAAGGATTATAGTTCGAGGAACTTAAAGCTTTCCCAGTGTACAGTGAAGGTCCTCCGTTCATTTACTAGATCTACAATTTCGCCTGTCTTACAAGAGGCCGTAAGAGTACAACAATATTTCAGTTTAGAGAGATGAAATGACTTATAGATAATCATCAGTGGCTTGACACTGGGTTATCAAAGTTAGGTTCAGCAGTTACAGAAACCCATAAACACTTAAATTTAAAAATAAGCAAATCAAACAAAACGGCTGCGATAAGTCTCACAGTGACATGGCCGAGGAAACAATGCAACGTTCAAATCTGAACTCTTATTAATCATCGTGAGAGAATGGGCCGCCTGATAGTTTGTTGTGGGGTTGATTGATGTAGTAGGCAAGCTTAGGACTGGTTACAAGTACTTCTGGCAGTTTGGCAGACGCACACATGATCAAACTAAATGCAGTGGTCAGACTTATAACTTCCTTAAACACATGTGTTTCAGTGTCCACTTATTGAGGAATACAGAGACAGACAATATAATAATCTATGTGATGTGTGTGGTATTAATGCAAATGAGATACCACGCATATTTATAAGTAACAAAAGGGCGCAATACCGTGACTGGAACAATACACAAATAACCCGCGGGTTATTTGTGTATATTAATATCTTACATTTGCTTGCAAAAGATAACATAACTGTATATATAAATCTAGATATACTCTGTTAACCCTTTTGGGGCCAAGTTCCTGGGTCTTCCGTGTATCCATATGCACTACTGTCCATAGCATGGATATGAGGTACACAATAAACTAGTCACTTTGGAGGTAAAATAAAAAAATTGACTAAGCCAAGCCATCGTTAGAGGGAGAGCAAGTTCTGGTCTCATGACTGATGAATAAGACATGTATGCAACACCTGTCTTATTTGTGACGCTTTAACTGCTTTTCAATCTGATACAGAGGCGGTTATTATACTAGAGACAGTGAATACCTGATGGACGTTGCTGGGGGGGTCAACACCCCCGCTGTCCGGTCCCAGACCAGGCCTTCTGAAAGATCAAGGCCTGATCAATCAGGGTATTACTGCCGGCCGTACGCAGTCCAACATAAGAACCACAACATCTGGCACTCATGGAGCTCTCTCTTAGCGTATTCTGGGAACATCTGGCACTCATAGAGCTCTCTCTTAGCGTATTCTGGGAACATCTGGCACTCATGGAGCTCTCTCTTAGCGTATTGGGAACATTGGCACTCATGGAGCTCTCTCTTTAGCGTATTTCTGGGAACATCTGGCACTCATGGAGCTCTCTCTTAGCGCATTCTGGGAACATCTGGCACTCACGGAGCTCTCTCTTACCGTATTCTAGGAACATCTGGCACTCACGGAGCTCTCTCTTACCGTATTCTGGGAACATCTGGCGCTCACGGAGCTCTCTCTTAGCGTATTCGTCACGCCCTTAGTCTTGATGTATCTAAAGCTGAGTCATGAGGATGGAGACTTGTGTACTGTAGCCAGAGGATATATGCAGCAGTTAGAGACAGCATCATATTGGGTGCAATCCTGCAGAGGAAGAAGGTCATGCTCATGAGAACTGGAAAACGTACAGAGAAGTTTCACTGCCTCTATATACTGAAACATCTAAACTACTGAAAACACTTAATAGCCCATTTAACTGTATTCCTTGGAACGTAAGCGAGAAAGATATACCATAATTTACACCTGGAAAATTCCGGAGAGATTGGTCCCAAACCTGCACACCGAAATTACTCCATCAAAACAGGAAACTTGGCAGACGGTGCAAAGCCTTTCCAGAAAAAAAAACATGCTGGAGGTGTCGGAGTTAGTTCCCGACTTTTTAAGCTCATGCCTATCGTATACAAACGGGGAATTACCAAAGACCTCTGGTACCTTCAAGTGGGACCGTGACAAGGTCCTGAAATCAGTTCTCGATGTGGTTTGTACATGGCACTGCATGCAGCCTTCGTGACAGCTTGATTGATCAAACCTGATCCCACGGAGGCGAAGGCATGGTTTAGGACCGCCGAAGAGACGCTGACCGCCGATAACATCCTGCAGGTATCCTTCAGGTATCTTGCGGGGATCCTTCAGGCATCCGTCCATATAACATCAGGTGAACATGAGAGGCTAGCAGATCATAAGATTTACCTTCAGATTCTCGGAAAAAGAGGAATAATGATTGGTAAGCAGACAAAAGACAAAAAAATTAATATATATAATAAAATACCTTAATTTAAAGAACGGTTTCACCTATGGTGTTGTTTTGTTAAGTACATGTTGGGAAAAGGCTTTTCATATAAATGTCTTTCCTATTCCCCTTAACAAAGAATTATTCATGACACTGTACAATACACAACGTAAGTCACATATTTTAGAATACGTAACACAAGCGAGGAGTCAACAAATGTGAAAGCATATCTGGAAGCTACAGAAGATCCAGAAGTTTGCAACTAGATTAATTCCGAAACTGAAGAAGTGAAATTTAGCATCCTGGGAAAAAAAGAAGTACCAGGGGGAGACACAGGACCATTACGAAAGGGACGAACTGCTTAAAATGAGAAGAACTGGATGACAGAACGAAGGTGATTACTTGAAGGCTACTAAAGACGATTTCGGGGGTAGATATCCATGTGGCCTGTTCCCAAAACCTAGCTATGGCTGATATCAACCACGCTGGTTGGTGATATTCCCACGCAGGCCAGGCTGATTAGGAAACTACTTCAGTATGCTGAGGTCAGGGTCACTGCGGTCATAACCTGGCAAGCTCTTGGGAGTTAGGTGTGGGCTGTTACCAAGCACATTGGCGTGTTGTGTGTTTTAGAATCCTCAGGTTTAAAGTGTTTTGAAGAAGAGATTCTACTTCTCCAGGAGGAAAATAGGATGGCTGACTGAGCTTCGCATAAGAGAGTTTGGGAGCGAGTGTGAGAAGGATGTAGCTGGTAGGAAGGAATGGTCCCCAACAGTGGACAGTGGCAAGCCGCTTTAAGTGGCAAGTGGTTCACAGTTCAGGAAGAAGGAGATGAGAGGTGAGTTAATAGAGAGATGTGTATGTTGGAAATCGATTCTCTGTCGCCAAGACGAGTGTACTTCAGTGGTAGTGAGGTTGAAGGTTACCACTGATTTCCCTGCTAAATCAAGGTAAGATATTTTATATTAGGCGATTCTCGGTAAGATGTATGTAGACGTTGCATTTTTAACAGTAGACAGAAAGGTCGACACAGAGTGTGTTCTTCCTGGAGCTGGTGTTGTGACACATAGTCAGCAGGTTAGATAATATTATGGCAGGTAATGGTATAACAAGCCCATTATCTGTCTTAGTGCTGGGGGTTGGTAATGACATTGGGACAGGGCAGGAGACAGGAGCTGCTGGGATAAGTTATACAGAATCAGCCATAGAAGTAGTTAGGGTCTATGGGAGGGATTCCAGTCATATGTAGCAATCTTGCATATGAGAGGTAGTGGGCAATGAATGGATGTCTAGGGAAATTGTATAATTGCTTGGCTAGACAGGTATGTAAGGAACTTGCTATTCACATCATTGAGAATGGGACCTTTCTGGCAAAAACGTGATATGCTATGCAAGGAAATGGGGTTCACCTCTCTGCGGATGAGTGGTTGCATTATCCATTCAATATAGAGGGCAATGAGGACTTGTCTAGGAATTTTAAACTGGTAGATTATAGAAGGTATATTGGGTGTTTGTGGGAAACATCATGGCTGCGCATTAGGGGTTAAAACAGCAGTTATTACCGGGATACCTCAGGGATATGTTTATAAAGACAATATTAAAATAAAAAGTTGCTAGTAATGGCAAATCATGATCAAACAAAACAATGAGGGATAGTAAGGGGGCAACGAGTAATAGTCCCCACATTAAGGTTTACTATACAAAATAGTAGGAGTCTAAGAATATGATAGATGGGCTAAGATTTACTTGCAAGTGTAGGTAATTATAGATATTATTGATATATATAAACAGCGAACCTGGTTCAACCGGAAAGATAGAGAAATGCCTTCTGAATGCAACATACAGGGTTTATAAACTATTCCACCACTGATAGGGTCAAACAAGGAAGGGTGGTGGTGTGGCGATGGTATTTCAGAGGAAAAATTTAAATTGTCTTAGGCATGATATAAGATTAGAAACATCCCGTAACACAGAAATCTTTTGGTACAGTTTATCGGGGACGTGGACAAATTAATTTTGGGTGTGATTATAGGTCCCCAAACCTTGATAGGGAGTGCAGTAAGCTGTTATGGACGAATTCATAAGGATCTGATATGTAAATGTTGTGATAATGGGAGATTTTAACTTATTGACAAATTGATTGGAACAATATGACAGGAAATCTTGAGTCTAGTGACTTTCTTGATACGGTTCAGGATTGCTTTCTAGAATAGGTTGTGACAGAACCAACTAGAGGAAACAATCTGCTTGACTTGGTTCTTGCCAACAAAGATTCACTAATTAATAATCTTGAGGTTAATGATGAGCTTGGGGAAAGTGAACACAAATCACTTAGTTTCAATATATCATGGAATTACCCAGATAACTGCAATCAAATCTCTGTCCCAGATTTTCGCTTGGCCGACTTCATGGGACTGAAAAATTATCTGGGTGGACTAAATTGGGATGTCCTGACTATGGATCAGGTAGGTGATCTTGGTTGCCAATATGACGTTTTTCAGAGCATAGTTCTAGCTGCCCAGACAACTTTTGTTCCGAGTAGGGAAATTAGATCTAACAAAAATTATCCCAAATGGATGAACAATAGATTAAAGCATCTCACTGGTCAAAAGAGAGGCATATATAGGCGTATCAAAAGAGGGGATCGGCAGTTAAGAAATCAATATACTCAATTAAAGAGAGAAAGAAAGAAAGGAATAAGAAAAACAAAAAGGGATTATGAGGTTAAGGTCGCAAGGGATTCAAAGACTAACCCAAAAGGGTTCTTTCAGGTACACAGAAGTAAGATTAGGGACAAGATTGGCCCACTTAAGAGTAACTCTGGTCAGATCACTGACAGTGATAAGGATATGTGTGAAATTCTAAATACCTACTTCCTCTCAGTTTTCACCCAGGAAAATACTAACGATATTCCTAAAATAATAGACTATGTAGAACAGGATGATAATAAACTATGTACGATTGTGGTAACTAGTGACATGGTCCTCAGACAAATAGAGAAACTAAAACCTAACAAATCCCCGGGCCCCTGATGAACGTTTGCAAGGGTGTTAAAGGAATGTAAAGAGGAACTTAGCATCCCTTTTTGGCTAATCTTTTTAACATATCACTACAAACTGGCCCATAGTGCCTGATAAGTAGAAAATGGCAAAATTAATACCTATTTACAAGGCGGGTAACAGGCCTTGGCTTCGAACTATAGACCAATAAGTCTTACCTCCATAGTGGGAAGAATTATGGAATCAATAATTTCCGAAGCAATTCGTAGCCATCTTGAAAGGCACAGATTGATTAATGAATCTCAACACGATTTTACAAAGGGGCATTCCTGTTTTGGGCGAATTTATTAACTTTTTTCACAAAGGGGTGTTTGAGGAGGTAGACCCATGGTAATAAATATGATATTGTGTATATGCTTCAGTAAGGCTTTCGATAGAGTTCCACATCAGAGGCTATTGAGGAAACTTAAGGCGCACGGAATAGGAGGAGAAATTTTTTCCTGGGTAGAGGCATGGTTCACAAATAGACAGCAGAGAGTTTGCATAAATGGGGAGAAATCAGAATGGTGGCACGCCCACAAGCGGTGTTCCTCAGGGGTCAGTGTTGGGCCCGTTGTTCACAATTTACATAAACGACTTAAATGAGGGAATAGCGACATAAGCAAATTTGCTGATGACACCAAAATAGGCCGTCCAATTCATTCTAATGAGGACACTAGAGCACTCCAGGATGATTTGAATAGACTGATGCAATGGTCGGAGAAGTGGCAGATGCAGTTTAATGTTGACAAATACAAATTCTAAATGTTGGACAGTTAAATAACCATGCCACATATAAACTAAATAATGTATATCTTAATACTACTGATTGCGAAAAGGATTTAGGAGTTCTGGTTAGCAGTAATCTAAAACCAAGACAACAGTGCATTAGTGTTTGCAATAAAGCTAACAGAATTCTTGGCTTCATATCTAGAAGTATAAATAATAGAAGTCCTCAGGTTGTTCTTCAGCTCTATATATCCTTGGTTAGGCCTCATTTAGACTATGCTGCTCAGCTCTGGTCACCGTATTACAGAATGGAAATAAATGCTCTGGAAAACGTACAGAGGAGGATGACAAAGATGATCCCATGTATCAGAAATCTTCCCCATGAGGATAGACTGAGGGCCCTGAATCTGCACTCTCTCGAAAGGCGTAGAATTAGGAGGGATATGATCGAGGTGTATAAATGGAAAACAGGAATAAATAAAGGGGATATAAATAGCGTGCTGAAAATTTCCAGCCAAGACAGGACTCGCAGCAATGGTTTCAAGTTGGAAAAATTCAGATTCAGGAAGGATATAGGAAAGCACTGGTTTGGTAATAGAGTTGTGGATGAGTGGAACAAACTCCCGAGTACAGTTATTGAGGCTAAAACGTTGCGTAGTTTTAAAAATAGGTGAGATAAATACATGAGTGGGTGTGGGTGGGTGTGAGTTGGACCTGACTAGCTTGTGCTGCTGGGTCTGGTGCAGTGCTCCATCCTTGAGTGGAGATGACCAGACTGGGTGGTTCATTGGGCTAATCTGGGGGGGGATTCATTGGTCTAATCCCGGGGGGACATGGACCTGCTCCGCATGGGTCAGTAGGCCTGTTGCAGTGTTCCTTCTTTCTTGTGTTCTTATGTTCTTAAAACTTATCAAGTTCCACACACGTACAAGCATATTTATACCGACAGACTGTGGGAATAAGAGACACATGCACAATCAACACATTTAATGACAGAGGCGTTTTGTCACAAGTGGTGAAACCTCATCTTCAGTTCCCTTGTGAAGAGAGCTAGAAGTCTGTTAGTAATTACCTGTTAGTATAGGGAAAGGGTGTTGAAAAATATTGCTCTCTTTACACTTATTATCTCCTAGTGCACTCATTACACCTCAACTTTACACTGGTGGTATTTTGTATTGTCTGCCAAGTCTCTTGTTCTCGCATGTGCAACATCTGGATATCTTTATTGTAGACGTTTCGCCATCCAGTGGCTTTATCAATACAGATTCTAGGACATAATAGGAAGACAGTAGAACTATATACAAAAGATGAGGTAATCAGTCCCTCAGCCTTGGAGTAAGTGTTCACAGCATCGTGGTGGAGGAGAATCTGGAGCAAAGGCAAGAAGACTGGCGGTTATATAGCGTCAGTGGATAAGGATGGGCAGCAGACGAGGGCATAGTCACTGGTAGGCGGGATTCCCCAGTGGAAGTAGGTCCTTCCCAAAGAGATGGGTTAGTTGCAGCAGCCGTGAAGAAGGTCTTGTAGATGTCCTCTAAACCAAGATTCCATGATGTTGCAGTGTCTGACAAGTTGTGCAACTAACCCATCTCTTTGGGAAGGACCTACTTCCACTGGGGAATCCCGCCTACCAGTGACTATGCCCTCGTCTGCTGCCCGTCCTTATCCACTGACGCCTATATAACCGCCAGTCTTCTTGCCTTTGCTCCAGATTCTCCTCCACCACGATGCTGTGAACACTTACTCCAAGGCTGAGGGACTGATTACCTCATCTTTTGTATATAGTTCTACTGTCTTCCTATTATGTCCTAGAATCTGTATTGATAAAGCCACTGGATGGCGAAACGTCTACAATAAAGATATCCAGATGTTGCACATGTGTCTTAACTTTCATATTGTCGGTATTTTATACCTTTCTTGCACATCTCTTGTTCTCGTAGCAAGTAATTTCGGTGTGTAAATTACGAGCAAATTTCCCCAGGAATTTTCAGGAGCAAATTACAAGGTATTTTTCTCGCCTACAATCCAAGAAACACAGCTCAAGGAATTTAAGGCGTTCCCAATAATTTAGGCTCTTGACTAAATCTAGGTGGACAGAGTAGATTCTCTTTACATTCCGGGATTCGCCTGTCTTCAGAAGATCTGTTATTGTGGCGCAATATTCCAATCTAAATGGAATAAGTATCGTGACTGCTGGCAAGCTTTTTAAAGCTACTAGTCATCAAGTTTATAAACTGCCTTGCTTTAGTGATAGCAGCACTGCTATCGGCATAGGTTCCATAGACTGGTTTAAGTCCTATCTTAGCAATAAAAAACAAATTGTCAAAATCAACTAAACAGAAGGAAAACCCCTGCCGATAGAATGTGGAGTTCCCCAAGGTAGTATTCTGGGTCCCTTATTATTCCTATGCTATATTAACGACATGCCTATCAGTGTCAAGTGCAAACTCCTACTGTATGAGGATGACAGTGCTCTGTTAGTGTCAGGTAAGACCCACAAGATATAGCTAATGTAATAACAGTGGAACTGGAGTCCTGCAGGAAACGATTAGTAGACAATAAACTATCGTTACACATCTGGAAAACGGAAGCCATACTCTTAGGCACGAAAAAACTGAGAAGGGTAAATAAATTTAATGTCAGGTGTAATGGGGAACCCATCACTTCAGCTTACATAAGAACATAAGAAAGGAGGAACACAGCAGCAGGCCTGTTGGCCCATACTAGGCAGGTCCTTTAGAATCCATCCCGTACAAAAAGTTCCTCAGTAAAATATCTGGGAATCCCCTTTGACCCATGCATGTCAGGAGAACTGATCGGGAACAGTGTAGTAAGGAAAGCGAATGCCAGACTGAAGTTCCTTTACAGACAAGCATAGTGTCTACCTACTGAGGCTCGCAGGACCATACGTCTAGCCCTTATACAATGTCATACAGACTACGCTTGCTCTTCGTGGTACTCTGCCTTGACAAAAAAAAAAACTGAAAGATAAACTGCAAATCACCCAGTTTGTAACGGAATGTTTTACTTATTGAATATCATGATGTTTTAAGTGGACCACTGGAAGACCTGGAAGTAAAAAATACAGATGAATAAGAGGACCGTTAGGAAATAATTCCTGAACCGTAGATCGTAAGGTAATTAAACAGTAAATGCAGACTAAATGAAAGCTAAAAGGTAGAGCCAGGAGCTGAGTCTCAACCCTGCAAACACAAACAAATTGTTGCATGAAATCTCGAACTCTACAATAAAACTCCCCTAAATGGAGAGAAGTTTAACATTCTATAGTGTCTCTTTGTCTCTCTCAGTAACAACAAAGGGAGACTAGTGTCGTGGACTGAACAGGTAAGTTGTAGTGACCTCACACAACAGTTTTGTATCGACCTCAAACCAGTGTTGTAGTGACCTCACACAACAGTTTTGTATCGACCTCAAACCAGTGTTGTAGTGACCTCACACAACAGTTTTGTATCGACCTCAAACCAGTGTTGTAGTGACCTCACACAATAGTTTTGTATCAACCTCAAACCAGTGTTGTAGTGACCTCACACAACAGTTTTGTATCGACCTCAAACCAGTGTTGTAGTGACCTCACACAACAGTTTTGTATCGACCTCAAACCAGTGTTGTAGTGACCTCACACAACAGTTTTGTATCGACCCCAAACCAGTGTTGCAGTGACCTCACACAACAGTTTTGTATCGACCTCAAACCAGTGTTGTAGTGACCTCACACAACAGTTTTGTATCGACCTCAAACCAGTGTTGTAGTGACCTCACACAACAGTTTTTGTATCGACCTCAAACCAGTGTTGTAGTGACCTCACACAACAGTTTTGTATCGACCCCAAACCAGTGTTGTAGTGACCTCACACAACAGTTTTGTATCGACCTCAAACCAGTGTTGTAGTGACCTCGCACAACAGTTTTTGTATCGACCTCAAACCATGTTGTAGTGACCTCACACAACAGTTTTGTATCGACCTCAAACCAGTGTTGTAGTGACCTCACACAACAGTTTTGTATCGACCTCAAACCAGTGTTGTAGTGACCTCACACAACAGTTTTGTATCGACCTCAAACCAGTGTTATAGCGATCTCACAAAACAGTGTTGAATCGACCTCAAACCAGTGTTGTAGCGACCTCACACGACAGTGTTATATCGACCTCAAACCAGTGTTGTAGCAACTTTACACAACAGTGTTGTATCAACCTCAAACCAGTGTTGTAGCGACTTACACAACAGTGTTGTATCGACCTCAAACCATTAACTTCATTAACTTCACACCAGTGTTGCATAGACTAGAGTCGTAGATCGAACAGGTATAAGTTGCATGGACCTCACGCCAGTGTTGCATGGACCTCACGCCAGTGTTGCATGGACCTCACGCCAGTGTTGCATGGACCTCACGCCAGTGTTGCATGGACCTCACGCCACAGTGTTGCATGGACCTCACGCCACAGTGTTGCATGGACCTCACGCCAGTGTTGCATGGACCTCACGCCAGTGTTGCATGGACCTCACGCCACAGTGTTGCATGGACCTCTCGCCAGTGTTGCATGGACCTCACGCCACAGTGTTGCATGGACCTCTCGCCAGTGTAGCATGGCCTCACCCCACAGTGTTGCATGAACCTCACGCCAGTGTTGCATGGACCTCAAGCCAGTGTTGCATGAACCTCACGCCAGTGTTGCATGGACCTCACGCCAGTGTTGCATGGACCTCACGCCACAGTGTTGCATGGACCTCATGCCAGTGTTGCATGGACCTCACGCCAGTGTTGCATGGACCTCACGCCAGTGTTGCATGGACCTCACGCCAGTGTTGCATGAACCTCACGCCAGTGTTGCATGAACCTCACGCCAGTGTTGCATGAACCTCACGCCAGTGTTGCATGAACCTCACGCCAGTGTTGCATGAACCTCACGCCAGTGTTGCATGGACCTCACGCCAGTGTTGCATGGACCTCACGCCAGTGTTGCATGGACCTCACGCCAGTGTTCCATGGACCTCACGCCAGTGTTGCATGGACCTCACGCCAGTGTTGCATGGACCTCACGCCAGTGTTGCATGAACCTCACGCCAGTGTTGCATGGACCTCACGCCAGTGTTGCATGGACCTCACGCCAGTGTTGCATGAACCTCACGCCAGTGTTGCATGGACCTCACGCCAGTGTTGCATGGACTTCACGCCAGTGTTGCATGGACCTCACGCCAGTGTTGCATGAACCTCACGCCAGTGTTGCATGGACCTCACGCCAGTGTTGCATGAACCTCACGCCAGTGTTACATGGACCTCACGCCAGTGTTGCATGGACGTCACGCCAGTGTTGCATGGACCTCACGCCAGTGTTGCATGGACCTCACGTCAGTGTTGCATGGACCTCATGCCAGTGTTGCATGGACCTCACGCCAGTGTTGCATGGACCTCACGCCAGTGTTGCATGAACCTCACGCCAGTGTTGCATGGACCTCACGCCAGTGTTGCATGAATCTCACGCCAGTGTTGCATCGACCTCACGCCAGTGTTGCATGAACCTCACGCCAGTGTTGCATGAACCTCACGCCAGTGTTGCATGAACCTCACGCCAGTGTTGCATGGACCTCACGCCAGTGTTGCATGGACCTCACGCCACAGTGTTGCATGGCCCTCTCGCCAGTGTTGCATGGACCTCACCCCACAGTGGTGCATGACCCTCACGCCAGTGTTGCATGGACCTCACGCCAGTGTTGCATGAACCTCACGCCAGTGTTGCATGGACCTCACGCCAGTGTTGCATGGACCTCACGCCAGTGTTTCATGGACCTCACGCCAGTGTTGCATGAACCTCACGCCAGTGTTGCATGGACCTCACGCCAGTTTTGCATGGACCTCACGCCAGTTTTGCATGGACCTCACGTCAGTGTTGCATGAACCTCACGCCAGTGTTGCATGGACCTCACGCAAGTGTTGCATAGACCTCACGCCAGTGTTGCATGAACCTCACGCCAGTGATGCATGGACCTCACGCTACAGTGTTGCATGGACCTCACGGCAGTGTTGCATGGACCTCACGCCAGTGTTGCATGAGCCTCACGCCAGTGTTGCATGAAACTCACGCCAGTGTTGCATGGACCTCACGCCAGTGTTGCATGGACCTCACGCCACAGTGTTGCATGGACTTCATGCCAGTGTTGCATGGACCTCACGCCAGTGTTACATGGACCTCACGCCACAGTGTTGCATGGACCTCACGCCAGTGTTGCATGGACCTCACGCCACAGTGTTGCATGGACCTCACGCCAGTGTTGCATGGACTTCATGCCAGTGTTGCATGGACCTCACGCCAGTGTTGCATGGACCTCACGCCAGTGTTGCATGAACCTCACGCCAGTGTTGCATGGACCTCACGCCAGTGTTGCATGGACCTCACGCCACAGTGTTGCATGAACCTCACGCCAGTGTTGCATGGACCTCACGCCAGTGTTGCATGGACCTCAAGCCACAGTGTTGCATGGACCTCACGCCAGTGTTGCATGGACCTCACGCCAGTGTTGCATGGATCTCACGCCAGTGTTGCATGGACCTCACGCCAGTGTTGCATGGACCTCACGCCAGTGTTGCATGGACCTCACGCCACAGTGTTGCATGAACCTCACGCCACAGTGTTGCATGAACCTCACGCCACAGTGTTGCATGAACCTCACGCCACAGTGTTGCATGAACCTCACGCCACAGTGTTGCATGAACCTCACGCCAGTGTTGCATGGACCTCACGCCACAGTGTTGCATGGACCTCACGCCAGTGTTGCATGGACCTCACGCCACAGTGTTGTATGGACCTCACGCCACAGTGTTGCATGGACCTTACGCCAGTGTTGCATGGACCTCACGCCAGTGTTGCATGGACCTCACGCCACAGTGTTGCATGGACCTCACGCCAGTGTTACATGGACCTCACGCCAGTGTTACATGGACCTCACGCCAGTGTTGCATGGACCTCACGCCAAAGTGTTGCATGGACCTCACGCCACAGTGTTACATGGACCTCACGCCAGTGTTGCATGGACCTCACGCCACAGTGTTGCATGGACCTCACGCCACAGTGTTACATGGACCTCACGCCACTGTTGCATGGACCTCACGCCACTGTTGCATGGACCTCACGCCAGTGTTACATGGACCTCACGCCAGTGTTGCATGGACCTCACGCCACAGTGTTGCATGGACCTCACGCCACAGTGTTACATGGACCTCACGCCACTGTTGCATGGACCTCACGCCACAGTGTTACATGAACCTCACGCCACAGTGTTGCATGGACCTCACGCCACAGTGTTACATGGATCTCACGCCACAGTGTTGCATGGACCTCCCGCCAGTGTTGCGCCACCTTCTACAACTAACCATGTCGTACTGTTTAAATACATATAATTTGCTACCACTCTATGACACTCTCGAGTTTATTACATGCTAAATTTATTACAGCTTGTTTATTACACGTTAAATTTATAAAGCAAACTATATCTGTTAAGTTATTCAACATATTAAAGATATTCCGTTGTTGAAAATTATTAAAATTACAATTGTTGACAACTTTCTGTTGTCATGACTATGTCATTCTCACAGTACGTCAATCATAGCCACAAATTAAGTAAAACTATCCAGAATATCTTTTTTCACATTCCATAATCCGTATCAATATATCGCTTCGTGTCATCAGTCGTGTCGGCAAATTTAGACGGAAGTGTAAATAACCTCTCCTTTTATTCCGAAGGAGATGCAATTTACACCTGTCACCAGGTTATGGTGACCCAGGATCTGGAGGAAGGTCGAAGTAACACCTGGAACATCTACACACTAAATCTGCTCGACCTGCGAAATGAAGCTGTGCCAGAAACGTTCCAGTAGTGATTATTGTGGCAATTTTCATACATCTTAAACAATGACTAGAGTCTTGATAACGAGTGGAGTCAGGTCATGCGATCACCATCACTACCATCACCATTAACATGTTTCTTCATTTTTCACCTTCCTTTTTACTCTCTCTCTCTTTCGTCCTTCATACATTCATCATCGCTTCATTGTTCTTCAATATAAATAAATTAAATAAATAAATATAAATATTATATATATATATAAATATAATATAAATATATATATATATATAATATATATATATATTTTAATATATATATATATATATATAATATATATATATATAAATATATATATATATATATATAATATATATATATATTATATATATAAATATATAATATATATATATAATAATATATATAATATATAATAAATAATATATATATATATATATATATAATCCCGGCTGCATTACCCCTTTCATTTACCTACTGCCTCACGAACTCCCCCCACACCTCACAACTGGCCCTTCCTCACTCCTACAAGATGTTATTCCTCCTTGCCCTATACACGAAATCACAGCTTCCCTATCTTCATCAACATTTAACAATTCCTCAAAATATTCCCTCCATCTTCCCAATACCTCTAACTCTCCATTTAATAAATCTCCTCTCCTTATTTTTAACTGACAAATCCATTTGTTCTCTAGGCTTCCTTAACTTGTTAATCTCACTCCAAAACTTTTTCTTATTTTCAACAAAATTTGTTGATAACATCTCACCCACTCTCTCATTTGCTCTCTTTTTACATTGCTTCACCACTCTCTTAACCTCTCTCTTTTTCTCCATATACTCTTCCCTCCTTGCATCACTTCTACTTTGTGAAAACCTCTCATATGCTAACTTTTCTCCCTTACTACTCTCTTTACATCATCATTCCACCAATCGCTCCTCTTCCCTCCCGCACCCACTTTCCTGAAAACCACAAACTTCTGCTGAACACTCTAACACTACATTTTTAAACCTACCCCATACCTCTTCGACCCCATTGCCTATGCCCTATGCTCTCATTAGCCCATCTATCCTCCAATAGCTGTTTATATCTTTCCCAAACTGCCTCCTCTTTTAGTTTATAAACCTTCACCTCTCTCTTCCCTGATGCTTCTATTCTCCTTGTATCCCATCTACCTTTTACTCTCAGTGTAGCTACAACTAGAAAGTGATCTGATATATCTGTGGCCCCTCTATAAACATGTACATCCTGAAGTCTACTCAACAGTCTTTTATCTACCAATACATAATCCAACAAACTACTGTCATTTCGCCCTACATCATATCTTGTATACTTGTTTATCCTCTTTTTCTTAAAAAATAGTATTACCTATAACTAAACCCCTTTCTATACAAAGTTCAATCAAAGGGCTCCCATTATCATTTACACCTGGCACCCCAAACTTACCTACCACCCCCTCTCTAAAAGTTTCTCCTACTTTAGCATTCAGGTCCCTACCACAATTACTCTCTCACTTGGTTCAAGGCTCCTATACATTCACTTAACATCTCCCAAAATCTCTCTCTCCCCTCTGCATTCCTCTCTTCTCCAGGTACATACACGCTTATTATGACCCACTTCTCGCATCCAACCTTTACTTTAATCCACATAATTCTTGCATTTACACATTCATATTCTCTTTTCTCCTTCCATAACTGATCATTCAACATTACTGCTACCCCTTCCCTTTGCTCTAACTCTCTCAGATACTCCAAATTTAATCCCATTTATTTCCCCCCACCGAAACTACCTTACCCCCTTCAGCTTTGTTTCGCTTAGGGCCAGGACATCCAACTTCTTTTCATTCATAACATCAGCAATCATCTGTTTCTTGTCATCTGCACTACATCCATGCACATTCAAACATCCCAGTTTTTATAAAGTTTTTCTTCTTCTCTTTTTTAGTAAATCTCTACAGGAGAAAGGGGTTACTAGCCCATTGCTCCCGGCATTTTAGTCGCCTCATACGACACGCATGGCTTACGGAGGAAAGATTCTTTTCCACTTCCCCATGGACAATAGAAGAAATAAAGAAGAACAAGAGCTATGTAGAAAAAAGGAGAAAAACCTAGATGTATGTATATATATATGCATGTGCATGTCTGTGAAGTGTGACCAAGTGAAAGTAGGAGTAGCAAGATATCCCTGTTAACTAGTGTGTTTATGAGACAGAAAAAGAAACCAGCAATCCTACCATCATGCAAAACAGTTACAGGTTTCTGTTTCACAGTCATCTGGCAGGACGGTAGTACTTCCCTGGGTGGTTGCTGTCTACCAACCTACTACCTATATTATATATTAATATATATATATATATATATATATATATATATATATATATATATATATATATATGTGTGTGTGTGTGTGTGTGTGTGTGTGTGGTGTGTGTTTGTGTGGGGAACTGGACTGGGGACCCTCATCCTCATAGAAAAGAATAAACTTCAAGGAAAACTCGAGATTCTCCCCAGAGCGTTTGAATACTGTCTTCTCTTACCACCCCCTATATTCTATATTCTATGTGGACTTCATTTAACGACAAAGTACATCAACAAAAATACAAAAGGAAGCTGAACAACATAAATAATATCTCAGAGCATACAATTCAAATACTTGATCTAGAGATCTAGAGAGTGTACAGAGAATCTTTACTGCACGTATAAGTTCTGTCAAGCACCTTAACTACTGGGAACGCTTGGAAGCACTTGACTTGCACTCGTTGGAACGCAGGAGAGAAAGATATATCATAATCTACACTTGGAAAATCCTGAAAGGAATGGTCCCGAATCTGCACACACAAATCACCCCCTACGAAAGTAAAAGACTGGGCAGGCGATGCAAAATACCCCCAATTAAAAGTAGGGGCGCCATTGGTACACTAAGAGAAAATACCATAAGTGTCCCGGGCCCAAGACTGTTCAACAGCCTCTCACCAAGCATAAGGGGAATTATCAATAAACCCCTGGCTGCCTTCAAGAGAGAGCTGGACAGATACCTAAAGTCAGTGCCGGATCAGCCGGGCTGTGGTTCGAACGTTGGACTACGTGCAGCCAGCAGTAACAGCCTGGTTGATCAGGCCCTGATCCACCGGGAGGCCTGGTCGTGGACCAGGCCGCGGGGGCGTTGATCCCCGGAATAACCTCCAGGTAGACTCCAGGTAGGTAGCTCCCCGGCATTAGGCCGTGTGCCCAGAATGGTGCAGGCATTTTCCCTCTGGATAGCAACACTGAGTTTTGAAAGAGGAAGCTGGCAGCTCTGTGATCCTTGGTTTTTGTGATGAGCTTCTCTGAGGAACTTTAGAGCACACTTGCCATGCTCCAAGGGTCTCTGACCCTACTGGGATGAATTTATAGCAAGGGGGCAGGTCTTCATATTTGTGGATCTTCTGGGACTCCTTGTAACTGGCGGCTCCATCCCCTTCAGCTTAAGAGTATGGCAAGTAGGTGTCTGCCAATGTGGCGGCACAGGTGTAGTCCCAGGTAATCTGCTTACCATCATTCCAAGGTAGCAGACCTCAGTATTTGGGGATCCTGTTGAGCTGGGCAACGGGCTGTATCGAGATTTCTCTTGATGTCATTGACCTCCTCATGTCTAGCGTACTTCCCTTCTGATGAATGACACGCGAGACCATGAAGTCCGAATTGATTAGCCGACGCCTTGCCACAAATACACCTATGTTCGGTGACTATGAGGGTGGCTAGGCGGAGAGCAACACCAATCCGAATGGCCTGTGGGTCGAATCGAGTGCCCAGGGATGAATTGGGAACAGCTAAAAGGAAATCTCCTGAATGTGGTGCCTTAACCGCTAGGAGAGGAGCTTTCTCCTTTCCTTGTGTTGGCAATTTTTTTCCTGATCGGTTTGTCCCAGTGGCATTGTTTGTGCTCTTTGGGAGGAGCTGGTCTGCTTGAGGAGTCTGAAACGGTGTCCTACCACGTGGTTGCTTCAATCAACCTGGGGTCTTGAGCTCCTACCACACATCTCAAGCGTTCGGGGACAATCTCCTTTACTAGTCCACTGGATATACCTTTGATATACCTTTGAAGAATTTCGAAAGTATATCTACTCTCTGAGCCAGCCATGGGCCCAAAGGTCGTATGGTGCTTGCCTGGTCAACCAGGCTGTTGCTGCTAGAGGCCTGCTGCCCCACATATCCATCACAGCCTGGTTGATCTGGCACCTGGTGAAGATACTTGTCTAGTTTCCTCTTGAAGGCTTCAACACTTGTTCCAGCAGTGTTTCTAATATCTTCTGGAAAGATGTTGAAAAGTCTGGGACCCCGGATGTTGATACCATGTTCCCTTATTGTCCCCACCGCACCCCTGCTCCTCACTGGGTTTATTTTACACTTCCTCCCATATCTCTCACTCCAGTATGTTGTTATGGCAGTGAACAGATTTGGGACCAGCCCTCGAGTACTTTCCAGGTATATATTATCATGTATCTCTCTCTCCTCCGCTCCAATAAGTACATGTTCAAGACTTGCAGGCGTTCCCAGTAGTTCAGGTGCTTTACTGGCTCAATTTGAGCAGTAAACGATCTCTGTATTTGTTCCATCTCCGATATTTCTCCTGCCCTGAACGGGGCCGTCAGCACTGAGCAATATTCTAAGTGAGGGAGCACTAGGGATTTGAAGAGTGTCACCATCGGCATTATTTCCCTTGTTTTGAAAGTTCTCAATACCCACTTAGTCATTTTCCTGGCTGTCGTGATCTTTGTCTTGTTATGGTCTTTAAAAGAAAGGCCCGCTGACATAATTATTCCTAGGTCTTTTACGTGTTCCTTACGTTCTATTTGGTGACCCTCTTGAGTTTTGTATATAGTGCTCCTTTTGAGTTCTTCATTCTTTCCATACCTAAGCAGCTGGAATTTATCACCATTGAATGTCATGTTGTTCTCCACTGCCCACTGGAAAACCCTGTTTATGTCTTCCTGTACTTTTTCAGTGTCCTCTACCGTACTGACTTTCATGCTTATTTTAGTGTCATCTGCAAATGATGATACAAAAGTGTGCCGGGTGTTTTTGTCTATGTCTGCTATGAGGATGAGGAACAGCAGAAGTGCCAGGACAGTGCCTTGGAGCACTGAGCTTTTGACCTCACTGATGCTGGATCTTGCCCTGTTCACTACTACTTTTTGTGTTCTGTGTGTTAGGAAACCGAAGATCCATCTGCCTACCTTCCCCGTAATGCCCATGGCCTTCATTTTGTGCGCTATCACTCCATGATCGCATTTGTCAAACGCCTTTGCAAAAATCTGTGTAAATCACATCTGCGTTTTGGTCGTCTTCCAGTGCCTCCGTAATTCTGTCATAATGGTTCAGCAGCTGTGACAGACATGATCGTCATGCTCTAAAACCATGCTGGTTCGGGTTATGTTGGTTGTGCTGCTCCATGAAATTTGTAATCTGCCGTCTCATCACCCTTTCGAAGATTTTTATGATGTGAGAGGTTAGGGCTACTGGTCTGTAATTTTTAGCTAGTGCTCTACTACCTCCCTTATGCAAAGGAGCTATGTCTGCACTCTTTAAGGCCTCCGGTATTTCACCTAGATCTAAGCTCTTTTTCCAAAGAATACTGAGGGCTCGTGCTAGTGGTACTTTGCACTTCTTTATAAATAGAGCATTCCAAACACAAGGCCAAACGAGGACAGAAATGCAAATAAAGCAACCTTCGTTGCCTTGCACACCCCTATACTTCCCAGTCACACTGGGAGAGTTGCTTGATCCCATTGCTGATCTTCTAGTGACCGATTCAGTCACTGATTCGAAAGTACTACCGAGGACGGTCAAGATTACCAGGCAGCCCTCTAGCCCACTCGGCCACACAAATGCCACATAGACTGGGCAGCCTGGTTCACAAGCCATGTTTCTTTTCCAGCCCGGGCACGTCAGTGAGCCTCAAAGCATGGATTTAAGCTATTTCAATCTCCTCCTGTATGTTCTGACCTCTCAAGCGATTTTTATTTCAATGCACCACGCAGAAACAAGCGGGTATATACAAAGGAAGATCGCAGTCAGCAGGATTCGAAACTACTACTGAGAATGGTTCAGATTCTCAGGCAGCGCTCTAGTCCACTCGGCCATACAAATGCCACGACTGGGCAACCTGGTTCACAAGCCATGATTGATATAAAAATCGCTTGAGAGGTCAGAACATACAGGAGGAGATTGAAATAGCTTGAATCCATGCTTGAGGCTCACTGACGTGCCCGGGCTGGGAAAGAAACATGGTTGTGAACCAGGCTGCCCAGTCTGTGTGGCATTTGTGTGGCCGAGTGGACTAGAGCGCTGCCTGAGAATCTTGACCGTCCCCAGTAGTAGTTTCGAATCCTGCTGACTGCGATCTTTCTTTGTATATACCCGCTTGTTTCTACATGGTGCATTGATATATACATGCATATATATATATTTATTTATTTGTGCGTATGTACTCACCTAATTGTGGTTGCAGGGGTCGAGACTCAGCTCCTGGCCCCGCCTGTTAACTGGTCGTTACTAGATCCTCTCTCTCCCTGTTCCTTGAGCTTTATCATATCTCGTCTTAAAACTATGTATGGTTCCTGCCTCCATTACATCACTTGCCAGACTATTCCACTTCATGACAACAATATGACTTAAGAAATACTTCCTAACATCCCTTTGACTCATCTGAGTTCTCGATTTACAATTGTGACCCCTTGTTTCTGTCCCCTCTCTCGAACATCCTGTCTCTGTCCACCTTATCTATTCCTCGCAGTATTTTGTATGTCGTTATCATGTCTCCCCTAACCCTCCTGTCCTCTAGTGTCGTCAGGCCGATTTCCCTTGACCTTTCTTCATAGGACATTCCCCTTAGCTCTGGAACTAACCTTGTTGCAAACCTTTGCACTTTCTCTAATTTCTTGACGTGCTTCACCAGGTGTGGGTTCCAAACTGGTGCTGCATACTCCAGTATGGGCCTGATGTACACGGCGTACAGTGTCTTGAACGATTCGTTACTGAGGTATCGGAACGCTATTCTCAGGTTTGCCAGGCGCCCATATGCTGCAGCAGTTATCTGGTTGTGTGCTTCCGGGGACGTGCTCAGAATTATACTCACCCCAAGATCTTTCTCCTTGAGTTAGCGTTGCAGTATTTGGCCACCTAGCCTATACTGTCTGCGGTCTTCTTTGCCCTTCCCCGATCTTCATGACTTTGCATTTGGCGGGGTTAAATTCGAGGAGCCAGTTGCTGGACCAGGCTTGTATCCTGTCCAGGTCTCTTTGTAGTCCTGCCTGATCCTCATCTGATTTGATTCTCCTCATTAACTTCACATCATCTGCAAACAAGGACACTTCTGAGTCTATCCCTTCCATCATGTCATTCACATATACCAAAAATAGCACTGGCCCTAGCACGGGTCAGTATTAACCAACATGTGGAATCTTAGTGCGGAGGTATCAGCAGCTTTCTAAGTCAGACTGCAGCAGCATGTAGTGTGTTGAGGTGACAGCAGCTGGTTAATGCCTGAAGCAGACTGCAGTGGCATGTAGTGTGTTGAGGTGGCTGCAGCTGGTTCCTACCTATAGCAAACTGCAGTAGCATATAGCATGTTGAGGTGGAAGCAGCTGGTTCCTGCCTAGAGCAAACTGCAGAGGCATGTAGAGTGTAGAAGGAGGCAGCAGCTGGTTCCTGCCTGGAGCAGGCTGCAGCAGTAGTGTCTCGCGTGCTTAACAATATTGATCCTGCAACTAGTCCAACAACGTGGTATGTTGAACTGACCTTAACAGATCCTCAGCTGAGTTCATATAGGCGTCCGTGAATTAGAATCCCTTAAGACATACTATATCCAGTATAAGAGGCGCACTAACAAGAAACAATGTCATAATTAGAGCAGGTATGAGAGGACGACCTTTCCCGACCAACCTTACTCAACCCACCTGACCAGCCCACACCCCTACACACCTCGGCACATCACCTACTCTCCACCACCACAACACCACACACCCCAACCCATAACCTACCTCACACCCCAGCCCATAACCTACCTCACACCCCAGCCCATAACCTACCTCATACCCCAGCACATAACCTACCTCACACCCCAGCCCATAACCTACCTCACACCCCAGCCCATAACCTACCTCATACCCCAGCACATAACCTACCTCACACCCCAGCCCATAACCTACCTCACACCCCAGCCCATAACCTACCTCATACCCCAGCACATAACCTACCTCACACCCCAGCCATAACCTACCTCACACCCCAGCACATAACCTACCTCACACCCCAGCCCATAACCTACCTCACACCCCAGCCCATAACCTACCTCACACCCCAGCACATAACCTACCTCACACCCCAGCACATAACCTACCTCACACCCCAGCACATAACCTACCTCACACCCCAGCACATAACCTACCTCACACCCCAGCACATAACCTACCTCACACCCCAGCACATAACCTACCTCACACCCCAGCACATATGATTGAGGTGTATAAATGGAAGACAGGAATAAATAAAGGGGATGTAAATAGTGTGCTGAAAATATCTAGCCTAGACAGGACTCGCAGCAATGGTTTTAAGTTGGAAAAATTCAGATTCAGGAAGGATATAGGAAAGTACTGGTTTGGTAATAGAGTTGTGGATGAGTGGAACAAACTCCCAAGTACCGTTATAGAGGCCAGAACGTTGTGTAGCTTTAAAAATAGGTTGGATAAATACATGAGTAGATGTGGGTGGGTGTGAGTTAGACCTGATAGCTTGTGCTAACAGGTCGGTTGCCGTGTTCCTCCCTTAAGTCAATGTGACCTGACCTGACTAGGTTGGGTGCATTGGCTTAAGCCGGTAGGAGACTTGGACCTGCCTCGCATGGGCCAGTAGGCCTTCTGCAGTGTTCCTTCGTTCTTATGTTCTTATGTTCTTACCTCACACCCCAGCACATAACCTACCTCACACCCCAGCACATAACCTACCTCACACCCAGCACATAACCTACCTCACACCCCAGCACATAACCTACCTCACACCCCAGCACATAACCTACCTCACACCCCAGCACATAACCTACCTCACACCCCAGCACATCACCTATCTCACATCCCCACAACACCACACCTCAGCACATCACCTGGCTCACACCCCCACAACACCACACACCCCAGCACATAACCTACCTCACACCCCCACAACACCACACACCCCAGCACATCACCTGCCTCACACCCCCACAACACCACACACCCCAGCATATCACCTGACTCACACCCCCACAACACCACACACCCCAGCACATCAACTGCCTCGCACCCCCACTCACCCCACACCCCAGCACATCACCTGGCTCACACCCCCACAACACCACACACCCCAGCACATCACCTGCCTCGCACCCCCACTCACCCCACACCCCAGCACATTACCTACTTCACAACATCACTGTGTCATCCACTGAGGACACTGTGAATATCCAAGCGGATATAAAGCAAGCCTTCAAATGGGCCTCGGAAAACAATATGAAATACAACGAGGAAAATTTTTAATTACTCCGCTATAGGAAACTTGAGGAAATAAAAACTATATCGGAGTATAAAACAAATTCTAACCACACAACAGAGCGAAAAACTGATTTGAAGGACCTGGGAGTGATAATGTCAGTGTCTCAATTTCAAAGATCACAACAATGTCTCTACCACATCTGCTAGGAAAATGATAGGATGGATAATGAGATCCTTCAAAAATAGGGACGCCAAGTCAGTGATGACTTTAGATCACTTGTTCTCTCTAGGCTGGATTACTGCTGTACACTAACGACCCCATTCAAGACAGTCGAAACTGCAGATTTGGAGAATATACAGAGAACTTTCACTACACGTGTAAGTACAATCAAGCACCTAAATTACTAAGAACATTTTTAGTCCCTCGACCTGTACTCCTTGGAACGCAGGCGAGATAGATACTATCATAATTTACACCTGGAAATTCCTAGAGGGACTAGTCCCAAATCTGCACACGGAAATCACTCCATACGAAAGCAAAAACTAGGCAGACGGTGCAACATTCCCACAGTAATAAGCAGGGGCGCCGTGAGATTGGATTGAATAATAAATATTTTATAATTATGTAAAAACGATGAAGTTAGAATTTCAGCATATTTTGCATATTAGAAACTTCTGCGTCTCCATAGTTACTGGGCACATTTAATTCCTATTGTGGCTGAGAGATGGCTCTTGGATCAAGAGCAGAGAGTCGAGCAGGCTCCCTCATGCCTTCACTAACGATTTCTGAGGGACATCCTTGAATAGGACAGGCAGCAGCGCAACGGCAGGTGATGTAATCATTCTATTTATTTCCCTTGATAGAAGAGAAAATCAAGGCAGGGTGAAGCCTAACTGTCATGTCTCATGGTGTTCGAACACCTTTGACAAAGTTTTAGTCTTATGTGGGTAGACTTTACTTTTTGATTAAACATATATTTCTACATATGTATACCATATACATATGTATATGGCATAGCTACGGCAATCTGACATTGCCGTGGCTTATGCACTTCCAACACATTATTTAATTAATACTTTTCTCACACTTTCTTGGGTTATACGATCGGTATAAATTTATTTCACTGTCCCTAAATGTATATTAATTCAAGGTAGTTTTGATATCTTCCGAGCAGTGTTTGCTTATTAGGATGTAGACTACGTAATATTTCATTTATGACATTCCCGGCTCCGCCTATTTAGGTTGTTTCCCTAGGCCTATATCTTTCCTGAAGGCGATCTCCTACACTATGACACCAGTCTGAATATTTTAAATATACTGCCAAATATATATTTCTCTGTTTAATCATTAATTACTGTCAAACAGATGCACTATTGGTACTGTCTAGTGTATACTTTACTAGGATAGTGATGCCTAGCAGATACCTCCCTAAAACTATTCTGTTAATGATACTTATAAACCTACGATAATGATGGCACTAGTATATATAGATATATATATTACTTTAACTTGTTCTTAGTGTCACTTAACCCAGCTGGTCACTGATCACTGCCAGTCATAGCGTGGCAGACAGAGTCACTTCCCCCACTGGGCCACTGAGTACTGCTGCTGCCACAGTTTTAACCAGTATTACTTCCTTATGGGCCTTTGACTTGTGTTATTAATTTCTTCCCCATAATATCATGGACATAGGAAGTGTATTTATTCTATATTTACATACTTGTTGTATATCCCAGTGGATACCAGGTGCACCGTCCAGGTAGTGTGGTTGTCACACTACCCTCCTACACTTTCCTTACCACACATCAAATATACACAAACTTCCTCCTTGCAGAGATAACTGGGGTTTAATCGACGGATCTCTGTACATAATACATTCATATTGATACTTTATCCATGAAACGTTAGTGAATTATACGCTGATGTTAAGTAATTTACTGTATATTTAATATATATTTTGGAGTGTGAGCAAGGTAATATTTATGAAGGGAGTCAGGGACACCGGCAGGCAGGACTTGAGTCCTGGAGATGGGAAGTACAATGTCTGCACTCTGAAGGAAGGATGTTAATGTTGCAGTTTTATAACTGTAATATGAATATGTATGTAATATGAAGTTCAACGATGAGAAATTTCAATTACTCAGATATGGTAAACATGAGGAAATTAAATCTTCATCAGAGTACAAAACAAATTCTGGCCACAAAATAGAGCGAAACACCAACGTCAAAGACCTGGGAGTGATTATGTCGGAGGATCTCACCTTCAAGGACCATAACATTGTATCAATCGCATCTGCTAGAAAAATGACAGGATGGATAATGAGAACCTTCAAAACTAGGGAGGCCAAGCCCATGATGACACTCTTCAGGTCACTTGTTCTATCTAGGCTGGAATATTGCTGCACTCTAACAGCACCTTTCAAGGCAGGTGAAATTGCCGACCTAGAAAATGTACAGAGAACTTTCACGGCGCGCATAACGGAGATAAAACCCTCAATTACTGGGAGCGCTTGAGGTTTCTAAACCTGTATTCCCTGGAACGCAGGAGGGAGAGATACATGATTATATACACCTGGAAAATCCTAGAGGGACTAGTACCGAACTTGCACACGAAAATCACTCACTACGAAAGCAAAAGACTTGGCAGACGATGCACCATCCCCCCAATGAAAAGCAGGGGTGTCACTAGCACGTTAAGAGACCATACAATAAGTGTCAGGGGACCGAGACTGTTCAACTGCCCCCCAGCACACATAAGGGGGATTACCAACAGACCCCTGGCAGTCTTCAAGCTGGCACTGGACAAGCACCTAAAGTCAGTTCCTGATCAGCCGGGCTGTGGCTCGTACGTTGGTTTGCGTGCAGCCAGCAGCAACAGCCTGGTTGATCAGGCGCTGATCCACCAGGAGGCCTGGTCACAGACCGGGCCGCGGGGGCGTTGACCCCCGAAACTCTCTCCAGGTAAACTCCAGGTAAGCATGCCTCTGGCAAGGGTAATGAAGTGAATGATGATGAAAGTTTTTCTTTTTCGGGCCACCCTGCCTTGGTGGGAGACGGCCGATGTGTTAATAATATAATAATAATAAAATATTATCTAACACGTTAATGACGAATGAATAGTTACCATCTTGTTAGGTAAGACACATAAGCAACCTGTAGGTATTTTACACCATTTTAATATTCAGTTGCCATCTTCCTTCCGTAAGCTTCTCAATAGGGCATCTTTACACATTTAGATTTACCTACTGATATAATGTGATCTTCTAATATTCACTGTAACTACCACCGTTTCTGATCATTGCAAAATGTATATTTAACTTGTCAATTAATATTTACAAGTGTTTATCTGTTCTTTTATAGATTTGCATATTTTAATAAAGTTAAACTTCGAGTGATGCTTTATACAATGTGTTGACGACCTATAACTTTATCATACATATATACTTGCTTTAATTAACTATTAAATATACAGTTTGTTTTTATAAACATTTTAGTTAAACTTTAGCTCCTGAAATTAGTTTATTTACTGTTTAACGACTCTTTTTTTATTATTTTATTTTATTTATTAATTGACTTTAAGCTGCAGCTGATATCCTAGAAATATTAATTTCCGTGAACCAATCTTCGAATACTTTCATTTACTTTGACGTTCGATGATGTTTTATTACTACCAACTCATAGACCCACGTCTGAAGGCAACATTCTCTGATCAAATACTATCAATAATCTACTCCCGCACTAAATGGGACCTTATCCCTGATCGGACAGACAATTTAAAGTTGAGTATGTAATAATCGGAACTAGAGGAAGCACTGGAAGTATATATTTGGCCCACATGCTGATTGTACATAAATGGTTCAAAGAACAGACAAGTTAATAAACTAGATACATGTACAATACGTTTCCTTAACAAAGATACCCAAGTGTTGAACGTGTGTTAAATTTATTAACTTGTCGGTTCTCTGAACCATTTATCTACATTCCTGTCAGACACAGCAACATCTTGGGATCTTGATACAGGGAATTCTACGCTTACCTAACCTCTAGGCATGACCTACTTCTACCTGGGGATTTGTCCAAAGTGACACCACCTACGACTGTTTCACTTCATCTGTATACAGAATATAGGCCCCTTCACGCATATGCCGTATTCTTCTCAAGATTGATGGGCTGATTACATCGACTCCAGGCTGAGGGACTGATTACCTCAATCATCACGGCCCTCTCTAACGAAGAACTCAAGTCATCCATCGAGGACCAGAATGTCTGCGCCTCCGTGGACACCAAGAAAATACCTAACGCCTCCTTTATGCCTATTAAGGTCACCTTTATGGACATTGCTATGGCTGCCCAAGCTCTATCTGACGGACTGGCCATTTCCTACTACTTTATACACCTTAGCCACATTGAGCCTGAACGCTTTAAACACATCTCTCCCTGCTGAACCTGTTATTCCTACAACCACACCACCGACTGCTACATCAAGGACAAGAAGATTTTTTCAAATTGCGGGAACGATGGACGAGACTACAGATCCTGTATCACCACTACTGCTTCTGCTTGCCTTAACTGCAAGAGTAATCACCATACTCTCGTAGCTACATGTCCGGTAAGACAGGAAATCTTGTCCAAGAAGATCAAAGAAGACCTGAAGAAGACCACCGTTAATTCTTCAACATATGCTGCCATAACGAAACTACAGACTAACACCATCAGGATTCTGCAGGCCACACGACAGACGTCTCTATCGAACAACTTACCCTCTCCACTTCCTGACAGTGCTCCCTCCAAACTGCTGTACTGCATGGTGTGTGCACACCCTGCAAATGCAGCAAACCTTGGAACATCTAACTCTACTATCAACGAACCCTTCCGACTAAACATCATTCCTACCTTCAATTTCTCAGATTCCACACCTTCAGCAGACGTTCCAAGATTATTCCTAACGTTGTGAACTTCGCGGCACCTGCAGACCTGTCTCCTTCCTCTGCCCAAGCAACTATTCCTGAAACTTCTCCTACTGCTTCCATCGTCAACAGCGAAGATTCTACTGCCTCAAATACCGCCTTCCACGTCTCTCAGCCTGCTGACAACCTACCAACACATCTCACCACTGCTGACGAATCGCAGCCACCTGCCAGTACCTACAAAGACTTCCCTACAGAATCCTCTTTCGAAGGAGAGATGAAGAAGACATCCACTCCAGTATACCTACATGGGACAACCTAACTTTCTACGCTTCCATCTAATGGGGATACTATGACATACACGGATAGTACAAAGGGCTCTGTGCAGGGACTGTCAAGTTTGCCTGTGAGTCACCACTTCGCGTTTCACTTAATCAAGTATTGGAATTCATCAAACCACTCCGTTTCACCTTTGGAAACAAAACACAGATGTACCACCTCTCTGGGAGTAGTCTCAAGAAGTTTGAAAATGGCTCCTCTTCGTCCCTTCCACCTTAATCATCTCCTGCTGATCCTATCTGCCGCCCTCTCCTGCGACCTAGCCTGCTGCCCAACTATTCAAGACCTCCAATGTATACCTATCTGCTGCTAGCACAGTTTCTCCTGTTTTCGATTTTCGCCCCACGAGCGCTTAGCTGCTGGGTTTAGTCCTGGCACTTTCTCTGCGACTGAAGACACTTCTCTCTAGCTCTATTCTTTGCCTGCTCACCCCACAGGGTTCTTAATAAACTCTCGTTCGTTCGTTCGTTCGTTCGTTCGTTCGTTCGTTCGGCCCACATGCTGTTACCCGTATGATGAGCTAGTGCTCTCCGAGGACTTTATCTGACAGATGGATCTCCCACAACAAAATTATTTGCCAGTGATTCCAAAAGACTCCTGTAAATATGAAGACAGTACCAATAAAGGCGTCGAAACATATTCCGAGACAGTTGCTGAAGTAGCTCAAGAGCACAGCTCCATTAACGAGCAAGACTCACATGTGTTGGATGAAAAACAACTGAAGGGAATAGAAAAACTATTGAATGGTCGCCGGGTCACCATCTGGAGAAGACCCGGGCTGGAAGTACCGGCAAATCCCTAATGAATGAATAATTGAATGGTGTTCTTAAACTCAACATCCTTACAGATACCACTGCTGAATCATCAGTGCGCGTTTCATTAAATAATGCTGTTGAGAGCATGAAAGTAACGAGTAGTCAATCACGCAAAGCAAAACTGTGTATAGAGTACATTAGTGTGATAAATGAGTTTATCAGCTATAAGAGACTTGGATTCTGGGAGGATCATTTGGTTGCCGTGGGCAAGCTACTGAATCTCTTACCTGCAACAGGGCTTCTCGACTATGTTTGGTAAAAGGACGCAAGTGTAACTAATGTCACATTAGTTGCACTTGTGTCGTTTTACCCAACATATTGTTGGTAATTCTACCAACATTGATACATTTATCGACTATGTTAAAAAGTGCTCGTCTCTTTATCGAGGGAGGCGATTATACAGTGCAAAGGAGGGAGAGACTTTTGGGCTGGACTTTGGACTGACTTTGTGATTGAACAAGTCATGATGAAGTCACTGTAAATTTGTGAGGGCAAGACCTGTCCGAAGTAGTGTCAAGATCCGACATCTGGAAAATGTCCGCCAAAGTAGTTACATAGCCACCATCAGCTGCACTTTCGAACTCAAATTCTGTCTGGTTTCCTGACAACATTTACATTAGCGCTATGACAATTACAAGGCCATGTCCACTTGTTTCATGAAGTGCTTCAAATTTCCAACAGTGAGTGAGAAGGTCGTATTGTTGTGGTGACTATTACTGATTGTGTTGGTCATATGTCCTAAAGTGTGAAGTAGTGGTTACCAAGGCTGGTAATCGAAAGTGTGTGTAAGTTACGTGTGATCTGATAGAAAGACTTGATCTGTTCTAAAATTATAACTAACACCGGTGAGTGTAGAAGGTTAATATTTAGTGGTGTAAGTTACGTGGTTGGAAGGTTGAATATTAACTGGTATTAACGTGGGTAGGAAAGGTTTGGTATTGTATTGTGTGTAAGTTACGTGTGTGTAAGAAGGTTGTATTGTTAGTGCTGTAAAGTTTACTGTGATGTGTAGAAGGTTGGTATTGTTAGTGTGTGTAGTAACGTGGTTTGTTAGAGTGTTACGTGTATTGTTAGATGGTTGTAGTTTAAGTTGTGTGTGTAGAAGGTTGGTATTGTTAGTGTGTGTAAGTTAGTGATGTGTAGAAGGTTGTATTGTTAGTGTGTGTAAGTTACGTTGTGTAGAAAGTTGGTATGTATAGATGTGTAAGTATGTGAGTGTAGAAGGTTGGTATTGTTAGTGTGTGTAAGTTATGTGTGTGTAGAAGGTTGGTATTGTTAGTGTGTGTAAGTTACGTTACGTGTGAGAAGTTGGTATTGTTAGTGTGCGTAAGTTATGTGAGGTGTAGAAGGTTGGTATTGTTAGTTGTAAGTTATGTGATGTGTAGAAGGTTGGTATTGTTAGGTGTGTAAGTTACGTGAGTGTAGAAGGTTGGTATTGTTAGTGTGTGTAAGTTATGTGATGTGTAGAAGGTTGGTATTGTTAGTGTGTGTAAGTTATGTGATGTGTAGAAGGTTGGTATTGTTAGTGTGTGTAAGTTATGTGATGTGTAGAAGGTTGGTATTGTTAGTGTGTGTAAGTTACGTTACGTGTAGAAAGTTGGTATTGTTAGTGTGTGTAAGTTATGTGATGTGTAGAAAGGTTGGTATTGTTAGTGTGTGTAAGTTATGTGATGTGTAGAAGTTGGTATTGTTAGTGTGTGTAAGTTATGTGATGTGTAGAAGGTTGGTATTGTTAGTGTGTGTAAGTTATGTGATGTGTAGAAGGTTGGTATTGTTAGTGTGTGTAAGTTATGTGAGTGTAGAAGGTTGGTATTGTTAGTGTTGTAAGTTACGTGTGTGTAGAAAGTTGGTATTGTTAGTGTGTGTAAGTTATGTGAGTGTAGAAAGGTTGGTATTGTTAGTGTGTGTAAGTTATGTGAGTGTAGAAGGTTGGTATTGTTAGTGTGTGTAAGTTACGTTACGTGTAGAAAGTTGGTATTGTTAGTGTGTGTAAGTTATGTGAGGTGTAGAAGGTTGGTATTGTTAGTGTGTGTAAGTTATGTGATGTGTAGAAGGTTGGTATTGTTAGTGTGTGTAAGTTATGTGATGTGTAGAAGTTGGTATTGTTAGTGTGTGTAAGTTACGTTCTGCCACTTTTAATCTCGAAATTATATAGTATTATATAACATTAATGCATTATTTCCCCTTGATGCTGATGAGGGGCTCTTGATCCACTAACTGAACTTACTCCCCCCTTCCCTGGCTTGAACCTGAATGCCTTACATTCTACACTGCTATATGATCTTTACTGGTTTAACACTTTCCACTAATTAAAATAAAACATTTGTGAACAGCCTCAATTTTTTATGGCCGACTCGTCTTTCGAGATGAATGAAAAATTCCTTTATAGGCTACATAGACGCACATTTTGTTGGATTTTTACACAAAGAAATCGCACAAAGAGTTATTTTCCTGTGAACTAACTAGAGAACGTCCCTTCTGTTCAAAAATAAATCAGTGTTTGGCTATAGTTTGTTAGCTTAGGTTAAAGCTACATGTTCATTTAATAAAACTTAATTACTGACATGCATGCATACTTAAACCTTTAATGCTGAGAAATCCCAGAGAAATTTTAGATATATTTTCGCCTGTGTTGCTGCTTATTTGTCTCTTTTATCGATAAAATTGGGAAATTGGAATGTACTAATATTCATGCAATAATTTCCGAAAGCTTCATCCAATTGCCTTTACCGTTCAACAATAACAACTAGATAATGCAAATACTGAGCGACTTCAACAATAATGTGCTGGTCAGGGGTCACGAGGTCGTACCTGTTATGAGCTGTTTCAGGGAATTAATGTGGTGTCTTAGTGTCTGAGTTCAAGGTGTTGAAGGAGGTTCTACTTCTCAAGGAGAAAAATATATATATAAAAAAACTGAAAATTCGCTTGGATAAGAATAGCAATGAATACGAGGTGGTTGGGGTTAGTGAACAGTAAATAATCCAAGTCGTCCCAAAACGTCACCATTAGCTTCTTTCCCTCATGTGCAGTGAGGAGCAGATTGGCAGCCGTTTCAAGTGGGTAGAAGTATCCAGTAAGGGAAGAAACATCAAAGTGAGGAGGGTTAAAAGAGCAGATTTGAAGGTAGGAAATGTGTTCTCCAGGACGAATGTACTTTAGTGGTCAGTGAGGATAAATGTACTACTAACTCCTCTGTTAATAAAAGCAAGAATATCCTTATGGTCGGTAACATGCAGGTAAAATATAATGATCGTGCCTCCTGTAACAGTGTGTGTTTTTCCCAAGAGTTGGTATTAATGACATAGTCAACAGGTTGGATAATATCATGTTAAGAAATGAGAACAAGCCCATTATCTGCTTCAGTGCTGGTGGAAACGATACTGAGAAGGGCGGGAGACAGGAGCTACAAGATTAATACAGCTATAGATTTGATTAGGTCTAAGGGAGGGGTCCCAATCATATGTAGTATTACAAAATGGATGTCTAGGCAAATGGTGTAAGCTGCTGGCTAGACAAGTATTACAAAGAAATTGCGATCCCACTCATTGAGAACTGGGACAATTTCTATTTCAAACATGACATGTATCCAAGGGATGGGGTGCATCTCTCTGGGGCAAAGGTGGTAGTGTTAGCAAACTCTGTCGAGAGGGCCGTTGCTGAGTTGCCTAGGCTTTAAACTCATAGAAGATAGAGGTATGGATGTGAGGGAAAACAAATAGGTTACAGCACAAGGGATGAAAGCGGCAAAAACTGCCAGGATACTGCAGGCATATGTTCAAAAGACACTGTTCATCATAAAGTTACTGATAAATGCAATGGAACTGGTCAACAGAGACAGAAGAGGATAAAAAGTGTGTAACTCCTTTGAGGTTTACTGTACTAATAGTAGGAGCGCAAGAAATAAGATAAGCTAAAATTAACTGCATGCGCAAGCATAGATATGACTGTAAAAGAGACCTAGTTCAACCTGAAGGATAGAGAAATGCCTTCTGAATGCCACATATAAGGCTATAAATTATCCCACACCGTTAGGGTCAATAGGAAAGGTGGTGGCGTGGCTGTGTGTGTCAGAGATAAACTAAACTGTCGCATTAGACAAGATATAAAATTTGAAGCGTCGGCCACTGAATCTGTTCAGCTACAGTTTCTCGAGGGACGTGAAAAACTAATCTTGCGTGTGATCTGCAGGCCCCCAAACTTTGATAGGTAAAGCGGTAAACTTCTATGGGACGAAATTCATAAGAAATCTAGGTACAAAAATCCTGAGTCTAGCGACTTTCTTGATACGATCCAGGATTGTTTTTTTTTTTTTAATAACAGAACCAACGAGAGGAAACAACCTGCTTGATTTGCTTTTTGCCAAAAAGGAATTACTAGCAAATAATCTTGAAGTTAATGATGAGCGTAAGGAAAGTGATCAGCAATCACTCAGTTTCAACATATCACGGAATTACCTTAATAACTATAACAAAGTCAATGTCCCTGACTTCCGTTTAGCCATTTTCATTAGTGAGAAATTGTCTGGGGTGGGGTGAACTAGTATGACCTGAGTGGTGATTATCTTGTGGGTCAGGTAGGTGGCGATAGTTGCCAATATGATATTTTTCAAAGCATAGTTCAAGCTGCCCAGGCGACTTATGTTCCAACAGGGAAATATAGATTAAAACATCTCACAGGACAAGAGAGATACATTTACATCCCAGTCAAAAGAGGAGAGAGCACTTAAATCAATACATTCAATTAAAAAGATAAATAAAAAGAAATAAGAAAAGTATACCTGGAGTATACCTGGAGAGGGTTTCGGGGGTCGACGCCCCCGCGGCCCGATCTGTGACCAGGCCTCATGGTGGATCAGGGCCTGATCAACCAGGCTGTTACTGTTGGCCGCACGCAACCCGAAGTACGAATCACAGCCCGACTGGTCAGGCACTAACTTTAGGTGCTTGTCCAATGACCTCTTGAAGACAGCCAGGGGTCTATTGGTAATCCCCCCTTACGTATGGTGGGAGGCAGCTGAACAGTCTTGGGCCCCTGATACTTATTGTGTTGTCTCTTATAGCTTATCGTGCTAGTGGAACCCCTGCTTCTCACTGGGGGGATGTTGCATCGTCTATCGAGACTTTTGCTTTCATAGGGAGTGATTTTCGCGTGCAAGTTTGGTACTAATCCCTCTAGGGTTTTCCAAGTGTATATAATCATTTATCTCTCCCGCCTGCGTTCTAAGGAGTACAGGTTGAGGAACTTCAAGCATTCCCAGTAACTGAGGTGTTTTATTGCAGTTATATGTGCCGTGAAGGTTCTCTGTACAATTTCTAAGTCAGCAATTTCACCCGCCTTGAAAAGTGCTCTTAGTGTGCAGCGATATTCCAGCCTAGATAGAACAAGCGACCTGAAGAATGTCATCATGGGCTTGGTATTCCTAATTTTGAAGGTTCTCATTATCCATCCTGTCACTTTTCTAGCAGATGCGACTGATACAGCGTTATGGTCTTTGAAGTTGAAATCCTCTGACATGATCACTCCCAGGTCTTTTACATTAGTTTTTCGCTCTATTGTGTGGTTAAAATTTGTTTTATACTCCGATGTAGTTTTAATTTCCTCACATTTTCCACATCGGAGTAATTGAATTTTTTCATCATTGAATTTCACATTGTTTTCTGCGGCCCATTCAAAGATTTGGTTGATGTCCAACTGGAGTCTTGCGGTGTCTCCAGTGGAGGACACTGTTATGCAAATTTGGGTGGTCATTGCAGAGGGAGACACGGTGCTGTGGCTTACATCTCTATGTTAGATATGAGGAAGAGGAACAGGATGGGAGCAAATACTGTGCCTTGTGGAACAGAGCTGTTCACTGTAGCCGCCTCAGGACTTTACTCTGTTTACTTCTACTCTTTGTGTTCTATTAGGAAATTATAGATCCATCTACCAACTTTTCTTGTTATTCCTTTATCATTTTGTGCGCTATTACACCACATCTGTCAAAGGCTTTTGCTACATCTGCGTTTTGTTTGTCTTCTAGAGCATCCAGGACCTTGTCATAGTGGTTCAGTAGTTGGGACAGACAGGCGGGACCTGCTCTAAACTCATGTTGCCCTGGGTTGTGTAACTGATGAGTATCTAGATGGGTAACGATCTCGCTTCTTAGAACTCTTTCTAAGATTTTTATATGGGACGTTAGTGCTATCGATCTGTAGTTCTTTGCTATTGCTTTACTGCCCCCTTTGTGGAATGGGGCTATGTCTGTTGTTTTCAGCAACTGTGGGATGGCCCCTGTGTCCATGCTCCCTTTCCATAGGATGTTAAAAGTGCATGATAGGGGTTTCTTGCAGTTCTTGATGAACACGGAGTTCCAAGAGTCTGGGCCTGGGGTAGAGTGCATGGGCATGTCATTTATCGCTTTTCGAAGTCATTTGACGTCATGATAATATCAGATAGGTTCGAGTCTACCAAATTCTGTCTCATAAAAAATTCATTAAGTCTTCGACTCTCAGTTTGGTTAGCGGCTTGCTAAAAACCGAGTCATACTGGGACTTGAGTAGTTCACTCATTTCCTTGCTGTCATCTGTGTAGGACCCATCTCGTTTAAGTAGGGGCCCAATACTGGATGTTGTTCTCGACTTTGATTTGGGTTTCTTTCAATTTCATTTATGGGTTTTAGTTCTTCCTGCATTTCTTGACTCCTGTAAGATTCCTATAGCTTTAGTTTGATGTTTGTTATTTCTCTGACCAGTGTCTCCCTACGTATTACAGAAATATTGGCCTCTTTTAGCCCCTCTGTTTCTCTTTGCCTTCGCCTGTATAGGAGCGCCTTTCTCCTTCTAGTTTACATCTCCTTTTCCTTAAAGGAATATGCCTTGAGCATTCCTTGAGTGTAAAAGAGTTAATCTGTTCTAGACATAGGTTTGGATCCGTGTTGCTTAGGTTATCTTCCTAGTTTATATCATTTAGGACTTGGTTTACTTGGTCCCACCTTATGTTTTTGTTACTGAAGTTGAATTTGGTGAAGGCTCCCTCGTGACTGATCACATTTTGCCGGTCTGGGGCTCCCCGAATACATGTCTTGACCTCTATTATGTTGTGATCTGAGTATATTGTTTTTGAATATGGTAAGATTTCGTATCAATCATCATTGTTAGTGAAGATGAGGTCATTGTATTCTCCAATCTAGTAGGCTCTATTATTTGCTGGTTTAAGGTGAATTTGGTGCAGAGATTTAAAAGCTTGTGTGTGTGTGTGTGTGTGTGTGATGTGTGTTGTGTGTGTGTGTGTGTGTGTGTGTGTGTGTGTGGTGTGTGTTGTGTGTGTGTGTGTGTGTGTGTGTGTGTGTGTGTGTGTGTGCGCGTTTTCATCTGAGCTGCCTCCTGGTGTTATCTCTGCTACAACATTATTTAGATACCTTAGATTGAAATCCCCCAGGAGCAAGATGTTGGGGGCAAGAGCTGGAAGATTTTCCAGGCAGTGATCAATTTTCACAAGCTCTTGTTGGAATTGTTGGGAAGTTGCATCCAGAGGCTTGTATACAACCACAATGACCAGGTTCTGGTATTCGATCTTTACTGCAAATTTCAACTACATCATTTGAGGCGTTTAGTGGTTCTGAGCATATAAGTGACTCTGTGATATACAGGCTAACCCCTTGTCCCCTTTTGCCTGTTCACTCTGTCGCATCTGTGTAGGTCGTAACCCCAGATCCACATTTCATTGTTAAACGGTGTCCCGTAGCTCGATCGCTAGCGCACTCAGCTCACACACTGAGGTTCAGGGTTCGAATCTCTTCCGGAATGGCTTGAAAACATTAGGGACATTCTGTCCCTGTCCCTATTCACCCATCAGTTTAAAATGGGTACCCGAGTGTTAGACGACTGGTGTGGGTCGCATCCTGGAACAAAACTTACCTAATCTGCCCGAAATGCTCTGCATAACAAGGGGCTAGGCCAGTATACCTTGTACATGTACTTGTAGTAAATTAAGATATTATTATTACTAAAGTGATCCTTTATGTGGGTCAAAAGAGATTATGAAGTTAAGATGACTCACAAAATCGTAATGATACGACTGCAAACAAACCATATGTGCTGGCCTGGAGTTTTACGACTCACTCGCCACGAGTTCAATCCCCACCCGTGGTATGGTTTATGAGGTTAAAATTGTAACAAGATCTTGGGATATGAAATAGACAGGCTGCTCCACTCAACATCTCATGTAACTAAAAAGATCAACACAGCCAAAGCCGGTCTTAGCAGACTCTTTCGATTCAATCAAGCCCCTCAACATGTCAAAAAACATCTGTATAAAATGATAATAAGACCTATACTCGAATACCCTTGTGTCCCAATGTCATTAACAACAAAGACCAACATGCTACGGTTACAAAGGGTCCAGAATAGTGCTCTTCGCTTTATTACTGATACCAGGAGGAGAGACAGAGTTAAAATGGCAGATTTACATACACAACAAGATATTACTGCCATAAATGTACGCCTTGACACCCTAAAAAAGAAACAACTTTATACAATGCAAGAACTATACATGCCAGATAGAGAACATCCTATACAAGTGATAAATACCACCGATTACACCATCAATACTCCACCTCACAGGACTCAAAGAATGACTCTCCCACAGAGGGTCCGTCGTTTTATTCATAAAGATGATTACCCTCGACCCATGATTTTGAGCAACTTACCTGACGAAGAAGATTGGATACCACCAGAACCCTTCTATGTATACTGAGAAAATCATCGCCCCCATTTAGGGAGACATCTTAAATAACTTTCTAATGTAAAATTATGCTATTGACTATCGTTGGACACCACCTTTAAGAAGCTATTGTCACGAACTTATAAACTGGCTAGAAAATCATTGCCTTTCTTGTCGTATAAATATCCGTTGTGCAATTGCGAAAAAAAAAAAAAAAAAAAAAAAAAAAAAAAAAAAAAAAATTGCAAACTTGTATAAACTACTACCAATTCAGAGTCATGTACTTATATACCTATTATATCTATGTGACTCTGATGGGTTAGTATTATACCCCTTAAAGAATATCTTATCAATTCACATATACTTTTTAAATTACACCAAAGTGGTTGGGCCACTTACCTTTTATATCCTACCTCTCCCCCCCCTCCCACCCTTTTCCAATATTTCCATCCTTACCCATCCTTCTTCCTTACCCATCTTACCAAAGCTCTGGTCATAAGAAGAAGAATTGTAATGGATCTGAGGATTAACCCAAAAGGTTTCTTTAAGATATATAGGAGTAAGATTAGGGACAAGATAGGCCCACTTAAAAGTTGCTCAGGTCAACTCACTGACAATGACAAAGAAATGTGTACAATGTTCAACACTTATTTTCACTCAGCTTTTATGCAGGAAGATACAAGAAAAATATCCAGAAATAAGAAATTATATAAGTCAGGACAAAAATAAGTAATGCACGATCAAAATCCTTAGTAACATGGCTAATCCCCTCTAAGATTTCATTCCACATATTCAGACTCTGCTTCCTACTGTTTATCCACGCCTTGATCCATGACAGGACTTTTCCTTCAATACCATGAGTTGCTACTTTCTTTAATAGTCTTTTGTGTAGTACTACATCAAAAGCTTTAATAAAATCCAAATAAATAATATAGTATTCTTTATCACGATCAGCTGCAACATATGCTTTACCTAAGAAAGTCAGTAAATTACTCAGGCAGGAGCAGTCTCTCATGAATCCATGCCGAGTTATCATAGATCAAATTACGCTTAACAAAATGTCTTTTATGATATCCGCTTTAACTGACTAGTAATTTGCGCAACTACAATTAAGGTCAGGCTTATTGGGCGGTAATTTGGCGGTAATGACCTATCCCCTGCTTTAAAATAGGAATTACATTAGCCATCTTTCACATCTTATACAATACACCTGGTTTAAAGAGGGCTGGGATATCACGGTTGGGGTGTGTGGAGCTGGGTGTAAGGGAAGGGTGTAGACCTGGGTATCAGGGGTGGAAAATGTGTATCTGGGTGTCAGGGGTTTGGGTATATGGAGCTGGTGTCAGGAGTGAGGGTGTGTTGAGCTGGGCGTCAGGGAAGAAGTGTGGAGATCGGTATCGGAGTGGGATGTGTGGAGTCTGAGGTCGGGGGAGGGGAATGAAGAGCTGGATATCAGGGGTTGGGGTGTGAATCTATATGTCAGGGATGGGAGTTTGTGGAGCTGGGTGTCAGATGTGGGGTGATAATGGTGGGTGGGTGTGGATATGGATATCAGGGATGGAGGTGTCTAGATGTCGAGGGCGGGTGTTTGGGGTGGGGCTTTATGATTCTGGTGCCAGATGAGGTGTGGATGTGTGTGTCAGGGATAGGGGTTTATGGGGTTGGGTGACAAAGACGGACAGGGGTATGAGGGGGTTGTGGAGGTGGATGTGTGTGGAGCTGCGTCAGGGGTGGTGTGTGGAGCTGTGTATTAGGGGTGGGGCTGTGCATTAAGTGTGTAGCGCTGGGTGTCAAGGGTGGAGGTGTGCATAGCCAGGTATCAGAGGTGGATGTGCGAGGAATTGGGTGTCAGGGGTGGAGGTGTGTGGAGCTGGGTGTCAGGGGTGGAGCTGGGTGTCAGAGGTGGAGGTGTGTGGAGTTGGGTGTCAGGGTGGAGTGTGTGGAGTTGGGTGTCAGGGGTGGAGTGGGTGCCAGGGGTAGAGTTGGGGGAGCTGGGCGTCAGGGGTGGAGCTGGGTGTCAGGGTGAGGTGTGTGGAGTTGGGTTGTCAGGGGTGGAGGTGTGGGAGCTGAGTGCAGGGCGGAGGTGTAAGGAATTGGGTGTCAAGGGTGGAGACGAGAGGAATTAGGTGTCAGGGATGGAGGTGTGTGGAGTAGGTGTCAGGAGGTGGTAGTGAGATTGGGTGTCATGGGTGGAGGAGTGTGGAGTGGGTGTCAGGGTGGTGTGTGGAGCTGGGTGTCGGGTGGTAGTGTGGAGCTGGGTGTCAGGGGTGGTGTGTGGAGCTGGGTGTCAGGGTGGTGTGTGGAGCTGGGTGTCAGGGGTGGTGTGTGGAGCTGGGTGTCAGGGGTGGTGTGTGGAGCTAGGTGTCAGGGATGGAGGTGTGTGGAGCTGAGTGTCAGGGGTCTGGTGTGTGGAGCTGGGTGTCGGTGTGGAGCTGGGTGTCAGGGGTGGAGGTGTGTGGAGCTAGGTGTCAGGGGTGCTGGTGTGGAGCTGGGTGTCAGGGGTGGAGGTGTGTGGTGTCATGGAGGGAGGTGTGTAGAGCTGGGTGTCAGGGGTGGTGTGTGGAGCCGAGTGTCAGGGGTGGAAGTGTGTAGTGTCAGGAGTGGAGTTGCGTTGCTGGGTGTCAGGGGTGGTGGTGTATGTATCAGGGTATCTGAGGGTGTGGGGGGACAGACGTCCCCCCCACCCACTAACACGTGTCTTCCCTACTACCATGACCTGAAGAACATAATTTCCCACTTTAAACACCAATCCCGAGTCATCAACATACAATAAAACAAACGACTTAGTTTAACATAAATACAACAGGTAATACAATGGTCGTACAGTTTGCGTCGTGGAGAGTGTTTGATGGTATCCATGGTGACCGCCTCGATCCTCTCTCTTAGTTCATGTTCTTCGTGTAATTCTCTCCTGGTATCCGATTATATTAATGACTCATCTTTTCATCTCCATACACCAGCAACATCACTATCACTCACTTTCACTGGGACTGCAATAATCACTGTTTATGTTGGGTCACTCACTATCTTACATATTAACGCTGCTATATATATTCGTACACTATAAAGCGTGAAGTTAAATTATCACTGCAGCTGCAAGATTAAGAAACTCGATCTGACTCGTCGGTTTCTAACCTTTTCATAGTATATATATCCATCCTTTAAAACAAATAACGTGGTAACACATGGATAAAACAAACGTAAGTTAAATTTAACCCTCCATCTCCCCTTGTAAATATGATAGGTGGAAGAAGATAAATGGCAGAAAAGGTGGGTAGCGCAGCAGTACACACCCACTCTCACTGTGTGATCAACACTGAGCCACCAGCAGCAACACCCACCCACCACACACACGTTAGTTACCACATACTTACTTTTAGTCTTTATCCTCAGGCCATTCACCTCCCTCCTTACTATGGCACCTCAGTGTTTACCTACAAAATGTTGTCGTAAATATATACACAGAAATTTTTTAAGGTAGATTTCAAGTTGGATGTGAATGTTATGATTTTTTTTCTAATCAGCCTCCACGTTAGGGACTATTATGTACAGTATCTTGTGTATAATTCGCTTCTCCAGCATCCTCATCGATAACTTTAAAATACTTGCTTAGAGCTTAAAAGTCTATTAAAGTTATAATTATGGTTCGAAAATAATAATTGTTTTTCACAATATCGTCTTACACCTCCAGCAGCAGTAACGGCAGCCAGACACTACTGTAGTCCCGCCCTCTGCTGTGACGTCACTCAGGAACCACCAATAACATTCCTTTACCCTCACTCTCCCCTCTTCATGACGTCACTCAGGAA
>NC_069399.1:98176526-98375453 GCF_026875155.1 Cherax quadricarinatus
TTTAAAGGCTTTTTAAATTTTTCCAAAGTAGTTCTATTTTTAATTTAAATGTTATGGACAATGAAAAGTTTACTGTACGTTTTCAAGCTCGGCAATCCCGCCTGCCTTAAAGGGAGCCGTCAATATACAGTGGTATCCCACCCTGAAGACAACAAGCGATTTGAAGAATACCATCACTGGTACAGTATTACGCAGGGTATTGTAGAAACTGTATAAAAAACGCTCGATATACAGGGTGTCCACAATATCACTCCCTGATTTCAAACAGGTATAACATGTAACTTTATTGTAATGATCTTTCACAGTTAGTAGCTTCAGATGCAGGATTTCATTCAGTTTCAAGTAGTATAGTGTAGCACTAAAGGCACTCAATGAGCACCCCTCTGGTTGCTCGGCAAACATCGATGTGATAGCCCAGTTCGGTCCAGACGCTCTGAAGCATATCTGGTGTTATCATGCGAACTGCTTCAGGAGGAGCCGAAATTTTCGGCTCCTCCTGGGTTGCAGGTAGTGATGGTATGTAAACTGTGCTCTTCTTGTACCCCAAAAGAAAGAAGTCACAACTAATTAGGTCCGGTGGCCTCGCAGGCCAATTGCAGAGATTTAAAGCACCCAGGACCTTGTCATAGTGGTTAAGTAGCTGGGATAGGTAAGAGCGACGTGCTCTAAACCCGTGTTGTCCTGGGTTGTGTAACTAATGGGTATCTAGGTGGCTGGCGATCTTGCTTCTTAGAACCCTTTGAAAGATTTTTATATCGGGTGTTAGTGCTATCAGTCTATAGTTCTTTGCAACTGCTTTACTGCCACCTTTGTGGAGTGGGGCCATGTCTGTTGTTTTTAGTGACTGTGGGATGACTCCTGTGTCCATGCTCCCTCTCTATAGAATGCTGAAGACACATGACAGGGGCTTCTTGCAGTTCTTGATGAATGAGTGCATGGGCTTGTCATTAATTCCCTCTTCGAAGTCTTGTGGTGTTAGGATAATATCAGAGATTTTTGAAATGACCATATTTAGATTGTCGACCCTTAGACTGGTTAACGTATTGGGATTTTATTATCTCACTCATTTCTTTGCTGTCATCTGTGTAGGTCCCATCTCGTCTAAACAGGGGTCCGATACCGGATGTTCTTTTCACCTTAAATTTGGCGTAAGTATTTTGGGTTTCTTTCAGTTTCCTTTATAGCTTTAAGTTCTTCGTGAGATTCTTGTCTCCTGTAAGATTCCTTAAGCTTAAGTTCAGTATCTGCTATTTCTCTGACCAGTGCCTCCATTCGTATTTCAGATATACTGGCCCCTCTCAGCAGCTCTGTGATTCTTCACCTTCACCTTTTTTTAATATGTGCCTTGAGCAGATCTCAAGTGTCACAGAGTTATTTTTTCTAGGCAAAGGTTCGGGTGTGGAGGCAGGTGGGTGTGGAGGCAGGTGGGTGGGGAGGTGGGTGGAGGCAGGTGGGTGTGGAGGCAGGTGGGTGTGGAGGCAGGTGGGCGTGGAGGCAGGTGTGGAGACAGGTGGGCGTGGAGGCAGGTGGTACGGAGGCAGGTGCGTGAAGGCAGGGTGTGGACGCAGGTGGGTGGGAGGCAGGTGGGTAATGGGAGGCAGTTGGGCGTGGAGGCAGGTGGGAGTGGAGGAGGTAGGCTTTGGAGGCAGTGGGCTTTGGAGGCGGGTGGGCGTGGGCGGTGGGCGTGGAGGCAAGTGGGCGTGGAGGAGGTAGGTGTGGAGGCAAGTGGGTGTGGAGGGAGGTGGGTATGGTGGCAGGTGGGTGTGGGGGCAGGTGGTGTGGGCAGGTGGGTGTGGGGGCGGGGTGGGTTGGGGCAGGTGGGGTGTGGGGCAGGTGGGTGTGGGGGCAGGTGGGTGTGGGGCAGGTGGTGTGGTGCAGGGGGGTGGTGGTGCAGGTGGGTGTGGGGCAGGTGGGTGTGGGGCAGTGGGTTGTGGGGCAGGTGGGTGTGTGGGGGCGGGTGGGTGTGGTGGCATGGTGGGTGGGGGTTGGGTGGCAGGTGGGTGTGGGGGCAGGTGGGTGTGGGGCAGGGGGGTGTGTGGGTGGGGGCAGGTGGGTGTGGGTGGAAAGGTGGGTGTGGTGGCATTTTGGGTGTGGTGCAGGTGGGTGTGGGGCGGTGGGTGTGGGGCAGGTGGGTGTGGTGGCAGGTGGGTGTGGTGGCAGGTGGGTGTGGAGGCAGGTGGGTGTGGGGGCAGGTGGGTGTAGTGGCAGGTGGGTGTGGAGGCAGGTGGGTGGGTGCAGGTGGGTGTGGTGGCAGGGGGGTGTGGGGGCAGGTGGGGTGGGCAGTGGGTGTCGTGGCAGGTGGGTGTGGTGGCAGGTGGGTGTGGGGGCAGGTTGGTGGTGTCTGGTGTGATAAGATGAGGCGGCTAAGACCTGTAAATGATAATGGCCGCCTCGCGTGCCTCCGTCCCTCCCACCTGCATAATTACCCAACTACCTAACTGCTGCGCAAATCATCAATTGGGGCAGTGGTGGTGGTTAGCCCAGACCTTGCTCCACATTTAACCCGCGCCTTGAAAACGACGCAATCATCTAATTGCTGGCACTATTGTAGTGCACCTGACCAGACAGCCTGGCATTACTACTACGCTAGTATTTTGTTCATATCGCATTCATTACCACACATCATCCCCACACACATCACTACCAAGGATGGTAATCAAATTTTGGTTCTCATGTTGAAAAATTGCCATTACTCAAGCGCCTTTGGCGGGAATACCCCGAGATGGAAAATGTACTGATTGTTACTGACTGCCTAAAAAAATAAGGTATCGTAAACAACTAGGAACGCCCCAAACCCTTTATAATGTTTTTCACGAAAAAGAAAGTACCTCAAAATACGTGCAATGCAAAATACTCGAAGTGGTCGAAATTTTGCAAGCTACCTGACAATTTTAAATGGGGAAGGATTCAGAACAAATCGTGACAGCAAATGCCGGGGGTAAAATTAAAGAACAGAACATCCTGGTCCAGGACTCTTTAAACCCAGTTCCGGGAAAATTAAGAAATATTACTGGACAAAGCAAAAAGGGGAAAACTATCCTCTATTAAAAGGCAACTTTCACATCAGTCAGGTTTGTATTCCCCAAGTTTTTTTGCAGGGTCTTGTCAAGTTTCTGGCCTTTCCTCCTAACTTGTCAACCGGTTTCAGGGGCCTTCAGGACCCATAATATCTACTCGAAAACCCCTTTATCGTTTTTTGCCTCCATCCTTCTATGATCGCACTTAGTATCCAAGACTAAAAGAATTTTTCCTAAGTTCCCTATCAAATTATTTTTGTTTTTGGCTGCGTCTGTCCCCGGCTCCCCTCTCGAGCACCCCACATCAGTGTACTTTCTGATTTCCGGACGGTTTAAAAGTTTTTCCCATCTCAGGGGCCCGGCCCAGCCCGAATCAGCTTCCCTGTGATGCCTAGCCAAGAAACCCTTTGGTTTGGGCTCCGGCCTGGCACTCCGGGGAGGTTGACCCGTTTGATCAAAAACTTCCACACTTGCCCGACAGTGTTTCTGGCATTTAATGGTAAGATGTTGAATAGCTACGACCGCGGAATTGCACAGGGTTGTCCTCTTTTTGTGTCCATAGCGCCCCGCTTTTTTTACGGGTTTTTTACACTTTCTCCAAATTCTCCCCCTAAATTTTGGACCAGGTGCTTAATTATCTTCCAGTAAGTGGGAACCCCGGGACTGAACTTAATCGTTCCAGAAAGGGGGGGGTTTGAGTAACGAAAAAGAATTTTTTTTCCATAAGGAAAAAATTAATTGGATAATCCATTTCAACCTCCAAAAATACATTACAACGACTTTGCGGCGTATTTTCGCATTTATTTATGATTCATTCTCGTTTTCTTTTTCTATTTTTAGAATGATAGAAAATTCAAAAATAAAAGGGGTTCGGATGGTTTACAACTAAAAGTACCCTTTAAATTGGCTGAAAGTAGCAGAAATGTTCGATTTTTGCTTTGTTCAAGAATAAACAAATCACGTTACACGTCCAGTACACGTCAGATGGTGGATCTAATATGCTTTCACAAATGCGCTGATATTATTTATACCATTTTTTCAATAAAGCAGTAGTCTGCATAACAGTAAATCTTCTACTTTTTGTGTGAATAAAAATTCAAAATGAAAAGCAAGCATATATAAGAGGAGCCCGAAGTGGGAGGAGCTATTGGAAAATGTGGAGAAATTTTCTCCAGGAGGGGGGTATCAGCCCCCTTCAGCCCTTTCAGCCCCTTCAGCCCCTTTCAGCCCTGAGGGGCCAAGCCCTCTCAGAAGGGGCGAGCATCTTGTTTACTGCTAGAGTGAGTAATTAATCACAGATGCTATGCCACGTAGTCAAATGACCTCTGCTCCTTACAGCGGTGTTGCAAAGTGTATTTTTATAAGAGACAGTACATTCTTACTTTAGCAGGACAATTAAGGAAAATCCTGCTCCCACTTTATTACCATAGTAAAGATAGTGGACGTTGTTGTCTATGCTTAAGACAGCAAGAATCAAGCATTCTGCTTTGCTTCTCGAGGAGGTGGCAAGGAAGCAAGGAGTACTAGGTCAGCTTTTTTGTGCTAGGGCAGTGACGGCTGGGGCGGTTTGTGGGGCGTCGCCAGATTAACTTTGACTCTAGAGAGAGTGACACTGACGCCAGGATAACCAAAAAAGAACACTGATCTGTGTTTTTAAAGTGTGAAAAAAGTGTCTCACAAAACACAATAAACACTTAGAGAAGTGTGATCAGCTTCTCTTGTGATACATTGTGAACAATAAAGACAAATCTTGTGGAAACATAGTGTACCAGTGTGCGTTTCCTAGAACAATGGAAGACGTGGACATCCAAGGACACTTCAGCTTCTATCAAGTCCCCGATACCTGTCGAAGGTTTTGAGAACACCATAGCTCCGTTAAAAGAGCAAGGTATGTTAAAAATTTCTTGTAGATCGTGGGACTGCGCAGTTCTTGAGTCGAAAGGAGTTTGTAATCAACCTATAGTCGGCAGTAAGGTGTGGACTTTTGAGCCCAAACAAGTAGGGTACATCGTCAGCCACCAGTGTATGAAATATGCTGACATAACACCCCCTAGGGGTAATTTATAACTTACAAATTATATTTTTTTGACAGCCCATGTTGAGATGGTTTCGACAGCTTCTACACCTCGTCTGCAGGGGCGGCTGTGTAGACGATTTGCTGTCATTTATCAGCTAAGTGTTTCCTATATTTATATTTTATAAATTACACATAGTGGAAAGGGCCCCAATACCCTTCACAGAATTTGGTCGTGCTCGAACCGGATAAAGACCACACTGTGGTCCAAGTATGTTGTACTACACTGTACAAATAACCTATGAGCCAAGGTCCTTCGAAAAAAGCTGTAAAACTAGTGTTTTACAATATAAATCAGTATGAGTCCCTCCAGACTCAATCACAGAGAATGGGCAGCCAAAAGAAAACGGGCGCTCACCCAGCATTCACCCAAAAAAAAACGGGCGCTCACCCAGGGGGACACCCAAAGAAAACGGGAGCTGGGGTGACTCACCCCATCCTGCACCCACTGCTCCAATCTCGAGAATTGCTGTTTTAAGACAACAACCCAAGTGATGTTGTTTGTCTGAGTGTATATATACACATGTGTTTATAATGTTTATAGACAGAAATTAAGGGGACAAGTTTTGTGTTAAAGTTTGTTTCTTATAGATCTACCTGTTATATTAAGGAACTTATATAAAAAGTGTAAGCTTTCAAATATATATTAACAGTGAAATTTTATATGTGTAAGAAATTATTCACGTGTGATTTACATTTTATACAGTGACATTTATAGTGTATAGTGAATGAAGTGTATAACGTTATTTACGATTAATCATCATGGTCAGGCTGACACAGCAAACTCAAGCCATAAACATCAGCCCCCATGTACTGTGTACCCTTCATGGTCATTGACCTGGGGTTTTAAGCTTAGTAGGTCAGTAGTGTCTGGCTCGATTATTGCTGATTAAGCATAACAAAAACTCAGTGTTTTAGCAGTACAGTGTTTTTTAAACACTCTAAGTGTGGTGCTGGATTTTCAGTATACCATTAAAATGGCTTGTTTGAAAACTCAGTTTCGTCTTTACAGACTAAGATTACACAATTAGAAAATCTAATTTCAGTCTGTATAGGATTAACTCAAGATACAAACATAGATTTTGATGATCTTGAGGTCAAGTTTGGTTTATTTACACAAGTTTGAAATAATTAATTCAGACTATACACATTATGAAAATAAATTTCTTGAATCAGATCCATCTGAGGATGAAATTAAAAATGTTTTGGATACTTTATGATCAACATTAAAGTGGACAGGAGTACAGGCTATCTGCCGCAAAACTCTGTCACAGAGACCTACTAAAAACTAGTGGTCAAAACCTGTTACACCTGTAACAACAAAAAGTGTCCATTACCAAGCTTACCTACTTTCATTACCTATTTTCCAAGGTCATAATTATGAAGAATTCATTAGGGGTTTTTTCAATCCATAGTAAATTCACGAACTGACATAGATGAGATTGCAAAGTTCAATTATCTTAAATGTCTTGTGAAGGGGGGAACCCTATGAACTGATTAGGTCTTTTCCCGGTGGTCAAGGCAATTATCAAATAACCTTACGTGTCTTAGCAGACAATTATTTGATGCTGAAAAGGCCAGAGTTGACATGCAGTCTTAATATCAAGCTTGAACCCCACCCAAACATTGTTTTTCAGACTTACAGGCATTTAGAATCACATTAAACATAGTCTCAGATCTTAGATGCTAAATCGACCTAAGACAATGTGATTGGTTTATCATGGTATTGTACAGGATAAGCTGTCACCAAAACTATTAAACGATTAAATATTATGTTCAATAAACGCTATTTCACTTGTGAAGAATTAGCAATGGTTTACAAACAATAGTTCATGCATGCAAGCAACGAGACAAGATGAAAAATCCACAAATCAGTGGATAAAAAACCCTTAAACTCAGTAAAAGAAGAGTATACCTACCCCCACTAAACCACAGAATGGGAAATCCCATATAGGCATTTATCAAGCTGTGAATACAACAGACAGTAAACAAAACTGTCATACATAAACGTACCCCAAAATGTGTACTTTGTGATGGAACACATTGGGCACAGTATTGTATTCAATACACATAATGGAGGCCCAACGTAAACAACGTTGTTCATCAGCTAAAAAGATGCATCAAGTGTTTAGGTGAACACAAGGGGGGAAAAAATGCTCACTGAAGAGTGTTTTAAATGCAAGGGCATGCATCATACAGCATTATGCCCAAATACTTTTGTGAACAGCAGCAGACTTCCACAGAATCAGGAAGTCAACAAGCAACAGCATTAAATGTGAGAGATAAGTTTAAAGCAAACTGCTCTCCCGATAGCTCGAGTTGAGTTATCTAAAAAATTTAACACAAAACCAATGTGCTAACATTATTTGATCAAGGCTCACAAAGGTCCTTCAAAAGAAGAACAGTGTTGCAGAAACTGAATAAACAAACCCTATGCCAAAATCAGTTAGATATGCGGGTTTTTTTTCCACAATTCTGGTAAACAGACATATGACCTACCCAAAAATCACTGTTGGTCTAGGAAACGGGAAAAAAAAAGCCCGAGAGAAGCTGTGGTAGTAGATGATTTGCCTAAATCTGTGCAGATCCGGGGATTAAAAGAAACAGTTGCAGCACTGAAAGCAGCAAAGGGTCAAGTTAACCCTGTCCTGACATACAGACGGACACAATTAGTCCAATTGATTTATCATTGGAAGTGATTATTATCACTGTTTTGTGCAAAATATGTAAGAAAACATGATGTTCACTTGCTGAAAACAGCAGGAGGCCACATGATATGTGGTTTCCCATTCCCTCTCAAAGTGGGAAAGAGTTGATTGATTCATTGGAAAATGTACTAGTTACGAGAATAACCCTGATAGTACCACAGCAAAAATTATCATTACTGGAAGAAATGAATGAACCAGTTGATAAGTTGTGGGATTTAGTTTGCGATAGGTTTTGATGTAAAAAAAACCAAGCCCACAAGAGATTCAGACTTAAAACCAAATTTATTTGGACACTGTCAAATATGAAGATGGACAGTATTGGGTTAGGTTACCATGGAAATTAAATCCACCACATCTGCCTAGCAATTATCGCATGGCTTTCGGACAAATGAAAGCAAAAATTTACATGAGCTCAGGAGAAGAATCCAGAGCTACTGACTGTCTATGATAATAATACAAGAACAGTTGGACAAAAAATTCATTGAGGAAATAGTCGAAGAAAAGTTGAAGCAAAAGCTCATTATCTCCCGCACCATGGGAGTCAAAAGGAAATTCTGAAACCACTCCACTATGTGTTGTATATAATTGCAGCGCACGTGCAAATAAAGTGTAGCAAGTCTTAATGACTGTCTGATGACCGGACCCCTCACTAACTGAGAAGCTTGGAAACGTGCTTATGAAATTTCGCACAAACCCATATGCCTACACGGCTGATATTTCCAAAGCTTTCTTAATAGTAGGACTACAAGAAATAGATAGAGTTATACTCGTTTCTTGTGGCCTGAAAATCCACTGATCCTCAAAGTCCTGTGAAAACTTATCGTTTCAAATCAGTATTGTTTGGTGCAACATCCTCTCCCATTCTTACTAGAAGCTACTCTAAATACACATTTGTAGAAATCTGAAAGTCCCTTCAAAGAAATCTTAAAGAAAAATTTTTCTATGTGGACAATCTTCAAGGTACGTGAAAAAAGAGGAGGATTTGAAATCTTATACAGAGAAGCTAACAAGGAGATGAAAGAAGCAAATATGCCTCTAAGGAGGTGAATACTAATTCAAAGAAATTTTAAGGGAACTTATCAAGGAAGATTCCCTGAAGCTGAATTCCTAATTGCAGAAATATGCTGGGACTTAATTGGAACACACAGAAGATCTTTGAGTCTCAAAAAGATAAACAATAAATCATGCAGTACACTCACTAAACGTAGTTTACTGTCAGAGGTATCACAATGTTTTGATCCTCTAGGACTCTTTCTCACCAATTCCCCATAAAAGGTAAAATGCTTATGCAAGATGCATGGAAGCTCAAATTGGATGGGATGAGAACTTGCCTCTAGAAATGAGTCAAGCATGGGATGAAATATCCAAGGAGTTTAAGCAACTTCATCAAATTAAATTTCACAGACAAATAGGTCAGAGGGAAACATTACACATTACATGTTCTGTGATGCGTCAACCAGAGGTTATGGCGCTGTAGCTTACATGAGTAATGCTGAAGGAAGTACACTAATTACTTCAAAGGCCAGGGTAGCACCTGAAGGTCAGAACAGTACCACAATTGGAACTGACAGCACTCTTTTGTAGGTACAAAATTAGCTGTCTATCTCAACAAAGTACTTGATCATCTCACTATTGAGAAAACCGTGATCTGGAGTGATAATGAAGCAGTTCTCCAGTGGTTAAGAAATAATAAGAGTAAGTTGGTCTATGTACAGAACAGAGTAGCAGAAAAAAAAGAGATGCAGAGAGATTATCTCTTTTCTTCACGTCTTACCCGAGAGAATCCAGCTGACATGTTGTCACTTGTGTCCCACTCAAGAAATTTGTGGATAATAAATTATGGGCTTCACGGACCGAACTGGTTTTCTAATGAAAATAACTGGCCTCAGCAAAAAGCTCACATTATGCCGGGAAGAAACGTCTGCTTAAACACAAGCAGAAATAAGTTGTGAAAAATACTGCAGCAGCCACAACAGAAATAGTCACTGATGGATCTAAATACTCATCTTTGGGTAAACTTTTAAAGAGTTACAGCTCTTGTCTTTGAATTCATTAAGGAATAAACCTGATTATGAATGTCTTGAACCCATTAAATACTGGGGTGAAACTAATACAGAAAGATGTTTTCTCTACAGAATATAAATTTCTAGAAACACAAGATAAATCCCCAAAGAAACCTGTCATGATTAATTCTTTAGGACTTTATCTCGACTCAGAAAAGATTATAGATGTCGAGGAAGAATTCATAATTCTTCACTACCTAAAGAAGCCATACATCCAATTTGATCCCCAAGAATCATTGGCTAACAAAACTGTTTGGGTGCAAAACGCCCACAGTAACGTGTTAATGGTGGGGTAGCTGACAACTTTGTCATTACGACATCCTATGGATACCTCAAGGTCGACAAAGTGTGAAAAAACAAATAAAGGACTGTATTACTTGTCGTCACTACGATATGAGAGTATGTCAGTATCCAGGTCCCTCCATATCCCTCTGAAAGAGTTTGTCATATCACTCCATTTGAGGTGACAGGTGTAGATTACACGGGACCAATAATTTTAACCAAAACATTTGAAAATTTTCCCATCAAGGTGTACTTTCTGTTTGTTCACTTGTGCTACAACTAGAGCAGTACATCTAGAAGTAGCCACTGACTGTCTGCTAAAAACTTTTATCAAATTATTCAGAAGGTTTGCAGCCAGAAGGGGATGTCCCAGACTGATGATTTCAGATAATGCAACGAATTTTGTTGCGGGTGCTGCTTATATAAGCAGATCTTTGATCAACCAGAAGTACAACAGATGCTGAATCAACGCAGTTGTCGTTGGGATACATTCCTCCTAAATCTCCATGGCACGCGGATTTTATGAAAGAATGATCGGCATTGTGAAACGTTGTTTAAGGAAGACTCTTCATCGTCAGAGAATCGACTTAGAAGAATTCCGTACAGTTGTGATGAAATAAAAAATAGAGTCAACAACAGACCTCTAACTTATGTTACCGATGTCTGGACAATTTAGAAGTTTTAAAGGGTCCATCTCATTTACTCATGGCAGAAGGCTCGAACCTTTTCCCTCCCATGAATGATAAAGAAATCATAGAGGACCCTACTTATTTCGAACCTGAGCAACTCAGACGTAAATTCAAACACCTTAATAAAGTGATTGAACGTTGGGAGAAAATTTGGCGAGAAGACTATCTCACCTCATTGAGAGAACATTCTATGGAGCTGGTGTTCCTGAAAATCATAAGTCTTAAGACTGGTGACATAGTGATATCGACAATGATGGTCCGAGGTCTCAAGGGGCCACTTGGAAAAATTGTGACCATATATCCGGATGCAAATGGAATCATCAGGACAGTTGTTTTGAGCAAAGGTGTAGTGAATAAGCGGACAATAAATAAACTAGTGCCGTTAGAATTACACAGTGTTGAAAACAAAATTAGTGATTCTCCAGAAACCACACAGACTAAAGCTGTTCAGAAAAGACAAGCAGCAGTTGTGGCGAGTGAGAAAATTAAATTAATGTTAAGTGATGAATAGTTCACCTGCAGCGAACCTCCGCCGCCCCCCAGTGTGGAGAAATTTTCTCCAGGAGGGGGTTATCAGCCCCCTTCAGCCCTTTCAGCCCCTTTCAGCCCTGAGGGGCCAAGCCCTCTCAGAAGGGGCGAGCGTTTTGTTTACTGCTAGAGTGAATAATTGATCACAGATGCTATGCCACGTAGTCAAATGACCTCTGCTCCTTACAGCGGTGTTGCAAAGTGTATTTTTATAAGAGACAGTACATTCTTACTTTAGCAGGACAATTAAGGAAAATCCTGCTCCCACTTTATTACCATAGTAAAGATAGTGGACGTTGTTGTCTATGCTTAAGACAGCAAGAATCAAGCATTCTGCTTTGCTTCATCGAGGAGGTGGCAAGGAAGCAAGGAGTACTAGGTCAGCTTTTTTTTGTGCTAGGGCAGTGACGGCTTGGGGCGGTGTGGCATCGCCAGATTAACTTTGACTCTAGAGAGAGTGACACTGACGCCAGGATAACCAACAAAGAACACTGATCTGTGCGTTAGTGTGAATAAAGTGTCTCACAAAACACAAACACTTAAGAGAAGTGTGATCAGCTTCTCTTGTGATACATTGTGAACAATAAAGACAAATCTTGTGGAACATAGTGTACCAGTGTGCGTTTCCCAGACAATGGAAAAACGTGGACATTCCCCAAAGGGCACTTCAGCTTCTATCAAGTCACCGATACCTGTCGAAGGTGTTGAGAACACCATAGCTCACGTTACAAGAGCAAGGTATGTTACGAATTTCTTGTAGATCGGGGGACTGCGCAGTTCTTGAGTCGCAAGGAGTTTGTAATCAACCTATAGTCGGCAGTAAGGTGTGGACTTTTGAGTCCAAACAAGTACGTACATCGTCAGCCACCAAGTGTATGAAAATATGCTGACATAACACCCCCTAGGGGTAATTTATAACTTACAAATTATATTTTTTTGACAGCCCATGTTGAGATGGTTTCGACAGCTTCTAGACCTCGTCTGCAGGGGCGGCTGTGTAGACGATTTGCTGTCATTTATCAGCTAAGTGTTTCCTATATTTATATATATAAATTACACATAGCTGGTAAGGCCATATCTTCAACAGCCCAAAGTGGGAGGAGCTATTGGAGAGAGAGGGAGGGGCCAGCAGAAGGAGCATTCAGTATCTGCTGAGTTGTCTTGATAGCCGGATACTAGCGGTGGAGCGAATGCAATGTTGTGTAATTATGTTAATATTAGTAATAAAGGCTATCTATCACATTTATTCCAACTTGATATTAGAAACACGATAGATAACCTAGGAGCATAATAAAGACGCCGAAATTAATAATAAAAGGCATATTATATGGAGAGGCGGAGGCAATGTTTATATCATGGCAAACACACTAACCAATTTTCTTTTTGGTTGACTGTTATCACTAATCTTCTTAGTGCCTCATGGTGACTTTTATTTGTATAGATTATACAAATATAAAAAAACACCCAAAAATGCTAAGAAACACGAAATAGCTTACAGTGAAGCTCAGGGGAGCTTTGGACTGAGCAACAGTTGAAGGGAGACCTACGCACATGTTCTAGCAGGTTGTGTTGAGCAACTACCAAGTGTTTTTTTTTTACAGATTTTTTACAGATCGATCGATCATCTCTTTCACTTTGTCAATCTTCTCAATTTTTGTCTCAATCTCTTTTTGTACTATATGATCATTGATTCTTTCAGTTACCACGACTTGTAATTTATCATAATTTGTAATGCATTACAATCATTTATCATTCTTAAGTGTAGTTCTTGTTTAACTGCTGTGTACATTGACATTGTATAGAATCAGCCCAGAGCTATAATACCCTCAGTCTATAGTGTGTATAAGTTAGCTGCATATTGGAACGCCATACGTTAGCATGGCGGAGCTGTCAGTAGTATTGCTGTGTACTTGTGCAGTATTCATAGATAACCCCAGCAACTTTATAGATAGGCTCCTTGGCTAGCTATGACGTCACTAGTCACACACTGCTGCCATCATTTGTTGTGGGGGGTTCGGAGGAGATTTTGGAGTAAGAAATACACACGCTGGATGTCTGGAGGCATATAATTAATGTGAGTTGAGGGGAGACCCAGGAGCCTTGCCTTCGTCCAGTCTAGGTCTAACGGAAACTGAGACAGAGGCCTGTGGCTTGCGTCACACGTGCATCACTCATGACGTCATAGCTAGCAAGGAGCTTATCTATAAAGTGGCTGGGATTACCTAAGTATACTACACAAGTAGGCAGTAACAGTAACTACTGACATCACGACCACTACCAAAAACCACCACTACCACCATCACCAATATTACCACCACCACTACCACCACCATCCACCACCACTACCACCACCACCCACAACCACCCCTACAACTCCACCACCATCACCCCTACCACCATTACTACCACCCCCACCATTAATGCTACCACCACCACCACTACCCCCACGACCATTACCACCACCACTACCTTCACCCCCACCACTACCACCACCACTACCACCATCACCAACACTACCACCACCACTACCACCACCATCACCACCACCACTATCACCACAACCACCACTACAATACCCCCACCCCCACCACCACTACCACCATTACTACCACCACCACCATTAAAACTACCACCACCCCTACCACCACGACCATTACCCCACCACTACCACCCCTACCCCCACCACTACCACCACCAACCTACCACCACCACTACCCACCATCACCACCACTACCCCCACCATCACCACAACCACCACTACAACTACCACTACCACCACCACTACTACCACCATTACTTTCACACCACATTACTACCTGACCCTTACCACCACCACTTTCACGACCATTACCACCCCACTACCACGACCATTAACACCACCACTACCACCACCACTATCACCAATCTACTTCCATCAGCATTACCTGCGGGCTGCAGATAACAACAGCCTCCTCCCTCTGTTATCACACATTTTCCTCTCTTACCTTCGCCCCATCTTGATTACTGCTTATGATATCCTTATCGCTCTATGTTTCAGCTTTTGCGTCACAAACTCCCCTCATCACCTTATCTCCCCTTTACTTCCTCAACTTCTTATCTCTACCCACCTGTCACTTTCTTTTCCTGTCTCCCCTCTTGTTTCTCTTCCATGTTTCTCTTTCTCTTTTACGTCCCACCACGTTCACTTCCTCTCTCCCTTGACTCATCCTCATTATTCACTTCCACCCTCACGAAGGTGCCTCTTCCCTCACCAAGGTGCCTCTCCCCTCACCAAGGTGCCTCTCACCTCACCAAGGTGCCTCTCACCTCATCAAGGTGCCTCTCCCCTCGCCAAGATGCCTCTCCCCTCACTAAGGTTCCTCTCCCCTCACGAAGGTTTCTCTTCCCCTCACCAAGGTTCCTCTCCCTTCACGAAGGTGCCTCTCCCCTCACCAAGGTGCCTCTCTCCTCACCTAGGTGCCCCTCCCCCTACCAAGGTGCCTCTCCCCTCACCAAGGTGCCTTTCACCTCACCAAGGTGCTTCTCGCCCACATCAAGGTGCCTCTCCCCTCACCAAGGTTCCTCTCCCTTCACGAAGGTGCCTCTCCCCTCACCAAGGTGCCTCTCACCACACCCAAGGCGCCTCTCGCCCTCACTAAGGTGCCTCTCCCCTCACCAAGGTGCCTCTCCCCTTCACCAAGGTGCCTCTTCCCTCACTAAGGTGCCTCTTCCCTCACCAAGGTGCCTGTCATCTCATCAAGGTGCCTCTCCTCTCACCCACTCTCCCCCCACACCTCTACCTGCCCTCATCCTACATACAGGTAAGCTTCCCTACACCCTTGCTGTCCCTGCAGACCTACACCCTTGGTGTCCCTGCCCACCTACACCCTTGGTGTCCCTGCCCACCTACATCCTTGGTGTCCCTGCCCACCTAAAACCCTTGGTGTCCCTGCCCACCTACACCCTTGGTGTCCCTGCCCACCTACACCCTTGGTGTCCCTGCCCACCTACACCCTTGGTGTCCCTGCCCACCTACACCCTTGGTGTCCCTGCCCACCTACACCCTTGCTGTCCTGCCCACTACACTTTGTTGTCCCTGCCAACACACCTTGGTGTCCCTGCCCACCTACACCCTTGCTGTACCCGCCCCCCTACACCCTTGGTGTCCCTGCCCCCTACACCCCTTTCTGCCTGCCCACCTACACCCTTGGTGTCCCTGCCCACCAACACCCTTGCTGTCCCTGCCCACCTACACCTTGCTGTCCCTGCCACCAACCCTTGCTGTCCCTGGGCCCCCTACACCCTTCTGTCCCTGCTCACCTACATCCTTGCTGTCCCTGCCCACCTACAACCCTTGCTGTCCCTGCCCCCCTACACCCTTGCTGTCCTGCTCACCCACACCCCTTGCTGTCTGCCACCTACACCCTTGCTGTCCCTGCTACCTACACCCTTGCGTCCCTGCTCACCTAATCCTTGCTGTCCTGCCCACCTACCCCTTGCTGTCCCTGCCCACCCACACCCTTGGTGTCCCTGTTTCCCCCTACACCCTTTTTGTCCCTGCCACCTACACCCTTGGTGTCCCTGCCCACCTACACCCTTGGTGTCCCTGCCCACCTACACCCTTGGTGTCCCTGCCCACCTACACCCTTGCTGTCCCTGCCCACCTACACCCTTGCTGTCCCTGCCCACCTACACGCTTGGTGTCCCTGCCCACCTACACCCTTGCCGTCCCTGCCCACCTACACCCTTGCTGTCCCTGCCCACCTACACCCTTGCTGTCCCTGCTCACCTACACCCTTTCTGTCCCGCCCACCTACCCCCTTTGCTGTCCCTGCCACCTACACCCTTGGTGTCCTGCCCACCTACACCCTTGGTGTCCCTGTCCACCTACACCCCTTTCTGGGCCCTGCCCACCTACAACCTTGCTGTCCCTGCTCACCCACACCTTTGCTGTCCCTGCCCACCTTACCTTTTTCTTTTCCCTGCCCACCTACACCCTTGGTGTCCCTGCCCACCTACACCCTTGCTGTCCCTGCCCACCTACACCCTTGCTGTCCCTGCTCACCTACACCCTTGCTGTCCCTGCCCACCTACACGCTTGCTGTCCCTGCCCACCTACATCCTTGCTGTCCCTGCCCACCTACACCTTTGCTGTCCCTGCCCACCTACAACCTTGGTGTCCCTGTCCACCTACACCCTTGCTGTCCCTGCCCACCTACACCCTTGATGTCCCCGCTCACCTAACCCCTTTCTGTTCCCTGCCCCTACACCCCTTTGGGGTTCCTGCCCACCTACACCCTTGCTGTCCCCGCCCACCTAACCCTTGCTGTCCCTGCCCACATACACCCTTGGTGTCCTTGGTCCACCTACACCTTGCTGTCCCTGCCCACCTACACCCTTGGTGTCCCTGCCCACCTACACCCTTGGTGTCCCTGCCCACCTACATCCTTGGTGTTCCTGCCCACCTACACCCTTGCTGTCCCTGCCCACCTACACCCTTGGTGTCCCTGCCCACCTACACCCTTGCTGTCCCTGCCCACCTACACCCTTGCTGTCCCTGCCCACCTACACCCTTGCTGTCCCTGCCCACCTACACCCTTGCTGTCCCTGCCCACCTACACCTTTGCTGTCCCTGCCCACCTACACCCTTGGTGTCCCTGCCCACCTACACCCTTGCTGTCCCTGTCCACCTACACCCTTGCTGTCCCTGCCCACCTACACCCTTGCTGTCCCTGCCCACCTACACTCAGCAGTACCTGTGTGTACCCTCACTGTTGTGTGTCTCATCAAAATAAAAATAAGTAAGAAAGCCTCAGCAGATGTTGGAATGTTCTATCCTCCGTAAATAAAAATTCACCGGTATTGTGTGTAAGAAAGTGCAGTAGCTGCTGCAGTCCTGTGTGTAAGAAAGTGCAGTAGCTGCTGCAGTCCTGTGTGTAAGAAAGTGCAGTAGCTGCTGCAGTCCTGTGTGTAAGAAAGTGCAGTAACTGCTGCAGTCCTGTGTGTAAGAAAGTGCAGTAGCTGCTGCAGTCCTGTGTGTAAGAAAGTGCAGTAGCTGCTGCAGTCCTGTGTGTAAGAAAGTGCAGTAGCTGCCGCAGTCCTGTGTGTAAGAAAGTGCAGTAGCTGCTGCAGTCCTGTGTGTAAGAAAGTGCAGTAGCTGCTGCAGTTCTGTGTGTAAGAAGGCAGTAGCTGCCGCAGTCTGTGTGTAAGAAAGTGCAGTAACTGCTGCAGTCCTGTGTGTAAGAAAGTGCAAATAGCTGTGCAGTCCTGTGTGTAAAAAAGTGCAGTAGCTGCCGCAGTCCTGTGTGTAAGAAAGTGCAGTAGCTGCTGCAGTTCTGTGTGTAAGAAAGTGCAGTAGCTGCCGCAGTCCTGTGTCTAAGAAAGTGCAGTAACTGCTGCAGTCCTGTGTGTAAGAAAGTGCAGTAGCTGCTGCAGTCCTGTGTGTAAGAAAGTGCAGTAGCTGGGCCCCAGTCCTGTGGGGGTAAGAAGTGCAGTAGCTGCTGAGTTCTGTGTGTAAGAAAGTGCAGTAGCTGCCGCAGTCCTGTGTGTAAGAAAGTGCAGTAACTGCTGCAGTCCTGTGTGTAAGAAAGTGCAGTAGCTGCCGCAGTCCTGTGTGTAAGAAAGTGCAGTAGCTGCCGCAGTCCTGTGTGTAAGAAAGTGCAGTAGCTGCTGCAGTCCTGTGTGTAAGAAAGTGCAGTAACTGCTGCAGTCCTGTGTGTAAGAAAGTGCAGTAGCTGCTGCAGTCCTGTGTGTAAGAAAGTGCAGTAGCTGCTGCAGTCCTGATGTTACTTAAGAAATCTTCCGCATACAAATTAACAAAAGAGCAGCAGCCATAGAACTTTGCCCTTGCTTTTGATATACCTTGGAAGGTTTTCGAGTTTTCCTACTCTCGCAGTCCGGCCCTGGGCCAGGCTTGACTGGTGCTTGCCTGGTCAGTCAGGTTGTTGCTGCTGGCAGCCCAGTGGCTCACATATCCATCACAGCCTGGTTGATCTGGTATTTGGCGAAGACACTTGACTGGAAAGCAGCCAATAACCTTTTCCAATATACTGTTATGTGACACTTATCTACTTGACGCCTCTCACTGTTGCCCTCCGTGCCACCCTCACTATCTCCACTTTTGCCCCTCCTCACAATGGGCAAAGTTGAGGAACTAATCATCTACTACCTTTGTATATCATCTCTGAAATGAATGAAAAGCCACTGGCTGGCGAGCAGTCTTCATATAAAGCCACTGGTTGGCGAGCAGTCTTCATATAAAGCCACTGGTTGGCGAGGAGTCTTCATATAAAGCCACTGGCTGGCGAGCAGTCTTCATATAAAGCCACTGGTTGGCGAGCAGTCTTCATATAAAGCCACTGGCTGGCGAGCAGTCTTCATATAAAGCCACTGGTTGGCGAGCAGTCTTCATATAAAGCCACTGGCTGGCGAGGAGTCCTAATATAAAGCCACTGGCTGGCGAGCAGTCTTCATATAAAGCCACTGGTTGGCGAGCAGTCTTCATATAAAGCCACTGGCTGGCGAGCAGTCTTCATATAAAGCCACTGGTTGGCGAGCAGTCTTCATATAAAGCCACTGGCTGGCGAGCAGTCTTCATATAAAGCCACTGGTTGGCGAGCAGTCTTCATATAAAGCCACTGGCTGGCGAGCAGTCCTAATATAAAGCCACTGGCTGGCGAGCAGTCTTCATATAAAGCCACTGGCTGGCGAGCAGTCCTAATATAAAGCCACTGGCTGGCGAGCAGTCTTCATATAAAGCCACTGGCTGGCGAGCAGTCTTCATATAAAGCCACTGGCTGGCGAGCAGTCCTCATATAAAGCCACTGGCTGGCGAGCAGTCCTAATATAAAGCCACTGGCTGGCGAGCAGTCTTCATATAAAGCCACTGGCTGGCGAGCAGTCTTCATATAAAGCCACTGGCTGGCGAGCAGTCTTCATATAAAGCCACTGGCTGGCGAGCAGTCTTCATATAAAGCCACTGGCTGGCGAGCAGTCTTCATATAAAGCCACTGGCTGGCGAGCAGTCTTCATATAAATCCACTGGCTGGCGAGCAGTCTTCATATAAATCCACTGGCTGGCGAGCAGTCTTCATATAAAGCCAGTGGCTGGCGAGCAGTCTTCATATAAAGCCACTGGCTGGCGAGCAGTCTTCATATAAAGTCACTGGCTGGCGAGCAGTCTTCATATAAAGCCACTGGTTGGCGAGCAGTCTTCATATAAAGCCACTGGTTGGCGAGCAGTCTTCATAGAAATCCACTGGCTGGCGAGCAGTCTTCATATAAATCCACTGGCTGGCGAGCAGTTTTCATATAAAGCCACTGGTTGGTGAGCAGTCTTCATATAAAACCACTGGCTGGCGATCAATCTTCATATAAAGCCACTGGTTGGCGAGCAGTCTTCATATGAAGCCACTGGCTGGCGAGCAGTCCTAATGTAAAGCCACTGGCTGGCGAGCAGTCTTCATATAAAGCCACTGGTTGGCGAGCAGTCTTCATATAAAGCCACTGGCTGGCGAGCAGTCCTAATATAAAGCCACTGGCTGGCGAGCAGTCTTCATATAAAGCCACTGGTTGGCGAGCAGTCTTCATATAAAGCCACTGGCTGGCGAGCAGTCTTCATATAAAGCCACTGGCTGGCGAGCAGTCTTCATATAAAGCCACTGGTTGGCGAACAGTCTTCATATAAAGCCACTGGCTGGCGAGCAGTCTTCATATAAAGCCACTGGCTGGCGAGCAGTCTTCATATAAAGCCACTGGTTGGCGAGCAGTCTTCATATAAAGCCACTGGCTGGCGAGCAGTCCTAATATAAAGCCACTGGCTGGCGAGCAGTCTTCATATAAAGCCACTGGTTGGCGAGCAGTCTTCATATAAATCCACTGGCTGGCGAGCAGTCTTCATATAAAGCCACTGGCTGGCGAGCAGTCTTCATATAAAGCCACTGGTTGGCGAGCAGTCTTCATATAAAGCCACTGGTTGGCGAACAGTCTTCATATAAAGCCACTGGCTGGCGAGCAGTTTTCATATAAAGCCACTGGCTGGCGAACAGTCTTCATATAAAGATACCGAAGTGTTGCACACGTGTTTAATTCTTTATCATGTCGGTATTGTATACCATTACTGCCCCTTCTCCTTTCTCTCTCTCTCATCCTCCTTGCGCCTCTTTTCCTCCACTTCACCCCCGTCTCCCGTCCCCCTCAGTGGGCTATCTGTTGCTAGTAGAGATTAGTTTCCTTGACACAGCTGGCTGTGACGTATTACCTTCCTCCACCAGCGACCACCTTTCACACTCCAGCCAGAGATGACGATGGTATCCATCATGTAACAGACTGCAACGCGTAGCAAAGCGCCATGCAACTCTGCAACATGACAGGCAACGCGTACCTGTAATTATATAATATATATATATATATATATATATATATATATATATATATATATATATATATATATATATGTCGTGCCGAACAAGTAAAACTTGCGATTTTGGCTTAAATAGCAACGCAATTTTTGCCGAATAAGGCAAGTGAAAAATTGTGTATGCAATAATTTCGTAAAAATCATTCTAAACCTAACGAAAAAATATTTTTCCTTGTACTTGTTTATTATTAAATTATTGTAAACTTATCTAAAATATATTTAGTTGGATTAGCATAATGAAATTGTTTGTTATAATAAGGTTAGGTAAGTTTTCTAAGGTTCTTTTGGTGCAAAATCATTATTTTTTACATCAACATAAATGAAAAAATATATATTTAAAAGTATAAGAGAAATTTTTAGAAAGGACATAATTTTAAAGGAGTACTTGCTAATTTGTCAATTTTACCTATTTGGCACGATATATATATATATATATATATATATATATATATATATATATATATATATATATATATATATATATATATATATACATATATATATATATATATATATATATATATATATATATATATATATATATATATATATATATATATATATGTCGTGCCGAATAGGCAGAACTTGCGATCTTGGCTTAAATAGCAACGTTCATCTTGCCATATAGGACAAGTGAAAATTTGTGTATGCAATAATTTCGCCAAAATCATTTTGAACCTAACGAAAAAAAATATATTTCACTCTGTTTATTTAGTATTAAATTATTGTAAACAAATCTAAAATATATTTAGTTGGGTTAGGCTAAAATAAATTATTCTTGTTATAATAAGGTTAGGTAAGTTTTCTAAGTTCCTTTTGGTGCAATATTATAAATTTTTACATTAACATTAATGAAAAAAATATATCTTTAAACGTATAAGAGAAATTTTTAGAGAGGACTTAATTTTAAATGAGTTCTTGCTAACTGACCAGTTTTACATATTCGGCACGACATATCTATATATATATATATATATATATATATATATGTGTGTGTGTGTGTGTGTGTGTGTGTGTGTGTAACAACCACAGTGGTGTTGAATGATAGCTCTAGGCCTTTCGTATTTCAATCAACACATCATCAGGAGCTCGCAAAGGTAGAAATGAGTAAGTAATCTCAGCAAATTCGTTCCGCGGGACACCTTGCTGAGACTGAGGGTGGTGGAGGGAAAACATTCAGTACCCCAGGCACTCGTGCCTAGTGCCAGGCACGACTGCCCAGTTCCAGGGAGATTAAGTATTACAGAGAAAACTCAGCCTATAAGCAAAGGTAATTTAGTGATTAACTAGAAAAATTAACATTGGTAAAATACTGGTTATTGAGATTATCAGTCGGACTTAAGAAATATAAAAAAACTTATACTTTGAATAAAGCTGTGTCTGACATTATCTTTGGGAAAATTCCATAATTAAGGAAAACAAAAATCTAGGACAAATTCGCCTAGCGGGTAGACACAGGCTGAGCCTCACCAGGAAGAGCAAACACACGTTGCAACACGTAACAATGTGTTAAGCAGGTCTGTGAAACACCTAACAATGTTCACATATCGTTCTTCATCTCTGTTATACCACGCTCAGGAAAATTTAAGATGGTGTATCGCGTCGTACAACACTGCAAAGCTTCAGTTATCGTCATGTAGAGCGCTGCAGTGTTGAAGTGACACTGAAGAAACAGTCCGCAACATGGGATGCAACACACGAAAACATACATACATACACTCAGCAACACATTTAACGACGGGAAGTTCCTTCCCAAGATTGTAACCAATATAATACCGGGAGCGCTTGAAGTTCCTGAACCTGTATTCCCTGGAACGCAGGCGGGAGAGATACATGGTTATATACACCTGGAAAATCCTAGAGGGACTAGTACCGAACTTGCACACGAAAATCACTCACTACGAAAGCAAAAGACTTGGCAGACGATGCAACATCCCCCCAATGAAAAGCAGGGGTGTCACTAGCACGTTAAGAGACAATACAATAAGTGTCAGGGGCCCGAGACTGTTCAACTGCCTCCCAGCATACATAAGGGGGATTACCAATAGACCCCTGGCTGTCTTCAAGCTGGCACTGGACAAGCACCTAAAGTCGGTACCTGACCAGCCGGGCTGTAGCTCGTACGTTGGATTGCCTGCAGCCAGCAGTAACAGCCTGGTTGATCAGGCTCTGATCCACCAGGAGGCCTGGTCACAGACCGGGCCGCGGGGGCGTTGACCCCCGGAACTCTCTCCAGGTAAACTCCAGGTAATACTACATAAAACGAACAAGTATACCTAGTAAGGTATACTTCTACTGTCTTCAACTGAGTGCGCTGTGCCTGGTGAAGACACATGAAAACGGAATCGTTATTAGAATTTGTTGTTGATATTAAGAAATAAAGTAACAATGACTGGAGTGAGAGAGGACTATGAGAGGCCTCCTCCATGTCCCATAGTCATCAGTACCTTACTAGGCTTAACAGCTCCAGTAAGTGAGCGTAAGAAATATGATGACTATACCAAGGTTGTTCGGTATCTGGGATTGGTATATATACCTGGAGGGGTATTTTATATCATTTATCTCCGGCCTCGCAGAGATAAATGTATAAAATACCTTCCACTGAAACGTAGTCAATAAAGGATCACATTATACTGCATTTGCGTCTAGTTTTCCATCCGTGAACAGTGTTGACACTACTTCCACAGACCAGCCAGGAACCAAGCTTCTCTGGTGCTCACCTGGTCAGCTCAGTTCTGACTTGACAGCGATTTAGGATGGACTCAAACGTCGTAATTAAATTAATCTGTTACGTACTGCTTTTATCTAGAACTGTTCTAGTCACGGTATTCTGGCTTTTTAGTCTTTCTGGTCTACCAGGTTGTTGCTGCTGGCGGCCTTTCTGCAGGCTTCTAGCATGTCACTTAACATTATTAATCGAGAAGCTGCTGCTTTCATACAAGCAGAAAATTCTCTGGTCAGCTCAGGTTGCATCACAGTCAATATCAGCACTGCACAAGGCCAGTGGAAACCTGATGCTATTCAAGACTTTTAGACATTGTCAACCAATCTAAATTCCCCCCCCCCAAAAAAAAGGAGTTTTTAATTTCTTAGGCACTGGCAGACATATATTGTTTAACATTAACATAAAAATTAGTTTTGCATAAAAAATTAACTTTGCAACATTCCTTAAACGTAACATGAGCATAATTTATCTTAATAGCTCTTAAAGTTAGGAAGATCATGGCTGTCGCGGCCTGGTCTCAGGCCAGGTCGATAATACAAGACCAGCCGGGCTGTGGTTCGTATGCTGGACTACGTGCAGCCAGCAGTAACAGCCAAGTTGTTTAGGCCCTGATCCATCGGAAGGACTGCCAAGAACTGGGCCACGGGGGCGCTGACCCCCGTAACACCCTCTAGGTAGACTCTAGGTGGGTTATGCTGTGTGTGGTCATGTCTGTAACATCCTTGTGACAGGTATATACCTTTACCTTTGAAGAGTTTCGAGAGTTTATCTACTCTCTAAGCCTGGCCATGGGCCAGGCTCATGAGTTCTTTTCCAGAAGCCCAAGAACTCACATAGCACTCAGTCTGTTTGTTCCAGTATGCAGTTGTTATCGCAGTGTGCAGATTTGGGACAGGGCCCCTTAAGCACCTTCCAGGTATTTGATATATGTTCGAGTTCCAAGAGTTTTTCTAATCCCGGAGCCCGACCATGTGCCAGGGTTATCTGGTGCTTGTCTGGTCAACCAGGCTGCTTGTTGTTGGAGGCCCACTGCCTCACATCCATCACAGCTTGCTTGATCTGGTACCTGGTGAAGATACTCGTTCAATTTCCTCTTGAAGACTTCTACACTTGTCTCAGCAGTGTTTCTGATATCTTCTGACACGATGTTGAATAAAATGGGACCACGAATGATGATACAGTGTTCCCTTACTGTTTTCACTGCACCCCTGCTTTTCACTGGGTTTATTCTGCCCTTGAACTTCTTGCACGACAGAATAATGAAACAACATATGTAAACTGTTACTTTATTCCTCGTTCAGTGTATTCTCAGTTCTAACAGTGTTCTTAGGAGATCTAATAGTGTTCAAAGGAATTCTAACAGTATTCTCGTGAGTGCAAACACTGTACTCTCAAAGTCTGAAACACCGGTATGTTCACAGAAGCCTGTTTATTTTAAACTTGTTTAAGATTTGCATTAGAATATAAACTTATCTGAGAATAATAAAAGACTGAGGTATTAACTGTCGCTGACACTCAGGGTGTTTACCTCTAACAACTGACCCAGACCATAGTCAAGACACAGTGTCAGGACACACAGTGTCAGAACACACATGGAGTGTGATGCCACTTTTTTCATCACTAAGGTACCCCACTGGAGAATGGGTACGGGTAAGGAGTAAAAGAGGGCAAAAAAAAAAAAAAAAAAAAAAAAAAAAAAAAAAAAAAAAAAAAAATAAGGGATGTAAAGTGCCAAGTAACTGGGCACTTGGAGGTGACAGCGGGCACGGTGCCTGGGGTGACACCACGATAATACAAGTGAATGTACCTCACTCACTATAAACTGAACCACCATGCTGCCTGCCCCACGACCCCTCGCACTACGACCCTCACACCACGACTCTCACACCACGACCCTCACACCACGACCCTCGCACTACGACCCTCACACTACGACCCTCATACCACGATCCTCACACCACGACCCTCACACTACGACCCTCACACCACGACCCTCACACCACGACTCTCACACCACGACCCTCACACTACGACCCTCGCACAACGTCCCACACACTTCGACCCTCACACTACGACCCTCACACTACAACCCTCACGCCACGACCCTCACACCACGACCCCTCACACCCCTCAAGGGAGGTTCCTTGACGCTGGTGAGGGGCTATTGATATAGGGAATTAGATCTGTGCTCCGGTTCCCTGAACTGTGTCTGAATACCTTCCATCCCATCCACAGGCGTTGTATAATCCGTACGGGTTTATCCCTCCCCATGATTATATAATATATACGACCCCTCACACCACGACCCTCACACTACGACCCTCACACTTCGACCATCACACTACGACCATCACACCACGACCATCATACCACGACCATGACACTACGACCGTCACACTACGACCGTCACACTACGACCATGACACTACGACCGTCACACTACAATCCTCACACTAAGACCATTACTCCACGACAGTCACACTACGACCGTCACACTACGACTCTCACACTACGACCCTCACACTACGACTATTATACCACGACCATCACACTACGACCATCACACTACGACCACTACAATCCTCACACTATGACAATTACTCCACGACCGTCACACTACGACTCTCACACTACGACCTTCACACTACGACTATTACACCACGACCCTCACACTACGACCCTCACACTACGACCATTACTCCACGACCGTCACACTACACCCTCAACACTACGCCATATACACACGACCAGCACAGTACCTTGATAACTGTCCTTTTGGTAAGTGAAGCAGCGGATATGGACACATGAATGAAAATGAGCAACACATCTCAACCTTCCTCCGGCAACACAGGCACAACATATGCTGTTGTTTACCAAGAGGAAACACTTTAGCATCTGTTTTAAATCCGCACACCAATAATAATAACAATAAATAATAATAATAATAATAATAATAATAATAATAATAATAATAATAAAGAATAATAATAATAATTACCGTAAGAGATAATTTTATAAGCAAGTAGGTCTCAATAGTATTGAAGATCCTACCATCACATGTAAGGGAATTACTGGGAAACTTCTAATTGCTGTCCAGAAGAAACTTGACAAGTTCCCTGAAGCAAGTTCTGGTCAGTTGAGCTGTGCTGCTTATTGTGTAATGCGTGCAAGCAACACCAACAGCCTCAATGATTTGTTAACAGCTATGGTTGGTGTGGTATCTGGGACAAACACTAACAGTTCTCCTGATCTGCAACATGGCAGATCTGGAGAATGCATATAGATCCTTCACTGCACATATAAGATAAGTCAAGCGCCTTAATTACCGGGAACGTTTGAAGTCCCTTGACCTGTACTCCTTGGAACGCAGGTCAGAAAGCTACATCATAATCTGCACCTGGAAAATCCTAGAGATTAGCCCCAAATTTTAACAAGGAACTCTCTCCCCACGAAAGCAAATGACTCGGCAGACGATGCAACATTCCCCAAGAAAAGCAGGTGCCGTGAGAGTACGCTTAGTAAGTGTTAGGGGACCAAGACTACTCAACAGCCTGTCATCCTGCACAAGTGGCATTACCAATAGACCCCAGCTGTCTTCAAGAGGGAACTTGATAGATTCTTAAAGTCAGTACCAGACCAGCAGGGCTGTTGTTCGCACACTGCGGTGCGTGCGACGAGCAGTAACAGTCTGGTTAATCAGGCCATGATCTACGGGGAGCCTGCTAATGACAGCGTCCGGGGCGCTGACCCACGAGCACCCTCCAGGTATACTCCAGGTAGGTAGGCCCATTCCTCCACCCCCTCGTCTCCCTCGTCCCCTCTCCTTCTTCCTCTACTCCCTCGCCCCCTTCCTCCACTAAATCATCCCCCTCCCAACACTCTCTCCCACCCCTCACACAAGAGCATTAAATATACACTATGAATATTCACGCGACACAACAGATTAATCAGTTCCAAAATCCCCAGTTCAAAATAAGGATAAACCCCTGGTATGGAGCCAAGTAACTCTTGTATAGATGTAGGAAAATCCCTGTAAGAGGCTAGGTAAAAGCTCTTTGGCTTGAGCTAATAAATCCCTGCAGGGAGGCTAAATAAAACTCTCTATGGGCTAGAAAACTCACTTTAAAGAAGCTAGGTAATTCCCTGTATAGAGAGTATGTAAATCCCTGTATCGAGGCACGTAAATTTTACTTTGTAGAGGTTTTAGGTAACGCCCTGTACAAAGCTAAGTATATTCAATCTAGGTATATAAGTACTATACAGAGAGGATACAAAACGATCTATGTACTATAGGCAAGGTAAAGTTTTCGTATAACGACTCTGTATATCCTGGTATATAGGCAGAGCAAATCCCCGTACATCAGCGTTATAAATCCTGGTATTATATAGGTATACTAACTAAAACCAAAGTTTCAAAAACCGTAGTAAATTCCTCAACACTGAGGTTGAGTTTCTCCCAGTCAACAAAATTCCACTAAAATAAACCAACATAAATCCACCATGATTCGCCCTGTTATAAAATTTCCACATTTTGTTGATAAATTAAATATATAGTGAGGTAGTGTATTAGCAACAGTGAGCACTCACTCAGCGCCGGAAACAAGAGTGGTTTTAATTGCGTGCTACTGTAAACAATATGCTATTTACATTAGCGTCGGGTGTAAACAGATCAGTACTGCCTACAGTTTTCTCTTACTGATGGTCCCTCCAGCTGTTTACATAGCTCCGCTGTTTACACTGGCAATTTGTTAATTCCTTTTCAACGAACGTACTTACTGATGCAAACAGGAATGTTGAATTTATGATCAAAGAATAAACACTGCGGTAATATATATAAATATAAAAATATATAAATAAAAAATATATATATATATATAATCAAAGATATATATATATATATATATAATATATATATATAATATATAATATAAAACCATATATAATAACTATATATAACTATACATAATATAAGTTTTGGAGTGGTTGTGCACTATTTAATAATGTATGGAAGAGGGTAGGGTACCTAGGGAATGGCATAGACATGCAATATATCCTTTGTATAAAGGCCAAGGGACAAAAAGAGAGTGAAAAAATTATAGGGGTATAAGTCTGTTGAGTAAACCTGGTACAGTGTATGCGTAAGTTTATTATTGAAAAGAATTAAGAGTAAGACGGAGAAAAGTATAGCAGATGAACAGGAGGCTTTAGGAAAGGTAATGGGTGTGTGACCCAGTGTTACACTAAACAATAGTAAACATTAATTTTAGATAAGGCTGAAAGAGGTCCTTTGTGGCATTTATGATATGGAAAGGCGTATGAACAGGGTGGATAGGGGAGAGGCAAGTGGCAGATTTGCAATGTATGGTGTAAGAGTAGTTACTGAAAGCAGTGAAGAGTTTTTACGAGATAGTGAGGGCCTCAAGTTGAGTATGTAGGAAAGAGGGAAATTATATTCCAGTAAAAGTAGCTTAGACAAGGAAAGTGTGATGTCCCCGTGGGTTGTTTAATATATTTTATAGAAGGGGTTTTAAGAGAAGTAAATGCAGGGTCTTGGCAGAGGCTTGGAGTTAAAGATAAAGAATCACTCATAAAGTGGAGTTGTCACATTTGCTCTTTGCTGAGATGACACTGTGCTCTGATGGCACGTGCACGATATATATATATCGAGAAGATAAGTTGCAAGAATTGTTGAAAAAATAATGAATTGTAGGGTGTGCAAAAGAAGAAATTAAAGTGAATACAGGAAAGAGTAAGGTTATGAAGATAACAAAAGATTAGGTGAATGCAAGATTGGATATCAGATGGAGGGAGTAGAGGTATGGAGGAGGTGAATGTATTCAGATATTTGGGAGTGAACGTGTCAGCGATGGTCAATGAAAGATAGTGATCCATATAATTGATGAGGAAAAGGGTGAGTGATGCACTTAGAGTCTGTGGAGACAAAGAACTTTGTCCCTTGGAGGCAAAGAGGGGAAAATGTATGAGAGGAATAGTTATACCAACGCTCTTATATGGGTGTGAAGCAGGGTGATGAATGTTTGTCAGCGAGGAGAAGCTGGAGAGCAGTGTAGATTCATGTCTTGGGCAATGTGTGGTGTGAAAATAATGCAGAGAAGTCGTAGTTTGGAAGTTAGGAGGAGGTGTCAGGATTACCAAAATTGTTTGTCCGAGGGCTGATGAAGGTTGTTGAGGTGGTTCGGACAGTAGAGAGCGATGAGCGAAACAGGTGATTCAAGAGTGTATCAGTCTGTATGGAAGAAGCGGGGTAGGGGTCGCCTAGAAATGGTTGGAGAGGGGTTAAAGGAGTTATGTGTGCGATGGGCTTGGACTTCCCATGCAGGCATGCGAGAGCGTGTTTGATAGGAGAGAATGGAGACAAATGGTTTTTTATACTTGACGTGCTGTTGGAGTGTGAGCAAAGTAACATTTATGAAGGGGTTCAGGAAACCGGCAGGCCGGACTTGAGTCCTGGAGATGGGAAGTACAGTGCCTGCTCTCTGAAGGAGGTGTGTTAATGTTGAAATTTAAAAACTGTAGTGTAAAGTACCCTTCTGGCAAGACAGTGATGGAGTGAATGATGGTGAAAGTTTTTCTTTATCGGGCCACCCTGCCTTGGTGGGAATCGGCCAGTGTGTTTAAAAAAAAAAATATATATATAAATATATATATATATATATATATATATATATATATATATATATATATATATATATATTATATATATATATATATATCCGTGCCAAATAGGCAGAACTTGCGATCTGGCTTAAATAGCAACGCTCATCTTGCCATATAGGACAAGTGAAAATTTGTGTATGCAATAATTTCGCCAAAATCATTCTGAACATAACGAAAAAAATATATTTCACTGTGTTTGTTTAGTATCAAATTATTGTAAACAAATCTAAAATATATTTAGTTGGGTTAGGCTAAAATAAATTGTTCTTATTATAATAAGGTTAGGTAAGTTTTCTAAGTTTCTTTTGGTGCAAAATTACAAATTTTTACATTAACATTAATGAAAAAATATATCTTTAAACGTATAAGAGAAAATTTTAGAAAGGACTTAATTTTAAATGAGCTCTTGCTAATTGACCAGTTTTACATATTCGGCACGACATTATATATATATATATATATATATATATATATATATATATATATATATATATATATATATATATATATATATTATATATAATATATATATAATTATATATATATATATATATATATATATTATATATATATATATATATATATATATATATATATATATATATATATGCAAAATTACCATTACTATTCTCCCATTATCAAGGAATAATGATAATGTGAAAAATGACGAAAGAGTTTTTAATTTCACTATTTTTTTCACTGTGGTTATTTTGTTTATTGTGATATTATCTGTTTACTGTGACCTTATTGCAGGTTGGAGCAACAGTGTACTGAATATAATAAGACTGGAAACTTGAGTGGAATTATCAAAGAACTAGAACTGCAGACACACTCATCACTTTCAAAACTACAGTTAGAAAACATCTTATCTCCCTGATACACCCCGACAACTAACTACATGATAAGCACATGGTGGCTCACAATTACACTCACCCACTGACTATAAACCCAGAAATACTAATCTTAATCTTAAAATAATGAATCCTAACTAGTCATAAGTTTGCCTATGATACTCCAATATAGACACTTTGTATTGTGCCAAAACAAAAGCATTCACATTGCTAAACTTCACAATTATGATGTAGTCACCTAGCCTTAATACCATAATGTGTAAGGATTTAATGTTAAGAATTAATCTAAGTCTGCCCGAAATGCCTAGCCATGCTAGGTGTCCTAGTGGCCCCCTCTGTAATTAGTATTTTATAACATGTAAACCCACAATACCCAAAACCTGTAAACCCCACATTGTAACCCTTATAGAGAATAAACTTGAATTGAATTGAATTGAATTGAAATGAAGAAGAGTCAGGTTGTGAGAGAAACGTAGCCAAGCGTAGGTGGTGCGGGAAAGAAGATTAATTAAGGCTTTTGTAACGGTTATCTCAAACCTCTTAAACTGTTATAATGAAGTATGACAAGCATTTAAAAGTGAAGCAAGATGATAAACAGAAGAAAATAACTTAATGAGATAATGAAAGTGATAGCAATACACAGTAACTGCAATAAGGTCACAGCGACTGCAATAAGGTCACAGTGACTGCAATAAGGTCACAGTGACTGCGATAAGGTCACAGTGACTGCAATAAGGTCACAGTGACTGCAATAAGGTCACAGTGACTGCGATAAGGTCACAGTGACTGCAATAAGGTCACAGTGACTGCGATAAGGTCACAGTGACTGCAATAAGTTCAATATATATTGCCATATTTCAAGAGTAAGACAGGGAGGTTAGTGAAGTTCACCCTAAATAATTTGAGACAAAGTTCAACTCTCCGGGATCTTCTAGAAGAAGAACTGAAATTTGTGATTCCTCCACGGTCAACAATTACAAAGACACTTCCAACACACGTAAGAAGGATGGAGGCTGCAGTGAAAGAATTCATTGGGGCAACAATTCATTTTATATAAAAACAGAAGAACTGGGAACTTAAGTCAGGAATTCTTGCTAATGACATAATGTCATCGACATAGCAACTGCCTATGTGGAGTTGGTTGACTGTTATGCCATCAGAAGTAAACAAACTTGAACCAGACAATGTCTCATCAATAACTAAAGCTTCTGATGTATGTGTCTCCCTGGTTTTCACGTCGATGAACCTCAGGATGTAACTTATCATGATCAGGAAGAGACAGTTATCATTGAGAAGAGAATGGAAACGAGTTCTCAGTATTTTGCTAGAACGTATAAACCGCTTTGCTCACACTTAACAACTTTGTAAAAGATGGTCTCACTAATCTAGAGATAAGTAATTCAGTTTTCTTTATAGCAATTAAAAAAATCTCTTGTGAATTCAATCCAAAGATCAAATTTTGCTACACCATTCCTCTAAGCGAAAAAAAATTAACTGCAATCACTAAATGTAAAAAGATGGAATTCACAATTAAAGATGATTAAGTCAGTTCTAAAAGGATCTGAACATGTTAACAAGGTTCTAGATTTGCTGAGTAGTGGGCAGAATATAAAGAAGATCGTGACAGTTCTTAATACATTTAAAGAGGCAATGGAAAAAGTGTATGGAGAAAAAATAGTTACCATTTTGTCAGTTGGACCAGTAATAATTGAACATTACTAAATTCTGACCTGTCCTACTGTGACACCTTTGCCGAAGCCTCGCATGAAGCATTGAAACCAAGACTTGATCCATATTTAGTGACTGACATAACAGGTTTTTTGAATCCTCGCTCAAGTAGGATGTATTCCATCAGAAGTAAACAAGAGAACAGGTGCTTCAAGAGGCAAGAATTATTGTTGCAATCAAATCAAAGAATGAGGAAACATAGTGTAAAGTGGTTAAAAAGGATGAATCATCTGAGTCTAAGCCAAATCCAATCTTTTTTCGTTCGTGCCTTTTTCAGCTGGGTAAACAGAAATCATTCACTGATGAACTAGAAGAAGTACTGAACAAGTATATACAAGACGACTATGATCCAGTCGACTTGAAAGTTAATGAGCTGTAATATATGGCAGTTGTTGTGCATTATTAAAGTCAATATTATTTTACTAATTTTAAACGTTGTGAAATAACACATTAGAAACTTTCTGCAACAATTCTTCTAATTTCGTTCAGCTTCTAGGTGCAGTTCTTTGTTTAAATTGTAGCGAGTGAAAAAAAATATTAAACATTATACCACAAAGTTCAACTCTTCTCCCGGCTGAGGGACTGACCACCTCAAATACTTTTTCTCTAAGGTTGATGGACTGATTACCTTATCTTTATTTCACTACTATTCCTTCTGCCTCCGTATTTGACTGAAGAAGCCTACTGTGTAGGCGAAACGTTTCAACAACAATAAAGAAACCAAACCTTTGCACATGTTTAAAATGTTTGCTTTTTTGTTGATGAAATTTAACAATGGTTTTAACAGTAGTAAAATCTGAATGAACTGAAAAAAAAAATAATTTAATACAAAGTATCAAGTAAATAATTGTAACTGTAATTTGTTTCTTTCTGATCAAGTTATTGTAAGTGAAAATCTGGAAGAGTAATTAATAATGTAATTGTAAGTGACTGTGAATCATGTAGTTACCTGAAGCCTCAAAGTAACTACTACCAGCCCTCACATACTACCAGCCCTCACATACTACCAGCCCTCACATACTACCAGCCCTCACATACTACCAGCCCTCACATACTACCAGCCCTCACATACTACCAGCCCTCACATACTACCAGCCCTCACATACTACCAGCCCTCACATACTACCAGTCCTCACATACTACCAGTCCTCACATACTACCAGCCCTCACATACTACCAGCCCTCACATACTACCAGCCCTCACATACTACCAGCCCTCACATACTACCAGTCCTCACATACTACCAGCCCTCACATACTACCAGCCCTCACATACTACCAGCCCTCACATACTACCAGTCCTCACATACTACCAGTCCTCACTACTACCAGCCCTCACATACTACCAGCCCTCACATACTACCAGTCCTCACATACTACCAGCCCTCACATACTACCAGCCATCACATACTACCAGTCCTCAACATACTACCAGCCCTCACATACTACCAGCCCTCACATACTACCAGCCCTCACATACTACCAGTCCTCACATACTACCAGCCTCACATACTACCAGCCCTCACATACTACCAGCCCTCACTACACCAGCCCTCACATACTACCAGTCCTCCATACGACCAGCCTCACATACTACCAGTCCTCACATACTACCAGCCCTCACATTTCTACCAGCCATCACATACTACCAGCCCTCACATACTACCAGCCCTCACATACTACCAGCCCCTCACATATTACCAGTCCTCACATACTACCAGCCTCACATACTACCAACCTCACATACTACCAGTCCTCACATACTACCAGCCCTCACATACTACCAGCCCTCACATACTACCAGCCCTCACATACGACTCCAGCCCTCACATACTACCAGCCCCCACATACTACCAGCCATCACATACTACCAGCCCTCACATACTACCAGCCCTCACATACTACAAGCCCTCACATACTACCAGTCCTCACATACACCAATCATCACATACTACCAGCCCTCACATACTACCAGCCCTCACATACTACCAGCCTCACATACTACAGCCCTCACATACTACCAGCCCTCACATACTACCCGCCCTCACATACTACCAGCCTCACATACTACCCGCCCTCACATACTACCAGCCCTCACATACTACCAGCCCTCACATACTACCAGCCCTCACATACTACCAGCCCATCACATACTACCAGCCCTCACATACTACCAGCCCTCACATACTACCAGCCCTCACATACTACCAGCCCTCACATACTACCAGCCCTCACATACTACCAGCCCTCACATACTACCAGCCCTCACATACTACCAGCCCTCACATACTACCAGCCCTCACATACTACCAGCCCTCACATACTACCAGCCCTCACTACCAGCCCTCACATACTACCAGCCCTCACATACTACCAGCCCTCACATACTACCAGCCCTCACATACTACCAGCCCTCACATACTACCAGCCCTCACATACTACCAGCCCTCACATACTACCAGCCCTCACATACTACCAGCCCTCACATACTACCAGCCTCACATACTACCAGCCTCACATACTACCAGCCCTCACATACTACCAGCCCTCACATACTACCAGCCCTCACATACTACCACCATCACATACTACCAGCCCCTCACAACTACCAGCCCGCAACATACTAAACCAGCCACTCAACATACTACTAGCCATCACATACTATCAGCCTCACATACTACCAGCCCTCACATACTACAGCCCTCATTCTACCAGCCTCACATATACCACCCTCAGTACTATCCAGGCCCTCATTACTACCAGCCCTCACATACACCTGCCCTCACATATACCACCCTTCACTACTACCAGCCCTACATACTACCAGCCCTCACTATACTACCAGCACCTCACTTACCAGCCTCACATACTACCACCATCACATAATACCAGCCCTCACATACTACCTCAGCCCTCACATACTACCAGCCTCACATACCCACCAGCCCTTCACTACCAGCCCTCACATACCTCAGCCCTCACATACTACTAGCCCTCACATACTACCCAGTCCTATCATATTTACACCACCTCTCACTATATACCATGCCCTCACACACACCAGTTCACATCTACTCAGCCCTCACAACTACCAGCCCTCACATACTATCAGCCCTCACATACTACCCGCCCTCACATACTACCAGACCTCACCTACATTCCACTCCTCACACTTACCAGCCCTCACATACTACCAGCCCTCACAACTATCAGCCCTCACATATACCAGCCATCACATACACCCAGCCCTCACATACTAGACCACCCCTCACATACTACCAGCCCTCACATCATACGTCACCCTCACATTACCACCCTCACACTACCAAGTCCCTACATACTACCCAGCGCACTACATATGTTACCACCCTCACATACTGCAGCCCTCACATACTACCAGCCCTATCATACTACCAGCCCTCACATTACTACGAGCCCTCACATACTACCAGCCCTCACAATATACCACCTCACATACTACCAGCCTCACATACTACCAGACCCACACCTACTACCAGCCCTCACATACTATCAGCCCTCACATACTACCAGCGCTTTACATACTACCAGCCCTACATATACACAGCCCTCAAATACTTACCAGTCACACACATACTACCAGCCCTCACATATACACAGCCCTCATTTCACTACCAGCCCTCACTACCAGCCTCACATTATATCAGCCCTCACATACGACCAGCCTCTAATACTACCACCCTCACATTACTACCATGCCCTCACATACTACCAGCCCTCACATTATAGCCAGCCACATACTACCAGCCCTCATAGTATGCCCTCACATACTATCGCCCTTCACATACGACCAGCCCTCACATATACTACACACCCTCACATTACTACCAGCCCTCATACTTACCAGCATCACTATTTACACAGCCCTCAATATACCAGCCCTCACATACTCACCCTCCACAATTTCTACCAGCCCTCACTACAGCCCTCACATATCTACCAGCCCTCACACTACCAAGCCCTCACATACTACCAGCCCATTCACATACTACCAGTTCCTCACATACCTACAGTCCTTCACATACTAGCCAGTCTGACAACACCCAGTCACTTCACATAGTTTACACACACAACTTTAGCTTCACGTATCACTACACAGCCCTCAGTTACTTACCATTGCCTCACATACTCAGTGCTTCACTCTACCAGCCTATCTGACCACCCTCAGTGCTTCACTGCTCACATAGTATAGCCCTCACATACACCCAGCCCTCACTTACTGGTAGCCTCACATACCCCGATTCCCCTCACAATGTACTTTCCACCCTCACAATTTTACCACCCTCATTCACTGTGAGGGATGGTAGTGTTGCCAACTCAGGAAACTCAAAGACAAATAAAACCTCAGTGATTCACTATAGTAGTGTTGAACACACCTCAGTGTTCACTGTGAGGATGGGAGTGTTGACACACACCTCAGTGTTCACTGTGAGGATGCTAGTGTTGACACACACCTCAGGTTCACTGTGAGATGGTAGTGTTGACACACACCTCAGTGTTCACTGTGAGGATGGTAGTGTTGACACACACCTCAGTGTTCACTGTGAGGATGGTAGTGTTGACACACACCTCAGTGTTCACTGTGACAATGGTAGTGTTGACACACACCTCAGTGTTCACTGTGAGGATGGTAGTGTTGACACAAACCTCAGTGTTCACTGTGATGATGGTAGTGTTGACACACACCTCAGTGTTCACTGTGAGGATGGTAGTGTTGACACACACCTCAGTGTTCACTGTGATGATGGTAGTGTTGACACACACCTCAGTGTTCACAGTGAAATGGTAGTGTTGACACACACCTCAGTGTTCACTGTGATATGGTAGTGTTGACACACACCTCAGTGTTTCACTGTGATGATGGTAGTGTTGACACACACCTCAGTGTTTCACTGTGATGATGGTAGTGTTGACACACACCTCAGTGTTTCACTGTGACGATGGTAGTGTTGACACACACCTCAGTGTTCACTGTGACGATGGTAGTGTTGACACACACCTCAGTGTTTCACTGTGAGGATGGTAGTGTTGACACACACCTCAGTGTTCACTGTGAGGATGGTAGTGTTGACACACACCTCAGTGTTCACTGTGATGATGGTAGTGTTGACACACACCTCAGTGTTTCACTGTGATGATGGTAGTGTTGACACACACCTCAGTGTTCACTGTGAGGATGGTAGTGTTGACACACACCTCAGTGTTCACTGTGAGGATGGTAGTGTTGACACACACCTCAGTGTTCACTGTGAGGATGGTAGTGTTGACACACACCTCAGTGCTTCACTGTGAGGATGGTAGTGTTGACACACACCTCAGTGCTTCACTGTGAGGATGGTAATGTTGACACACACCTCAGTGCTTCACTGTGAGGATGGTAGTGTTGACACACACCTGTGAGGATGGTAGTGTTGACACACACCTCAGTGCTTCACTGTGAGGATGGTAGTGTTGACACACACCTCAGTGCTTCACTGTGAGGATGGTAGTGTTGACACAACCTGTGAGGATGGTAGTGTTGACAACACACCTCAGTGCTTCATGTGAGATGGTAGTGTTGACACACACCTGTGAGAGGATGGTAATGTGACACACACTCAGTGTCACTGTGAGGATGGTAGTGTTGACACACACCTCAGTGCTTCACTGTGAGGAGGTAGTGTTGACAAAACACTCAGTGCTCACTGTGAGGATGGTAGAGTAGACACACACCTCAGTGCTTCACTGTGAGGATGGTAGTGTTGACACACACCTCAGTGCTTCACTGTGAGGATGGTAGTGTTGACACACACCTCAGTGCTTCACTGTGAGGATGGTAGTGTTGACACACACCTCAGTGCTTCACTGTGAGGATGGTAGTGTTGACCACCTTCAGTGCTTCACTGTGAGGTTGGTGTGTTGACCACACCTCAGTGTTCACTGTGAGGATGGTGTGTTGACCAACCCCCTCAGTTGCTTCACTGTGGGATGGTAGTCGTTGACCCACACCTCAGTGTTCACTGTGAGGATGGTAGTGTTTGACCACACCTCAGTTCTTCACTGGAGGATGGTAGTGTTGACACACTACCTTTAGTGCTTCACTGTTCAGGATGGTTATGTTGACAACACAGCTGAGTGCTTCATCGTGAGGATGTAGTGTTACACACCCAAGTGTTCACTGTGGATGGTAATGTTGACACACACCTCAGTGTCGATTACTGTGAGGATGGTAGTGTTTACACACCCCCTCAGTGCTTCACTTGTGAGGATGGTATGGTCGACACAACCTCAGTAGGCTGCCCTTACTGTGAGATAGTAGTGTTGACACACACCTCAGTGCTTCACTGTGAGATGGTAGTGTGGGACAAACTCAGTGTGCATCACTGTGAGGATGGTAGTGTTGACTACACCTTCAGTTTTTCACTGTGTAGGATGGTAGTGTTGTACAAACGTAGTGCTTCTGTTGAGTATGGTGTGTGTGTGTGTTCTGTGGTGGTGTGTTGAACTCGTGTTGTTTCCTGTGAGGTGGAGGTGTTCTAAATTGACTCACTTTTGGCCTGCAGAGGGGACGAGAGAGCCCGGCCACCGAGAGTATGGACCTCTCTCGCTCACTGAGCTTAGAGGATATTAGAAGGGAGAGAAATGATGGTTCGCTACAGACAGAGAGAGCATCCACTGCTGAACAACTCAATGCAAGAAATAGCCCCGTGATCGTCTAGTCACAATCATTGTACCTTGCAGTGTCCACATAACATCCAATTTTTGACCTGGACACAAGGAGCTTTGTAGGAGGATTGCCCATTAGTATTACATTTATTTTGTCGTGTCTTGTTTGTGGTGTCTGTGTGTGTGTGTGTGTGTGTGTGTTGGTGTGTTGTGTGGTGTGTGTTGTGTGGTGTGTGTGTGTGTGTGTGTGTGTGTGCGTGCGTGCGTGTGTGTACTCAATTGTACTCACCTAATTGTGGTTGCAGGGGTCGAGTCATAGCTCCTGGCCCCGCCTCTTCACTGGTCGCTACTAGGTCACTCTCTTCCTGCTCCATGAACTTTATCATTCCTCTTCTTAATTAAGGGAGCGGTCATTAAAGCTATGTATGGATCCTGCCTCCACTACATCACTTTCCAGACTATTCCACTTCCTGACAACTCTATGACTGAAGAAGTACTTCCTAATATCCCTGTGACTCATCTTAGTCTTTATCTTCCAATTGTGATCCTTGTTGCTGTGTCCCATCTCTGAAACATCCTGTCTCTGTCCACCTTGTCGATTCCTCTCAGTATTTTATATGTCGTTATCATATCCCTCCTATCTCTCCTGTCCTCCAGTGTCATCTGGTCCGCCTCCCTTAACCTCTTCTCGTAGGACATGCCCCTTAGCTCAAGGACTAGTCTCGTTGCAAACCTTTACACTTTCTCTAATTTCCTGCGTACCTGGCTATGTGTGGGTTCCAAACTGGTGGTGCATACTCCAGTATGTGTGGTTGTGTTAGTTACCATTCTGTTTTAGGCACATGTCGCTTGGACACTAGGCCTGTTGTACATGCGTGAGTGCCTCGTGCCTCTGTGTGTTAGTATGTGTGTGTGTGTGTGTGTGTGTGTGTGTGTGTGTGTGTGTGTGTGTGTGTGTGTGTGTGTGTGTGTGTGTGTGTGTGTGTGTACTCACCTAATTGTACTCACCTAGTTGTGGTTGCAGGGGTCGAGACTCAGCCCCTGGCCCCGCCTCTTCACTGATCGCTACTGGATCCTCTCTCTGCTTCCTGAGCTTTGTCATACCTCTTCATAAAACTATGTATGGTTCCTGCCTCCACTACTTCACCTACTAGGCTATTCCACTTGCTGACAACTCTATGACTGAAGAAATACTTCCTAACGTCCCTGTGACTCGTCTGAGTCTTCAGCTTCCAGTTGTGACCCCTTGTCCCTGTGTCCCCTCTCTGGAACATCCTGTCTCTGTCCACCTTGTCTATTCCCCGCAGTATCTTGTATGTCGTTATCATGTCTCCCCTGACCCTTCTGTCCTCCAGTGTCGTCAGTCCGATTTCCCTTAACCTTTCCTCGTACGACATTCCCTTGAGCTCTGGGACTAGCCTTGTTGCAAACCTATGTACTTTCTCTAACTTCTTGACGTGCTTGACCAGGTGTGGGTTCCAGACTGGTGCTGCATACTCCAGTATGGGCCTAACATACACAGTGTACAGTGTCTTGAACGATTCCTTATTAAGGTATCGGAACGCTATTCTCAGGTTTGCCAGGCGCCCGTATGCTGCAGCGGTTATTTGGTTGATGTGTGCCTCCGGTGATGTGCTCGGTGTTATGGTCACCCCAAGGTCTTTCTCCCTGAGTGAGGTCTGTAGTCTTTGTCCACCTAGCCTATACTCTGTCTGCGGTCTTCTTTGCCCCTCCCCAATCTTCATGACTTTGCATTTGGCTGGATTGAATTCGAGAAGCCAGTTGCTGGACCACATGTCCAGCCTGTCCAGGTCTCTTTGCAGTCCTGCCTCATCCTCGTCCGATTTAATTTTTCTCATCAACTTCACGTCATCTGCGAACAGGGACACTTCAGAGTCTATTCCTTCCATCATGTTGTTCACATATATCAAAAATAGCACTGGTCCTAGAACTGACCCCTGTGGGACCCCGCTCGTAACAGGCGCCCACTGTGATACCTCTTCACGTACCATGACTCGTTGCTGCCTCCCTGTCAGGTATTCCCTTATCCATTGCAGTGCCCTCCCTTTTACGTGAGCCTGATCCTCCAGCTTCTGCACTAATCTCTTGTGGGGAACTGTGTCAAAGGCCTTCCTGCAGTCTAGGAAAACGCAATCTACCCACCCCTCTCTCTCGTGTCTTACTTCTGTTACCTTGTGTGTGTGTGTGTGTGTGTGTGTGTGTGTGCTGGAATTGTATATTCCCTATCTGCGTATAGTAAATTATTTTAATTTTTGAACTGCTAAGTCAATGGAAGACGACGGTCAGATGACCGACAGCTGGAGTGTTACCTGACCGGCGTCAGGAAACACTCTGTACAGTTTCCTGACGAATCTTACTTAAGCTAACCTTATTGCAATCAAGTATTTTATTTATTATAAGTGATTTGAAAATGATGGTTACTAATCCTTGTTTGTTAGGTAATGCATATCATTACGGTCAGTAACTAACCATTGTTCGGTCGTTAACAATTATGGCATTTCTGATGGACTGACCAAAATAAACCTCACTCATTACAATCAATACAACAAAATTCTCGGAATTTTTCAGTAATTTGCTTTAGTCATTCACTAAATTTATACAAATTTTTATAGGTAATTGAAAATTTGTCCTCGTCTTAACATCGTCGCAGTATGTAGGATTAACTTTCTATTCCATTGGGAATGTACCTGATAAAAGCTCCTTACAGTAACATTAAAGTCTAGCTGCTCCGTATATCCGCACGTAGCGGATCCATAGATATAAATGACTAGAGATGCCTTAGGTCTATGCGTCAATAGGCTGGAGAGACCATTAATCATTCTACCAGCACCGCCACTACTATGCCTCGTAGGATTAAGTCCCAAGTCATTTATCTTGCTAATGGTAAACAACGGTTCATTCATATAACAACAGCGTTTAACATCAATAAAACATTTCCACCAAAGAATAATCAGAAGATTGGACAGGGATTCTAATCGTGGTCCAGACTTATACCAAGCCCACCTCTGTACCACCAGGAAGCTTACAAATAGGTAGATTTTACAGATAATGATTCTGTGAATTATCTATATCAGCCGCACTAACTACAGAAGCATTGTCTGTAAAATCTTCATATTTGGAAGCTCAGTGGCGCAGTAGTACAGCGTTGGACCTGCTACATGATTTTCATTGTGGCAGCCTCCGACTTCAATGTTCAATATTACTGTCTGGGTTTTCTTCGGTAAGAACTTAGATAACCATTTGCCCCCTTTTTCCTGTTATTCATTTTGCACGCATATTGTGCGACTGTTGAGTGCTTTTGTAAAATCAGTTAACACTTAGCTTGTCTTCCAGTACACGTAATGGTCCAGTAATTATGAAAGGCAGAAGCGACCTGCTGTAAATCCATGCTGCCCTGGATTGCGTAGTTGTTGTGATTCCATGATTGGCAGTCTTGTTTCTTAGGACCCGTTGAAAGGGTTTGATAATGTGTGAAGTTAGCGCTAATGGTCCATAGTTTCTTGCGATTACTTTACTGCCACCTTCGAGACGTGAGGCAATATCAGTGGTTTTTAATGACTGTGGGATGACACCTATGTCTATAAAATACTGAAGGCCCGAGATAATGGTTGCTTGCAGTTTTTTTAGTATGGAGTTCCATAAGTCTGGGCTTGGTGCTGGATGCATATTGCAAATAGCTTCTTCAAAATCAACTGGGAATAGGGGTACATTAGTAATTTTCGAGATACTGGTTGCGTATTGGTTCTCAGTCACGAAAAACTTATTTGGGTCGTCAATCTGTAAAGAAGTTCTGTTATCCGTCTTTTTCACCTGTAAAGGGCGCACTTCTCTCAAGTTTGGTCATAGGTCAGGCTGGCAGGATAGAAGAGACCTCGAAATCCGTCTATTGCTGTTCTTACTGCTGAACAGCGGTTTAGTGCCGATGAAGGTAGCGTAGGTAGCAATGATACGGCCGTGGACTAGTTTGGCTTTAATTGGGTAGGAGTGAGTACACAACGGGCAGTGTGAGGGAGTGACCGCAAGCCAGTCCGTGGAGGGGGAGCACTTGTGTATGTCAAGTCGGTCGGCCTCGGAGTGAGAGAGGGTGGGCTGTACTTCCCACCGACCTAGGTAGGCCTACAGAGGGCAGCACTGAATGCCGCGAAATATGAACTAGTCAGAGCAGACGGCTAGGCTGTGTGCTCTGACAGTACAGGCTGTCTACACGTCACAGGTATATCATAAAGGGAGATAAGAAAGATAGCACTCAAGAAGAAAGGAAAATAAGACAGACAGCACTCAAGATGGAAAATGAAGATAGCACTCAAGAAAAAAGAAGGAAGATAAAGATAGGCCCCATGGAGGCGGGGAAGATAAGAAAGGATAGCACCCAGGAAAAAGAAAAGGAAAGTCAGCACTCTCAGTAAGCATGGAAAAAAAGAAGAAAGCTGGCACTCAGAAAGAGGAAAGGCTAACACCTAGGAAAAGAGAAATTATAGCAACTACGTGAGAGGGCGGCAGTAGTGAGGTATGGTCTTAGGCGACGCATCAGAGGTGCATGATGGCAGTTGCAAGGAATTATAACGAACCTCGGGAGGATCTTTATGTAATCAGTGACGGTATAGTGGGTGTGCCTCACCCCCTTCACGTACCCTCCAGCAGCGCCTCGCCCCATATCATTCTCGGCAGCCTCGCCGCATCACTAACTCCAGCAGCCTCGCCCCTATCGCTACGCTCCAAGCAGCCTCGCGCACCCATCACTTCCTCCAGAAGCGCGCACGCATCACTTCACTCCAGCAGCCTCGCCCAATCTCTACCTCCCTTGCAGCATTCGCCAACCATCACTACCTCCAGCAGCCTCACACCAATCACTACCTCCAGCCAGCCTCGCCCCCTTCATCTACCTTCAGCATGCCTACTCCCCATCACTACTCCTGCAGCCCTCGCCCCCATCAACTACCTCAGCAAGCCTTTTTTTCACCCCATCAACTACTCTCATGCAGCCTCATCCGCCATTCACTTTCTCCTGCAGCTCACCCCATCACTACTCCCCAGCAGCCTCACCCCATCATCTACCTCCAGCAGCCTCTCGCCCCCATCTAGACTCAGCCAGCCTCACCCCCATCACTACCTCCAGCAGCCTCGCCCCTTCACGTACACAGCTAGCCTCACCCCACCCTCATCACTACCTCCAGCAGCCTCGGCCCCCATCACGACCCTCCCAGCAGCCTCACCTCCCCATCTACTACCTCCAGCAGCCTTACCTCCCATCACTTCCTACCAGCGCTCACCCCTTCACTCACCTCCAGAGCTCGCCCCTCACTTACTCCGGCGCTCGGCCACGCCATCTATACCTCTCAGCAGGCCTCGCCCCCATTCATACCCAGCAGCCTCGCACCCATCTCTACCTCGGCAGCCTCGCCCGCTATCACTACTCCAGCAAGCCTCACCCCCATCTCCATACCTCCGGCAGCCTCGCCCCCATCACTACCTCCAGCAGCCTCGCCCCCATCACTACCTCCAGCAGCCTCGCCCCCATCACTACCTCCAGCAGCCTCGCCCCCATCACTACCTCCAGCAGCCTCGCCCCATCACTACTCTCTCCAGCTAGCCTCGCCCCTTCACTACTCCAAGCAGACTCGCACCATCACTATACTCCGGCAGCCTCGCGCATCTCTACCTCCAGAGCCTCGCCCGCATCACTTGACCTCCAGAGCCGCGCCCCCATCACTACCTCCAGCAGCCTCGCACCCATCACTACCTCCAGCAGCCTCGCACCCATCACTACCTCCAGCAGCCTCGCCCCCATCACTACCTCCAGCAGCCTCGCCCCCATCACTACCTCGCAGCATGTGTGTGTCCTCGCAACCCATCACTACTACAGCAGCCTCGACCCATTAACTTACCTCCAGCAGCCTCGCCCCATCACTACCTCCAGCAGCCTCGCAACCCACACTATACCGCTCAAGCAGCCTCGCCCCTTCATACCTCCAGCAATCTCGCCCTATCACTACTCCAGCAGCCTCGCCCCCCCCCCTATCACTACCTCCGGCAGCTCGCCCGCTCACTTCCCCCAGCAGCCTTGCCACCATCACTTCATCCAGATCAGACTAGCACCATCACTACCCCAGCAAAGACTCGCCCCCATACTACCCCCTGATGCTCGACCCATCACTCCTCCAGCAGCCTAGCCCCCATCAATACCTCCAGCAGCCTACGTCTCCCACCACCATCACTACCTCCCAGCAGCTCGCCCCCATCAATACGCCGCAGCCTCGCCACATCATACCTCCTAGCAGCCTCGCCCCCATTCACTACCTCCAGCAGACTCGCACCCATCATCTACCTCTAGCTGCAGCTTCGCTCCTATCACTACCTCCAGCTCTCGCCCCATCACTTACATCCGGCAGCCTCGCCCCCATCACTACCTCCAGCAGCCTCGCCCCATCCTACCCCCAGCAGGCCGCTCACCCATCTTACCTCCAGCAGCCTCACACCCTTCATTAACTCCAGCAGCCTCACCCCATCATCTTCCTCCAGCAGCTCGCACACATCACTAGACCTCAAGCCTGCTCGCCCATCACTACCTCCAGCAGCCTCTCCCCATATTCTACTCAGATGCCTCGCCCCCCTCATACTCCAGCAGCATCGCCCCCATTTACCAACCTCAGCAGCCTCTCCCCCATAACTACCTCTGCAGCCTTCCCCACATAATACTCCTGCAGACTCGCCCCTATCATACTCCAACAGCCTTGCCACCATCACTACCTCCAGCATCCTCGCCCACTCTATCTCTACCTCCAGCAGCCTCGCCCCCATACTACTCAGCAGCCTCGCCGCCCATCACTTTCTCCAGCAGCCTCTCCCCTTCACTACATCCAGCAGCCTCTCACCCATTACTACCTTCCAGCAGCCTCGCCCCCAAATCACTACCTCCAGCAGCCTCGCCCCCTCATCACTACCTCAGCAGCATCCTGCCCCAAGCATACCTCCGGCAGCTCGCCCCCTTCAATACCTCAGCAGCCTTCCCCATCACTACCTCGCAGGGGCCTCCATCCAGCATACTCAAGAAGCCTGCCCAATCACTACCTCCAGCAGCCTCGCCCCATCATTCTCAAGGGCAGCCTCGCCCCTTCAATACCTCCAGCAGCATTCGCCCCCAATCATCTACCTCCAACAGCTTGCCCCCCATCCTACCCTCCAGCATCCTTCGCACCATCTCTACACTCGGAGCCTCGCCCCCAATCATACCTCCAGCAGCCTCGCCTCCATCTACTACCTCCAGCAACCTCTTCCCAATCACTACCTCATCAGGCCTCGTCCACGATCTTATCTCCCTGCAGCCCTCCAACATCATTACTCTCCAGCTGCTCGCCCCCATTCATACTCCAGCAGCCTGGCACCCATCAACTACCTCCTGCAGCTCCTCGCCCCATCCCTACCTCAGTAGCCTCGCCCCCTATCACTACCTCAGCAGCCTCGCCCCCATCCACTACCTCAGCAGCTCTCCCCCATCACTACGTCCCAGCAGGCTCTTACCCATTACTCCCTTTCTCCGCAGCCTCGCCCCCCAATCACTACCTCCAGGCAGCTCGCCCCATCACTACTCAGCTAGCAGCTTCCCCCATCACTACCTTAGCAGTCCTCGCAACCTTTACTACCTCCAGCTGCCTCACAAACCATCACTACTCAGCAGCTCGCCCCATCACGACTCCCAGCAGCCTCTCCCCCATCATACACCCTGCAGCCTCAACACCCTCACTACCTCCAGCAAGCTCGCCCCATATCACTACCTCCAGCAGCCTCGCCCCCATCACTCCTCCAGCAGCCTGCCCCCTTACTACCTCCACAGCCCTGCAAACCCAACACTACCCCAGCAGCTCGCTCCATCCACTACCCTCCAGCATACCTCGCCCCATCACTACCGCCGCAGCTCGACCCCACTCATACCTCCTGCAGCCTCGGCCCCATCAATACCCCAGCAGCCTCTCCCCCTACACTACCCTGCATACCCGCCCTCCCTCACCCCTTCACTTCACCCCCCCTCCCACGCCAACCTCCCCAGCAACCCGCCCAATTACCTCCGCAGCCTGCCCCCATCACTACTCCCAGCCTCGCCCCCATCACTACCTCAAGCAGCCTCGCCCCATCCCAAATCCAGCACTTTCCCCCCCATCACTCCCTCCAGCAGCCTCCCCCCATCACTACATCCAGCAGCCTCGCCTCCCAACCACTACCTCCAGCAGTCTCGCCCCCCAGTACCCCCACCCCTCTCCTCCATACTACACCCAGCAGCCTCCCCGTCCATCACTCCCCCGCCTCGCCCCATCACTACCTCCACGCCTCGCTCCTCGTAAACGAGCAGCCTCGCCCCATCAACCTCCAGCACCTCGCCCGTCATAATCCAGCGCCTCGCCCCATACTACCTCCAAGCCCCCCCCCCATCCTACACCCACAGCCCCCCTCCCACCTCCTCCAGCCCCCCTCGCCCCCATCACTACATCCAGCACCCTTTCCCCCCATAAACTACCCACAGCAGCCCCGCCCCATCCTACCCCCGGGCAGCCTCGCCCCATCACTCCCTTAGCAGCCTCGCCCCCATCACACCTCCAACACCCTCCCCCCCCATCACTACCAAAGCGCCTGCCTATCACTCCCCCCAGAGCCTCCCCCCTATCCTAAAACAACCCCTCTCCCACCACACCCAAGCACTTCGCCCCACCCTCCCTCCAGTCCTCCCCCATCATACCTCCAGAAGCTTCCCCCATCACTCCCCTTCCCCACCCCCCCGCCCCCCCCACACTTCTTAGCCTCGCCCCACCTCCTCCAAAGCCTCCCCGCATCACTACCTCCAGCGCTTCGCCCTCATCCCCCCTTCCCACAGCCCTCCCCATCACACCTTTCCGCAACCTCGCCCATCCCCCCTTCCCACACCTCGCCCCCATCATCCCCCCCGCCACCATACCTCCCCCACACCACTCCCTCATGCACAACAACACTCACTCCATAAAGACACTCCCTAACGCTAAACAACAGACTCCCTCACTCCACAACAACACTGCGTTACTCCACAACACTCCCACACCCTCACTCCACATCAACACTCCGTCACTCCACATCAGAGGCCGTCACAGTGAAGCTTCGTTCTTCAAGGCACAGAACTCGTCGCAGTTCTATTGCTGGCACAGACAAAGATATCATAAAAGAACTGTATCATCCTTTTGCAGCCATAATAAAATTTTGTATGAGGGACTTGAAACGAGGACAAAGAAAAACATTGAAAGACTAAGCTATTACACAGTGACCACACGAACAATACCAATTCAACAAAGAAAATTTTTCAGTTACTAGACATGAAAAAGAACGACAAAATGGAATGGAGCACAAAATTAATCAAAGGGCTCACAAGCGGAAGGGGAAAGCAAAATTCGGGTTTTGTAACCGTCTTGGCCCCTCGGAAGTTTCCCTCTCTGCGACCCCCTGAGCCCCTCTGACCAGTGGACTATGCTACTGCAGCTCACACTCAACAACCATAATACTCGGTTTTAAAAAACACATTTTGTAGGATTTATTTTTAGTTTTCTTGGGGATTATTTGTAGGTCCATCCCCCCTCTATATTTTGTGGGTCCCCTTTCCCTTTTGCCTTTTGTGTGACTATTGATGATCCAAGTCAGACCCAAACGTCTTTATAACTTCTTTCTCCCATTTTCGGGTTATCTGTATAATATTTCTTATTTTCTAACAAAGAGTGGTGGGCCGTGGAGTTAAACAGTCACGTACCCTTGTATTTACTCACTTTATTCACATTTCCCCCCGTGTCTCTTTTCCCAAAAAAAAAATTTTTGGGTGCAAATTTGATTTGACCTTCCAAAACTCTCCATTTTAAAATTTTAAATCTCCTCTCTTCTCCCTTTTTGGTGAGTAAATTCTGGTGAGTACTTCTGGTGGTACATTCTGGGGGGTAATTTGGTGAGACATTTGGGAGTACATTTTGGTGAGTACATTCGGTGATACATTCGGTGAGTACATTCTGGTGAGTAATTCTGGGGGACTTTGGGGAGTCATTTGGTGAGTAATTTGTTTAGTAAAATTTTTGGGGTACATTTTGGTGAGTACATTCTTGATACATTCGGTGAGTACATTTGTGGTACATTTTAAATTTGGGGCCCCTTTTAAATTTGGGGGTTTTTCATTTGGTGAGAAAAATTCCCTTATATTTATACTTTGGTGTCATTTTTAGTTTCTTAGTTTCCATCTTTTTGGGGTGAAATTTGGTGGACATTTGCTGAGACATTCGCTGGACATTCGCTGGAAAAAGTTTGGGCGCCCTTTTTTTTTACCGGCTTTTGGTCCTTCTTTTTCCTTTGCACCCAAAAAACAAAAACCCCCCCCCCTTTGGGGCCCCCGACCCCCCTACCATCCGGCCCCGGCCGGGTCCGGCCCACCTTGGTGGAAGTTTGGGGGTTATTCCTTTAAAAACTTCTACCCCTTGGTTTTTAAGTTTTTTTTTCCCAAATTTAATTTTTTTTTTTTGTGGTGACTGTTGAACGTTGGGACCCGGGAAAATTTTCACAATGTTCTCTAACTATGCCCCCGGCCCCCCCCTTTTCAAAGGGTTTATTTTTTAGTTCAGCACTTCACCTCCTTGAAGGGAGATAGGAGGCAGGAGGGAAAGATGGGAAGGAAGGAATGGGGGGGGGGGGAGGGAGGGAGGGAGGGAGGGAGGGAGGGAGGGACGAAGTGAGGTACAAAGTGTTCCATCACCATTAAGTTACAATTGCTGAACACTCCTTCCTTTGATGCATTTTCTCAGTCCTCTTCTCCCTCCACCTCCTCCTCTTCCTCTTCCTTCTCTTCCTCCTCCTCCTCACCTTCCTCCTACTTGTCTTCCTTCCCTTTATTCATTCCTTCTTCCTCTCTTAAACCTTCCCCTACTCTTTTTCCTTACTTCCTTACTTACTTAGCTCTTTCCTACCTTCTCCACTTCCTCTGCTTCTCCGTATGTTCAGATGTTCTACTTCTACTGCTCTTCCTTCCCTCCTACACCTCCACTCGTCCTCTACCCTCCCACTCACTCATATATCAATCTTCCATCCTCCTCTTTCCTACGATTTCCCCTCCAAACGACCAGCCGTTATTGATCTTGTTTCCTATATTCCCGTTCCTCCTCCTCCTCCTCTTATTTCTCGTACTCTTTCTACTCTTCCTACTCCAACTCCTCGTTTTCCTTCCTCCAACTGTTCTTTTTGTCTCTCCCTCTCCTGCTATTCTCTATGTCTCTTTCCTTTCCCCCTCATGTTCTCCATGTTCCTCCCTCCCACTGATCTCCATATCTCCTTCCCTCCCTCCCACTGATCTCCATGCCTCCCTCTCTCCCACTGATCTCCATGCCTCCCTCCCTCCCACTGATCTCCATGCCTCCCTCCCTCCCACTGATCTCCATATCTCCTTCCCTCCCTCCCAATGATCTCCATGTTTCCCTCCTTCCCACTGTTCTCCATGTTTCCCTCCCTCCCACTGATCTCCATGCCTCCCTCCCTCTCACTGATCTTCATGCCTCCCTCCCTCCCACTGATCTCCATGCCTCCTTCCCTCCCACAGTCCCAATGACCACCATTCCTCCCTCCCTCCCACTGATCTCCATTCCTCCCTCCCTCCCACTGATCCCCATGCCTCCCTCCCTCCCACTGATCTCCATGCCTCCTTCCCTCCCACTGATCTCAATGCCTCCTTCCCTCCCACTGATCTCCATGGGGAAGGCTAGTGAGCGTGACTGGTGTTTAGGGAGTGTGACATTTACACAACACCTAAAGCTGAGTTGGAGCTGACATACCTGTGACAAACAAGTATGAAATCAATTAGTACACAAGAAGGGATGTTCAGCAAATTTAACTTTAACAGTCATAGAATTGACTGGGATATAATTAACATATCTTGGGAATCAGTCACGAAGACTCCAAAATCTTCAGCAGAACTTGTATAACCTGAACGCAGAAGTATACAAGGTCTGAAGTACATCTGTACCACTGAGGAAACCTGAGAGAAAAATCATGTAGAGAGACTGTAGGAGAAGATACAAGAGGAAAAGGATTACTGAACTAGTTTAAAATGTAAATATGTCACAACGAAGGAAAATTTATTTTAAAGAAAGAATAAAATCTTAAGCTGTTGTACAAAATAGAAGAATCACAAATGAAACAAAAAGATATGAAGGATATGGCAAGGAACACCCACATACCCATGCAGTTGGGAAGTGGAAAATGTTGAGCTAAAGTTAAAGGATTCATAAAGGATGCAGGAGAGACAGGAGGAGCTAAAAGCAATTAGTGAAATTGAATGAAATTCGAAATATTTCTTTGTATATGCCAAAAACAAGGCAAAAACCACATCTAGTATCGGGTTCCCTGCTCAGACAAGATGGAACTTACACAGATGACAACAAAGAAATGAGTGAGATACTGAAGTCTCCATACGACTCTGTGTTCAGCGAGCCACTAATCAGTTTAAAAATAAACAATCCAAACAATTTTTTCATGAATGAGCCTCAAAACCCTGCCAATGTATGCCAAATTTCTGATATAACCCTAACTCCACTAAACTTTGAGAAAGCCATTGACAACATGCCCATGCACTCAGCCCCAGGCCCAGACTTGTGGAACTCTGTGTTCATTAAAAACTGCAAGAAACCCCTCTCACGGGCCCTAAGTATGCTATGGAAAAGGAGCATAGACACAGGTGAGATTCCACAGTTACTAAAAACAACGGATATAGCCGCACTCCATAAAGGTGGCAGCAAAGCAGTAGATAAGAACTATAGACCAATAGCTTTAACGTCCCATATCATACAAATCTTTGAAAGAATGCTAAGAAGCAGAATAGCAAACCACCTGGTTTCCCAACACTTGCACAATCCAGGACAACATGGGTTCAGGGCAGGTCGCTCCTGCCTCTCGCAACTACTGGACCACTATGATATGGTCTTAGATGCACTGGTAAAAAATGCAGAATGCAGATGTAATATACACAGATTTTGCAGAAGCATTTGACAAGTGCGACCATGGTGTAATAGCACACAAAATGTGTGCTACAGGGGTAACTGACAAAGTGGGCAGATGGATCTTCAACTTTCTAACCAATCGAACACAAAGAGTAGTGGTAAACAGAGTTAAATCGGATGCTACCATAGGGAAGAGCTCTGTCCCACAAGGCACAGTACTCGCTCCTATCCTGTTCCTTATTCTCATATAAGACATAGACAGAGATGTAAACCACAGCGCTGTATCATCCTTCGCAGACGATACTAGGATCTGCATGACAGTGTCATCCATTGAGGACACGGTAAATCTCCAAGATATAAACCAAGTTTTCCAATGGGCAACGGAGAACAATATGATGTGCAATGTAGACAACTACTCCGTTACGGAAAACTGGAGGAATAAATAGCTAGGACTGAGTATATTACAAACTCTAATCACACAATAAAGAGGAAAAGTAATGTGAAGGACCTGGGTGTGGTAATGTCTGAAGACCTCACCTTCAAGAACCACAACAATGCCACTATCACATCTGCTAGGAAACTGATAGGATGGATAATAAGAACATTCAAGACAAGAGATGCTAAACCAATGATGATCCTTTTTAAATCACTTGTTCTCTCTAGGCTGGAATACTGCTGTACATTAACATTATCATTCAGGGCAGGTGAAATTGCAGATCTAGAGAATATACAGAGAACCTTTACTGCACGTATAAGTTCCATCAAACACCTTAACTACTGGGAACGCCTGGAAGTACTTGACTTGTACTCATTGGAGCGCAGGCGAGAGAGATGTATCATAATGTACACCTGGAAGATTCTAGAGGTACTGGTTCCTAATATGCATACAGAAATCACTTCCTACGAAAGCAAAAGACTTGGCAGACGATGCAACATACCCCCAATAAAAAGTAGGGGCGTCACTGGTACACTAAGAGAAAACATAATAAGTGTCCGGGGCCCAAGACTGTTCAACAGCCTCCCACCAGCAATAAGGGGCATTACCAGTAGACCCCTGGTTGTCTTCAAGAGGGAGCTGGACAGATACCTAAAGTCGGTGCTGGATCAGCCAGGCTGTGGTTTATACGTTGGACTGCGTGCGGCCAACAGTAACAGCCTCGTTAATCAAACCCTGATCCACCGGGAGGCCTGGTCGTGGACCGGGCCGCGGGGGCGTTGATCCCCGGAATACCCTCCAGGTAAATATTTCTACACAAATGAAAAACTCAAATTAAAAACTACCTGTTGAGTAGGACCATTAATCAGAGGAAGTGCAGGTAATGACGATGAAAAAATAAGTGGAATTCTAAAAGACGTTTATGAATCAATGTTGAGCAATCCAGTAAATGAAAGCAAGTTAGAGAATGCAGAAAATGTGTTCATTATCTCTGAAGATCACAGAGTTCATGTAAGTTACATCAACCTTGATCGTGTGATTCGAAAACAAAGTAATAACAATATATGCCCACTCATAAAGTTCCTGCAAGATTTATAGAATTTTTTATTTATACAGAAGTGCAAAATAGCACTAGCACGAGCACTCACTGTTCTCTGGACAGACAGCCAGAATGCCAAAAAAGAGGCAATAGAGCACTAGCAAAAAAACCGCACAATTTGCACATCTGGAACCTGCATGTTTTTAGAGCAGGAAGATCATGCTTGTCGCAGTTATTAAACCTCTGTGACAGAATTACGGAAGTGTTGGAAGGCGACCAAGACGCAGATGTGGTGTACGTAGATTTTACCAAGGTTTATGACAAATGTAATCATGGGGTTAATGTACACGGGATGAGGGAGACAGATATAACTGGGAAAGTAGGCAAATGGATATTCAAGTTTTAAACAGACAGAACACAAAGAGTGGGAGTAAACTGAGCAAAATCCAGCATTAGCCAAGTTAACAAGCTCGGTATACTAAGGCACTGTCCTGGTGCCTTTGTTGTTTCTTATCCTCATAGTTGATATAAATGAAAATACTTGGCACAGTTTTGTATCATCAATTGCGGATGATACCAAAATAAACACGACAGTCACCTTGGTAGAAGACATTGAAAAATAAGATATAAGCCAAGTCTTTCAGTGGGAGGGGAAAAATATGGGAAAATGTGCAATATAAACCTAGTACAAGGCAGAGGCGCCGTGGGCACTATAAGAGAACACTGTATCAACATACGTGCTCCCAGATATTTTTAACATCTTACAAGTGTGGAAGCTTTCAAGTGGAATCTAGACAACTTTCTTCACCAAGTGCTGGATATGTGGGCCAGCGGGACTCCAGCAGCAACAGCCTGGTTGACCAGGCAAGAACCGGAAAGGTATAACAAAGGTATAAAGGTACTGTGTGACATACATGTGACCCGTTTCGATGGTTCTAAGCAGCCACGCTGTTGCTGAAGGCAGTCTCTCTATACTTGACGTAGGAGAGAGACTTTCAAAGTTAAAGTAGTGATCACGTAATACTTGAAATAATGTGGAAAATGACCTAAAACATTACTATTAAAAAGGTCAACTCGACTAAAATATTTAAAGATTCTGACATACACGAAACAATCAGTATTCACTGACAATTGTTTAATACAACTTAATTTGAGTTTACAGTATACTGTTCAACTTTTTATGTATGATATTTGTTATATAACAATATTCCAAGAGTAAAACGGAATACAAGAAATGAAAATATATGATTTAGTAACAGACAGTGAAGTACTCGTTCTCATCAGTTCTCATCACATCACTTCAGATTGTTAGTCTGGCCGCTCAGATAGATCACTATTCTCAAAGTTTCTAAATGATTGGCTAAGCAGCATGCATTCTGTCCATGTCACTCAGAAGTGAAGAGATTTGAATCCAGTGCAGTAAGATCACAAGGAACAACCATCCATCGCATGTACTAAGTGATTTTGGTTGAAGCAGAGGTGCTGCAGGTGTCCAGGTGAGCTTTGCAAGGAGAGAGGAAGGACGGGTGGCGCCTATCACAATGAGAAACACTTCTTGACCAGCCATACAGAGGCTCAATATCATGCTGGATGAGAAGCTGCAGGTGAATGGAAGACTGTTCATGCTGAAAATGATGCCTATTTGTTAACTGTCCAAACAGGTGTAAAATCTTCTTCCATCTGTGCCACAAACTATCATTAAGAGATGCCACATACCTCTTAATATGGCTTTGCCTTCATGTTGACTTAACTTTCTTTAATCTGTTCCTCAAGCCAGACAAAAAAAAATCAACCAATTTGATTTAATGAAGCTCAAGAGTAATACTCATTTTAAGAAGCATGGACGAGCACTCTGCCGAGTAGCAACCACAGAAATGGTCACCTCAGTTTGAGAAGAGGTGGTTATCTGAATGTACAGTGGTACCCTATATGAAGGACTGCATGCACTGCCTTACCGACGTTACATTTATGCAAGCACCCATTCTCAGCAAGATCAGTCTTTTACAAACAGGTACAGCAGCATATCACAGCACCTGCGTTCACTGACAAGTTCAGTAGTGGCTGAGCATGTTCGTGGATCCAGAAGATTATGGACGGATACTGGTCATTAATCGACTTGAACCATCAACAGCAGATTTCCCCAGTTTCAGAAGCTCTGCTCAAGGTGATCAAATGCAACTGCAAGACACACTGTGATAGACAATGATGCATCCGGGAAAAAACATGGTCTGTACAGGTGTACAGCATATACTGAGTGCAAGGTGTGATAACTGTGTAAATGAGGTTATTACGGGGACCAACGCCCCCGCGGCCTGGTCCGCGACCAGGCCTCCCGGTGAATCAGGGTCTAATCAATTAGGCTGTTACTGCTGGTCGCAAGTAGTCCAACGTACGAACCACAACCCGGCTGATCCCACACTGACTTTAGGTATCTGTCCAGCTCCTCTTGAAGGCAGCCAGGGGTCTATTGGTAATTCCCCTTATGCTTGATAGGAGGCTGTTGAACAGTCTTTGGCCCCGGATACTTATGGTGTTTTCTCTAAGTATACCAATGGCGCCCCTACTTTTAATTGGGGGTATTTTGCATCGCCTGCCCAGTCTTTTACTTTCGTAGGGGGTGATTTGTGTGTGCAGAGTAGGGACCATTCCTTCCAGGATTTTCCAAGTGTAGATTATGATATATATCTCTCTCCTGCGTTCCAACGAGTACAAGTCAAGTGCTTCCAAGCGTTCCCGGTAGTTAATGTGTTTGACAGAACTTATACGTGCAGTAATGGATCTCTGTACACTCTCTAGATCTGCAATTTCACCTGCTTTGAACGGAGACGTTAATGTACAGCAGTATTCCAGCCTCACTATCCTCATAAAAACTCTTTACAGCATTTAGTAACTTACCACCTATTCCATACACTTGCAACATCTGCCACATTGCTCCCCTATCCACTCTATCATATGCTTTTTCTAAATCCATAAATGCAATAAAAACTTTCCTACCTTTATCTAAATACTGTTCACATATATGCTTCAATGTAAACACTTGATCTACACATCCCCTACCCACTCTAAAACCTCCTTGCTTATCTGCAATTCTACATTCTGTCTTACCTCTAATTCTTTCAATTATAACCCTACCGTACACTTTTCCTGGTATACTCAGTAAACTTATTCCTCTATAATTTTTACTATCTCTTTTGTCCCCCTTCCCTCTATATAAAGGGACTATACATGCTCTCTGCCAATCCCTAGGTACCTTCCCCTCTTTCATACATTTATTAAACAAAAATACCAACCACTCCAACACTATATCCCCCCCTGCTTTTAGCATTTCTGTCATGATCCCGTCAGTTCCAGCTGCTTTACCCCATTTCATTCTATGTAATGCCTCACGTACCTCCCCCACACTCACATCCTGTTCTTCTTCACTCCTAAAGATGATATACCTCCCTGGCCAATGCATGAAATTACCGCTTCCCTTTCTTCGACGACATTTAAAAGTTCCTCAAAATATTCTCGCCATCTACCTAATACCTCCATCTCCTCATCTACTAACTCCCCTACTCTGTTTTTAACTGACAAATCCATACTTTCCCTAGGCTTTCTTAACTTGTTTAACTCACTCCAATTTTTTTTCTTATTTTCATTAAAATTTCTTGACAGTGCCTCTCCCACTCTATCATTTGCTCTCCTTTTGCACTCTCTCACCACTCTCTTCACCTTTCTTTTGCTCTCCATATACTCTACTCTTCTTATAACACTTCTGCTTTGTAAAAACCTCTCATAAGCTAACTTTTTCTCTTTTATCACACCCTTTACTTCATCATTCCACCAATCACTCCTCTTTCCTCCTGCACCCACCCTCCTATAACCACAAACTTCTGCCTCACATTCTATTACTGCATTTTTAAAACTGTTCCAACCCTCTTCAACCCCCCCCCCAAACTACTCATACTTGCACCAGTCCACTTTTCTGCCAATAGTTGCTTATATCTCACCCGAACTTCCTCCTACCTTAGTTTATACACTTTCATCCTCCCCCCCCCCCTTACTTGTTGTTGCCATTTTCCTCTTTTTCCATCTACCTCTTACTCTAACTGTAGATACAACTAAATAATGATCCGATATATCAGTTGCCCCTCTATAAACGTGTACATCCTGGAGCCTACCTGTCAACCTTTTATCCACCAATACATAATCTAACAAACTACTTTCATTATGTGCTATATCATACCTTGTATATTTATTTATCCTCTTCTTCATAAAATATGTATTACTTATTACCAAACCTCTTTCTACACATAGCTCAACTAAAGGCTCCCCATTTTCATTTACCCCTGGCACCCCAAATTTACCTACTACTCCCTCCACAACATTTTTACCCACTTTAGCATTGAAATTCCCAACCACCATTACTCTCACACTTGGTTCAAAACTCCCCACGCATTCACTCAACATTTCCCAAAATCTCTCTCTCTCTCCTCTACACTTCTCTATTCTCCAGGTGCATATACGTTTACTATAACCCACTTTTCACATCCAACCATTATTTTACTCCACATAATCCTTGAATTAATACATTTATAGTCCCTCTTTTCCTGCCATAACTTATCCTTCAACATTATTGCTACTCCTTCTTTAACTCTAACTCTATTTGAAACCCCTGACCTAATCCCATTTATTCCTCTCGACTGAAACTCTCCCACCCCCTTCAGCTTTGTTTCACTTAAAGCCAAGACATCCAGCTTCTTCTCATTCATAACATCCACAATCATCTCTTTCTTATCATTCGCACAACATCCACGCACATTCATACTTCCCACTTTGACAATTTTCTTATTATTATTCTTTTTAGTAATTATTACAGGAAAAGGGGTTACTAGCCCATTGTTCCCAGCATTTTAGTTGACTTTTACAACACGCATGGCTTACGGAGGAAAGATTCTTATTCCACTTCCCCATGGATATAAAAGGAAAAGTAATAAGACCAAGAACTATTAAGATAAAATCAAAGAAAACTCAGATGAGTGTGTATAAATAAACGTGTACATGTATGTGTAGTGTGACCTAAGTGTAAGTAGAAGTAGCAAGACGTACCTGTAATCTTGTATATTTATGAGACAGACAAAAGACACCAGCAATCCTACCATCATGTAAAACAATTACAGGCTTTCGTTTCACACTCACTTGGCAGGACGGTAGTAACTCCCTGGGTGGTTGCTGGTTATGTTCATTAATTCAATCATTTACTACAATCATACTATAGACTATGCTACATGCATGGTGCGATGCATGAATATTACTCCAAACACAAACACAACACACACACACACACACACATACACAGGCTGACAAATAATGTTCCAGAGATGGGACACAGCAACAAGGGGACACAGTTAGAAGCTGAGGACGCAGATGAATCACAGGGATGTTAGGAAGTATTTCTTCAGTCACAGGGTAGTCAGGAAATGGAATAGTTTAGGGAGCGATGTAGTGGAGGCAGGATCCATTCATAGCTTTAAGCAGAGGTATGATAAAACTCATAGTGCAGGGTGAGTGACTCAGTAGCGGCCAGTGAAGAGGCGGGGACCAGGAGCTAAGACTCGACCCCTGCAACCACAGCTAGGTGAGTACAACTAGGTGAGTACACACGGTGTACAGGGTCCTGAATCATTCAGAACCCTGTACACCGCGTACGTTAGGCCTGTACTGGAGTGTGCAGCACCTAAGGAAACTAGAGAAAGTGCAAAGGTTTGCAACTAGACTAGTCCCGGAGCTAAGAGGCATGTCCTACGAGGAGAGGTTAAGGGAAATCAACCTGACGACACTGGAGGACAGGAGTGAAAGGGGGTATTTGATAACGACATGTAAAATACTGAAAGGAATCGACAAGGTGGACAGGGACAGGATGTTCCAGAGATGGTACATAACAACAAGGGGGTCACAATTGGAAGTGAAGACTCAGATGAATCAAAGGGATGTTAGGAAGTATTTCTTCAGTCACATAGTTGTCAGGAAGTGGAATAGTCTGGGAAGTGATGTAGTGGAGGCAGAGGTATGATAAAGCTCATGGAGCAGTAAGAGTGACCTAGTAGCGACCAGTGAAGAGGCGGGGCCAGGAGCTGTGACTCGACCCCTGCAATCACAACTAGATGAGTACACACACACACACACACACAAGAAACGACCTTGAAGTATGTGAGGAGCTCAACAAGATATCCAAAGAAATGTTCACAGCGGAGACAGAAAGGACTCCAGAAAGACGGAGAGGTGGGATGCACCAACAAGTGCTGGACACGATACATGCAACGGAGAAGGAGGTGAAGAGGCTGCTAAGTGAACTAGGTATCTCAAAGGCGATGGGGCTGGATAACATCTCTTAATGGGTCCTGAAAGAGGGAGCAGAGGCATTATCTGTACCACTAACAATAATCTTCAACACATCTAACGAAATAGGCCGACTACCTGAATTATGTCACTAACATGTCTAGTATGCAGAGTCATGGAGAAGATTATCAGAAGAGTAGTGGACCACCTAGAAAGGAATGAACTTATAATTGACAACCAGCACGGATTCAGAGACTGGAAATCCTATGTCACAAATCTACTGGAGATCTCTGAGAAGGTGACAGCAGTAAGACAAGAGAGAGAGAGGTAGGTAGACTGCATTTTCTTAGATTGTAAAAAGGCTTTTGACACAGTTCCACGCAAGAGATTAGTGCAAACGCTGAAGGCACTGTAATGGATCAGAGAATACCTGATGGGAAGGCATCAGTAAGTCATGGAACATGATGAGATATCAGAGTGAGCGCCTGTGACGAGTAGGATTCCACAGGGGTCAGTCCTAGGACTGGTGCTGTTTCTGATATATTTAAATGACATGACAGAAGGAATAGACTCATAAGTGTCCCTGTTTGCAGACGATGTGAAGTTAATGAGGAGAATTCAGTCGGAGGAGGAAAAGGCAGGACAACAGAGGGATCTGGACAGGCTGCAGGGCCTGGTCCAGCAACTGGCTCCTGGAGTTCAACCCCACCAAGTGCAAAGTCATGAAGACTGAGGAAGGGCAAAGAAGACCACAGACAGAGTACAGTCTAGGGGGCCAGAGACTACAAACCTCACTCAAGAAAAAGGAGGTGCGCATCAACCAAATAACTGGTGCAGCATATGGGCGACTAGCGAACCTAAGAATAGCATTGCAACATCTCAGTAAGGAGTCGTTCCAGAACCTGCACACTGTGTACATCAGGCCCATACTGGAGTATGCAGCTCCTGAGGAGAAATTTTCTCCAGGAGGGGTGGTATCAGCCTCTTCAGCCCTTTCAGCCCCCTGAGGGACTCAGCCCTCCAGACGGCTGATAGCTTCTCTTGCTTTTGCACGATCAACAGTTAATTTTTGTAACACATGTTTGTACCAGGACGTCATAGTAAGTCACGCCACTGCTTGCAAGAGACCAGTGTTGCAATAACCATGTGGGTTAGTGAGAGAAAATTAATCTCTTACTGTAGTAGGAAAATTAAGAAAAACCCTGCACCCACTTTATTTACAAATTGAGGATATCATAAACTACCGTCTATGCCCAGACAACAAGAAATCAAGCATCTTGTGTTAACTACTGTTGCAGTGTTTAGCAAGGAAGGGAAATAATCCTGGAATCAGCATATCTTTGTGAGAGGTTAGTAAGGGCTGAGAGGGAGCACCGCAGGGCAAACTGCTTTAAAATCTGCCAGGGGAAACATTAACGCCAGGATAACGAAGAACACTGATCCGTGTGTTTTTGTGCATAAAAGACAGTCTCAACATTCACGGTAGAACAATTACAGTGAAGTGTGCTTAGCTTCCTGTAGTGACATTACTGTGAAAGTAAAAAGATTGAAAGACAGTGTAGTGTACAGTGTGTATTGATAACTACCTTTATAGACTAACATTGCACCGTAAGACACTATTCTTCAATCAAGACAGCGGATATCGGGGTGACACTTAAGGGTCCGATACACATACCAGTTAAGTCTGGTTAGGCATGTTTTTGGTTCAATTAGCTGCGCAGCTGATAGCTAAAGCATAACCTAATTAGATTTCCAAAACACCCCATTATCTACGGGCCATTGAGCCCAAAACCGTAAGCAAAGTCATTGTTCAGTATTCAGTTACTGAATGGTATATAATGACATTCCCCTCCGTTGGGGCAATTATATACTTACACTTGCTTGTCCCCTACAGCCCTAAGGAGTGGAGTTGACAGCATCTCAAGACAACACTTAGGGGATGGCTGCGAAGAAGTGAGCTGTCATTCAAACTAAGTACCTTCTACAGTCCTTTTATTAATTGGTTTAGCTTGCTCCAATTTCCATACAGCTCCAGTTTGGAACTCACACTTGGCCAAGCACTTCAGGAAACTAGAGAAGGTGCAAAGGTTTGCAACGAGACTAGTCCTACGAGGAGAGGTTAAGGGAAATCGACCTAACGACACTAGAGGACAGGAGGGATAGGGGTGAAATAATAACGACATATAAAATACTGAGAGGAATCGATCAGGTGGATAGAGACAGGATGTTCCAGAGATGGGACACATCAACAAAGGGTCACAATTGCAAGCTGAAGACTCACATGAGCCACAGAGATGTTAGGAATTATTTCTTCAGTCATAAAGTTGCCAAGAAGTGGAATAGTCTGGAAAGTGATGTAGTAGAGGCGGGTATCATACATAGCTTGAAGAGGTATTACAAAGCTCATGGACCAGGGAGAGAGTGGACCTAGTGGCGACCAGTGAAGAGGCGGGGCCAAGAGCTATGAATTAGGTGAGTACAACTAGGTGAGTACACACACACACACACACACACACACACACACACACACACACACCACACACACACAACACACACACACACACACACAGAGTAATCACATTTTTTGGTTAATATTTAAAAAATAAATAAAGGATAATCCAATTCTAATTGCAACAGTATACTTTTTTCTGAGTGGATTTTCACAATTATTCTCTTTTCCAGCCAAACTTTCGATCCCAAGTCGCGTGTAGTACGAGCCGCTTCTCTCACCGCTGGTGCAAGACACTTGTTGTCGGGTTTTCACAAGAATTAACACTATATTTCACACTAAAAATAAGAAAGAATTTACAAAAATAAATCCAGTAAATATGGCGGGAATGTACTTACAGTAACAGTTAACTTTACTAATGTTCATCACCTCCTTTTCTCTCTATTTTGGATATTGTCTTCGTTAAGTATTCAACAATACAGCACAGTAAATATTTTTTTTTGCAAGATGCTCTAGGCTGACATTTTCTTGCTATACTGCCTAGACGAAAAGCATATATCAACACATAACTTCAAGGAATGCGTTGTGGCTTTACGAACAACATATATCAATCCCATTGTGAAGTAAGCGGCACTAGCAAGCTGTTAAAATGTACTCTGGAAATCCTAAGTAAGGATTTCAATTCCAGAAGACAGAAAGACCACAAGGAAATGATTATCCGTTTGTGTGCACTGAAGGATATCTATCTCGGTTCGCGCAAGGACTGAAACACATTCTGTGTAGCTTAGGAAACTATTTGGAGAATTAAGTATCCCTGAAGTGATGCCTTTAAGTGGTTGACGGGGACTAAACACATAGTGGATAGAAAGAGGTTGAGATGCGAGAAGGTGCCTGGAGACACAGATGACGGCTGAAGATGGAAACATGCCACAAGGACATCTGAAAATTCTTTCTGTTTTGCTGATGGTAATAACTGGAAAGAATTAGATGAAGAATGGGTGAAAACAAACAACATACCCAGTTTCAACAATATGTACAACGGGGAACTGGAGACCAGGAATTAGTAAAGAGAAGCTTGAGCTGAGAGACGGAGCCAGGATCTATGACTTAACACTAGGTAAGTACAGTTGAGTATACCCAAAAGCACCTCACTACCCTCACTGTACCCGCTTGAAAACACGCAATTTCCCCCTCACACTCACCATCTGTAGCTGGTCGAGCTCGCCGATCCAAGTGTCGAGTAGCGCCTGGGCGTTGTCGAGGGCGTCGAGGGGAGCCATCACCTCCTCTCCCTCACTATCGACATCAGCCTCGTTGCCATAGACCTCGACCCCACCACACGACCTGCAATACACACACACACTTACTACCAACATCCAACTTCTTATTTCAGTTTCACCCGTAGCATTATAATAATAATAATAATAATAATAATAATAATAATAATAATAATAATAAAACTAACACAACAAACATGTATATATGTAAACACATCAAAGCAAGATGATCTGACACGATATCAACTTGGGAGTCCAGAGATGGATCAGAGGCTTTAACAAACCCCTGAGGCAGGAGAGCTGCCACACACCTGGGAGACGGCTACACTAACTCCAGTATTCAAGAAAGGCGACAGATACGAGACAATACCTGACACGTATTCTTTACAAGACGAAGAAGGTAAGAATGAAGAAACTAGTGAAACGTGAAAGAAGAGACATCACAGTGCATCAGAATGGAAGAAATCTCCGACAAAGATCCATCAAAAGCGTTGAACTTACAATGGTGGTGATATGAGTGAGGTTTAGAAACTGATGAAGATATGCAAATAATTTTCTAAAACATCATCCAAGACAGAACTTCCAACACTGAAATTATAAACTTAATTTGTTTAAAAAAAATGCAAGCAAACACTGATTCAGCAGCAGAGTTGCAGACGAATAGGACAAACTTTCAGGAAGTTTTAATGAAATTAATGCTTTGCAAAATTAAAAAAATGGCAAAGAGTATGACAGGTGTAAAAATGGTCGAGTGTCGGCAGGACTCTGTCTCGTATAAAGAAAAAGAAATGAACAAATGAATATTTCAGTGAGATTTTAGCTCGATGCCTTCCTGTACATATCAATGTATTACGCTGCAAATGAAATTACATATTACACAAAAATAGGACTCTAAGTCATAACACAATTACGCCAGCCGGAGAAAAACTCATCTGTCATTTTCGGGGAGTCCAGGTCAAGAACCAATTGATATAGGAACAACAAGGCAACTAGTTCATCACAAACATCTTTATCAACATCACAAGACAATAGGAGAGGCAGGTTAGCAACAGTGGGGAGTGGCGAGTCCTGGATGAACTCCTGGGCGGTATTATACACTGAGGAAGCGACACAACACTCCTCCCTGTGACAGAACTTGGGTGGTGGTAGACACTGAGGACCAGACACAACACTCCTCCCTGTGACAGATCTTGGGTGGTGGTAGACACTGAGGACCAGACACAACACTCCTCCCTGTGACAGATCTTGGGTGGTGGTAGACACTGAGGACCAGACACAACACTCCTCCCTGTGACAGATCTTGGGTGGTGGTAGACACTGAGGACCAGACACAACACTCCTCCCTGTGACAGATCTTGGGTGGTGGTAGACACTGAGGACCAGACACAACCCTCCTCCCTGTGACAGATCTTGGGTGGTGGTAGACACTGAGGACCAGACACAACACTCCTCCCTGTGACAGATCTTGGGTGGTGGTAGACACTGAGGACCAGACACAACACTCCTCCCTGTGACAAGAACTTGGGTGGTGGTAGACACTGAGGACCAGACACAACCCTCCTCCCTGTGACAGATCTTGGGTGGTGGTAGACACTGAGGACCAGACACAACACTCCTCCCTGTGACAGATCTTGGGTGGTGGTAGACACTGAGGACCAGACACAACACTCCTCCCTGTGACAGATCTTGGGTGGTGGTAGACACTGAGGACCAGACACAACACTCCTCCCTGTGACAGATCTTGGGTGGTGGTAGACACTGAGGACCAGACACAACCCTCCTCCCTGTGACAGATCTTGGGTGGTGGTAGACACTGAGGACCAGACACAACCCTCCTCCCTGTGACAGATCTTGGGTGGTGGGAGACACTGAGGACCAGACACAACACTCCTCCCTGTGACAGATCTTGGGTGGTGGTAGACACTGAGGACCAGACACAACCACTCCTCCCTGTGACAGATCTTGGGTGGTGGTAGACACTGAGGACCAGACACAACCCTCCTCCCTGTGACAGATCTTGGGTGGTGGTAGACACTGAGGACCAGACACAACACTCCTCCCTGTGACAGATCTTGGGTGGTGGTAGACACTGAGGACCAGACACAACACTCCTCCCTGTGACAGATCTTGGGTGGTGGTAGACACTGAGGACCAGACACAACCCTCCTCCCTGTGACAGATCTTGGGTGGTGGTAGACACTGACGACCAGACACAACACTCCTCCCTGTGACAGATCTTGGGTGGTGGTAGACACTGAGGACCAGACACAACACTCCTCCCTGTGACAGATCTTGGGTGGTGGTAGACACTGAGGACCAGACACAACACTCCTCCCTGTGACAGATCTTGGGTGGTGGTAGACACTGAGGACCAGACACAACCCTCCTCCCTGTGACAGATCTTGGGTGGTGGTAGACACTGAGGACCAGACACAACCCTCCTCCCTGTGACAGCTCTTGGGTGGTGGTAGACACTGAGGACCAGACACAACACTCCTCCCTGTGACAGATCTTGGGTGGTGGTAGACACTGAGGACCAGACACAACCCTCCTCCCTGTGACAGATCTTGGGTGGTGGTAGACACTGAGGACCAGACACAACCCTCCTCCATGTGACAGATCTTGGGTGGTGGTAGACACTGAGGACCAGACACAACACTCCTCCCTGTGACAGATCTTGGGTGGTGGTAGACACAGAGGACCAGACACAACACTCCTCCCTGTGACAGATCTTGGGTGGTGGTAGACACAGAGGACCAGACACAACCCTCCTCCCTGTGACAGATCTTGGGTGGTGGTAGACACTGAGGACCAGACACAACACTCCTCCCTGTGACAGATCTTGGGTGGTGGTAGACACTGAGGACCAGACACAACCCTCCTCCCTGTGACAGATCTTGGGTGGTGGTAGACACAGAGGACCAGACACAACACTCCTCCCTGTGACAGATCTTGGGTGGTGGTAGACACAGAGGACCAGACACAACCCTCCTCCCTGTGACAGATCTTGGGTGGTGGTAGACACTGAGGACCAGACACAACACTCCTCCCTGTGACAGATCTTGGGTGGGTGGGTGGTGTAGACACGAGGACCAGACACAACCCTCCTCCCTGTGACAGATCTTGGGTGGTGGTAGACACTGAGGACCAGACACAACACTCCTCCCTGTGACAGTCTTGGGTGGTGGTAGACACTGAGGACCAGACACAACACTCCTCCCTGTGACAGATCTTGGGTGGTGGTAGACACTGAGGACCAGACACAACCCTCCTCCCTGTGACAGATCTTGGGTGGTGGTAGACACTGAGGACCAGACACAACACTCCTCCCTGTGACAGATCTTGGGTGGTGGTAGACACTGAGGACCAGACACAACACTCCTCCCTGTGACAGCTCTTGGGTGGTGGTAGACAATGAGGACCAGACACAACACTCCTCCCTGTGACAGATCTTGGGTGGTGGTAGACACTGAGGACTAGACACAACTCTCCTCCCTGTGACAGATCTTGGGTGGTGGTAGACACTGAGGACCAGACACAACACTCCTCCCTGTGACAGATCTTGGGTGGTGGTAGACACTGAGGACCAGACACAACCTCCTCCCTGTGACAGATCTTGGGTGGTGGTAGACACTGAGGACCAGACACAACACTCCTCCCTGTGGCAGCTCTTGGGTGGTGGTAGACACTGAGGACCAGACACAACACTCCTCCCTGTGACAGATCTTGGGTGGTGGTAGACACTGAGGACCAGACACAACACTCCTCCCTGTGACAGATCTTGGGTGGTGGTAGACACTGAGGACCAGACACAACCCTCCTCCCTGTGACAGATCTTGGGTGGTGGTAGACACTGAGGACCAGACACAACCCTCCTCCCTGTGACAGATCTTGGGTGGTGGTAGACACTGAGGACCAGACACAACACTCCTCCCTGTGACAGATCTTGGGTGGTGGTAGACACTGAGGACCAGACACAACACCTCCTCCCTGTGACAGATCTTGGGTGGTGGTAGACACTGAGGACCAGACACAACCCTCCTCCCTGTGACAGATCTTGGGTGGTGGTAGACACTGAGGACCAGACACAACCCTCTCCCTGTGACAGATCCTGGGTTGTGGTAGACACTGAGGACCAGACACAACCCTCCTCCTGTAAAAAACCTCAAGACGCCTATAACAATCGGTGCCATTTACCGGATACCCCACACAAACATCGCAAACTTCAGTGAGAATCCAAAGGCACTAATAACAAACAGCAAATGAACAGCACTACTTCTCTTGCTGGAGACTTCATATCAACTGGCTACCAGATGATCAGACTGAACCCTGCCATCAACAATATGAACAACACATTCTCATACCAACAATAACTAAACCAACCAGGCTCACTGAGACAAGTGAAACATAATAGACACATGTGGACCAATTACTAGCCCTCCCCTTAAATCAGGGTAACCACAGACAGCACACTGACATACCCTACCTTCTCTTAACAAACATTAGTAAGCACGCACTCCAATACAACAAAGTTTCATTTAGCCCATGACGAGCCTCAATAGATTTCACAGTGACTAGAGACTGTGACTGCCTACAGAATTCTCCAATGCCAATGGTATTGACGACTGTACAGACATTTTTCTTAACAAAATACTTAGAATATACAACAAACATTGTCCTATAAAAATGAAACAGATCACAAACAAACGGCTTGGTTGCCCATGGCTAACCAGCAGCATTCTGAAATCCATTGATAAGAAACACCAATATGAAAAGCAATATAGACAGGGCTTAATACACAAAGATATTCTTAAACAATATTCATCAGTTCTCACCAAAGTAATAAAGAAAGCCAAACAACTATACTACTCCAGTAGATTCACAGACACTAGAGGAGATGTAAAAAAAGACCTGGAAAACACTTTCCCAGATTCTGGGGACCCACAAACTGAAAAAATCAAGAATATTGTCCTAACTAAACCATATGAAACACCACTTCATCCCACTGATACAGCTAACAAGATAAACGACTTTATCTCAAACATAGGATCTAATCTCGCCAGTAAAATCCCACATACGAATGCCCGTGCCGGGGACTACCTAGATGGGAATTTCCCAAATTCCTTCTATCTTGTACCAACTGAGCCCACGGAAGTCACGGCGATCATAAAGTCACTTAAAAATAACTCGGGGAATCTGTCTCACGTCCCACCATTATTGTACAAGCGAGCGGCCCATGTCCTTTTGCATGCTATTACATTACTTTTTAACAAGTCACTAGAAACTAGCACTTTCCCGACACTACTCAAGACAGCAAGGGTTACACCAATACATAAAGGTGGTGACCCTACAGATGTAAACAACTATAGGCCAATATCAAACTTACCATTGCTATCCAAAATCTTCGAGAAACTCGTGCACAGGAGACTATATTCATTTATAACGTCACAAAACATACTCAACCCCTGCCAATTTGGATTCAGGAAAAATAAAAGCACTAATGATGCAATTATAAAAATGCTAGACCTGCTTTACACAGCACTGGAAAATAAGGAATATCCGCTAGGAATTTTTATTGACCTAAGAAAAGTGTTTGACACAGCTGACCATGGCATCCTACTCCACAAACTTGACCACTATGGTATAAAAGGCCATGCGCTTGCATATTTCAAATCCTACCTTTCTAATAGGCATCAGTATGTCACCATTAAAGACACAGCCTCATCAATACGGCCACTTGATACTGGAGTTCCGCAGGGAAGTGTCCTTGGACCCCTGCTCTTCCTCATTTACATCAATGATCTTCCAAACATATCCCAACACCTGAAACCCATTCTTTTTGCTGACGATACGACTTATGTCATCTCCCACCCTAATCTTGTCACTCTCAACACCACTGTTAACGAGGAGCTGCTCAAAATATCGACTTGGATGACAGTCAATAAACTTACACTTAAGACTGGCAAAACCTACTATATTATGTTTGGTAGCAGAGCAGGTGTTGCGCAACTTAACATTAAGATCGACAACACTCTAAATGCCAGACATAATGAGGGCAAATTCCTTGGCCTATACCTCGACAACAACCTAAATTTCAGCACCCATATCCAACACATAACAAAAAAGGTATCCAAAACGGTGGGGATCCTCTCCAAGATACGATACTGCGTGCCACAAACTGCCCTTCTCACACTATACCATTCACTTATATATCCATACCTCACCTATGCTATCTGTGCTTGGGGTTCAACTGCAGCAACACACCTAAAGCCAATAATAACCAAACAAAAAGCCGCAGTAAAAATAATCACTAAATCCCATCCCTGGCAACACCCCCCCCCCACTCCTCATAGATATAAACTAACTCCCTGTTCAGTACATCCACACTTACTACTGTGCAATCTATATCTACAGGACCTTAAATTCCAATATTAACCTTGACCTAAAATGCTTTCTTGATAGTTGTGACAGGATCCACAGGCACAACACCAGACACAGACATCTCTATGACATTCCCCGTGTCCGACTAAACCTTTACAAAAATTCAATGTATTTCAAAGGACCTAAAATCTGGAACACCCTACCTGAAAACTCTAGAACTGCAGACACACTCATCACTTTCAAAACTACAGTTAGAAAACATCTTATCTCCCTGATACACCCCGACAACTAACTACATGGTACCCACCTGGTGGTTCACAATTACACTCACAATTAATCTTAAAATAATGAATCCTAACCAGTCTTAAGTTTGCCCATGATACTCCAATATAGACACTTTGTATTGTGCCAAAACAAAAGCATTCACATTGCTAAACTCACAAATTATAATGTAGTCACTTAGCCTTAATACCATAATCTGTAAGGATTTAATGTTAAGAATTATCTAAGTCTGCCCGAAATGCCTAGCCATGCTAGGTGTCCTAGTGGCCCCCTCTGTAATTAGTATTTTATAACATGTAAACCACACAATATCCAAATCCTGTAAACCCCACATTGTAACTCTTATAGAGAATAAACTTGATTTGAATAGTGGTAGACACTGAGAACCATATACAACCCTCCTCCCTGTGACAGATCCTGAGTGGTGGTAGACACTGACGGCCCGACACAACCCTCCTCCCTGTGACAGATCCTGAGTGGTGGTAGACACTGAGGACCAGACACAACACTCCTCCCTGTGACAGATCCTGGGTGGTGGTAGACACTGAGGACCAGACACAACCCTCCTCCCTGTGACAGAGCCTGGGTGGTGGTAGACACTGAGGACGAGACACGACCCTCCTCCCTGTGACAGATCCTGGGTGGTGGTAGACATTGAGGACGAGACACAACCCTCCTCCCTGTGACAGATCCTGGGTGGTGGTAGACATTGAGGACGAGACACAACCCTCCTCCCTGTGACAGATCCTGGGTGGTGGTAGACATTGAGGACGAGACACAACCCTCCTCCCTGTGACAGGTCCTGGGTGGTGGTAGACACTGAGGACCAGACACAACCCTCCTCCCTGTGTGACAGGTCCTGGGTGATGGTAGAAACTGAGGACCAGACACAACACTCCTCCCAAGGGATAACATGTAACGTTGTGTACTGACAGAGGGAGGGTGAGCTGATGGATGGTTGGCGGAAGTGGCTGATGAGGGGGAAAGTGAGGTGAAGGAGGAACAGAGGGGGGTAGTGAGAGAGTAGAGAGAGTGGTGATGGGGGAATAAAGAGGGTGGAGAGATAGAAGAATAGATGGTGAGATTTGAGTAGACGAGGTGGTGGGTGGAAAAGGGGAGGAAACCAGAAATGAATTAAGGGGCAGTGAAGGCATATTATTATTTTAAATAACTCGTCATTAAAACTCACTGATATAGCCCCACAAGAGGCTAGAAAACAAATGCAAAAACAAACTATAGAACGATAACACCGTCGTCCCACATTATCAAGATTTTTGAAAAGGTTCAGAACAGGTTGCGCTTGCCTCTCACAAATTCTAGACTATATGAAATGATCTTGGTTACGATGAAAGACAAACTAAATGCAACACCATTAGACAAGTGCGACCATGAGGTGACTGTGCACAAAATGTGCGCAAAAGAAATAACTAGAAGGGTAGGCAGATGGATATTTAACTTTCTGACTCAGAGAACCCCAAGAGTAATAGCAAACCGTGTAAAATAAGAGGCTGCACAGTGAAGAGATTTGTTCCGCAAGGCACTGTACTCACTCCACTTCTCTTTCTCATTGTCATATGTGACACAGACAGGGACAAAAACCATAGCACTGTCTCATCCTTTGTAGACGATACTAGAATCAGTATGAGTGGCGTCCACTGAAGGCACACCAAGCCTCCAAGCTGATATCAGCCAAGTCTTCCAGTGGGCAACAGGCTTACCTGGAGTTTACCTGGAGTTTACCTGGAGAGAATTCTGGGGGTCAACGCCCCCGCGGCCCGGTCTGTAACCAGGCCTCATGGTGGATCAGGGCCTGATCAACCAGGCTATTGCTGCTGGCTGCACGCAATCCCACGTACGAGCCACAGCCCGGCTGGGAGTGATAATGTCAGAAGACCTTATGCTCAAGTGGGACAACAATGTTATCACAGCTACAATGATAATGATAGGATGGATAACTAGAACTTTTAAAATAAGAGATGCCAAGCCAATGATGACACTTTTAAGGTCACTCGTTCTCTCTAAGTTGGAATATTGCTGAATACTAATTGCTCCTTCAAGACAGAACTACAAAATTGGAAGAAGTACAGAGAAGCTTCATAGGTTGTATATACTGTGTCAAACACTGAAATTACTGAGAGTTTCTGAAGTCCCTCAAATTCTACTCCTAAGAATGAAGTCAAGATACCTTCGGTGAAAAGATAGAGAGAACTAACTGAATAAACATAAAGGGACCGCGACTCTTCAACACCTCTTCATGCATAATGGGAATTAACAGACCCCTAACTGTTTTCAATTAAGAGCTCGATAAATTACATAAGAACATAAGAAAGAAGGAACACTGCAACAGGCCTACTGGCCCATGCGGAGCAGGTCCATGTGACCCCCCCCCGGATTAGCCCAATGACCCACCCAGTCTGGTCACCTCCACTCAAGGAAGGAGCACTGCACCAGATCCAGTAGCACAAGCTAGTCAGGTCCAACTCACACCCACCCACACCCACTCATGTATTTATCTAACCTATTTTTAAAACTACACAATATTACTCAAATCAGTTCCTGATCAGCCAAGTTGTGTTGCATACGTTTTGCTGCATGCGGTGGCCACCAACAGCCTGATTGATCAGGCCAGCAACCCGTGGCCTGATTAATCAGGCCGCTCCCGTGGTCCGGTCCAAGACCGGCCCACGGGGGCGGTGACCTCCGAAAGAAACTACAGGTATCCTACAGATACAGGTGTGGAAACGCTAAGCCCGTAGGGGTCATACAACACATTGGAAATGGGTGAGCAATGAGGTTTGATCCAAGAATATGGGGGATAGAAATATATTTAATTCACTGAATCAAGAATCCTACACCAGCATCAAAGTGGTGAAGGAGGTGGATACCCGAAGGATATTTCCAGGGGTTAACGCTCCAGTGGCCTTGTCCCAGACCAGGTCTCCTGATGGATCAAGGCCTGATTAATCAGGCTGTTACTGCAGCCCGCACGTAGTCCAATGTAAAAAAAACGCACACAAAAATGTCAACTTCTCTCTTGCAGACAGCCAGAGGTTTGTTAGTAATTCCCCTAATTTTCCTGCTTTTTATTGGAGGTTTTTTGCACTGTCGCCAAGTCTCTTGTTGTCATTTGGAGTGGTTTCGGTGTTCAGGTTTGGGACTAGGTGTAAATTATGATGCACTTTTCTCGCCTACGTTCTAAAGAATGCAGTTGAATGAACTTAAAGCGTTCCAAAATAATTCAGATGCTTGATTAAATATATATAAGCAGTGAAAGATAGGTAGTAGGTTGGTAGACAGCAACCACCCAGGGAAGTACTACCGTCCTGCCAGATGACTGTGAAACAAAAACCTGTAACTGTTTTGCATGATGGTAGGATTGCTGGTTTCTTTTTCTGTCTCATAAACACGCTAAGATAACAGGGATATCTTGCTACTCCTACTTACACTTTGGTCACACTTCACAGACACGCACATGCATATATATATTACTAATCTAGGTTTTCTTCTTTGTCTAAATAGCTCTTGTTCTTTTTTATTTCTTCTATTGTCCATGGGGAAGTGGAAAAGAATCTTTCCTCCGTAAGCATGCGGTCGTATTTAGGCGACTAAAATGCCGGAGCAATGGGCTGGTAACCCTTCTCCTGTATACAATTACTAAAAAAGAGAAGAAGAAAAACTTTATAAAACTGGGTTGCTTAAATGTGCGTGGATGTAGTGCGGATGACAAGAAACAGATGATTGCTGATGTATGAAAGAAAAGAAGTTGGATGTCCTGGCCCTAAGCGAAACAAAGCTGAAGGGTGGTAGGAGAGTTTCAGTGGGGGGAAATAAATGGGATTAAATCTGGAGTATCTGAGAGAGTTAGAGCAAAGGAAGGGGTAGCAGTAATGTTAAATGATCAGTTATGGAAGGAGAAAAGAGAATATGAATGTGTAAATTCAAGAATTATGTGGATTAAAGTAAGGTTGGATGCGAGAAGTGGGTCATAATAAGCGTGTATGCACCTGGAGAAGAGAGGAATGCAGAGGAGAGAGAGAGTTTTGGGAGATGTTAAGTGAATGTATAGGAGCCTTTGAACCAAGTGAGAGAGTAATTGTGGTAGGGGACTTGAATGCTAAAGTAGGAGAAACTTTTAGAGAGGGTTGTGGTAGGTAAGTTTGGCGGTGCCAGGTGTAAATGATAATGGGAGCCCTTTGATTGAACTTTGTATAGAAAGTTATAGGTAATACATATTTTAAGAAAAAGAGGATAAATAAGTATACACGATATGATGTAGGGCGAAATGACATTAGTTTGTTGGATTATGTATTGGTAGATAAAAGACTGTTGAGTAGACTTCAGGATGTACATGTTTATAGAGGGGCCACAGATATATCAGATCACTTTCTAGTTGTAGCTACACTGAGAGTAAAAGGTAGATGGGATACAAGGAGAATAGAAGCATCAGGGAAGAGAGAGGTGAAGGTTTATAAACTAAAAGAGGAGGCAGTTAGGGTAAGATATAAACAGCTATTGGAGGATAGATGGGCTAATGAGAGCATAGGCAATGGGGTCGAAGAGGTATGGGGTAGGTTTAAAAATGTAGTGTTAGAGTGTTCAGCAGAAGTTTGTGGTTACAGGAAAGTGGGTGCAGGAGGGAAGAGGAGCGATTGGTGGAATGATGATGTAAAGAGAGTAGTAAGGGAGAAAAAGTTAGCATATGAGAAGTTTTTACAAAGTAGAAGTGATGCAAGGAGGGAGAGAGTATATGGAGAAAAAAGAGAGAAGTTAAGAGAGTGGTGAAGCAATGTAAAAAAGAGAGCAAATGAGGGAGTGGGTGAGATGTTATCAACAAATTTTGTTGAAAATAAGAAAAAGTTTTGGAGTGAGATTAACAAGTTAAGAAAGCCTAGAGAACAAATGGATTTGTCAGTTAAAAATAGGAGAGGAGAGTTATTAAATGGAGAGTTAGAGGTATTGGGAAGATGGAAGGAATATTTGAGGAATTGTTAAATGTTGTGAAGATAGGGAAGCTGTGATTTCGTGTATAGGGCAAGGAGGAATAACATCTTGTAGGAGTGAGGAAGAGCCAGTTGTGAGTGTGTGGGAAGTTCATGAGGCAGTAGGTAAAATGAAAAGGGGGGAAGGCAGCCGGGATTGATGGGATAAAGATAGAAATGTTAAAAGCAGGTGGGGATATAGTTTTGGAGTGGTTGGTGCAATTATTTAATAAATGAATGGAAGAGGGTAAGGTACCTAGGGATTGGCAGAGAGCATGCATAGTTCCTTTGTATAAAGGCAAAGGGGATAAAAGAGAGTGCAAAAATTATAGGGGGATAAGTCTGTTGAGTGTACCTGGTAAAGTGTATGGTAGAGTTATAATTGAAAGAATTAAGAGTAAGACGGAGAATAGGATAGCAGATGAACAAGGAGGCTTTAGGAAAGGTAGGGGGTGTGTGGACCAGGTGTTTACAGTGAAACATATAAGTGAACAGTATTTAGATAAGGCTAAAGAGGTCTTTGTGGCATTTATGGATTTGGAAAAGGCGTATGACAGGGTGGATAGGGGGGCAATGTGGCAGATGTTGCAAGTGTATGGTGTAGGAGGTAGGTTACTGAAAGCAGTGAAGAGTTTTTACGAGGTTTAGTGAGGCTCAAGTTAGAGTATGTAGGAAAGAGGGAAATTTTTTCCCAGTAAAAGTAGGCCTTAGACAAGGATGTGTGATGTCACCTGTGGTTGTTTAATATATTTATAGATGGGGTTGTAAGAGAAGTAAATGCGAGGGTCTTGGCAAGAGGCGTGGAGTTAAAAGATAAAGAATCACACACAAAGTGGGAGTTGTCACAGCTGCTCTTTGCTGATGACACTGTGCTCTTGGGAGATTCTGAAGAGAAGTTGCAGAGATTGGTGGATGAATTTGGTAGGGTGTGCAAAAGAAGAAAATTAAAGGTGAATACAGGAAAGAGTAAGGTTATGAGGATAACAAAAAGATTAGGTGATGAAAGATTGAATATCAGATTGGAGGGAGAGAGTATGGAGGAGGTGAACGTATTCAGATATTTGGGAGTGGACGTTGTCAGCGGATGGGTCTATGAAAGATGAGGTGAATCATAGAATTGATGAGGGAAAAAGAGTGAGTGGTGCACTTAGGAGTCTGTGGGAGACAAAGAACTTTGTCCTTGGAGGCAAAGAGGGGAATGTATGAGAGTATAGTTTACCAACGCTCTTATATGGGTGTGAAGCGTGGGTGATGAATGTTGCAGCGAGGAGAAGGCTGGAGGCAGTGGAGATGTCATGTCTGAGGGCAATGTGTGGTGTGAATATAATGCAGAGAATTCGTAGTTTGGAAGTTAGGAGGAGGTGCGGGATTACCCAAAAATGTTGTCCAGAGGGCTGAGGAAGGGTTGTTGAGGTGGTTCGGACATGTAGAGAGAATGGAGCGAAACAGAATGACTTCAAGAGTGTATCAGTCTGTAGTGGAAGGAAGGCGGGGTAGGGGTCGGCCTAGGAAGGGTTGGAGGGAGGGGGTAAAGGAGGTTTTGTGTGCGAGGGGCTTGGACTTCCAGCAGGCATGCGTGAGCGTGTTTGATAGGAGTGAATGGGAGACAAATGGTTTTTAATACTTGACGTGCTGTTGGAGTGTGAGCAAAGTAACATTTATGAAGGGATTCAGGGAAACCGGCAGGCCGGACTTGAGTCCTGGAGATGGGAAGTACAGTGCCTGCACTCTGAAGGAGGGGTGTTAATGTTGCAGTTTAAAAACTGTAGTGTAAAGCACCCTTCTGGCAAGACAGTGATGGAGTGAATGATGGTGAAAGTTTTTCTTTTTCGGGCCACCCTGCCTTGGTGGGAATCGGCCGGTGTGATAATAAAAAAAAAAAATAATAAAGCAGTGAAAGTTATGTGTACGTTATCCAGCTTAGCAGCGTCGCCTGCCTTGAAGGGAGGCTGTTAGCATTTCAGCCTAAGGAGAATAAATTACTTGAACAGTATCAACATTGACTCAGCATCTCTTATCTTGAACGTTCTAGTCATCCACTCTATCTCTTTCTTGCGGTAGCACTAGTAACATCATTGTGATCCTTGAATGTTAGATCTTCTGACATCATTACTCACAGGTCTTAATTTCCTCCATTCTACCATAGCCATAGCGGAGCAACTGAAACTTGTCCACGCTAAAAATCATATTGTCTGAGGCCTACTGGCACACTTGATTTATATCTAACTAAATAACAAAAAAAGGCACAATACCGCGACTTTGTCAATGGTCCAAGTCGGACCGAAACGTCGTCGTAAGCTTCTCTCTTTTATGTGCGGGTTATTTGTGTATGATTTATATCTGCTTGAAGATATAAATCAAGTGTGCTCTTTTCGACGGACGCCACTCTCATAGAGATTCTGGAGTTATCACCAAAGAATTTTACAATGTTATGATTTATGTTCTTGTCGATGACAGATACAAGAATGATAGACAGAGGTGGGGTAAGTACTGTGCCTTGAGGAACAAAACTTTTCAATGTGGCAGCCTCCGACTTCACTCTGTGTACTACCACTCTCTGGGTTCCATTTGATAAAAAGTTAAATATTCATCAACCTAATTTCTTAGTTATTCCTTTTGCACGTATTTTGTGCACTGTCACACTATGGTCGCACTTGGTGAATGCTTTTTTCAAAATCAGTGTTCACTACACTGGAATTTAGCTTGTCTTCCAGTGCATCCAGGACTGACTCGTAACAATCTAGCAGTTATGAAAGACCCCAACCTTAGTGCTAATCCGGATTCGGCTAAAGGCTCTACCACAGCCATAGCCCCTATTACAGATGTAGTAGAGGAGTCTTCTTCTGGGGAAAATGTTGGCCTCCTGGAAACAGATGGTGGTGTCTCTGGCTTGGCTATAGAAGATTGTAGCGCAGTTCTAGGATCTGCACAAATTGACATTATATCCACCAGGAATCTTAACCAATCAAAAGCAAAATGGTGCAAATTCTATGCTTGGGGCATCTGTAAGCATGGAATATTGGGAAAAACAAATGAGACATGCAACTTTGAACATCCCAAAAAATGCCGCAACCTCCTGTCTAAAGAAGTCTGTCGTTCTACCTCTTGCAAATTCTTCCACCCTGAGATGTGTCACTCTCCAGTCCTCAAAAAACAATGTTACAACACCAACTGCCCCGTATACCACTTAAAAGGGACCAAGAAGTACACAACCCGTAAAACAAACCATAGTAGCTAAGACAACTCCACTCCAAGTGATTTGTCTAGTGGCAGGAAATGAAGAAAGAAAATGGAAAGAAATAACCAAAATAGTTCACCAACAACAAAATCCCCCCCAACAAACACACAACATAACCTCATTCATATGTGCTAATATACAGAGCCTTAAGCCATCCACGAACAACAAAATACCTTTCAACAGAGGACGTCTAAGGAAGTCAAATGCGATGTTTGCAGCCTTCACAGAGACCCAAGCAAAAGATCACCTTGACAATGAAATATGGGTAACTGGGTACAGAAAGAACAGGCAATATAAGGGGAGGGGGGGGGGTTGGCCTGTATGTTAAAGCGTCGCTCCTTTGCACAGAGATACTGAACACTACAAATGACGTAGTTGAAGTTCTAGCTGTCGAGATCGAGAACCAAAACTTAGTCATTGTGGTTGTATATAAGCCACCAGATGCAACTTTCCAACAGTTCAAGGAACAACTATTAAAAATTGACCCCAGGCTCTGATGAACTGTTTGCAAGGGTGTTAAAGGAATGTAAAGAGGAACTTAGCATACCTTTGGCTAATCTTTTTAACATATCACTACAAACTGGCATAGTGCCTGATAAGTGGAACATGGCAAATGTAATACCTATTTACAAGGCAGGTGACAGGTCCTTGGCTTCGAACTATAGACCAATAAGCCTTACCTCCATAGTGGGAAAAATTATGGAATCAATAATTGCCGAAGCAATTCGTAGCCATCTTGACAGGCACAGATTGATTAATGAATCTCAACAGTTTTACAAAGGAGCGTTCCTGTCTTACGAATTTACTAACTTTTTTCACTAAGGTGTTTGAGGAGGTAGATCATGGTAATGAATATGATAGTGTATATGGACTTCAGTAAGGCTTTTGATAGAGTTCAACACCAGAGGTTATTGAGGAAACTTAAGGCACACGGAATAGGAGGAGAAATTTTTTCCTGGGTAGAGGCATGGCTGACAAATAGACAGCAGAGAGTTTGCATAAATGGGGAGAAATCAGAATGGGGTGTTCCTCAGGGGTCAGTGTTGAGCCCGTTGTCGTTCACAATTTACATAAACGACATAGATGAGGGAATAAATAGCGACATAAGCAAATTGCTGATGACACCAAAACAGGCAGTCCAATTCATTCTAATGAGGACACTAGAGCACTCCAGGATAATTTCAATAGACTGATGCAATGGTCGAAGAAGTGGCAGATGCAGTTTAATATTGACAAATGCAAAGTTCTAAATGTTGGACAGTTAAATAACCATGCCACATATAAACTAAATAATGTAGATCTTACTACTACTGATTGCAAAAAGGATTTAGGGATTCTTTAGCAGTAATCTAAAACAGACACTGTGTAGTAGCATGTGTCTTACCAACAACCTGTCGTATATTATACCATTTTAATGTTCAAGACAACAGTGCATCAGTGTTCGCAATAAAGCTAACGGAATTCTTGGCTTCATATCTAGAAGTATAAATAATAGAAGTCCTCAGGTTGTTCTTCAACTCCTTGGTTAGGCCTCATTTAGACTATGCTGCTCAGTTCTGGTCACCGTATTACAGAATGGACATAAATGCTCTGGAAAACGTACAGAGGAGGATGACAAAGATGATCCCATGTATCAGAAATCTTCCCTATGAGGATAGACTGAGGGCACTGAATCTGCACTCTCTCGAAAGGCGTAGAATTAGGGGGGCATATGATCGAGGTGTATAAATGGAAAACAGGAACAAATAAAGGGGATGTAAATAGCGTGCTGAAAATTTCCTGCCAAGACAGGACTCGCAGCAATGGTTTCAAGTTGGAAAAATTCAGATTCAGGAAGGATACAGGGAAGCACTGGTTTGGTAACAGAGTTGTGGATGAGTGGAACAAACTCCCGAGTACAGTCATTCAGGCTAAAACGTTGTGTAGTTTTAAGAATAGGTTAGATAAATACATGAGTGGGTGTCGGTGGGTGTGAGTTGGACCTAACTAGCTTGTGCTGCTGGGTCTGGTGCAGTGCTCCATCCTTGAGTGGAGGTGACCAGACTGGGTGGGTCATTGGGCTAATCCGGGGGGGGGGATCTTTGGTCTAATCCGGGGGGAGGGACATGGACCTGCTCTGCATGGGTCAGTAGGACTGTTGCAGTGTTCCTTTTTTCTTATGTTCTTATGTCTGGAAAACTTTCCATCCCCATCCCCAAACATCTTACTGATTGGTGATTTCAATCTAATACATACAAAATGGAAGAATGTAGCAAATAATGTTGTACCAAAAATAATCCCTGGAGGCAGCTCAGATGAAAAGTTAAACACACATAAGCTGCTGAATTTCTGCAACACACTTTAAGTCAGCAGATAGTGGAGCCAACATGACTGGAGAACACACTTGACCTTATTTTCACAAATAATGAGGACCTGGTAAGAAACATAACAATATAAAAAAAACTAATTCAGATCACAATCTAATCGAAGTCCAAACATACATGCACAGGAGTCCTCATCAGCAAAATGCATACAGCTACGAGAGTGCCTTCACCAAATTCAACTTCAACAACAAGAACATCATCTGGGACAAAGTAAACCATGTCCTAATTAAAACATGTTGGGAAGATATCTTAAATAACATGGACCCTAACCAGTGCCTTGAAAAGATCAACTTCCTGTTAGCTGAAGTATGCTCAAGGCATATTCCCCCAAAAAATAGAAGAGAAGAAGTAAACTGGAGAGAGATGCTCCCTCTACAGGAGACGGCGAAGAATCACTGAGCTCCTCAATAATGCTAGATTATCTGAAACACAGAAAGAAGCGCTAACTAGGAAAGTGGAAAATATTGAGCATAAGTTTAAAGGACTCATATAGGATCCAGGAGAGACAGGAGGAGCTAAAAGCGATTAGTGAAATTGAAAGAAATTCGAAATATTTTTTTCATATGCCAAAAACATGGCAAAAACCACTGACAACATGCCCAGATTTGTGGAACTCTGTGTTCATTAAGAACTGCAAGAAACCCCTTTTGCGGGCCCTAAATACGCTGTGAAGAAGCAGCACAGACACAGGTGAGATTCCACAGTCACTAAAATCAACGGTGGCAGCAAAGCAATAGCTAAGAACTATAGACCAAGAGCTCTAATATCCCATATCATAAAAATCTTTGAAAGAGTAGTGGTAAACAGAGTTAAATTGGAAGCTGCCATGGTGAAGAGCTCTGTTCTACATGACACAGTACTCGCCCCCACCCTGTTCCTCATATCAGACATAGGCTGAGATGTAAATCATAGTACCATATTCTTTGCAGACGATGCTAGGATCTGCATGAGAGTGTCATCCACTGAGGACACGGCAAATCTCCAAGAAGATATAAACCAAGTTTTCCTATTGGCAACAAAGAATAATATGATGTTCAATGAAGACAAATTCCAACTACTCCGTTATAGAAAACTGGAGGAAATAATAGCTAGGACTGAGTATACTACAAACTCTAATCACACAATAGAGCGGAAAAGTAATATGAAGGACCTGAGAGTGGTATTGTCTGAGGATTTCACCTTCAAGGATCACAACAATGCTACTATCACATCTGCGAGGAAAATGATAGGATGGATAATGAGAACATTCAAAACTAGAGATGAAGGAGCGAGCGAGGAGCGAGGAAGACGACCAGAGCTGTCGTGAGATGGGAAGGAAGAAGGATGAGGAAGGATGGAAATACTGGAAAAGGATGGGAAGGAGGGGAAGAGGAGGAAACAAGGCAAGTGGCCCAACCACTTTGGGACATGTGGTACAGAAGTACTGGAGGCGTAGATGGAGAAGCTTGAATGATGTCGGTACTTGGCTCACTAGGAGAGGATGGCGAAGGCAGCGGCAGGAGCTGGGAGTGTCAGAAGGCAGCAAGCAGGATGAGTTGTATTGGTGGTGGTCGGCTTGAGGTGTGTTAAGCTACTGTCCCATTAGAAAGAGTCTGGAACTTCGGTATTGGCATGGTCATGAGTCTAAATTTGCGGTCTGGGTCGATCTCTGGAGCACTAAAGAGACTGATGACTTCTCTAAGGAAGAAAGCACGTGAACTTGACTTCGTCGCTCTGGAGGAGGGGGATCAATGTCTGTGCATCCATTTCTTTAGGATACTCAGGAGTAGTGAAGAAAGAGACTCCACGTATTGTATTATAATGTTGTTTTTCCTTAGAGTGAGCGACAAGTGAAGTCGATGGTTGGTCAGTTTTGTTGGGGTTGGAAGAAGAGGACGCTGCTCGTGTCTTGATGCATTCTGCATGTGTGCATACATCAGGCAGTAGTAGAATTTTGTTGAAATATCGTCTGGTAGAGAAGAGGCGGTGAGTGGTGGAGGTTGCTGAGTGGCTTGTAGAATCTTGGTGGTGGTCGTCTGAAGCTTAGCTATAGCAGCATAAGTAGGAGAGTTTCCTGTAGTCTTCTTAGTTTCTTCTTTCATTTTCTTAGAGAGGATATCCTTGCATACTGGACATTTGGCTGCAAGAGTATGGTGGTCACTCTTGCAGTTGATGCAGGTGGGAGCAGCAGTGGAAGTGCAGGAGCGAAAGTCGTGATCGGCAGACCCACAGGTGGAACATATCTTCTTATTCTTCACGTGGCAGTCGGCAATAGAGTGACTATACGAGTAGCATGTCCAACAAGGTGTTATGTAAGTGAATCGTTCAGGCTCAATCTGACGAGGGTTGATGAAGTAGTAAGAGATGGCCAGGCCATCAGACAGTGCTCTGGTCGCCATGGTAACGTCCAGAAACGTGACCTTGAGCATCGAGGAAGCGTTGGGGGTCTTCACAACAGAGTCAATCTTGGCCCAAGTGTTGAGGTCTTCAAGTGATGACGTAATTTCCTCGATAGACATGTTCGTGATTAGCCTGTCAAGACGTTTCATGAACACAGTGCGTTTTGCACGCATGTATAGTGACGTGGAGATGGTAAAACCGCGGTCTTCTAATGTCTTAATGGCTGTAGGTGTAAGTACTTTGTCAGCTTCAGCATCATCGAGAAAGGTGACGATGAAGGCTTCTTTCAGTGAAGTAATCTTAGAGAATTTGGCGTGAAGACAAGTGTTGAGTGAGGTTGCAAGCTCGAGCTTCGTGGTGTCGTCAACGACAGCAGACTTGGGCTTAATTCTCACACGATGAGACATCGTGGAGATGGTAGAGGTTCCCCTCCCCAACGGGGATCGTAGGGAGACTGAACAAGCAAGGAGAGCTGCTATGACCTGCCGAGGCGAGAGTCAGAAGCAGAATCCTGTCAACAAGAGATGTCAAACCAATGATGATCCTTTTTAAATCACTTGCTCTTTTTAGGCTGGAATACTGCTGTACACTAACATCTCCATTCAAGGCAGGTGAAACTGCATATCTAGAGAATGTACAGAGAACCTTTACTGCACATATAAGTTTTATCAAACACCTTAACTACTGGGAACGCTTGGAAGCACTTGACTTGTACTCACTGGAGCGCAGGCGAGATACATCATAATCTACACATGGAAAATCCTAAAGGAACTGGTCCCTAATCTACACACAGAAAGCACTCCCTACGAAAGCAAAAGACTTGGCAGGTGGTGCAACAGCCTTCCACCAGCATAAGGGGAATTACCAATAGACCCCTGGCTACCTTCAAGAGGGAGCTGAACAGATACCTAAAGTCAGTGCTGGATCAGCCGAGCTGTGGTTCGTATATTCGACTACGTGCGGCCAGCAGTAACAGCCTACTTGATCAGGCCCTGATCCACCGGGAGGCCTGGTCATTGACCTGATCGCGGGGGTGTGATTCCCGGAATATCCTCCAGGTAGGTAGGTACGATAGACTTGCCTTAAACCCATGCTGCCCTGGAATGTGCAACTGTTGCTATTCCATGTGATTGTCAGTTTTGCTTCTTAAGACAGATAAAGGATGTGTAAAGGGACTAGAGATGGAAAGGAAGAGGGAAGGGAAGGTGAGGGTTATGGGTGGTGTGAGAGGAAGGAAGACATGGGGGAGTGGGTAAAGTATGCAAGAAGGGAGGGAGAGAGAGATAGAAGGGAAAGAGAGATAGGAGGGAGAGCTGGGAGACGGGTCGATATTCGCCTGTATCACACTCGATGATGTACACAGCAGTCATATCCATCTATGAAGTAGTGAATATTACCTTTTTGTGTGTGTGCTGCATAAGATTCAGAGACAGCTGTACCCTAGATCACTGCTGCTTGATTACTGCTGTAGACGGGAGCCACAATACCCAGCACTCGATCACTAAAAACCCCGAATGATTGCACACACTCTAAACTTTGTATTGTAATGTATATATAGTGGAGAAGTATGCCAAAATTTTTATGAACTATAACATAATTGTAAATCATAATGTATGAACTATATATAAATGTCAAACACAAATTTAGAAATATGCTAAGCGTTTTGTGAGATGTAAGGAAATCCTGCCAGGTACTTATTTACCTACGGTATTGTGGTTAGCGGGTAAGCGTGAGTGGCTAAGCTTGGGCGGGGGTCACATGGAGGCAGCATGGAGGCATTCCTCTATAAACCTACTCGGTAGATTGTCACATGCAGCATTCTCCACTTGACCCAGCATTCTCAACCTGACTTCATCCTATAAATACTCACGTACCTTCCACACAGTGACTTGATAAAGTCCACTGTGTGGGCGAAACGTTGTCAATAAAGGATCACATTATACGGCATATGTGTTTATATTTCCATTGTGTCGGTATTTTATACCATTTATTTCCATCATCTCCATGGAGTGAAGACGCTGGCGAGGCGCTTTATATCTGAGCTAAGTTTGGCACTCCTTTCTTTATCCACCTCAAGCCCGAAGCATTTTTATTGTTTACCAGTATGCTCATCTGGGCTCTGATATGGTCAGAGCTCTGTTAGCTGAGTGGAGAGCGGTGGAATTTGGATAATATGGGGTCGGCAGGAGAGTACGGTATGGTGCGGCTAGCAGTAACAGCCTAGTTGATCAGGCCCTGATCCATCGGGAGGCCTGGTCATGGACCGGGCCGCGGGGGCGTTGATCCCCGGAATAACCTCCAGGTAGGACCTGGTGTTTACCGTGCACCACCCCATACGTCGGGTGTTTATTTGTTTTGATGCGACGCTCCAGCCGACCGGCTTATGTGTCCTGATTTGGGTGTTTAGGCCAAGAGAAATGTGGAGTGTTTTTCTGGTGTGTATATATATTGCTAGTAATTAATAAATTACATTTTCCTATCTAGGAATTTTTCCTAACCCTCTGATAACCAACCCATTGATGTATTAAATGCTGTTTTAGCGCTCTCTGTTTTCATTGGGACAGCCCTGGGTGGCCTAGGTTTACTTCAGGTGTGTGTAACTTTTACCTTTGCCCTTAGACCCGGCCCATAGGCCCAAGGCAATCCCACTATCTGAGTAACATGGGGGCCTGTATATGGGAGAATTATCAGAGTTTATGTGATAATTCAAGTTTGCAACCTGGAAAGTCAATAATCATTCTTTACTGGATTGGCTACAGGAAGGATTCACTATAAAATACTCACACTAAAATGATAAATTACCTTGCAGGTGCAATATTGTTGATTTTTAAGAGTCTTATTAATAACATTTTTTTCTGAGAATAATTTACCTTAGCAGGTGCAATAAACCCAGCTTTCTGCTTGTTTCTGTGTGCAATACTGCTGTGTTTTTTGGGGTGTTATTGATAACAGTAAATTTCTAGGAATAATTTTCCTTTGCAGATACAATATTGCTTAATTTTTTTAGGATGGTATTAGTAATGTTCCGGGAATAACATACCTTAGAAAGTGACATATCCCAATTTTTCTGCCAGGGTTTATTTTTGTGTGCAATCCTATTTATTTTTAAGGAGTTAAGTGATAATTTTTTGTGAATATCATAATAACTTAGTGGATGTACTTTGCTGTGTGATTTATTATTTTACATCAGGTTTTGTTGTAGATAGCAAGTGTCTTGTGCTATTAATTTCCAAAATGTCTGACAATGGTGAAAATTCTGGGGATGACATGGAACTTAAAGGAAACTTTGAATCAAATTCCATGGTTAGGAACCTGGATAAGGAAGCAGAGCTTATATGACTGAAATTAGCCCTGGTTGCGGAAGAATAAGAGTGGTTAAGGATTGAACGTACCACGATCAGGGAACAGAAAGAGTTAGAGGAGTTTAGGGCTCGAATAAGAGATAAGGAGAGGCAAGTTTCTTCTCAACAGGCCACAATACTGGGGTTGGGGCGCTCTTGTTGCAGGGTAGAGCAGGGCACGTAATGCCAGTCAGCTACTTCTCGGTAAAGCCTAACAGGCATCAAGGAAGCTATGCCACCATAGCAAAGGAAGCTCTGGCCTCGGTTTTGGCAGTGCAAAATTTTTCTGTGTATATAACAGGGTCTCTGCATCCTGTTATGGTTTATAGTGATCACAATCCAGTACGTTTCCTTCATCTAATGAGGAACCACCATCAGAGACTCACTAGGTGGGCCTTGTTTTTTCAACTTCTAAATCTGGGGATTCATTACGTGAAGGGAATGGAGATGTGGTTGCTGATCCCGTGTTTTGTGTGTAAATAATGTACATGATGTAGTGTATAGGTCACTTATCTGTTCTTGTTTTGCAGTGATTTGCGGTAGACGAGTAGATGGAACCTTGGACCACCCAAAGGATAAGGGCAGGATGAGCTGCAGTTTGAGGTATCAGAATTCCCTAGTGTGTGCGTTTTGGGGGGTAGTCACATCTGGTGTCATGCCTAGGTAAGGTATGCTATGGTTTTTTAGGTGTTGGCTGGGATGCCTCACCTGTGTTTTATGTTGGTATAGCGGCTGTTGGACCTAAAGTTTTGGTGAATGTGGGGCTGGCTGTGATGCCCCCCACTTTTTGGGTCATGTCTCATGATCCGAGGTGTTTTCGTTCTCCAGGACTCTTTACAATTTTTCCTTTTTGGATCACCACTGGGGTGACTCCAGGGTCCTTGGAATGACATGTAGGTGCCAGCCTGGAAGGTCCACCTTTTGAGGGTCTTCATTGATGACTCCAGTGTTTTACGGCCACAATCCCACCAACAAAATTTATGTGACTATTCACCCGGTTCTTGAGGGCCTGATATTTTCCCTCTCCTGTGCTCTCCTGATTCTCGCAGAGGTGTGTCATGGGGAACCAGTTTTGCTTACTAAAGATTGCTGTGAGATGGGGGTGATAATGTGATGTTTCTTTCTAAGTAGAATTTAATATGTAAAATTTGTTTTTCTTTTTCTTTGCACTCCTCCTGGAAAGTGTTACTGTTTGATTTTTTTTTTTTGGGTGCCATTCCTATTTTGATCTGTTCTGACAATTTACTGGCACAAAGATATATACGGGGAAATGATACTTACGATACTAAGCCCTTGAATTATGTAACTAAATGGCATTCCTCAGGGGTACTTATGTACAAAGTTAACTCATTAGTTTATAAGGTTGAAAGATGTAGTTGGGTAAAATGCATCAACGCCGGTGCATGGCCAGTACTGTGTTGCGATGGTGCATTTTCCTAACATAGTTGTTGTAAGAGTGTGACTGTGGGCTCGTTTGGCATAGAACTTGATCACTTTCATGGCAGGTGAGTTTCACATGTCCGCAGTCTAGTAGCAACATCTTGTTAATATTGCATATTTGTAGTACCAAAAGACCGTGATTGTATGGCAGTCGTTCCCCAGTTACAATGTTGCCTGTTTCCTTGGACCTTAGGGTGTATTTTCTTTTTCCTTTTTGCCTAGCGTGTCCGTGTGGATCCCACTAGCAGAGTGAGACCTATGGTCTAGGGGTGGGGGTGTTATGAAGACTTCTGCTTTGTATTATAATGTATATTTAGTGGAGAGGTATGCTATAATTTTTCTGAACTATGGCATAATTGTAAATCATAATGTATGAACTATAGATAAATGTCAAACACAAATTTAGAAATATGCTATGCATTTTGTGCGTACAGTAAAGTAGTGTACACTGTGAAATGTAAGGAAATCCTGCCAGGGACTTATTTACCAACCGTGTTGTGGTTAGCAGGTAAGCGTGGGTGGCTTGACTCGGGGAGGTCACATGGAGGCATCATGGAGTGAAGACGCTGGCGAGGCGCTTTATATCTGATCTAAGTTTGGTACTCGTTTCTTTATCCACCTTAAGCCCGAAGCATTTTTATTGTTTACCAGTATGCTCACCTGGGCTCTGATATAGTCAGAGCTCTGTTAGCTGAGTGGAGAGCGGTGGAATTTGGATAATATGGAGTCCGCAGGAGAGTAGGGTATGGTAGGACCTGGTGTTTACCATGCGCCACCCCATACGTCGGGTGTTTATTTGTTTTGATGCAACGCTCCAGCCCAATGGTTTCTTATGTACTCACCTAATTGTAATTGCAGGGGTCGAGATTCAGCTCTTGGCCCCGCCTCTTCACTGAAGGCTACTAGGTCCTCTCTCTCCCTGCTCCATGAGCTTTATCATACCTCATCTTAAAGCTATGTATGATACCTGCCTCCACTACATCGCTCGCCAGACTGTTCCACTTCCTGACCACTCTGTAACTGAAGAACTGCTTCCTAACATCCCTGTGACTCATCCGAGTCTTCAGCTTCCAAAAGTGACCCCTTGTTTCTGTGTCCCCTCTCTGGAGCATCTTGTCTCTGTCCACCTTGTCTATTCCACACAGTATTTTGTATGTCGTTATCATATCTCCCCTATCCCTCCTGTTCTCCAGTGTCGTCAGGCCGATTTCTCTCAACCTTTCTTCGTAGGACATTCCCTTTAGCTCAAGTCCGGCCTGCCGGTTTCCCTGAATTCGTTCATAAATGTTACCATGCTTATGCTCCAACAGCACGTCCAGTCCTAAAAACCACTTGTCTTCATTTGCTCCTATCTAATACGCTCACGCGCGCTTGCTGGAAGTCCAAGCCCCTCGCACACAAAACCTCCTTTACCCCCTCCCTCCAACTTTTCCTAGGCCGACCCCAACCCTGCCTTCCCTCCACTACGTATATGTTATTAACAGAACTGCGGCTTGGCCAGGACTCAATCCTGCGTTCCCATGCCCAGCCCTATGTGGAGTGAACAACGTATGCATCTCTATATCCACTGGACCACCATCCTTAAACACCAGGTGCCCAGCCGTACTTGTTTCGTGATTTTATTGATATATAGACTGCTCGCGAAGGCTGGTATACCAAACAGGATGAGGTTGAAATTAGTCTCTGAGGCTCCACGACCACGAATGTCCTTGCACCAGCATAACACGCTCAACACTGCTGAGCGCCTGGTGCTTAAGGATGGTGATATAGTGGATAGAGTGATGCGTACTTTGTTCAGTTCACACAGGGCTGGGATGGGAATGCAGGATCGAGTCCTGGCCAAGCCGCAGTTCTGTTAATGATTCAAAATCAGATGTTTCGTGATTTCATTATGATATATATATATATATATATATATATATATATATATATATATATATATTATATATATATATATATATATAATATATATATATATATATATATATATATATATATATATATATATATATATATATATATATATATATATATATATATGTCGTGCCGAATAGGCAGAACTTGCGATCTTGGCTTAAATTGCAACGTTCATCTTGCCATATAGGACAAGCGAAAATTTGTGTATGAAATAATTTCGCCAAAATCCTTCTGAACCTAACGAAAAAAATATATTTTACTGTGTTTGTTTAGTATTAAATTACTGTAAACAAATCTAAAATATATTTAGTTGGGTTAGGCTAAAATAAATTGTTCTTGTTATAATAAGGTTAGGTAAGTTTTCTAAGATTCTTTTGGTGCAAAATTATAAATTTTTACATTAACATTAATAAAAAAAATATGTCTTTAAAAGTATAAGAGAAAATTTTAGAAAGGACTTAATTTTAAATGAGTTCTTGCTAATTGACCAGTTTTACATATTCGGCACGACATATATATATATATTGCCGGAGGAGATCAGAGTCTAAGTATTACTATCAATGTAAGAATAATGAGAAATACTAGAACAAAGAGGTAAACAGTGGAAGACGCCAACAAGTGCTAATAAAAACAGTGATAGCTGGGAGTGCTGTTATTACTACGCTTCCTTAAGGCAGACCTTCATCTGTTATACTGTAGTAAGTCATTATACAGCATTATGAAGCATACGACCACCATATAATCAGGCTGAAGATCAAGAGAGTTTAGGTAAGACCCCATGTGGGGTGAGCTGGGAAGACGGGACAGGCAAAGAATAGCGTTGGAGAGGTGTCCACAGTCGTAGAGAAAGTACCAGAGGTTAACCCAGCAGCTAGGCGCTCGTGGGACAGACTGGAGAATCAGGAGGAGGAAGCTCTGTTGCAACGGTCTTGTGGAGGTTGGAGGTTTACAGTCTTAACAAGCTGGCAGCAGGCTAGGTCGCATCAGAGGGCAGCTCATTGGTGGTCTTATTTGACGTGATTAAGGTGGCAGGTTTGTAGAGGAATAATTTTCAAATTTCTTGAAGATGCTCCTAGAGAGGTGGTAAAGTTCTGTCTTGTTTCCAAAGGCGAAACGTAGGGGCTTTAGAAATTCCAGAACCTGAGTGAGTGTGAAGTGAAGAGGTAGCTCGCAAGCAAACTTGACGGTTCCAGCACCGAGGCCTTTGTAGAGCTCAGTGCAGGTCATGATGTCAGCGTTAGTTGAGGAGTGTAGAGGAAAGGTTTTCCCATGAGGGTGTACTGGAGTCAACAACAACTCCTTCTTCGTCTTTTTCTTCTTCGGAGGTGAATTCGGTGGGTGAGTCTTTAATGGAGCTGGCAGGTGACGTTGAGTCGGCAGGAACAGTGGAGAGGTGTATTGGTGGTGTAACAACAGGTTGGGAGGCGTGGGAGGCGGTGGGTGAGGCAGAATAAACAACGTTGTCGGCGGTGGAAGTAGGTGTAGAAGTTTCAGGAACAGCTGCTTGGGCAGGAGGAGACAGGTCTGCAGGTACAGTGAAGTTCACAACGTTGGGAAGGATCTCGAAGATGTCGGCTGAAGGTGTGAAGTCTGGGAAATTGAAGGTAGGCATGTTGTTTAGTTCGTTTATGGTATTGAAAGTGCCGGGGTTTGCTGCATTTGCAAAGTGTGCATGCACCATGCAGTACAGCACCTTGGAGGGAGCACCGTCGGGGAGTAGAGAGGAAGTTGCCTGGCGAAGGTGTCTGTAGAGTGGCGTGTAGAATCTTGGTAGTGTCGGCTTGTAGTTTGGTTATAGCAGCGTATGTTAGTGAATTGGAGGTGTTCTTCCTCAGATCTTTTTTCTTGGATATGATTTCTTTCCTGAGTGGGCATTTAGCTGCCAGGGTATGATGATTACCCTTGCAGTTAAGACAAGTTGGAGCCGTAGTGATGGTGCAGGATCTGAATTCGTGTCCATCATTCCCACATTTTGAACAGAACTTCTTATCCTTGACTGGGCAGTCCTTGATGGTGTGATATAGGAGTAACAGGTCCAGAAATGGGAGACGTGTGTGAAACGTTCAGCTTCTATATGGCTTGGGTGAATGTAATAATATGAGATGGCCAGACCGTCAGACAGAGCTTAGGCAGCTATGGAGATGTCTGAGAAACTGATCTTTATCACTAATGAGGAGTTAGGGATCTTGGTGATGTTGTCTACCGAGGCCCAAGTGTTTTGCTCCTCGATAGATGTCTTCAGTGCTTCAGCTGAGAGAGACGTGACGATCTTGTCAAGCTTTTTCACAAAGATGGAACGTTTCGCCTTCAAGAATGGAGATGAGGATACGGTGAACTGTCGTGTTTATAGGGTCTTGACTGAGGAGTCGTCCATGAGTTTTGAGGCTTCACTGTCGTCAGTGCAGATTGCAATGAAGGGGTCTTTCAGCTAGTGAATTTAGCCTGCAAGCAGGTCCTTATTGCGGTAGCTAAGGCCAGCTTGGTGGAGTCATTAATTACTCCATTTACTGGCTTAATTTTCACACGATGCGACAACATTGTGAGATGGAGGAGGTGGCGCTTGTAGAATATAAATCCCCCTTCCCAGCGGGAATCGAAGGGAGACTTCCTGAGTGTAGAGCGACAGGTCAAAGGTGCAGTCAGATATTAGGGAGGCCAGAGATTGACCTCAAAACTAAGCGGAAGGCCACCATAGGATTCGTTGCCCGAACACTCAGAATTTGTAATGTCGAATATCTTTCAGAAGAACATATATATACTGAGGATACTTTCGCTACCCTCAAATTCCCAGCTCATACTGTCCACTCCTACAAACAGAAAGCCTTCCTCACATCCACAGAGCACTGGTCCTCCGCACTGGGAATAATCCCTTAACCATCGCCCCACTTCTCCGAAAAGCCAACATGTACATAGCAGTTCTTTCTACCAAAACATCAAAGAGAACACTAAAAACCCTGAACCCAGAGCTGCTTGTACAGCAGGTATGTACCCCATAACACGAGGTGGACGTGATACAACCTGTCTGAGAGAGAAGCCGAAACCTTCACTCTTGCAGGAACACAAATACTCCTACTGGTTGAGTAACAACAACAAGGCATGAGCAGCCAGTCTTAACTTATAGTCTCACATTATGTACTGCGGGAGAACACAACAGTTACATCACGAGAACAGGAGACCAAGCACATAATTTCACAAGCAGCCATGATTCATCACGTCAACACTGGCAAGCACACCAATGGAATACTATATGTCAGCTAAACCCATTAAGTTCATTATCCCACTAGTACCTGACCTCACCAATACCTGACTTTTTTTTCTCTGAGCTTTACCACTGGGTACTACCTGAAGAGTGTTTCGAGGGTCAACGCCCTCGGCGGCCTAGGCCTCCGGGTGGATGGGTTGATCAACCAGTCTGTTGGTGCAAGCCACAAGAAGTTCACCATAAACCTTACAGCCTAGATGATCAATTCCTTCTTGAAGACAACAACGGGGTCTATTGGTAGTCCCTCTTATGTTGAAAATTGTTTTGAAAACCGACAAGTTGAAGAATGAGACACCCTGCAGCTTGAGGTAATCAGTCCCTTTGCCTGGAATCGATGTGTTCATTAAATCATTCTTAAGAAATGTACAGCATATCTACTGCACATTTCTCAAGAATGATGGCCTGAACATATCGACTTCAGGCTGAGGGACCGATTACATCAAATTCCTCATCCTTCACTGTTATTCTCTATATTACACTGAAGAAGTGACGTCACTGGCAGGAGAGACGTTTCCTCATTCGATTCTCAGATGTTGCACAAGTGTCTCCTCCTTCAATACCTCTTATGTATGAAGGGAGTACACTGAAGTCTTGGTCCTTTCACACTTATTGAGTTTTCCCTTAGTGTACTCACAGTATTCCTTTCTTATCACTGGGGGTAATTTGCACCGTCTGTCCAGCCTCTTAATTTAATGGGGAATGGTTTGTGTGTGTGCAGACTTGGGAGCAATCCTAAAAATTTTCCTGGTTGGGGGTTCTATGTAATTAGGAATCTTGCTTCTTAAGACTCTAAGATTTTGATAATGTCGACGGCCAGTACTTTCAATCTATGGCTTTTTAAGTGATTGCTTTAATGCCAACTTTGTGGCTAAATCAGTGGTTTTTAAGGACTGTGGAGTGGGGCTATGTCAGTGGTTTTTAAGGACAGAGATGATTCTTGTGTCCAGGCTTTTTCATAGAATATCCAACGTACGAGATCTCGAAGAACATTGAGTTCCATGAGTCAGGGCCTCGGTCAGAGTGCTGGAATATGCAATCGATAGCTTTTACTAAGTGGCATTAGATTTATGTCAAGAATAATGGAAACTGCACAATTACTAGTTTAATCCATGAAAAACTCACTTGGACTCTCAATTTTTTGAGTAAATAATGGATCACTGAGCACAGAGTCATACTCCAACTTCAGTATTTGACTCACTTCTCTGTTGTTATCAGTGTATGTAGTTTTTGGCCAGGATGTTGTATATGAGTATTGACAGCCGCCAGGATTTTCACTATAGGACAGTTATAAGAATACAGGGACAGGTTGTAGGAGTGATGAAGCAAGTGGAAGTTCGTGCAGCCTCGGAGGCACGGGGGGTCATGCAGCCTAGGAGGCACGGGGGGTCATGCAGCCTAGGAGGCACGGGGGTTATGCAGCCTCGGAGGCAAGGGGTTTCATGTAACCTCGGAGGCAAGGGGGGGGGTCATGCAGCCTCGGCGGCACGGAGGTTATGCCCCCTTGGAGGCACGGGGGGGTCATGCAGCCGCGGAGGCACTGGAGGTCATGCAGCCTCGGAGGCACGGGGGGTCATGCAGCCTCGGAGGCACGGGGGGTCATGCAGCCTCGGAGGCACGGGGGGTCATGCAGCCTCGGAGGCACAGGGGGTAATGCAGCCTCGGCGGCACGGGGGTTATGCACCCTCGGAGGCACAGGGGTTATGCACCCTCGGAGGCACGGGGGTCATGCAGCGTTGGAGGCACGGGGATTATGCAGCCTCGGAGGCAAGGAGGGTCATGCAGCCTCGGAGGCACGGGGGGGGGTCATGCACCCTTGGAAGCACGGGGGTTATGCACAATCGGAGGCACGGGGATTATGCAGCCTTGGAGGCATGGGGGTTATGCGCCCTCGGAGGCACGGGGATTATGCAGCCTTGGAGGCACGGGGGGTCATGCACCCTTGGAGGCACGGGGGTTATGCACCCTCGGGGGCACGGGGGTTATGCAGCCTCGGAGGCACGGGGGAGTCATGCAGCCTTGGAGGCACGGGGGTTATGCAGCCTCGGAGGCACGGGGAGGTCATGCAGCCTTGGAGGCACGGGGGTTATGCACAATCGGAGGCACGGGGATTATGCAGCCTTGGAAACACGGGGGTCATGCACCCTCGGAGGCACGGGGGGTTATGCACCCTCGGAGGCACGGGGGTTATGTAGCCTTGGAGGCACGTGGGGTTATGCTGCCACGGAGGTACGGGCGGGGTCATGCACCCTTGGAGGCACGAGGGTCATGCAGCCTTGGAGGCACGAGGGTCATGCAGCCACAGAGGCACAGGGGGGTCTATCAACCTCGGAGGCACGTGGGGTTATGCTGCCACGGAAGTACGGGCGGGGTTATGCTGCCACGGAGGTACGGGCGGGGTCATGCAGCCTCGGAGGCACGGGGGTCATGCAGCCTCGGAGGCACGGAGGCCCATGAAGCCTCGGAGGCACGGGGGGTCATGCAGCCTCGGAGGCACGGGGGGCCATGCGGCCTTGGAGGCACGGGGGGTCATGCAGCCTCGGAGGCACGGGGGACCATGCACCCTCGGAGGCACTGGGGGCCATGCAGCCTCGGAGGCACGGGGGGTCATGCGGCCTTGGAGGCACGGGGGGTCATGCAGCCTCGGTGGCACGGGGGGCCATGCGGCCTTTGAGGCACGGGGGGGGTCATGAAGCCTTGGAGGCACGGGGGGTCATGCAGCCTTGGAGGCACGGGAGGTTATGCAGCCTCGGAGGCACGGGGGGGCCATGAAGCCTTGGAGGCACGGGGGGTCATGCAGCCTCGGGAGGTTTATGCAGCCTCGGAGGCACGGGGGCCATGCAGCCTCGGAGGCACGGGGGGTATGTAGCCTCGGATACGGGGGGTCATGCAGCCTCGGAGGCACGGGGTCATGTAGCCTCGGAGTCACGGGGGGGGGTCATGCAACCTTGGAGTCACGGGGGGGTCATGCAGCCTCGGAGTCACGGGGGGGGGTCATGCAGCCTCGGAGTCACGGGGGCGAGACAACGTAAGTAGTAGCAAGGAATGCACATAAACCTTCTTACCTGAGATACTTCTCCAATACAAACACTCACTCTGGTACACACTCTCCCTACATGCAACACACAAGCTCTCTTTCCCTTTCCCCTCAACCAAACACACATGTTACTACAGTCAACCAAAATTACCAAGCTCTCAGCCTCAATGCATGTTGAAAAAAATATAAAAAAAAAATGTACTTGAAAACTCTGCTGTTTTCTGAAACAAAAAAGAGGCAATTTATCACCATATTTCTGGAGGAGAAAACCGGACACTGGTTTACCTCGCAACTTTTGTCGTGTCTTGAGAGTAATAAAGCATTTTGCCGTCCGTTATTGCTGCCACAACATCAATCACCCAAAAAAAACACAACACCACACACACACACACACACACAACACACACACACACACACACACAAGTGGTGGATGGTGGAGCACCTGGAACGGAACAGGAGTATAAATGCCAACCAGCACGGATTCACGGAAGGCAAATCCTGTGTCACAAACCTTCTGGAGTTTTATGATAAAATAACAGAAGACAAGAGAGAGAGGGGTGGGTTGATTGCATCTTCTTGGACTGCAAGAAGGCCTTTGACACAGTTCCTCACAAGAGATTAGTGCAGAAGCTAGAGCATCAGGCGCATATAACAGGAAGGGCACTGCAATGGATCAGAGAATACCTGACAGGGAGGCAACAACGAGTCATGGTACGTAATGATGTATCACAGTGGGCACCTGTGACGAGCGGGGTCCCACAGGGGTCGGTCCTAGGACCAGTGCTATTTTTGGTATATGTGAACGACATGACGGAAGGATTAGACTCAGAAGTGTCCCTGTTTGCAGATGATGTGAAGTTAATGAGGAGAATTAAATCTGATGAGGACCAGGCAGGACTTCAAAGAGACCTGGACAGACTGGACACCTGGTCCAGCAAATGGCTTCTCGAATTTAATCCTGCCAAATGCAAAGTCATGAAGATAGGGGAAGGGCACAGAAGACCACAGACAGAGTATAGGCTAGGTGGCCAAAGACTGCAAACCTCACTCAAGGAGAAAGATCTTGGGGTGAGTATAACACCGAGCATGTCTCCGGAAGCACACATCAATCAGATAACTGCTGCAGCATATGGGCGCCTGGCAAACCTGAGAACAGCATTCCGATACCTTAGTAAGGAATCATTCAAGACACTGTACACCGTGTATGTCAGGCCCATACTGGAGTATGCAGCACCTGTTGGAACCCGCACTTGATAAAGCACGTCAAGAAACTAGAGAAAGTACAAAGGTTTGCGACAAGGTTAGTTCCAGAGCTAAGGGGAATGTCCTATGAAGAAAGATTAAGGGAAATCGGCCTGACGACACTGGAGGACAGGAGGGTCAGGGGAGACATGATAACGACATATAAAATACTAGCGTGGAATAGACAAGGTGGACAAAGACAGGATGTTCCAGGGAGGGGACACAGAAACAAGAGGCCACAATTGGAAGTTGAAGACACAAATGAGTCAGAGAGATAGTAGGAAGTATTTCTTCAGTCATAGAGTTGTAAGGCAGTGGAATAGCCTAGAAAATGACGTAGTGGAGGCAGGAACCATACACAGTTTTAAGACGAGGTTTGATAAAGCTCATGGAGCGGGGAGAGAGAGGGCCTAGTAGCAACCGGTGAAGAGGCGGGGCCAGGAGCTAGGACTCGACCCCTGCAACCACAAATAGGTGAGTACAAATAGGTGAGAAACACACACACACACACACACACACGCAAACGCACACGCACACGCACACACACACTCACACACACACACACGCACACAGGGGTAGGGCAGTGTTACTACCGGTAGTTATTAGCAGTAAGAATACTTAGGAAGCTAGGAAGTCCTCTCTCAAAGTGAACAAGGAATATGATAATAACCAGCAACAATTAATACGTAAATCCAGAAAGGGCAATAAGTGGAGAGAGTAGCATAATTGGGAAAGATAGATGAGACTAAATTTGTGCCTACACGACGGATCTTTCAACCACACCACCTACCACCCCCCCTAACCATCCCTCCCTTACACACAAGCACACACACACAAGGGTTGACACTCATAGAAGCTCTAGACCCTAGTAGCAAGTTCCGCTTTTTATAACCCAGAATTACTGGTATGTGTTAGCAGTATCTCCCCCTCACACCTCCCTCATTCACACGAACACACACATATACACACATACACACACCTGCACTAGGACAATATGGTAACTAACTAGGCGAATAAAGACACACAACACCCCACACACACCCCACACACACACCACACACCACCATTGACACAAACACTTGACATAAACACGTACCCCCTCCCCTAACCACGTCTCCCCCTTCCCTAACCACCTCACCTTAGCCACCTACCCCTCCCCCAAGCCACCTAACCCCTCCCCAAACCATCTAACCCCCAACTACCTCCCTCCCTCCAATAACCATCCTCCCCCTCCCCCATATCCATCCATCCCCTCTCTCTCTCAAACACCTACTCCCCTCCCCTAACCACCTTCCCTTAACCACCTAACCCTAGCCACCTACCCTCCCCCAAACCATCTAACCCCCTCCCCCAACTATCTCTACCCCTTCAATAACCATCCTCCCCCTTCCCCATAACCATCCATCCCCTCTCCCCCTAACCATCTATTCCCCTCCCCCTAACCACCCGTCCCCCTTCCTTCCGTGGAGCAACGGGGGAACCTAGAACTAGGATGAGGACAAGGGGCTCCAAGGATGAATCTGGGAGGGAGGAGTGGGAGGCAGAGCTCAAAAAAAGGAAGACTAGGGAAGGAGACTAGATGAGCTGGCAAGGAAAATGGAAGAGAGGTTAGCAGCAGAATGCAGAAGGTGGAAGCAACATGCCACAGCAGCAGAAAACAAGATAGAGATATTAGAAGAGGAGCTGAGACATCTGAAACAGCATAGAGACAAAGATATTACAGAAGAAGCATCGACAATGGCTACATCAGACACAGACAACAGGTCTGAAGGGAACATGGAAAGTAAACTGTATGAAGAGGTCCTGTCAAACCCACATGGGGCCAAAACAAAGACAGGGAGCACACTAGGACAGAATGAGAGGTTGGAAGACATTGAAGGAACTAGGGCATGTGTAGGGACCTTACCAGATACCTGTGGGGGCCAGGAACAGGTGAGCAGGAAGGACAAACCAAGGAGCATAGGGGCCATAACTAGGGAAGGGACTGAAGGAAGGAACACTCCACAGGAAGGAACTAAAAAACATCAGAGGATGCAATGGGGAAGTCACAGTGGGAGGTGGAAAGGGGAGATCAGTGTTTGTCTATGGGCTAGACGAAGCTAAAGGGGAAACTTATGATAAAAAAAAAGCAGGAGAAAAAAAGCATTTGAAGGTATCATGAAGGTGATAGGCGAGGGGGACATGACCCAGGTGGCAAATTTTGGAGAATTGGGTGATTCACAAAGAAAAGGAATCGGCCTCTCAAAGTAATTTTAAAGGGTAGAATAAACCCCAAAACCCATGACCCTGCAGGAAGAAAGCACGGCTGAAAGGCAAGCAGGAGTTCAGGAGTGTGTACCTCGATCGAGACAGAACACAGGACGAAAGAAAGACGATGAAAGAGGAGAGTTCAAAAACAAAAAGGAGAAGTGGGAGGAAATGAAAAAGGAGAGCAGAATAACCCAGGAACAAATGGAAGGACAAGCACACCCCCAGAAACACCAGCAGGAGGACTCCAGCCACGACACCCCCAAGGCAACTGAACAGTCCAAACCAACCATCACACACCGATCCCTCTGTTCCCACCCCCCGCACCACAGTTACAGTTAAGCCAGCAGATAGTGGAGCCAACAAGACTAGAAAACACTTGACCTTATCTTCAAAAATAATGAGGACCTGATAAGAGACATAAAAATTATCAAAAACAACAAATTCCGATCACAACCTAACCGAAGTCCAGACGTACATGCATAGGGGTCCTGATCAGCAGAATGCATTTTACCTGTGAGGTGTCTTCACAAAATACAATTTCAACAACAAGAACATCAACTGGGACCAGGTAAACCATGTCCTAAACGAAACATGTTGGGAAGATGTCTTAAATGACATGGATCCAAACCAGTGCCTTGAAAGGATCAACTTCCTGGCAGCCGAAGCATGTTCTAGGCATATTCCCCTAAGAAAGAAGAAGAGCAGGAGTAAACTGGAGGAGAGAAAAACATTCCTCTACAGAAGACGACGAAGAGTCACTGAGCTCCTCAGGAGTGCTAGAATATCTGATACACGAAAGGAGGCGCTGACCAGGGAAGTTAAATGACTCTTACAGGAACCAGGAGAGACAGGAGGAGCTTAAAGTTATTAGTGAAAATTGAAAGAAATTCAAAATATTTCTTTTCATATGCCAAAAACAAGGCAAATACCACATCTAGTATCGGGCCCTTACTCAGACAGGATGGGACTTACACAGATGACAACAAGGAAATGAATGAAATATTGAAATCCAGTACGACTCTGTGTTTAGTGAACCACTAATCGGTCTGAGGATCGACGACCCAAAAAAGATTTCTTCATGAATGAGCCTCAAAACTCCATAAATGTATGCCAGATTTCCGACATTACCCTAACTTCGATAGATTTCGAAAAAGCCATTGACAACATGCCCATGCACTCAGCCCCGGGCCCAGACTCGTGGAACTCTGTTTTCATTAAGAACTGCAAGAAACCCCTCTTGCGTGTCCTAAGTACACTATGGAGGAGGAGCTTGGACATGGGTGAAATTCCACAGTCACTTAAAACAAAGGATATAGCCCCACTCCATAAAGGTGGCAGCAAAGCATTAGCTAAGAACTATAGACCAATAGCTCTGACGTCCCACATCATAAAAATCTTTGAAAGAGTGCTAAGAAGCAGGATTGCAAATAGCCTGGATTCCCAAAATCTGCACAATCCAGGGCAACATGGGTTCAGGGCAGGTCGCTCCTGCCTCTCACAACTACTGGATCACTATGATATGGCCTTGGATGCACTGGAAGAAAATCAGAATGCAGATGTAATATACACAGACTTTGCAAAAGCATTTGACAAATGCGATCATGGTGTAATAGCCCATAAAATACGTCCTAAAGGAATAAGTGGGAAAGTGGGGAGATGGATCTTCAACTTCCTAACAAATCGAACACAAAGAGTAGTGGTCAACAAAGTTAAACCGGAGGCTGCCATAGTGAAGAGCTCTGCTCCACAAGGCACAGTACTCGCCCCCATCTTATTCCTTATCCTCATATCAGACATAGACAGAGATATACATCACAGCACCGTATCATCCTTTGCGGATGATACTAGGATCTGCATGAGGCTCTCATCTGCTGAGGACGCGGTTAACCTCCAAGAAGATATAAACAAAGTTTTCCAGTGGGCAACGGTAAACAATATGATGTTCAATGAGGACAAATTCCAACTACTCCGTTATGGAAAACTAGAGGAGATAATAACTAGAACAGAGTATACTACAGACTCTGGCCATACAATAGAGCGGAAAAATAATGTAAGGGACCTGGGAGTAGTAATGTCTGAGGATCTCACTTTCAAGGATCATAACAGTGCCACGATCGCACTTGCAAAGAAAATGATAGGATGGATAATGAGAACGTTCAAAACGAGAGATACCAAGCCAATGATGATCCTTTTCAAATCACTTGTTCTCTCTAGGCTGGAATACTGCTGTACATTAATATCTCCATTCAAAGCAGCTGAAATCGCAGATCTAGAGAGTGTACAGAGTATCCTTTACTGCACGTATAAGTTCTGTCAAGCACCTTAACTACTGGGAACGCTTGGAAGCACTTGACTTGTACTCGTTGGAACGCAGGAGGGAGAGATAATCTACACTTGGAAAATCTTGGAAGGAATGGTCCCAAATCTGCACACAGAAATCACTCCCTACAAAAGTAAAAGACTGGGCAGGAGATGCAAAATGCCCCCAATAAAAAGTTGGGGCGCCATTGGTACACTAAGGGAAAACACCGTAAGTGTCCGGGGCCCAAGACTGTTCAACAGCCTCCCATCAAGCATTAGGGGAATTGCCAATAAACACCTGGCTGCCTTCAAGAGAGAGCTGGACAGATACCTAAAGTCAGTGCCGGATTAGCCGGGCTGTGGCTCGTACGTTGGACTGCGTGCGGCCAGCAGTAACAGCCTAGTTGATCAGGCCCTGATCCATCGGGAGGCCTGGTCATGGACCGGGCCGCGGGGGCGTTGATCCCCGGAATAACCTCCAGGTAACCTCTAGGTAACCAGGTAACCTACACCTAGCCAAGCACGCAAAGAAACTAGAGAAAGTACAAAGGTTTGCAACAAGACTAGTCCCAGAGCTAAGGGGTATGTCCTACGAGGAGAGGTTAAGGGAAATCAACCTGACGACACTGGAGGACAGGAGATATAGGGGGGACATGATAACAATATTCAAAATACTGAGACTAATTGACAAGGTGGGCAAAGACAGAATGTTCCAGAGATGGGACACAGCAACAAGGGGACACAGTTGGAAGTTGAAGACAAAGATGAATCACAGGGATGTTAGGAAGTATTTTCAGTCAAGAGTACTCAGGATAAAAATTTTTTGGGAAAGCGATGTAGTGGGGGGAAGGATACATCATGCTTTAAGCGATTTTGATAAAGCTCAGGGTTCGGGGAGAATGACCTGTAGCAAACCAGTAAGAGGCGGGGAGGGCTACGCTCGACCCCTGCAACCTAACTAGGTGAGTACAACGGGGAGCTTCCACCCACACAACACACACCACACACACACACACACACACACACACACAAACATTCACACACACACCAACAACACACCCCACACACACACACACACAACACACAATATATATAATTTTATATATATTTATATATATATATTTAATATATTTAAATTATTTTTGTGTGTGGGTGTGTGTGGTGTGGTGTGTGTGTTGTACTCACCTGTTGGGGTTGCGGGGGTCGAGTCCGAGCTCCTGGCGGCACCTCCTGGGGTTTGTGTGGTGTGTGTGTGTGTGTGTGGTGTGTGTCCCAGGTACCACACTTGGGCATGACAACAATAACACCCCAACCAGGTACCACACTATGGTTATGCCAACAAAAAACATACACCCGGCCCCCACCTTGGTCACTGACACAATAAACATACCAACCGGGTCCCAACTAGGGTTTACTGCCCAAACAACAACAATACCACCCGGGTACCACACTCGGGTCATGACCAACAATAACACTTACCAACCGGGACCCACTAGGTTACTGACCAACAACAACCATACCACCCAGGTCCCCACAGTCGGTTAATGCCCAAACAACAACACTTTACAGAGGTCCACAGTCTGGTTATGACCAAAAACACATCCCACCCAGGTACCACAGTCGGTTATGCCCAAAAACAACACATACCAGGCAGGTACCACAGTCTGGTTACTGCCCAGAACAACCATACCACCCCGGTACCCAACTCTGTTACTGGGGAACAAAACAATACCTCCCAGGTACCACACTCGGGTTACTGACCAACAACAACACTACCAGCGGGTACCAATTTGGGGTTACTGACCAACAAAAAACCATACCACCCAGGTACCACCTCTGGTTATGACTAACAAAAACACATACCCCAGGTCCCCAAAAACTCTGGTTATGCCAAACAACAACACATCCCACCCAGGTACCACACTCTGGTTACTGCTAAAAAAAACACATCCCCAGCAGGTACACACTCGGGTTACTAAAACACATACCCCCGGTACCCACTCTGGTTACTGAGGAACAAAAACACTACCAGCAGGTCCACACTCGGTTTATGCCAAAAACAAAATCTAGCCAGGTCCACACTCTGGTTATGAGGAACAACAACACACCCCAGCAGGTACCACACATGGTTACAAACCCAAAAACAACACATACCACCCATTTCCCACACTTGGTTAAAACCCAAACAACAGTGAACTACATAAAGAAAGTAGTAAAGAAAAAATAAAGACAGCTGAATTTACTCCAGTATAATTTTAGTTTGATTCACTCCCATTAAGTTTTGGGCTGAATTTTCGTAATATTAAACTCTCCAGAGTTCTCAAAAAAAACCAACTTTCCCCCGACAAAAAATTTTAAAATCTCTCTCAACTTATATGAATTTTTTTTACTGGGTAACTAACTCTGCTATATGAAAAAAAGTAGATTTATGGGACGGGGAGGGTTAAGACAACTTCTGAGGGTTTCACTTTTCCCAAAAATTTATCTTTAAAAAATTTTTAATAGGTTTTCTAACTTTTTGATGTTATAATTAAAACGAAAATGTACCTGATGAGGGGCGATGCGGGATCTTAAAGTGTGACCTGTAGCGTAGTCGGGTTTTGATCCGGGGGGGAAAAAAAGTTTGTTTAAAAAAAAGTCATGTGTTCAAGAAAAAAAAATAAAATTGTAACGCATTGATTATCGGTGACAATTTTTTACAAAAAAAATTAAATAATGAGACACTTGTGAAAATTTGGGAGTTTTAAATTTGGAAACGTTTTCGCCGCCCCGGGGGTTTCTTCAGTCCAGTGCAAAAAAAGGGTGGAAGATGAGGAGGAGTTTTGGGGAATCCATCGTCTTACAAAAATGCCTTTGTCAAGACGTGGAGTGAACACAGACTCCAAGTGAGGGATGATTACCTATCTTCCCCCTGACTGAAAAAGCACTGGCTGGCGAAACGTTATGAAAAAGATACACAAATGTTCACTTTTTTTTGGGATTTAAATTACACAGCTTACGCTGCCCCAGTGAAAATAAAATTAAAAAAAAAAAATGATTTACACAGAGGGGTTTAGCCCCCCTTAAAGGGGGCCCACTTAATCGGGAGGAAGCTCTGTCCAAGGAACTGGAGGCACCTTTCCCTACCTTTCATTAAAAACCCTACGTTTTAAACACATCTCCCCCCCACCCTGGCTGTTCAACTCCCCCGCACCCCGTGGCTGTGTCACATCTCCCCCGCAACCCCTGGGGTGTGTCACATCTCCCCCCCACCCCTGGCTTGTCCATCCCCTTCCCCCGCACCCGTGGCTGGTCACATCTCCCCGCCCCGTGGCTGTGGGAACATCTCCCCCCCCACCCGTGGCTGTGTAATTTCCCCGCACCCGTGGCTGGTCACATCTCCCCCCCCCCGTGGCGTGTCACATTCCCCCCGCACCCCTGGCTGGTACTCTCCCCCCCCACCGTGGCTGTGTCACACGTCCCCCCCCACCCGGGCGTGTCCTCTCCCCCGCCCCCTGGCTGTGTCAAATCTCCCCCGCCACGTGGCTGGTCAATCTTCCCCCCCCCGTGGCTTGTCACATCTTTCCCCCCACCCCGGGGTGTACACATTTCCCCGCACCCCCGGGTGTGACACATCTCCCCCGCACCCGTGGCTGGTGGCACATCTTCCCGCCCCGTGGCTGTGTCAAAATCCCCCCGCACCCGGGCTGTGTCACATCTCCCCCGCACCCGTGGGTGGACACTCTTCCCCCCCACCCGTGGCTGTTACATCTTCCCCCCACCCCTGGCTGTGTCACATCTCCCCCGCACCGTGGGGTGTCAATCTCCCCCCCACCCCTGGCTGTGTCACATCTCCCCGCACCCTGGCTGTGTCACATTCCCCGCACCCCTGGGGTAATCCCCCCGACCCGTGGCTGTGTAAATTCCCCCCCCCCTGGCTGTGTAATCTTCCCCCACCCCTGGCTGTGAACATTTCCCCCCCCCGTGGCTGGAACTTCCCCCGCACCCTGGCTGTGTCACATCTTCCCCGCCCCGTGGGTGGTCACATCCCCCGCCCCGTGGCTGTGTCACATCTCCCCGCCCCCCCGTGCTGTGACACATCTCCCCCCCCCGTGGCTTGCCACTTTTCCGCACCCCTCCCTTTCACATCTCCCCCCCCCCCTGCTGTGTCACATCTTCCCCCCCACCCGTGGCTGTGCAATCTCCCCGCACCCCGGGCTGTGTCACATTCCCCCCCACCCCTGGCTGTGCACATTCCCCCCACCCGTGGGTGTGTCACATTCCCCGCACCCCTGCTGGTCACATCTCCCCCCCACCCCTGGCTGTGTACATTCCCTCCCCGACCGTGGGTGAACATCTTTCCCCCCACCCCTGGGTGTGTACATCTCCCCCGCACCCGTGGCTGTTCACATTTCCCGCACCCCTGGTGTGTCAATTCCCCCCCGTGGCTGTGTACATCTTCCCCCCCACCCGTGGCTTGCACATTTCCCCCCCCCGGGCTGTGTACATCTCCCCCCACCCGTGGTATCACATTCCCCCGCACCCTGCTGGTCACATTTTCCCCCCCACCCCTGGCTGGTTCCCCTCCCCGACCCGTGGCTGGCCATCTCCCCCGACCCCTGGCTGGAAAATCTCCCCCCCACCCGTGGCTGTGCACATCTCCCCCGACCCGTGGCTTTTCAATCTCCCCCCCACCCCCTGGCTGTGTCACATCTTTCCCGCACCCCTGGGTGTGTCCATCTTTTCCCCCACCCCTGGCTGTGTCACTTTCCCCCCCCCCCCGTGGCTGTGTCACATTCCCCGCACCCGTGGCTGTGTCAATTTCCCCCCACCCCCGGGGTGTGTCACTTTTTCCCCCCCCCCCCCCTGGCTGTTCACTTCCCCGCACCCCTGGCTGTGTCAATCTTTTTCCCCCCACCCGGGGTGTGTCACATTTCCCGCCCCGTGGCTGTGTCACATCTCCCCCCCCGTGGCGTGCCCTTCCCCCCACCCTGGTTGAATCTCCCCCCCCACCGTGGGTGTGCACATCTCCCCCGCACCGGGCTGGCACATCTCCCCGCACCCGTGGCTGTGTCACATCTCCCCCCCACCCCGGCTGTGTCACATTACGACCCGTGGCGTGTCACATCTCCCCCCCACCCTGGCTGTGTCCATTCCCCCCACCGTGGCTGTGAAAATCCCCCGCACCGGCTGGACATCTCCCCCCACCCCTGGCGTTTCCATCTCCCCGCACCCTGGCTTGGCACATCTCCCCCCCACCCCCTGGGCCCGTGTCCCCCTTCCCCCACCCGTGGTGTGTCACATTTTTCCCCCCCACCCGTGGGTGTGTCCATTTCCCGCACCCGTGGTGTGCAATCTCCCGCCCCGTGGGTGTGTCACATTTCCCCCCCCCCCCCCCTGTGTGTCACACTCCCCCCCACCCGTCTGTTACATTCCCCCGCACCCCTGGCTGTTTTCAATCTTTCCCCCCACCCGTGGCTGTGTCACATTTTCCCCCCCACCGTGGCTGGTCACCTCCCCCGCACCGGGCTGTGCCTCTTCCCCCCCACCCGTGGCTGTGACACATCCCCCGCACCCTGGGTGGCACTCTCCCCCCCACCCCGGGGGTGTGTAATCTCCCCCCCACCCCTGGCTGTTCACATTTCCCCCCACCCTGGTGTGTCACATTTCCCCACCCGTGGCTGTGTCCATCTCCCCGCACCGTGGGTGTGACACATCTCCCCCGACCCCTGGCTGTGTCAATCCCCCCCCCCCCGCACCCGGGCTGAGTCACATCTCCCCCCACCCGTGGCTGAGTCACACTCCCCGCACCCCGGGGTGTGTCACATTTCCCCCCTACCCCTGGCTGTGACACATCTCCCCCCCACCGTGGCTGTGACAATTCCCCCGCCCCCGGGCGGACACATCCCCCCGCCCGGGCGTGTCCATCTCCCCCCCCACCCCGGGGTACGACACATCTATCCCCCACCCCTGGTGTAACACATCTTCCCGCACCCCTGGCGTGCACTCTATCCCCGCACCGTGGCTGTGACCTCTTCCGCCCCGTGGGTGTGACACATCTATCCCACCCGTGGCTTGACACATCTATCCCCACCCGTGGCTGGTCACATTCCCCCCACCCTGGCTGAGTCAAATCTCCCCCGCACCCGGGCTGTGTCCCCACTCCCCCGTACCGGGCGTGACACATCTCCCCCCCACCCGGGCTGTGGGAAAATCTCCCCCGCACCCCTGGGGTGTCACACTCCCCCCCACCGTGGCTGGAAAATCTCCCCCCCCCCGTGGCTGTGACATCTTCCCGCACCCGGCTGTGTCACAAATTTTCCCCCCCACCCGTGGCTGTGTCAATTCCCCCCCACCCTGGCTGTGACAATCTCCCCCGCACCCTGGGTTGTACATCTCCCCCGCCCCCCGTGGCTGAGTCAATTCCCCGCACCGTGGGTGAGTAATCTCCCCGCACCGGGCTGTGTCACATTCCCCCCTACCCCTGGCTGTGCACATCTCCCCCGCCCCCCGTGGCTGTAAATCCCCCCGCACCCGTGGGTTGACAATCCCCCGCCCCGGGCTGTGTCCATCTCCCCCCACCCTGGCAAAGCAATCTATCCGACCCGGGCTGTGACACATCTATCCCACCGGGCTGGACACATCTATTCCCCCACCCCTGGCGTGCACTCTTCCCCCACCTGGGTGTGACAATCTATCCCCCACCCCGGGCTGTGAACATTATCCCGCACCCCTGGCTGTGACCATCTATCCGCACCCGGGCTGTGACCCCATCTATCCCCCACCCCCGGGGGTGGACAATTTCCCCCAACCGGGCTGTGACACAAAAACTATCCCGCACCGTGGTGTGAAAACTCTATCCCCCACCCCTGGGTGTGGGCACATCTATCCCCCACCCCTGGCGTAACAAACTATCCCCCCCCCTGGGTGTGACACATCTATCCCGCACCGTGGGTGCGCACATCATCCCCCACCCCTGGCTGTGAACATCATCCCGCACCGTGGCTGGACACATTATCCCCGCACCCGTGGCTGCGACAATCTATCCCCCCCCCGTGGGTGTGACACATTACCCCGCACCCCTGGCTGGACAATCATCCCGCCCCCTGGTGTGCACATCTTCCCCACCCGTGGCTGCGACACATTAATCCCGCACTCGTGGTGGGACACATCTCCCCCCCCCCCCTGGTGTGACACATCTATCCCGCACCCCTGGCTGTGACCAAACCCCCCCCACACCCCGTGGCGCGAAACATCACCCCCGCACCCCCGGTTGGACCATCCCCATCCCCACCCGTGGCGGGACACACCCCCCACACCCGTGGCTGCGCACAACTGCCCGCGCCCGGTGGAAAACATTACCCCCCCCGCCCTGGGTGTGACACATCTTCCCCCCACCCGTGGCTGCGACACACATCCGCACCCCTGGCTGTGACACATCCCCTGCACCCCCTGCTGTGACACATCTCCCCACCCCGTGGCTTGACAATCTCCCCCCCCACCCGTGGCTGTGACACATCTCCCCAACACCCCGGGGGTGCGACACATTTCCCCCCCCCCCGGGGGTGACCATCTCTCCCGCACGCGTGGCGCGAACATCTCCCCCCCACCCCCCTTTCTGTGACCATCTATTCCCACACCCCTGGGGCGACACTCTATCCCCGACCCGTGGCTGCACAACTTCCCCCCACCCGTGGCGTGACACATTTCCTCGCACTCGGGCTGGACCACTCCCCCCACCCGTGGCTTGACACTCTCTCCGCACCCGTGGTGTGAAAACATCTCCCCCCCCCCCCGTGGCTGCGACACTCCCCCCGCACCGGGCTGTGACACACTATCCCCCCACCCCTGGCTGTGAACTCTCCCCCGCACCCCCTGGGGTGACAATCTCTCCCGCACCCCCTGGCTGTGACAATCTCTCCCCCGCCGTGGCTGTGCACTCCCCCCACACTGTGCTGGACACCCTCACCCCGCACCCGGGCTGCGACACATCTCTCCCCCGCCCGTGGCTGTGACACATCTTCCCCCACCCGCGGCTGCGAACATCATCCCCCACCCCTGGGGCGACCATCCCCGCGCCGTGGCTGCGAAATTCCCCCCCCCGTGGCTGTGACCATTTCCCCCCACCCCTGGCGCGACACTTCTTCCCGCACCCGTGGCTGTGACACATCTATCCCCCACCCCTGGCTGTAACATGTATCCCCCCACCCCTGGCTGGGGACACATCTATCCCGCACCCGTGGGTGCGACAATCTCCCCCCCCCGTGGCTGGGGAACATCACCCCCCCACCCTGGTGTGACACATCCCCCACACCCGTGGCGTGACACATCCCCCCACACCCCTGGTGCAGCCATCTCCCCCTCGCCCCTGGGGTGTGCACATCTTCCCCCCACCGTCCTGTGCACATCTATCCCGCACCCGGGGGGTGAAATCCCCTCGCACCGTGGCTGTGACAATCTCCCCCCACACCCTGGCTGTGACACATCTCCCCGCCCCGTGGCTTGACACATTCCCTCGCACCCCTGGCTGTGACACTCTCCCCCCCACCCGTGGGGTGTCACATCTCCCCCGACCCGTGGCTGCGACACATTCCCGCACCCGTGGCTTTTTGAACATCTCCCTCGCACCCGTGGCTGTGACAATCTCCCCCCCCACGCGTGGCTACGCCTCTATCCGCACCCGTGGCTTTTGAAATCTTCCCCCCACCCGTGGCTGTGACACATCTTCCCCCCACCCCTGGGGTGTGAACATCTACCCCCACCCCTTTGGCTGCGCAAATTATCCCACCCCGTGGCTGTGAACATCTCCCCCCCCCCGTGCCTGGACACTTTCCCCGCGTCCCTGGCTGCGACACATCTTCCCCCGCACCCCTGGGGTGCGGAACACATTTTCCCGCACCCGTGCTGTGTCACAGCTCCCCCCGCCCCCGTGGGCGACACATCCCCTCGCACCCGGGGGTGTGACACATTTCCCCCGCACCCGTGGCTGTGGGCACATCTCCCCGCGCCCCCTGGTGTGACACTCTCCCCCGCACCCCTGGTGTGACACTTCCCCCGTGCCCCGGGCTGTGACACATCTCCCTCGCACCCCTGGCTGTGCAATCTCCCCCGCGCCCGGGCTGGAACATCTCCCCCTCACCCGTGGTTTTGACACATCTCCCCGCACCCGTGGGTATGCAAATCTCCCCCGGCCCGTGGCTGTGACAATCTTCCCCCCAACCTGGGTGCAAACTCTTCCCCCACCCGTGGCTGGACACATCTCCCCACCCCGTGGCTGCGACTTAATGTTCCTTTATTCAGAGTAACAAAAAAATGATTAATGGGGGTAAGTTAGAAAATGAGGTTAAAAATTTAAAATGAGAACTTGTGCCGGTCCCACATTTGAACGTCTTCCAGAGGATTCTTTAGTCATAACAACAGAAATATGGGGGTATTGTGGCAGGAGTCGGGAGTAAGCGGCGGCGGCGTGGTGGTGGTGTGGTGGTGGTGGTGGGGGTGGTGGGGTGGTGGTGGTGGTGGGGGGGTGGTGGTGGGGGTGGTGGGTGGCGGGGGCGGGGGCGGCGGGGGGGGTGGCGGGTGGTGGTGGTGGTGGTGGTGGTGGCGGCGGCGGCGGGGGGTGGTGGTGACAGTGACAGCAGCAGCAGCAGCAGCAGCAGCAGCGCAGCGCGCAGCACGCAGCAGCAGTCGCGCCGAAAAAGGGAGCCGTACAGCAGCCGAGCGCAGCCGCAGAGCAGCGCAGCAGCAGCCGCAGCAGCAGCCGCAGCAGCGGTACAAGTGGTAGTTGGTTGGGTTTAGAAAGGGAAATTTAACACGTCACAGTGGTCTCCAGAATGTCAACATTATGTCACAGTGGTCTCCAGAATGTCAACATTATGTCACAGTGGTCTCCAGAATGTCAACATTATGTCACAGTGGTCTCCAGAATGTCAACATTATGTCACAGTGGTCTCCAGAATTCAAACATGTCACAGTGGTCTCCCGAATGTCAACATCTGTCAAGTGTCTCCAGAAGTCAACATCATGTCACAGTGGTCTCCAGAATGTCAACATCATGTCACAGTGGTCTCCAGAATGTCAACATCATGTCACAGTGGTCTCCAGAATGTCAACCAAAAGTCACGTGGTCTCCCGAATGTCAACATCATGTCCAAGTTTTCTCCCGAATGTAAAATCATGTCACAGTGGTCCCAGAATGTCAACATCATGTCACGTGGTCTCTGAATGTCAACTTATGTCACAGTGGTCTCCGAAAATCAACTCATGTCCCCCGTGGTCTCCAGAAGCCCAAAATCTGTCACAGTGGTCTCCAGAATGTCAACATCATGTCACAGTGGTCTCCAGAATGTCAACATCATGTCACAGTGGTCTCCAGAATGTCAACATCATGTCACAGTGGTCTCCAGAATGTCAACATCATGTCACAGTGGTCTCCAGAATGTCAACATCATGTCACAGTGGTCTCCCGAAAAGTCAAAACAAAGTCACCGTGGTCTCTAGAATGTAACATTATGTCACAGTGGTCTCCGAATGTAAAACAGTCACGTGGGCTCCGAATGTCAACATCATGTCACAGTGGCTCTGAATGAACCACTGTACAGTGGCCCAGATGTCAACATATGTCACAGTGGTCTCCAGAATGTCAACATCAGTCACAGTGGGCTCCAGAATGTCAAATCTGTCACGGGTCCCAGAATGTCAAATCATGTCACGTGGTTCCCAAATGGGAACATTCGTTGATGAGCAATCTGGATATAGTTTAACTACCATATTTTTGATGGATAGCGTTACTGGCAGCATTAAGAGCAACCTCTGTCTACTTCCGCCGTCGTAAACCTTCCCCCTTAAAAGACTAACCGCCCCATGATCACATCGTCTCTGTGTTGGACACAAGAAGCGTTTCTAAGTCATCACGGTTGCAAGTGTTCTTGTGCTCACCCGGTCCTCATATCCCGAGATTCGCTTTTCCCCAATGGGTTTTTACGTATACCTTGCATTTTAGTTTCTGCACAGGAATACGGGTTTTTGGGGCTTTGGGAATCACAAGTCTCCCGACTGGGGTTGTTTAAAAGGGAGTGCAAGAGCTTTTAGCGGATTTACCAAAAGTCATCCTACAACCAGTATTCACATGAGTGACAAAACCCCTGTCCAAAATCATCATAACAGTGAATGTTCATGGGGTGACAACCACGTCTCAAATCATCATAACAGTGAATGTTCATGCTGACAACCCCCGTTCAAAGCATACAAAAAGTGAATGTTCGCTGCCCAAAAACGTCTCAATACATAACAGTGAATGTCTCATCGTGACAACCACCCTCTCAAAGTCTATAACGTGAATGTCTCATGGTGACAACCACTGTCTCAAAGCATAAATAAATGAAAGTCTCATGCTGACAACCACTGTCTCAAAGTCACACTAACAGAATGTTCATGCGTGACAAACCGCCTCAAAGTCATCCCCGTAACAGGCACATGCATGACAGTCCCAGGTCACATTTTCGTTGACTCCGTCTTACAAAAATTTCCCATAAAATTAGACATTCAAGAAATTAAGTGAAAAGTGAAGTTGGGCTCACATTGGTGCCCGCTCGCCAGGGCTCACACAGTTGGGCCCCAGCGTCGCCATGTGGCCCCCACGTTTTGGTGCCAGCGTCCCTGTGGTCACACGTTTGGGAAAGCGTGCCATGGGCTCCCACAGTTGGTACCAGCGTCGCATTGGCTCACAGTGGTGACCGGTCCCCTATTGGCTCACCGTTGGGCCGCGTTCATGTGGTCACAGTTGGTGCCAGCGTCGTCATGTGGCTCAAGTTGGTGCCAGCGTCGCCATGTGGGTCACCAGTTGGTGCCGCGTCGCCATGTGGCTCCAAAAGTTTGGGGGCCAGCGTCGCATGTGGGGTCACACAGTTTGGGGCCCGCTCGGCCATGTGGCTCACAGTTGGGGACAGGTCGCTATGTGGCCCCCACAGTTGGGACAGCTCGCCATGTGGCTCCACAGTTGGTTTTTCCCCTCGCCCTGTGGCTCACATTGGCGACAGCGTCGCTATGTGGCTCCACAGTTTGGGGCCGCGTCGTCATGTGGCTCACAGTTGGTGCCACGTCGCTGTGGCTCACAGTTGGTGCAGCGTGTCGTGTCTCCAAGTTGGTGCCGCGTCGCCTGTGGCCACAGTGGTGCCAGCGTCGCCATGTGGCTCACAGTTGGTGCCCGCGTCGCCATGTAGCTACAGTTGGTGCCGGTCGCCCGTAGCTCCAGTTGGGCCCCCCCGCGTCGCCATGTGGGTCACAATTTGGTGCCAGCGTCGAAATGTGGGTCACAGTTGGTGCCAGCGTCATGTGGCTCACAGTTGGTGCCAGCATCGTCATGTGGCTCACAGTTGGTGCCAGCGTCGTCATGTGGCTCACAGTTGGTGCCAGCGTCGTCATGTGGCTCACAGTTGGTGCCAGCGTCGTCATGGGGCTCACAGTTGGTGCCAGCGTCGTCATGTGGCTCACAGTTGGTGCCAGCGTCGTCATGTGGCTCACACAGTTGGTGCCAGCGTCGTCATGTGGCTCACAGTTGGTGCCAGCGTCGTCATGTGGCTCCCAGTTGGTGCCAGCGTCGTCATGTGGCTCACAGTTGGTGCCAGCGTCGTCATGTGGCTCACAGTTGGTGCCAGCGTCGTCATGTGGCTCACAGTTGGTGCCAGCGTCGTCATGTGGCTCACAGTTGGTGCCAGCGTCGTCATGTGGCTCACAGTTGGTGCCAGCGTCGTCATGTGGCTCACAGTTGGTGCCAGCGTCGTCATGTGGCTCACAGTTGGTGCCAGCGTCGTCATGTGGCTCACAGTTGGTGCCAGCGTCGTCATGTGGCTCACAGTTGGTGCCAGCGTCTTTCATGCAGATTAATTTATATTGATAAATAAGGAAAGTTGCAGTTCTCTCTCTCTCTCTCGCTCTCTATATATATATATATATAGATATATATATATATATATATATATATATATATATATATGACATATAATATATTATATATATATATATATATTTATATATTATATAATATATATATATATATATATATAGAGAGATGAGAGAGAGAGAGAGAGAGGAGAGAGAGAGGTTTAAAGGATATCAGCTCTTAGCGTATAAAATACATACTGTAGGCTAAAACGTAGTGTAGTTTTAAAAATAGGTCAGATAAATACATGAGTGGGTGTGGGTGGGTGTGAGTTGGACCTGACTAGCTTGTGCTACTAGGTCAGTTGCCGTGTTCTTTCCTTAAGTGAATGTGACCTGACTTGACTAGGTTGGGGCATTGGCTTAAGCCGGCAGGAGACTTGGACCTGCCTCGCATGGGCCAGTAGGCCTGCTGCAGTGTTACTTTTTTCTTATGTTCTTATAATTCTTTTCCTATGCCTGTATAAACTGTTATAGCTATAATATGGGTGTCTGCTTGCGTGCATGTAGAGGTACACAAAGAAAGACCTTTTGTACCCGGTTATAAATCAAGTCTTCAGACAACCTGGACCTTAAGTGTCCAGACAGACTAGGAACAATCCTCAAGCAAATAAAGGCAAGGGGAAACACATACGCAGTTTTTTGTGTGCCCATATATTTCCTCTGCCAATATTGCAAATATTGGCAGAGGGAATATATGGACAGTAGAGCAACACGATGTTAATGAAAGAGAGAGCAAAGTGAGTTCACTCTCTGCAATTGACTTTTCACCTGATTCAAGACAGACTAATGAGTGTGTGTACTCAACCATCTCAGTGAAAGTCTGCCTAAAACCAGGTGTGGAAACAAAACATCCATTCAGCCAGGGCAGTCTCTCACCAGGACAGTCTCTCACGATGTGGACTGACCACATCGACTCAAGGTTGAGGGACTGATTACCTCACTCTCCTCCTGTTCTTCAAGATTCTCCTTTGTATGGACTGATGAAGCCACTGTGTGGCGAAACGTTTCCTCAATAAAGATGCCCAAGAGTTGCACATTCGTGTCTTCTAATTTATCAACATTGTCGGTCATGTGAACCATCCTCTCACTACAAATGTACATAATGGTTGATGTTAAATCTGACAGCACATCTGAATAGCTGCGGGCCCATCCCGTATGCAGCTACACAACTATACCAATCGTGGGGTTGCTTGTGTGAAGAAATGCCGATAAATGGTAACATACTGGTCATGGCAATATCAAGTATGGTGTATGACACTTAAATATGGGATGGATATGTACAATATCAATTTGCAACAGAACATATTGAGTGAAAATATACATGTTATGCTAAATGCAATAACGCAATATTGTCAAGCAATGAAATGGGCACTAATGACACAGTACAATATTTGAATGAATAGCACTGGATACATTTAAACGTGTATATTGTTTTATGATGTTGCACACACTTGTTAAGATAATTATAGCAGAAATTGATCAAAAACTGACATTGTATATTATATTCAATAATGTCTGTATCTATGATTGGTTATAAGTTTGGTAACACTGTGTGTATAGTACTGGTATATCATGCATGTATATTATTAAAATTTAATTATGTAACATGTATGCTATTGGTAACACTGTGTATATATTATGGTAACACTGTGTGTATATTTGGTAACACTGTGTATTATTATGATAACACTGTGTGTATATTATGGTAACAATGTGAAGTGTGTATATTATGGTAACACTGTGTGTATATTATGGTAACACTGTGTGTATATTATGATAACACTGTGTGTATATTATGGTAACACTGTGTGTATATTATGGTAACACTGTGTGTATATTATGGTAACACTGTGTGTATATTATGGTAACACTGTGTGTAATATTATGTGGTATAACACTGTGTGTATATTATAACACTGTGTGTATATTATGGTAACACTGTGTGTATATTATGGTAATACTGTGTGTATATTATGGTAACACTGTGTGTATATTATGGTAACACTGTGTGTATATTATGGTAACACTGTGTGTATATTATGGTAACACTGAATTGTGTGTATATTATGGTAACACTGATGTGTTTTAGAACCTGTGTTATATTATGGTAACACTGTGTTATATTATAACACTGTGTGTATATTATGGTAACACTGTGTGTATATTATGGTAACACTGTGTGTATATTATGGTAACACTGTGTGTATATTATAACACTGTGTGTATATTATGGTAACACTATGTGTATATTATGGTAACATTGTGTATATTATGGTAACACTGTGTGTATATTATGGTAACACTGTGTGTATATTATGTAACACTGTGTGTATATTTATGGTAACATTGTGTATATTATGGTAACACTGTGTGTATATTGTAAACACTGTGTGTATATTATGGTAACACTGTGTGTATATTATGGTAACATTGTGTATATTATGGTAACACTCGTGTGTATATTTATGGTAACACTGTGTGTATATTATGGTAACACTGTGTGTATATTATGGTAACACTGTGTGTATATTATGGTAACACTGTGTGTATATTATGGTAACACTGTGTATATTATGGTAACACTGTGTGTAATGTTATTTGGTAACACTGTGTGTATATTATGGTAACAATGTGTGTATATTATGGTAACATGTGTGTATATTATGGTAACACTGTGTATATTTACTGGTAACACTGTGTATATTATGGTAACACTGTCTGTGTATATTATGGGTAACTTGTGTATATTATGGTAACACTGTGTGTATATTATGGTAACACTGTGTTGTATATTAAACACTGTGTTTGTTATGGTAACACTGTGTGTATATTATGGTAACACTGTGTGTATATTATGGTAACATTGTGTATATTATGGTAACACTGTGTATATTATGGTAACACTGTGTGTATATTATGGTAACACTATGTGTATATTATGGTAACATTGTGTATATTATGGTAACACTATGTGTATATTATGGTAACACTGTGTATATTATGGTAACACTGTGTATATTATGGTAACACTGTGTATATTATGGTAACACTGTGTATATTATGGTAACATTGTGTGTATATTATGGTAACACTGTGTGTATATTATAACACTGTGTGTATATTATGGTAACACTGTGTGTATATTATGGTAACACTGTGTGTATATTATGGTAACACTGTGTGTATATTATAACACTGTGTGTATGTTATGGTAACACTGTGTGTATATTATGGTAACACTGTGTGTATGTTATGGTAACACTGTGTGTATATTATGGTAACACTGTGTGTATATTATGATAACACTGTGTGTATATTATGGTAACACTGTGTATATTATGGTAACACTGTGTGTATATTATGGTAACACTGTGTGTATATTATGGTAACACTGTGTGTATATTATGGTAACACTGTGTGTATATTACGGTAACACTGTGTGTATATTATGGTAACACTGTGTATATTATGGTAACACTGTGTATATTATGGTAACACTGTGTATATTATGGTAACACTGTGTATATTATGGTAACACTGTATATATTATGGCAACACTGTGTATATTATGGGAAGTATTAAGTATCATTAGTCACAATAATATATTCATCATGAGTAACAATAATGTAAATAAACATTCTAGCATAATAAAAGTTAGAAGAAAGTAACACATAAGACATGTGTACGTGCATGTGTTCACCACATTATGTTCGAGGTGGTCGAGTCTCAGCTCCTGAGCCCTTTTGAACTAAGTCAACCCGAAATACTCGTTTTTGGCCTTCTGAACCTTCATCTGTTTTTTTTCGTTTCTAAGCAAAACTGACATATAAAGAACAATAAATTTCAAGATATTGTATGTTATTGAAGGGACGAAGATTCTGAGGATTACTGCTCCAGCAGACAGGTTTCAAACCTGGTCTCTCCAACTGGAAAGAAAATGCTACACGAGGAAGAACTATTAAGAAACAAAGGACAAGAAGTTTAAATAACAATATAACAAAACAGAATAAGTAGCAGGTGGGGGTCTTGTATAAGTGCTGCAGTTGTTTGTATTATGATGGCGGGCGCCGGCAGGCATTAAGCGCTCAGTTCTCACGTCTCAAAACATCTGCTCTTGCCTCACTCACTCTACTTGTGTATCTTCAAGTAGCGTTTAGTGTTTCTACGACGCTTTGTAGCTATAAGTAGAGCGACTCCATCTACGGCTACACCAGTACTACAATATTTTGGACTCCACTCATCACAAGTGCTCACTCTCTTATGTCTTATCTGAATGACTTATCACCTTCCCCTTCACTCCTGTCTCCTCTTCTAGTTTACATACCATCTTACTCTATTATTTTCATTATTTTATCAGAAAGTTAAGAGATCCTCGCATCTTGTTTTCTGAATCAGTGATGGTGGTCCTTGTGTCAGTTTGTTTTAGGTGATCTACTGCTACTATTTTTTTTTATCTTTTCTTTCATTATACTAGTTAAAAAACTGGACTATATTTCACTGCCTCCTGTCTAACTCTCTTTTACTAGACATGGGCTCAAATTTTCAGTATTGCAGCCTTTAGACTGAAAAACCAGTGCCAGGCAAAGAGAGATGAAAATTGACTCACGAAATCGTAATGACACGATTGCAAACAAACCATATTACGGGCGGGTTTGAACCCGCGGTTAGAGAGTCTCAAAACTCCAGCCCGTCGCGTTAGCCACTAGACCAGCTAGCCACAATAAGATTCGTACAACTAGGTGTATTTCTACACCATAGGAAGGTTAGCATAGGCACCACTGTGTCCACAAATGCAAGTTTTTACAGACGAATCTCCCGCTAGCATGACCGTGACGAACTCTACCTCAAGTCCCCTCAAAGCCGTCAACATGACTCCGAAATCGTAATGACACGATTGCAAACAAACCATACCACGGGCGGATTTAAACCCGCGGTCAGAGAGTCTCAAAACTCCAGACCGTCGCGTTAGAGATGAAAATTAAACAAGATGAAAAGAAACTTATACAAACCATAATTGCATGTCTGTTGTACGGTAGCTGCTATAGTTCTGTTGACTTGTCGCAAATTCTTATTATCAGGCGACAGTTCTTCTGTCACTTACCACAATATCTAGTGCGATGTCTTCAATCAACATGGTCTCCAGTCAGAGCCTCCACTTTCCTCCAAATCGTCGTTCATACATATATGCATACTTCGAAGGTCACAACCTATGAAATATTGATTATTCCCTATTAGATTATATTAGGTATAGTTCAGTTTGGTAATGTATATTAGCTTATATTTACTTATAATGTACCGTGCTTGCACTTGTTTGGATTGAATTTTTCAGCTGTGTTAGATCATATCAGCAGCCTGTCAATATCTCCCTAGATCCAATCACTGTCCTCTGTTATTCACAGCTTTCTTCGTTATTTTTTACATTAGCAAACATCCACAAATAGGACCTAGTCTTAGTCCCTCTGGAGGGTTGTTGTCATTTATTAGAGAGAGTAACAGTTCTCGTACTGATCTTTGCAGGACCACGCTCGTTACCCTTTTCCATCCTATCTTCTCATCACTTTCTTCTGTTGTGTCTTCTGTCTTTCAGATACTTATCAAATGAAGCACTCTGCCTTTTTATTCCTGAATGTTCTTCTAATTTCTGCAAAATCCAACAACAGCGAGGTTAAAAAGTTCAGTTCCAAAAGGCACTGCCCTGGCACCTCTGCTGTTTCTTATTCTCATAACAGACATAGATAAAAACACACGTCACAGTTTTGTATCATCATTTGCAGATGACACTAAAATAAGCATGAAAGTTATATAGGTAGACAACAATGAAAAATTACAGAAGATATTAGCAAGGCTTTCCTTTCCAGCAGGCAGTGGAGAACATGCCGTTCAGTGGCGATAAGTTCCAGCTGCTTAGAAATGGAAAGAAGGAAAAACTCAGAAGGGATACTGTTTACTAAACTCAAGAGGATTATCAAAGAGAACGAAAGGAACACGTTTAAGACCAGCGAGTAATTATGTCTGCTGACCTTTCAAAGAACACAATAAGACCAAGGTCACGACAGCCAGGAAGATGACGGGGAGGATAATGAGAACTTTTAAAACAAGAGAAATAATGCCAATGGTGACACTTTTCAAATCACTTGTGACACTCATTTGGAATATTGCCTAGTGTTGTTAGGTAAGACACATATGCAACAGTTAGGTATCTTTATTTCGAAACGTTTCGCCTACACAGTAGGCTTCTTCAGTCGAGTACAGAAAAGTTGATAGAAGCAGAAGATACTTGAGGACGATGTAATCAGTCCATCACCCTTAAAGTTTTGAGGTGGTCAGTCCCTCAGTCTGGAGAAGAGTATTGTTCCATAGTCTGAAACAATATGGAGTTGAAGTGACAGGATGGAGCCTTATATAACGCCAGGAGGTGAGATGTAGGCCACTAGTAGAGGTAAGAATGTTGTCGTCGGAAGGTCAGGTCCCTCCCAAATCCAGCCATTCTCACTAGTAGAAGTTGACAAAGTTGATTTCAGGTCTGTACCAAGATACCCTTGTGTTGCAGTGTCTGACAGAGTGAACATTCAAATGGTATAAAATACCGACCTTCCAACGACAACATTCTTACCTCTACTAGTGGCCTACGTCTCACCTCTTGGCGCTATAAAAAGCTCCATCCTGTCACTTCATATCCATATTGTTTCACACTATGGAACAATGCTCTTCTCCAGACTGAGGGACTGACCACCTCAAAACTTTAAGGGTGATGGACTGATTACATCGTCTTCAAGTATCTTCTGCTTCTATCAACTTTTCTGTACTCGACTGAAGAAGCCTACTGTGTAAGCGAAACGTTTCAAAATAAAGATACCTAACTGTTGCATATGTGTCTTACCTAACAACCTGTCGGTATTTTATGTCATTTGAATGTTCATTGCTCAGTGTTGACGGCCGTGTTCAGGGCAGAAATATCAGAGCTGACACAGATACAGAGATCATTTACGGCCAGCACAGAGCCAATAAAGGATTTAAATTACTAGGAACGCCTTAAAGTCCTAAATGTGTACTCGATGGAGTCAAAAAAGAGAGATGATAAATTAGACACATGTGTAACACTTGGGTATTTTTAATGAGGAAACGTTTCGCCACACAGTGGCTTCATCAGTCCATACAAAGGCGAATGGCAAAGAACAGGAGGAATTTGAGGCAATCAGTCCCTCAGCCTTGAGTCGATGTGGTCAGTCCATCAATCTAATTTATCAACTTGTCGGTTCTCTGAACCATTCATCTACATTCCTGTCAGAAAGAGAGAGATATACATGATAACATATACCTGGAAAGTACTCGAGGGCCTGGTCTTAATTAAATCTGCACACTATCATAACAACATACTGGAGTGAGAGATATGGGAGGACGTGCAAAATAAACCCAGTAAAAACCAGGGGTGCAGCGGGCACAATAAGGGAACACTGTATCAACATTCGTGGTCCCAGACTATTCAACACCTTACCAGTAGATATCAGAAACACTACTGAGACAAGTGTAGAAGTCTTCAAGGGAAAAACTGGACTAGTATCTTCACCAGGTGCCAGATCAACCAGGCGGTGGTGGATATGTGAGATAATGGGTCGACAGCCGTAACAGCCTGGTTGACCAAGCAAGCCTCAGACGAACCTAGTTCTAGACCAGGCTCTGGGAGTAGAAAAACTCGAAACTCATCAAAGGTCAAGGGTACTGTGTCAAATGCTTTCTTATGGTTCAGGATGATGCAGTCAACTCATCCCAATCTTCCTGTTCTATAACTTTGACAAAATTCCTGCAGATTCGTAAGACAAGATTTAATATCCGTAAACCCGTGCTGGTTTTCAATAATAAATCTTTCCCCACGTTAATTCGATATCATTTTTCTTTACAAGATTCTCTAAGGCTTTTCATAACATTTATGCCAGAGATACAGTGGCATTTTTTCTAATTTTCTGGCGGATACACTTTTTGGAGCGACTGGTTGGAGAGCACGACACCAGAATGACACCTCAGTTCTGCTCCTTCTCTCAGTACTCAGGGAGATATGCTGTTTGTTCCCACTGTTTTTGTCAATCTTCTTCAGTTGTTTCATCGCTTCGTTGCTGTGCTAAATCTTCTTCAAGTTTCTTTTCATATCTCTTCTTTAATCTCTGTTAGCACTTATCTATCTTACTTCAGCTTTATCAGATTGTCCTTCACAAAGATCTTTATTATGTGGCTGTTGAGTCACTTTTCTTCAGTTCTGCTCTTTGCTACTGTGTAATTAAGCGAAGTATCTTTTAGCTATATCTTACATTCGCGTATTTGGTCCTGCCTTTACTCTTCGTTGGAGGAGGAGGAGGAGGGAGAGATGGTAGGGGGGGGGGTGAGGGGTGACCACCACACACACACACACACACACACACACACACACACACACACACACACACACACACACACAATATAATACAACGAGCAGATCACTTAATTCCAGAACAAAATTAAGCAGTGACTGTAACAGAGACATGAAGTCTCAAAGGCAGCAGAAGACTTAATTAGTCAGCCTAGTGGGCAGCAATTATCCTGCTAAGCGGAAGTTATTACCAATTATTATCAATGAGAATTGTACATACATCACTAAACCATTGTGTTATTATTTACTGAAGAATATATTGACATGACTGAAACATCTCACTTCAGATTTATATATGTTTAAATGAGTGAAACATCTCCCTTCAGATGTATATATATGTGATATGTTTATATGAGTGAAACATCTCCCTTTAAATGTATGTGTTCAGATATATATGACCATAATGAATATTACCAATGAATATTATATAAGAGCAGGTTATTACTAGGTAAGAGCAGGTTATTACTAGGTAAGAGCAGGTTATTACTAGGTAAGAGCAGGTTATTACTAGGTAAGAGCAGGTTATTACTAGGTAAGAGCAGGTTATTACTAGGTAAGAGCAGGTTATTACTAGGTAAGAGCAGGTTATACTAGGTAAGAGCAGGTTATTACTAGGTAAGAGCAGGTTATACTAGGTAAGAGCAGGTTATTACTAGGTAAGAGCAGGTTATTACTAGGTAAGAGCAGGTTATTACTAGGTAAGAGCAGGTTATTACTAAGAGCAGGTTATTACTAGGTACGAGCAGGTTATTACTAGGTACGAGCAGGTTATTACTAGGTAAGAGCAGGTTATTACTAGGTACGAGCAGGTTATTACTAAGGTAAGAGCAGGTTATTACTAGGTAAGAGCAGGTTATTTACTAGGTAAGAGCAGGTTTTACTAGGTACGAGCAGGTTATTACTAGGTAAGAGCAGGTTATTACTAGGTAAGAGCAGGTTATTACTAGGTAAGAGCAGGTTATTACTAGGTACGAGCAGGTTATTACTAGGTAAGAGCAGGTTATTACTAGGTACGAGCAGGTTATTCTAGGTAAGAGCAGGTTATTACTAGGTAAGAGCAGGTTATTACTAGGTAAGAGCAGGTTATTACTAGGTACGAGCAGGTTATTACTAGGTAAGAGCAGGTTATTACTAGGTAAGAGCAGGTTATTACTAGGTAAGAGCAGGTTATTACTAGGTACGAGCAGGTTATTACTAGGTAAGAGCAGGTTATTACTAGGTAAGAGCAGGTTATTACTAGGTAAGAGCAGGTTATTACTAGGTACGAGCAGGTTATTACTAGGTAAGAGCAGGTTATTACTAGGTACGAGCAGGTTATTACTAGGTAAGAGCAGGTTATTACTAGGTAAGAGCAGGTTATTACTAGGTAAGAGCAGGTTATTACTAGGTAAGAGCAGGTTATTACTAGGTAAGAGCAGGTTATTACTAGGTAAGAGCAGGTTATTACTAGTACGAGCAGGTTTATTACTAGGTAAGAGCAGGTTATTACTAGGTACGAGCAGGTTATTACTAGGTAAGAGCAGGTTATTACTAGGTAAGAGCAGGTTATTACTAGGTAAGAGCAGGTTATTACTAGGTAAGAGCAGGTTATTACTAGGTAAGAGCAGGTTATTACTAGGTAAGAGCAGGTTATTACTAGGCAAAATTTAACCTAATATTGATGCCTTCATTTATGCATAATTTCACTCTCACATCTGAATCTCTCTGCTGCTCAACGAGAACACCCAGACTTTCCCTGTTACCTGAGTCTACCTGGAGAACACCCAGACTTTCCCTGTTACCTGAGTCTTCCTGGAGAACACCCAGACTTTCCCTGTTACCTGAGTCTACCTGGAGAACACCCAGACTTTCCCTGTTACCTGAGTCTACCTGGAGAACACCCAGACTTTCCCTGTTACCTGAGTCTTCCTGGAGAACACCCAGACTTTCCCTGTACCTGAGTCTACCTGGAGAACACCCAGACTTCCCTGTTACCTGAGTCTTCCTGGAGAACACCCAGACTTTCCCTGTTACCTGAGTCTACCTGGAGAACACCCAGACTTTCCCTGTTACCTGAGTCTTCCTGGAGAACACCCAGACTTTCCCTGTTTACCTGAGTCTACCTGAGAAACACCCAGACTTTCCCTGTTACCTGAGTCTACCTGGAGAACACCCAGACTTTCCCTGTTACCTGAGTCTACCTGGAGAACACCCAGACTTTCCCTGTTACCTGAGTCTACCTGGAGAACACCCAGACTTTCCCTGTTACCTGAGTCTTACCTGGAGAACACCCAGACTTTCCCTGTTACCTGAGTCTACCTGGAGAACGCCCAGACTTTCCCTGTTACCTGAGTCTACCTGAAGAACACCCAGACTTTCCCTGTTACCTGAGTCTACCTGGAGAACACCCAGACTTTCCCTGTTACCTGAGTCTACCTGGAGAACACCCAGACTTTCCCTGTTACCTGAGTCTACCTGGAGAACACCCAGACTTTCCCTGTTACCTGAGTCTACCTGGAGAACACCCAGACTTTCCCTGTTACCTGAGTCTACCTGGAGAACGCCCAGACTTTCCCTGTTACCTGAGTCTACCTGGAGAACACCCAGACTTTCCCTGTTACCTGAGTCTACCTGGAGAACACCCAGACTTTCCCTGTTACCTGAGTCTACCTGGAGAACGCCCAGACTTTCCCTGTTACCTGAGTCTACCTGGAGAACACCCAGACTTTCCCTGTTACCTGAGTCTACCTGGAGAACACCCAGACTTTCCCTGTTACCTGAGTCTACCTGGAGAACACCCAGACTTTCCCTGTTACCTGAGTCTACCTGGAGAACACCTAGACTTTCCCTGTTACCTGAGTCTACCTGGAGGCTGTTCCGAGGGTCAACGCCTCCTCGACCTGGTCCCAGACCAGGCCTCCCTGGTAATGACCTAATCAACCAGGCTATTGGTGCTAGCTGCACAAAGTTTAATGCAGGTACCACAGCCCGGCTGATCAGACACTGCTTTTCGTAGAGGGTATTTTGCACCGTTTCCCAAGCCTCTTACTTTTATGGAGAAAGCGTAGATTTGGGATCAATCTTAAAAAATCAGGTTCAGATCAGAGTGTACCTGTCTCGCCTACGTTCCAGGAAGAACAAATCGAAGGACTTCAAACATTCCCAGTAATTTAAGTGTTTAATTGAATCTATGTTCGCAATGAGGTTTCTGTGCACATTCTCCAGGCTCCAGATTTGCAGTTTCGCTTGCTTTGAACGGTGCTGTTAGCCTATGTGCTGGCATCTCTTATTTTGAAGATTCTAGGTATCCAACCTATCGTTTTCCTTGCGGTTGTGATAGTGATTCTATTATGATCCTTGAAGGTGAGACCTTTTGACATAGTCACTCCCAGGTCTCTCACATTAATCTTACGCTCTACTGAGTGATTTGAGTGTGTTTCGTACTCCGTTCCTGACTTTATTTCCTAAAGCTTTCCATAGCGGGATAAATAAAACTTATTCTCACTAAAGATCATGTTGTTGTCATTGACCCACTGGAAGACTTTGTTTAAGTCAGGTTGCAGGTTCGCTGTCCTCAGTGTATGTCACTCTCATAGAAATTCCAGTGTCGTCTGTAAGGGATGATACAGTCCGAAAGTTCATATACACATGATACAGCATCTTTGAACGCTCAGGCCAGTAGGAGTTTATTGGTCTTCTCAGAGGCATGTTTGCAGACGTCGTTGGAACAGTGGAGTTGAACTGATGGCGTTGTTGTTGCTGCTGCTGCTGCTGCTGCTGCTGCTGCTGCTGCTGCTGCTGCTGCTGCTGCTGCTGCTGCTGCTGCTGCTGCTGCTGCTGCTGATGATGATGATGATGATGATGGTTTTTATCGTCACTAATGTTCATACTTCTACTAATGTTGTTTCTCTTGTTGATGGTTTTACTTCCGCTGCTGCTGTTTCTACTATTATAGCTGCTATTGTTACTTATGCTTAAACTGCTGCTGTTGTTTTGGTTCATCTGCTGCCACACTGTTGAGTGCACAGCAGAGGAATGCTGGCTGGCTTGACGCAGCCTCAAGGACAGCAAAATTAGTTTTGATTACCAAGGCGACCGCCGCCGCTTCTACTACTGTTACTACTACTACGCACTCCTCTTTACTACTTAATATACTACCACCATTGACCAGTTGCATCAAAAGCCACAAGTGCATTAAAATAAAATTACATTAGATATATTTTATACGCAAACCACGTTTGGCTCGTGAAAGTAAATCAGAGTGTATTGCGGGGGAGAAGTGAGCCAGTGTGTGACTCCTTACACCACCGGGTAGGTACTAAGGTAGACACCTCCTTCCCCCAGGGAGTAAAGAGTAAGGTAGACACCTCCTTCCCCCAGGGAGTAAAGAGTAAAGTAGACACCTCCTTCCCCCAGGGAGTAAAGAGTAAGGTAGACACCTCCTTCCCCCAGGGAGTAAAGAGTAAGGTAGACACCTCCTTCCCCAGGGAGTAAGAGTAAGGTAGACACCTCCTTCCCCCAGGGAGTAAAGAGTAAGGTAGACACCTCCTTCCCCCAGGGAGTAAAGAGTAAGGTAGACACCTCCTCCCCCCGGGAGTAAAGAGTAAGGTAGACACCTCCTTCCCCCAGGGAGTAAAGAGTAAGGTAGACACCTCCTTCCCCCAGGGAGTAAAGAGTAAAATAGACACCTCCTTCCCCCAGGGAGTAAAGAGTAAGGTAGACACCTCCTTCCCCCAGGGAGTAAAGAGTAAGGTAGACACCTCCTTCCCCCCGGGAGTAAAGAGTAAGGTAGACACCTTCCTTCCCCCAGGGAGTAAAGAGTAAGGTAGACACCTCCTTCCCCCAGGGAGTAAAGAGTAAGGTAGACACCTCCTTCCCCCAGGGAGTAAAGAGTAAGGTAGACACCTCCTTCCCCAGGGAGTAAAGAGTAAGGTAGACACCCTTCCTTCCCCCCGGGAGTAAAGAGTAAGGTAGACACCTCCTTCCCCCAGGGAGTAAAGAGTAAGGTAGACACCTCCTTCCCCCAGGGAGTAAAGAGTAAGGTAGACACCTCCTTCCCCAGGGAGTAAAGAGTAAGGTAGACACCTCCTTCCCCCAGGGAGTAAAGAGTAAGGTAGACACCTCCTTCCCCCAGGGAGTAAAGAGTAAGGTAGACACCTCCTTCCCCCAGGGAGTAAAGAGTAAGGTAGACACCTCCTTCCCCCAGGGAGTAAAGAGTAAGGTAGACACCTCCTTCCCCCAGGGAGTAAAGAGTAAGGTAGACACCTCCTTCCCCCAGGGAGTAAAGAGTAAAGTAGACACCTCCTTCCCCCAGGGAGTAAAGAGTAAAGTAGACACCTCCTTTCCCCTTTAACGAAAATGTACTGCAACTTATGTACACACCGCCTGTACACACTGTCAGTATCACCATAACCACCATTATACACACACACAATATATATATATATATATATATATATAGTATATAATATATATATATATATATATAAAATATATATATATATATATATATATATATATATATATATATATAGTACTGTAAATGTAATTGACTTATAAGGATAAGATACTCACAGGCAACAGTGAGTGCCACTGGCAGGCAACACTGAGTGCCACTGGCAGGCAACACTGAGTGCCACTGGCAGGCAACAGAGTACCACTGACAGGCAACACTCAGTGCCACTGGCAGGCAACAGTGAGTACCACTAGCAGGCAACACTGAGTACCACTGGCAGGCAACACTGAGTGCCACTGGCAGGCAACACTGAGTACCACTAGCAGGCAACACTGAGTACCACTGGCAGGCAACACTGAGTGCCACTGGCAGGCAACAGTGAGTACCACTGGCAGGCAATACTGAGTGCCACTGGCAGGCAATAGTAAGTACCAAAGGCAGGCAACACTGAGTGCCACTGGCAGGCAACACTGAGTACCACTGGCAGGCAACAGTGAGTACCACTGGCAGGCAACATTGATTGCCACTGGCAGGTAACACTGAGTACCACTGGCAGGCAACACTGAGTACCACTGGTAGGCAACAGTGAGTACCACTGGCAGGCAATACTGAGTGCCACTGGCAGGCAACAGTGAGTACCACTGGCAGGCAACAGTCAATACCACTGGTACGTAACAGTGACTACCACTGGCAGGCAACAGTGAGTACCACTTGCAGGCAACAGTGAGTGCCACTGGCAGGCAACAGTGAGTACCACTGGCAGGCAACACTGAGTACCACTGGCAGCCAACACTGAGTGCCACTGGTAGGCAACATAGTACCACTGGCAGGCAACAGTGAGTCTCACCGTCAGACAACAGTGAGTACCACTGGCAGGCAACAGTGAGTGCCACTGGCAGGCAACACTGAGTGCCACTGGCAGGCAACACTGAGTGCCACTGGCAGGCAACAGTGAGTACCACTGACAGGCAACACTCAGTGCCACTGGCAGGCAACAGTGAGTACCACTAGCAGGCAACAATGAGTACCACTGGCAGGCAACACTGAGTGCCACTGGCAGGCAACACTGAGTACCACTAGCAGGCAACACTGAATACCACTGGCAGGCAACACTGAGTGCCACTGGCAGGCAACAGTGAGTACCACTGGCAGGCAATACTGAGTGCCACTGGCAGGCAATAGTAAGTACCAAAGGCAGGCAACACTGAGTGCCACTGGCAGGCAACATTGAGTACCACTGGCAGGCAACAGTGAGTACCACTGGCAGGCAACATTGATTGCCACTGGCAGGTAACACTGAGTACCACTGGCAGGCAACACTGAGTACCACTGGTAGGCAACAGTGAGTACCACTGGCAGGCAATACTGAGTGCCACTGGCAGGCAACAGTGAGTACCACTGGCAGGCAACAGTCAATACCACTGGTACGTAACAGTGACTACCACTGGCAGGCAACAGTGAGTACCACTTGCAGGCAACAGTGAGTGCCACTGGCAGGCAACAGTGAGTACCACTGGCAGGCAACACTGAGTACCACTGGCAGCCAACACTGAGTGCCACTGGTAGGCAACATAGTACCACTGGCAGGCAACAGTGAGTCTCACGGTCAGACAACAGTGAGTACCACTGGCAGGCAACAGTGAGTCTCACCGTCAGACAACACTGAGTACCACTGGCAGGCAACACTGAGTGCCACTGGCAGGCAACACTGAGTGCCACTGGCAGGCAACACTGAGTGCCACTGGCAGGCAACAGTGAGTACCACTGACAGGCAACACTCAGTGCCACTGGCAGGCAACACTGAGTACCACTGGCAGGCAACACTGAGTACCACTGGCAGGCAACAGTGAGTGCCACTGGCAGGCAACAGTGAGTGCCACTGGCAGGCAACAGTGAGTGCCACTGGCAGGCAACAGTTAGTACCACTGGCAGGCAATATTGAGTGCCACTGGCAGGCAACAGTGAGTACCACTGGCAGGCAATACTGAGTGCCACTGGCAGGCAACACTGAGTACCACTGGCAGGCAACACTGAGTGCCACTGGTAGGCAACAGTGAGTACCACTGGCAGGCAACACTGAGTACCACTGGCAGGTAACAGTGTGTACCACTTGCAGGTAACACTGAGTACCACTGGTAGGCAACAGTGAGTACCACTGGCAGGTAACACTGAGTACCACTGGCTGGCAACACTGAGTGCCACTGGCAGGCAACACTGAGTACCACTGGCAGGCAACACTGAGTGCCACTGGCAGGCAACAGTGAGTACCACTGGCAGGCAACACTGAGTGCCACTGGCAGGCAACACTGAGTACCACTGGCAGGCAACACTGAGTACCACTGGCAGGCAAAAATTGAGTACCACATGGCAGGCAACACTGAGTTACCACTGGCAGGCAACACTGAGTACCACTGGCAGCAACACTGAGTACCACTGGCAGGCAACACTGAGTACCACTGGCAGGCAAAACTGAGTACCACTGGCAGGCAACACTGAGTACCACTGGCAGGCAACACTGAGTACCACTGGCAGGCAACACTGAGTTTCCACTGGGAGGCAACACTGAGTACCACTGGCAGGCAACACTGAGTACCACTGGCAGGCAACACTGAGTACCACTGGCAGGCAACACTGAGTACCACTGGCAGGCAACAAATGAGTACCACTGGCAGGCAACACTGAGTACCACTGGCAGGCAACACTGATTACCACTGGCAGGCAACACTGAGTACCACTGGCAGGCAACACTGAGTACCACTGGCAGGCAACACTGAGTACCACTGGCAGGCAACACTGAGTACCACTGGCAGGCAACACTGAGTACCACTGGCAGGCAACACTGAGTACCACTGGCAGGCAACACTGAGTACCACTGGCAGGCAACACTGAGTACCACTGGCAGGCAACACTGATTACCACTGGCAGGCAACACCTGAGTACCACTGGCAGGCAACACTGAGTACCACTGGCAGGCAACACTGAGTACCACTGGCAGGCAACACTGAGTACCACTGGCAGGCAACACTGAGTACCACTGCAGGCACAACACACTCGTGGAATCAAATTAAATGCTTCAATATAGCAATTTGGAACGAAATATATATTCTAATGGAACAGAATTTCGCGTGTATTTATATTTCTCATCATTTAAGTCTCTCTCTCTCTCTCTCTCTCTCTCTCTCTCTCTCTCTCTCTCTCTCTCTCTCTCTCTCTCTCTCTCTCTCTCTCTCTCTCTCTCTCTCTCCACTGGTGGCGAGAGAACATTCTGATAAAAGGAAAGAGAGATGAAGGCAGGAGTAGCAGCATTAATCACAAGGAATATTTCGAGACGAGAATTATTGCCTCGGGATTTATCCTGACAACGGACGCAGGAGCCAGATATAATGAGGGACTCACTGTCCTTAGTGTTACAGTGTCCGGTGTACTTGCTGACTTAAGAACATAAGAAAAGAGGAACACTGTAGTAGGCATGTTGGCCCATACTGAGCAGGTCCTTCACAAATCCAACCCACTAACAGGTTCTTCACAAGCCCACCCCACTTTAGTTCTATCCTAACAATAAGCTCTGATAAATCCACTGACTCGTGTGCAAGTCCCACTCAGATCCAACGTCTCTGTCTTCTATATTCAGAAAGGATATAGGAAAGCACTGGATTGATAATAGAGTTGTGGATGAGTGGAACAATCTCCCGAGTACCGTCATAGAAGCGAAAACGTTGTGTAGCTTTAAAAATAGGTTAAATAAATACATGAGTGGGTGTGGGTGGGTGTGAGTTTTACCTGACTAGCTTGTGCTACTAGGTCTGATTCCGTGCTCCTTCCTTAAGAGGAAGTGACCTGACTTGGTGGGTCATTGGTCTAAGCCAGCGGGTAACATGGACCTGCTTTGCATGGGTCAGTAGGCCTGCTGCTGCGTTCCTTCTTTCTTATGTTCTTATGTTCTTAAATCAGCCAAGCGGAAGTCAGGGACAGAGACTTGATTGCCGAGTTATTTGTGATCATTTTCCCCAAGCTCATCATTAACCTCAAGATTATTAATTAGGGATTCCCTACTGGCAAGAACCAAGACAAGCAGGTTATTTTCTCTAGTTGGTTCTGTCACAGACTGTTTTAAAAAAACAATCCTGAATCGTATCAAGAAAGTCACTTGACTCTAAATTTCCTGTCAAATTGCTCCAGTCAATTTGTCTAAAGTTAAAATCTCCCATTAGCACAACATTTTCGTATGTAGATGCCTTACGAATTTCGTCCCATAGAAGTTTACTGCACTACCTATCAAGGTTTGGAGGTCTGTAAATCACACCCAAGATTAGTTTTTCACGGCCCTCGAGAAGCTGTAACCAAACAGATTCAGTGGCTGACGCTTCTAATTTTATATCTTGTCTAACACAATAATATAAATTGTCTCTGACATACATCGCTACTTCACCACCCTTCCTGTTGATCCTATTAGTGTGGAATAATTTATAGCCTTGTATGTGACATTCAGAAGGCATTTCTCTATCTTTCAGACTGAACCAGGTCTCTGTTATACCAATAATATCTATGTTTCCTGCACTCGCAGTTAATCTTAGCTCATCTATCTTATTTCTTACACTCCTGCTATTAGTATAGTAAACCTTAAGGGAGCTAGTCTCTCACTGCCCTCTGCTGTCTCCCTTTGTTGACCTGATCCGTTGTCTTTATTTGTAATTTTATGATGAATGTCTTTTAAACACACACACCCATACCTCTTTCTTCTATCAGTTTAAAAACCTAAACATGTCACCAATGGCCTTCTCAATTGAGTTTGCAAGTGCTACCACCCCAGCCCCAGAGAGATGTACCCCATCCCTTGCATACATATCATGTTTACCATAAAAGTTGTCCAGTTGTTAATGAATGGGAATGCAAGTTCCTTGCAGTATCTGTCTAGCCAGCAATTTACACCAATTGTCCTAGACAACCATTAACTGCCCACTCCCCTTCTAGGCAAGATGCTACATATGCTTGGGGCCCTTCCCTTAGACCTAATTAAATCTATAGGTGACCTGTACTTATCTAGCAGGTCTTCTCTCCTACCCTTCCCGATATTTCCACCAGCACTGAGATAATGAGCTTATTCCCATTACCTGACATGATATTGTCCAACCCGTTAACTGTCACCAGCACCAGCTCCAGGGAAGCACACTCACTCTTTCACCTTCTTATTCCTATTGCAGAAAGCACAATCCATATATCTTACCTGTGAGTCACCAACCACAAGAATTCGCTTACCTCTACTAGCAGAAGTAGTAACTCTACCTACACTCATCCTGAAGAACAGAGAAGCGATTTCCTACCTTCAAATTTTCTCTTATTTTGATGCTCCTCCCATTACTGGGAACCACTCGCCACTTGTAGCAGGTGCTGGACTACCCCTCACTGCTGGAAGCCTTTTCGTCCTCCCCACCTTCAGCCTCCTCGCAGCGAGTGACAGACTGCACCTCACTGCTGGTAGCCTCATTTCCCTCCCCCACTCCAGCCACCTCACACTCACTCCCAAACCCATCGAGGTGAATCTTCAACATCCTAATTTCCTCCTGGAGAAGTAGGACCTCCTTCAACACTCTAACCTTAGATTTTAAAACGCTGCAACCCTCCACACTAATCCCCAAAGCAGCTCAGGACCCGTGACCTCTCGTGACCACTGACCACTGACACAGACCTGCAGCCACTGTCGAGGAAGTGTCGTCCACTAAGTGTTTCAGAGGTGTGGAGCTACCGGCAGTCTCAGAGTAGAAACTGACGTTAATCCTGTACTGTGTCAGGCTCAGTCATGTCTACAGTGTATATCCTAGACAACCAACAATATATTTCACAGGTGGATCAGGATGACATTAACAGGTGGGCCAGGATATTAACACTTGGGCCAGGATGATATTAACATTTGAGCCAGGATGACATTAACATTTGGGGCAGGCTGATATTAACATTTGGGCTAGGATGACATTAACAGGTGGGCCAGGATGATATTAACAGGTGGTCCAAGAAGATATTAACAGGTGGTCCAGGATGATATTAACAGGTGGTCCAGGATGATATTAACAGGTGGTCCAGGATGATATTAACAGGTGGTCCAGGATGATATTAACAGGTGGACCAGGATGATAACGATAGAGGATTACATGTGTCCTCAGTATAGCAAGAAGAGCATTTGATACAGCATCATACACTTGAAAATCTTGGTCTCTAGGTATCAACAACTGGTAACTTGTGCTTGGCAGGGTCTGTGGGCATCAACAACAAACGGTGTTTTACACACGACGAACAATATACAGCTACATCCCTCACCATCTAGCGTCCTTGCCACAAGATATCTTAACCACCTGCCCTCCTCTGCTGCCCTACTGCTGCCCACACCAGCACTCTGAGACATTAACAATAGTGCCACATCTACAAAGGAGTGGCAGAGCGCAGGTGTGGAAGTAAGTGGTCACAGCTGCCTCGCATTTTCACCACAATCTCCCCACAACCTTTCCCACACACACGCACTCTCCACCCCGGCCATGCCCCCCATCCCCGACACGTACTCTGTACCCCCATCCTCTCCTATAACAGGGAAGCACAATCAGGCGACTGCAGACAAGAAAGAAAATAGAAAAGAATCAAGGCTATTATTTACTGGCATCTCAATTACAGATAAACGTCTTAGGATAATTGGGACTTACATGGAAGCCAGAAACATGGAGAACAACGTTAATGAACCAACACGCGTGAGACCTTATAAAAATAATGAGTAGGAGGAGCAGTGTGACCTAATAAGTGTGGGAACCTTTAACAATGAGGAATAGGAGGGAGCAATATGGAGCACCAAGAAGTGTAGGAATCAGGGAGAAGTGTAGGAGGCAGGGAGAAGCCAGCAAAGACAGTACTTAATATTCACTGTACTCAAACTGGAACTAGACAAAACTATACCAAGGTTCAACAATGTTAATTATTGTAATAAAAGGTAAAAGGGACTTTAAAGAAAAATAAAGGAAAGAAAAAATCAGTCTAGAGAAGAGACTATGAAAGTATGAGAAATTTCCCAAGAGAAATTAGTTTTTGAAAGCTTCCGTAATAATGGTTTCGTAGTTGTGACAGTCAGACGGTGCAACATATCCCAATGAAAAGTTGAGGCGCCACTAAGACAAAACTAAGAGAAAACACAATAAATGTCCGGGGCTCAAGACTGTTCAACAGCCTCCCACCAACCATAAGGGGAATTACCAATAGACCCCTGGTTGTCTTCAAGAGGGAGCTGGACAAATACCTCAAGTCAATACCCGATCAGCCGGGCTGTGGTTCGTACGTTGGACTAAGTGCGGCCAGCAGTAACAGCCTGGTTGATCAGGCCCTGATCCACCGGGAGGCCTGGTCAAGGACTGGGCCGCTGACTACCGGAACACCCTTCAGGAGCTCCAGATAGCCTCCAAGTAGCCAGACATGATCCTTCGCTCAATCCATATTGACTAAGGTTGTAAAGACTACGCTTTTCCATAAAATTTCTAATTAGGAGTCTTCCCTCCCTTTCAAAGACTTTTATAATGTGTGATATTAGTGCTACTGGTCTGTATTTTTGGCCAGATCTCTACTGCCTCCTGTGTGTGTGAAGGAGCTAAGTTTGAACTTATTAAGGCCTCTGGAATTTTACTCTAAACGGAATGCAAACTCGGAGGAGAGAAAAATAACAGGACTGATAAAAAAAACATCAGGGACTAAACATCACACACAATATATCACCGGAAGAGCAGATCAGTCTATGACTGGTAGTCTATACGAGGCTACCATCTCTCAGAAGAACCTTCGGAAACCCCAATAAATGATCGTTAATCTGTACTCAATGTATATCATACCCATCTTTGAATACGCAGCAAAAGTATGCAGCTAAACCTAATCAAGCAGCTAGATCAGTCCCCGAGTTGAAAGAAGTGAATTAGAAAGGATGATTTAAGAAACTGAACCAAACCACACTCTGGAACAGAGAACTAGGGGAGATATATTTTAGCATATACGATACTTCAGAGAAGAACAGGCTTTTCAAAATGCCGATTAGAAGGAAAAACAGACGAGCCACAGAAATGCTAAAAAACACTTTTTTAAGTGGCAGGATAGGTAGGAAATGGAATGAACTATACGTGACAGTAAATGAAGCACTCTCAAAACGCAGCTTTAATAGTAGATAAGACTCAAGAAGCCTTGGACGAGGTTTATGAGGCGGGTCTAGGAGCTATGACTCGACTCCCGCAAACACAAACAGGAGTTCACACACGTACAATATGAAAACATAATACCTCTGTGAATCACAAGCCCGTGTGTGGTAAATGGATGTCTGTGTGTTTACAATAGGGTGAATGAGGGGCCGTCAACGGCAGCCTTCACCTGTATTTACCAACAAGAGACGTAGTGAAGCATGGTAATACCTCACCCAAACATTTTAAACACAATGTGTTCCATATGGAGAAGTAAACAAGAGTAACACAGACGAAGTCGATAACAACAGCAAACTGTAACAAAATGTAAAAAAAAAATGTCCAGGGATTTTATGCCAGATTCACCATACATGTAGAGAACACTCATGCCAGAACCACCAGACATGTAGAGAACACTCATGCCAGAACCACCAGACATGTAGAGAACACTCATGCCAGAACCACCAGACATGTAGAGAACACTCATGCCAGAACCACCAGACATGTAGAGAACACTCATTTCCAGAACCACCAGACATGTAGAGAACACTCATGCCAGAACCACCAGACATGTAGAGAACACTCATGCCAGAACCACCAGACATGTAGAGAACACTCATGCCAGAACCACCAGACATGTAGAGAACACTCATGCCAGAACCACCAGACATGTAGAGAACACTCATGCCAGAACCACCAGACATGTAGAGAACACTCATGCCAAACCACCAGACATGAAGAAACACTCATGCCAGAACCCCAGACATGTAGAGAACACTCATGCCCGAACCACCAGACATGTAGAGAACACTCATGCCAGAACCACCGAAAATGTAGAGACACTATGCCAGAAAACCACCAGACATGTAGAGAACCCCTCAGCCAGAACACAGACATGTTTAAAAACACTCATGCTAGAACCACCAGACATGTAGAGAAACTCATGCCAGAACCACCAGACAGGTAGAGAAACTCATGCCAGAACACCAGAAAATGTAGAGAACCCCATGCTAGAACACCAGACATGTAGAAAACACTCATGCTAGAACCACCAGACATTAGAGACCACTCCATGCTAGAACCCCAGGGCATTTTAGGTAACACTATGGGGAAACCACCAGGCCCTGTAGGAACCTCTGGCAGAACCACAGGCTGGGTAGAGAACACCATGCCAGGAACCACCCCGACATGTAGAGAACACTCATGCCAGAACCACCAACATGTAGAGAACACTCCTGCCAGAACCACCAGACATTTTAGAGAACACTCATGCCAGAACACCAGACATGTAGAGAACCTCATGGTCAGAACCACCAGACATGTAGAGAAACATCATGCCGAACACCAGACATGTAGAGAACACTTTAGCCAGAACCACCAGCATGTAGGAACATCATGCTAGAACCACCGACATGTAGAGAACATCATGCTAGAACCACCGACAGTAGAGAACACTCATGCTAGCCACCAGGCAGATAGAGAACACTCAGCCAAACCACCAGACATGAAGACAAAGAAGAACTAAGAACGAAGGAACCTGCAGAAGGCCTATGGCCCATGCAGGCAGTCCAAATTTCCTACCGGCTTAAGCCAATTGCACCCAACCTAGTCAGGTCAGTTCCCCCATTGACTTAAGGGAGGAACACGGGCCCAAACCCACCTGGTAGCAACACTATCAGGGCTATACAAACCACATCTACTCATGTATTTATCCAACCTATTTTAAAGCTACACACGTCTGGCCTCTATAACGGTATTTGGGAGTTTGTTCCACTCATCCACAACTCTATTACCAAACCAGTACTTTCCTATATCCTTCCTGAATCTGAATTTTTCCAACTTAAAACCATTGCTGCGAGTCCTGTCTAGGCTAGATATTTTCAGTACACTATTTACATCCCCTTTATTTATTCCTGTCTTCCATTTATACACCTCAATCATATCCCCCCTAATTCTAACGTCTTTCTATAGAGTGCAGTTTCAGGGCCCTTAGTCTATCCTCATAGGGAAGGTTTCTGATACATGGGATCAACTTTGTCATCCTCCTTTGTACATTTTCCAGAGAATTTATATCCATTCTGTAATACGGTGACCAAAACTGTGCAGCATAATCTAAATGAGGCCTAACCAAGGATGTATAGAGTTGAAGAACAACCTGAGGACTCCTATATTTATGCTTCTTGATATGAAGCCAAGGATTCTATTAGCTTTATTGCGAACACTTATGCACTGTTGTCTTGGTTTCAGATTACTGCTAACCAGAACTCCTAAATCTTTTTCGCAATCCGTAATATTAAGATCTACATCATTTAGTTTATATGTGGCATGGTTATTGTCCTGTCCAACATTTAGAACTTTGCATTTGTCTATATTAAACTGCATCTGCCACTTCTCCGACCACTGCATCAGTCTATTCAAATCTTCCTGGAGTGCTCGAATGTCCTCGTCAGAATGAATTCGACGGCCTATTTTGGTGTCATCGGCAAACTTGCCGATGTCGCTCTTTATGCCCTCATCTATGTCGTTTATGTAGATTGTGAACAGCAGGGGGCCCAACACTGACCCCTGTGGAACACCGCTCGTGACGCTTCCCCACTCTGATTTCTCCCCATTTAATGCAAACTCTCTGCTGCCTATTTGTCAACCATGCCTCTATCCAGGAAAAAATTTCTCCTCCTATTCCATGTGCTTTAATTTTCCTCAATAGTCTCTGATGTGGGACCCTGTCAAAAGCCTTACTGAAGTCCATATACACAATATCATATTCATTACCATGATCTACCTCCTCAAATACCTTAGTGAAAAAAGTTAATAAATTCGTAAGGCAGGAACGCCCCTTTGTAAAACCATGCTGAGATTCGTTGATTAATTTATGCTTTTCAAGGTGGCTACGAACTGCCTCCGCAATTATTGATTCCATAAATTTTCCCACTATGGAGGTTAGGCTTATTGGTCTATAGTTCGAAGCTAAGGACCTGTCACCTGTTTTGAAAATAGGTATCACATTTGCCATTTTCCACTTATCTGGCACCATGCCAGTTTGTAGTGATATGTTGAAAAGATTAGCCAAAGGTGTGCTAAGCTCCTCTTTACATTCCTTTAGAACCCTTGCATACAGTTCATCAGGGCCTGGGGATTTGTTAGGTTTTAATTTATCTATTTGCCTAAGGACCATGTCACTTGTGACCCTAATAGTGCACAGTTTATTATCGTCCTGTTCTACATAATTTATCATTACTGGAATATCGCTGGTATCCTCCTGTGTAAAAACTGAGAGGAAGTATGTGTTAAAAATTCTACACATTTCCTTATCACTGTCAGTGAGCTGACCCGAGGAACTTTTGAGTGGGCCTATCTTGTCCCTGATCTTACTTCTGTATACCTGAAAGAATCCTTTTGGGTTAGTCTTCGATTCTCTTGCAACTTTAACCTCATAATCTCTTTTTGCTTTTCTAATTCCCTTTTTTATTTCTCTCTTTAACTGAATATATCGATTTCTCAATTGCCCCTCTCCTCTTTTGATTTGCCTATATATGCCTCTCTTTTGACCAATCAGATATTTTAATCTATTGTTCATCCATTTAGGATCATTTTTGTTTGATCTGATTTCCCTATTTGGAACATAATTTGACTGAGCAGCTAGAACTATGCCCTGGAAAGCATCATATCGGCAACCATCACCACCTACCTGACCCTTAGTCAGGTCATTCCAGTTCAGCCCACCTAAGTAATTTTTCAGTCCTATGAAATCAGCCAAGCGAAAGTCAGGGACGGAGACTTGATTGCCATTATTAGGGGAATTCCATGATATATTAAAACTGAGTGATTTGTGATCACTTTCCCCAAGCTCATCATTAACCTCAAGATTATTAATTAGTGTTTCCCTACTGGCAAGAACCAAGTCAAGGAGGTTATTTCCCCTAGTTGGCTCTGTCACAAACTGTTTTAAAAAACAATCCTGGATCGTATCAAGAAAGTCACCTGACTCTAAATTTCCTGTCAAATTGCTCCAGTCAATCTGTCTATAGTTGAAATCTCCCATTAGCACAACATTTTCGTATGTAGATGCCTTACGAATTTCGTCCCATAGAAGTTTACTGCACTCCCTATCAAGATTTGGGGCCTTGTAAATCACACCCAAATTAGTTTTTTCGGCCCTCGAAAGCTGTAACCAAACAGATTCAGTGGCTGACGTTCTAATTTAATACTTTCTAACAAAAACAATTTAAAAAATTGTCTCTGAAAAAACCGTACTCCACCAATTTTTCCTGTTGACCCTGTCAGTGTGGAAAAATTTTATACCCTTTTGTTGTGACATTAAAGGGGATTCTCTATCTTTCAGATTAACCCGGGTCTCTGTTAAGCAAAAATATCTTTTTTTCCCTGACTTGCAATTAATTTTATCATCATTTTTTCTTACACTCCTGCTTTTAGTATGAAAACCCTTTAAGGGGAGTAGTCCCTTTCCCCTCTGCTGTCCCCTTTGTTTGCTGCCTGATCTATTGTTTTTATTTAAACTTCATGCTGAATGCCTTTTATCAAATTTATGTTTCCAACCCAAGTGTTGCAACCTGCTTGTTTCCCCACAAACCCCTCCTCTAATTTTCCCTCATTTAAAAAACATAGGCTTTCACCAATGGCCCTTTTCAAACGAGTCTGCAGTGTAACACCCCCGCCCCAGAGAGATGTACCCATCCTTGCTAATATATGTTGCCCCTAAAGTTGTTCCCGTTGGGCAAGAATGGGATTTCAAGTCCCTTTCGTTCTGTCTAGCCCCGAATTTCACCCAAATTCCCCTAGACAACCTTCATTTCCTACTCCCCCTTTACAAATGTACATAGATTTGGGGTCCCTCCCCTAAGACTTAATGAAATTATGCTGACCTTTATTTTCAGCAGCTTTCTCTACCCCTTCCCCCAAAATCAATTTTCCCCCAGCACTGAAAGATAATGGGGTTGTTCCCATTCCTGAGGAATTTTCCCGCCCTTTGACAATGTCCCCCCAAAACCAGTCCAGGGAAGCCCCTCGTCTCTCATCTTCTTATTTCCCTTTACAAAAAACCCCGGTCAAAATATCTTTCCTGAGAGTCACCAACCACAAGAATGCGCTTACCTCCATTAGCAGGGGCAGTAGTACCCTTACCTTCACTGGCCACTGAAGTACATTCATCCTGAAGAACAGAGAAGCGATTTCCTACCTTCAGATCTTCACTCTTAACTTTCCTTACTCTGATGCGCCTTCCATTACTGTGAACCACTCGCACTTGTAGCAGGTGCTGGACTGCACCTCACTGTGGTAGCCCGTTGCTACCCTCCCCAGCTACAGCCTCCTCCCCAGCGAAGGACAGACTGCACCCCCACTGCTAGAAGCCTCATTCCCCACAACTCCAGCCACCTCACACTCTCTCCCAGACCCATTGAGGTGGACCTTCAGCCTCCTAATCTCCTCCTGGAGAAGCCAAGACCTCCTCCTTCAACTCTCCAACCTCAATTTTTAAAACACTGCAGAAGCAAGCCATGCTTTGTAACCGTCCACACTAATCCCCAAAGCAGCTCAGGGTCTGTGACCTCACGTGACGACTGACCACTGACATGTAGAGAACACTCATGCCAGAACCACCAGACATGTAGAGAACACTCATGCCAGAACCACCAGACATGTAGAGAACACTCATGCCAGAACCACCAGACATGTAGAGAACACTCATGCCAGAACACCCAACTGTAGAGAACATAGCCAGAACACCAGACTGTAGAGAACACTCATGCCAGAACCACCAGACATGTAGAGAAACACTCATGCCAGAAAAACCAGACATGTTAGAGAACACTCATGCCAGAACCCCGAAGTAGAGAACATCATGCCCGAACCACCAGACTGTAGGGAAAAACTCTGCCGAACACCGACTTGAGAACACTATGCTAGAAACACCCCGACATGTAGAGAACACTCATGCCAGAACCCCCAGACATGATAGAACACTCATGCCAAAAACCACCAGACATGTGAGAACACTCATGCAAAACCACGACATGAGGAACCTATGCAAAACCACCAGACATTTTTAGAAACACTCATGCTAGAAACCACCAGACTGTAAGAACACTCATCCCAAACCACCAGACATGTGAGAACATCATCCCAAAACCCAAGACATTAGAGAACACTCATGCCAGAACCACCAGACATGTGGGGAAATGCATCCCAGACCGCCAAACGTAGAGAACACTCATCCCCGAACCCGACATGTAGAAAACCTCTCCCGGGCCCACCAGCATGTAGAAACCTCATGCCGAACCACTAGCCCTGTAAGAACAATCAGCCAGAACCACCAACATGTAGAGAAACTCATGCCAGAACCACCGACATGTAGAGAACACTCATGCCAGAACCACCAGACATGTAGAGAAACCATGTCAGAACCACCAACGAGAGAACACTCACGCAGAAACCACCAGACATGTAGGAACACTCATGCCAGAACCCCCAAAACCCGGAAAGGGGAACACCTCATCCAGAAACCACCAGAATGAGAGAAAACATGCCAAACCCCCAGACATTAGAGAACATGAGCCAGAACCCCCCCAAAGTAGAAAAACACTCATGCCAAACCCCAACATTAGAGAACACTCACCCAGGACCCCCCGACATGAGACAACACTCATGCCAAACCCACTAGACTTTTGGGGAAAAACTCATGCCAAACCACCAGCATGAGAAAACACTATGCCAGAAACCACCAACATATAGGAAACTCATGCCAGAACCACCAAAAATGAAAGGAACATCATGCCAAAACCCACCAGACATGAAAAGGGAACACTTGCCAGAACCACCAGACATGTGAGAACACTCATGCCAGAACCACCAAAACATTAGAGAACACCCATCCCAAAAAACCACCAGACATGAAGGAACACTCAGCCAAACCACCAGAAGCATAAAACACTCCCAGAACCACTAACAGTAAAACATCATCCCAAAACCCACCAGAATGCATAGAACACACATCCCAGAACCACCAACATGTAAAAACCCTCGCCAAAACCCCAGCGACATGTATAGAACACCATGCCAAACCCACCCATGTTAAAAAACCCCATGCCGAACCCCCCACATGTGAGAACCTCATGCCAAAACCCACCAGACATTAAAAAACATATGCCAAAAACCACCAGAAATGCATAGAACCCCAAAAATGCCAAAACCACTGACATTTTGAGAACACTCATGCCAGAACCCCAGACATGCTAGAACACACATGCCAAAACCCCCAGAATGTAAGAAACCCCACCCGGAAAACCCCCAAAGACATGTAGAGAACACTCGCCAAAAACCCCCGACATGTAGAGAACACCATGCCCAAAAACCCCGACATTTTTAGAGAACCTCATCCCAAAAACCACCAACATGTAGGGGACACTCATGCTAGAACCACCGACATTTTGGGAACACTCATCCCAAAACCCACCAGACTTTGTGGGAAAAACACTGATCCCCGAACCACCAACTGTAAAAAACACTGATGCCAGAACCCCAATGTAGAGAACACCATGCCAAACCCCCAAACGTAGAAAACATGCATCCCAGAACCACCAGACTGTAGAGAACACTCCCCCCAGAACCCCCAGACTGTAGAGAACACTATGCCGGGGCCCACCAGACTGTAACAACACTCATGCCAGAACCACAGCAGTTGAGAACACTCACCGCCCCACAGACATGTGAGAACACTCATGCCAGAACCACCAGACATGTAGAGAACACTCATGCCAGAACCACCAGACATGTAGAGAACACTCATGCCAGAACCACCAGACATGTAGAGAACACTCATGCCAGAACCACCAGACATGTAGAGAACACTCATGCCAGAACCACCAGACATGTAGAGAACACTCATGCCAGAACCACCAGACATGTAGAGAACACTCATGCCAGAACCACCAGACATGTAGAGAACACTCATGCCAAACCACCAGACATGTAGAGAACACTCATGCCAGAACCACCAGACATGTAGAGAACACCCATGCCAGAACCACCAGACATGTAGAGAACACTCATGCCAGAACCACCAGACATGCATAGAACACACATGCCAGAACCACCAGACATGTAGAGAACACTCATGCCAGAACCACCAGACATGCATAGAACACACATGCCAACACCACCAGACATGTAGAGAACACTCATGCCAGAACCACCAGACATGCATAGAACACACATGCCAGAACCACCAGACATGTAGAGAACACTCATGCCAGAACCAGCAGACATGTATAGAACACTCATGCCATAACAACCAGACATGTAGAGAACACTCATGCCAGAACCACCAGACGCGTAGAGAACACTCATGCCAGAACCACCAGACATGCATAGAACACACATGCCAGAACCACCAGACATGTAGAGAACATTCATGCCAGAACCACAAGACATGTAGAGAACACTCATGCCAGAACCACCAGACATGCATAGAACACACATGCCAGAACCACCAGACATGTAGAGAACACTCATGCCAGAACCACCAGACATGTAGAGAACACTCATGCCAGAACCACCAGACATGTAGAGAACACTCATGCCAGAACCACCAAACAAGTAGAGAACACTCATGCCAGAACCACCAGACAAGTATAGAACATTCATGCCAGAACCACCAGACAAGTAGAGAACTCATGCCAGAACCACCAGACAAGTATAGAACATTCATGCCAGAACCACCAGACAAGTATAGAACACTCATGCCAGAACCACCATACATATATAGAACACTCATGCCAGAACCACCAGACAAGTATAGAACACTCATGCCAGAACCACCAGACAAGTATAGAACACTCATGCCAGAACCACCAGACAAGTATAGAACACTCATGCCAGAACCACCAGACATGTAGAGAACACTCATGCCAGAACCACCCGACATGTAGAGAACACTCATGCCAGAACCTCCAGACAAGTATAGAACACTCATGCCAGAACCACCAGACAAGTATAGAACACTCATGCCAGAACCACCAGACAAGTATAGAACACACATGCCAGAACCACCAGACATGTAGAGAACACTCATGCCAGAACCACCAGACATGTATAGAACACTCATGCCAGAACCACCAGACATGTAGAGAACACTCATGCCAGAACCACCAGACATGTAGAGAACACTCATGCCAGAACCTCCAGACAAGTATAGAACACTCATGCCAGAACCACCAGACAAGTAAAGAACACACATGCCAGAACCACCAGACATGCAGAGAACACTCATGCTAGAACCACCAGAGTGGTATAGAACACTCATGCCAGAACCACCTGACAATATAGAACACTTATGCCAGAACCACCAGACATGTAGAGAACACTCATACCAGAACCACCAGACAAGTATAGAACACTCATGCCAGAACCACCAGACAAGTATAGAACACCCATGCCAGAACCACCATACATACATAGAACACTCATGCCAGAACCACCAGACAAGTATAGAACACTCATGGCAGAACCACCAGACAAGTAGAGAACTCATGCCAGAACCACCAGACAAGTATAGAACACTCATGCCAGAACCACCAGACAAGTAGAGAACTCATGCCAGAACCACCAGACAGTATAGAACACTCATGCCAGAACCACCAGACATGTAGAGAACACTCATGCCAGAACCCACCAGACAAGTATAGTAACACTCATGCCAGAACAACCTGACAATATAGAACACACATGCCAGAACCACCAGACATGTAGAGAACACTCATGCCAGAACCTCCAGACAAGTATAGAACACTCATGCCAGAACCACCAGACAAGTAAAGAACACACATGCCAGAACCACCAGACATGTAGAGAACACTCATGCTAGAACCACCAGAGTGGTATAGAACACTCATGCCAGAACCACCTGACAATATAGAACACTTATGCCAGAACCACCAGACATGTAGAGAACACTCATACCAGAACCACCAGACAAGTATAGAACACTCATGCCAGAACCACCAGACAAGTATAGAACACCCATGCCAGAACCACCATACATACATAGAACACTCATGCCAGAACCACCAGACAAGTATAGAACACTCATGGCAGAACCACCAGACAAGTAGAGAACTCATGCCAGAACCACCAGACAAGTATAGAACACTCATGCCAGAACCACCAGACAAGTAGAGAACTCATGCCAGAACCACCAGACAAGTATAGAACACTCATGCCAGAACCACCAGACATGTAGAGAACACTCATGCCAGAACCACCAGACAAGTATAGAACACTCATGCCAGAACAACCTGACAATATAGAACACACATGCCAGAACCACCAGACATGTAGAGAACACTCATGCCAGAACCACCAGACATGCATAGAACACACATGCCAGAACCACCAGACATGTAGAGAACACTCATGTCAGAACCACCAGACATGTATAGAACACTCATGCCAGAACCACCAGACATGTATAGAACACTCATGCCAGAACCACCAGACATGTAGAGAACACTCATGCCAGAACCACCAGACATGTAGAGAACACTCATGCCAGAACCACCAGACAAGTAGAGAACACTCATGCCAGAGCCACCAGACAAGTATAGAACACTCATGCCAGAACCACCAGACATGTAGAGAACACTCATGCCAGAACCACCAGACATGTAGAGAACACTCATGCCAGAACCACCAGACAAGTAGAGAGCACTCATGCCAGAACCACCAGGCATGTAGAGAACACTCATGCCAGAACCACCAGACAAGTAGAGAGCACTCATTCCAGAACCACCAGACATGTAGAGAACACTCATGCCAGAACCACCAGACATGTAGAGAGCACTCATTCCAGAACCACCAGACATGTAGAGAACACTCATGCCAGAACCACCAGACAAGTAGAGAGCACTCATTCCAGAACCACCAGACATGTAGAGAACACTCATGCCAGAACCACCAGACATGTACCTGGAGTTTACCTGGAGAGAGTTCCGGGGGTCAACGCCCCCGCGGCCCGGTCTGTGACCAGGCCTCCTGGTGGATCAGAGCCTGATCAACCAGGCTGTTACTGCTGGCTGCACGCAAACCAACGTACGAGCCACAGCCCGGCTGGTCAGGAACTGACTTTAGGTGCTTGTCCAGTGCCAGCTTGAAGACTGCCAGGGGCCTGTTGGTAATCCCCCTTATGTATGCTGGGAGGCAGTTGAACAGTCTCGGGCCCCTGACACTTATTGTATGGTCTCTTAACGTGCTAGTGACACCCCTGCTTTTCATTGGGGGGATGTTGCATCGTCTGCCAAGTCTTTTGCTTTCGTAGTGAGTGATTTTCGTGTGTAAGTTCGGTACTAGTCCCTCTAGGATTTTCCAGGTGTATATAATCATGTATCTCTCCCGCCTGCGTTCCAGCGAATACAGGTTTAGGAACCTCAAGCGCTCTCAGTAATTGAGGTGTTTTATCTCCGTTATGCGCGCCGTGAAGGTTCTCTGTACATTTTCTAGGTCAGCAATTTCACCTGCCTTGAAAGGTGCTGTTAGTGTGCAGCAATATTCCAGCCTAGATGTAGAGAACACTCATGCCAGAACCACCAGACAAGTATAGAACACTCATGCCAGATGCAGATGCAGTACACTCTTGGACGTCCACCACTGATGCAGTACACTCTTGGACGTCCACCACTGATGCAGTACACTCTTGGACGTCCACCACTGATGCAGTACACTCTTGGACGTCCACCACTGATGCAGTACACAATTGGATGTCCACCAGTGATGCAGTACACTCTTGGACGTCCACCACTGATGCAGTACACTCTTGGACGTCCACCGCTAATGCAGTACGCTCTTGGACGTCCACCACTGATGCAGTACACTCTTAGACGTCCACCACTGATGCAGTACACTCTTGGACGTCCACCACTGATGCAGTACACTTTTGGACGTCCATCAGTGATGCAGTACGCTCTTGGACGTCCACCACTGATGCAGTACACTCTTGGACGTCGAAGCTATACTATTTATTCCACAACCCGCCCCTCACTTTCCCCAACCCTATGACCCAACTATCCCAATCCTTCATTTTCCCTTATGCTCCAACACTCCAACAAGCAGTCTCTGGCACTTAGAAGCAATGACCTCTCCTTACCTCTCTCTCTCTCTCTCTCTCTCTCTCTCTCTCTGGTGGCACTCTAGAGCACTCCCGCCATCCCCATTAACGCACTCTACCACTCACAACCACTCGCACCCACTTTTAACACTCACCCAGCCAGGGACGTCCCCCCCCATCTTCAAGGCTCTCCTTCCTCCCTCCCTCATAGTCTTCACAGCCGACCAGGGCACTAAGTGCCAGTGTCAAGGTGCCACCGATGAGTGACAGTGCTGAAAAATGCGATCAGCAACAACAGCAAAAGAAGCAGCAGCAGCAGCAGCAGCAGCAACAGAAGCAGTAGTAGTAGCAGCAGCAGGGCAAACAGCAGCTAGAGAAAAGTCGCTTAAAACGGCAGCTAAAGAATAATATTACATCATCTTCAGCAACGGCAATAAATCAACAGCAGCAAGAGTAAAAGCAACAAGAGAAGTAACAAAAGAGCAATAACAGGAGTTAGGGTCACTAGAATCCTACTTGTCCTGTCTTTAATTACTTATTTGGATAAGCGGGGGAGAGGGAGGGAGGGAGGGAGGGGGGATATAAGGGTAAGGGATAAAGGTTAAGCTCAAGCTTTTGCTCCCGAATCTTCACATTCAACTAAGCTGAAGCTTCAATAGCCGCCTCTTAACATTCGACTCAGTGACATTAACGCTGCTATATATCTTTGTGATCCCCTATAAGGAGTCCGGTTCCAAAGATATCAACCAAATTTAACCAATTATAACGTAACTCAATGCAAACATGTATTACCTAGATCTGGTTGATCAGGGGTAATAAACAAATAACCTGCACATATGAGAGAGAAACTTACGACGACGTTTGGGACCGACTTGGACCATTTACAAAGACGTGGAGAAGACTAGGTTGTCCATACAACATAAAACATGTCTCCTTTTTTAATACCAGCCACATCTTTTCCACGATTTTAAATTTATTAAAAAAAAAAGGCCAACATTCAATTAGGAGGATGGAATGTCCAATGAGTGAAGACCTAATTCTTTCGTTCTTTCTCCATCGCCCATTTCCCTCCGTCCTTCACCAAGTCGGATGCGCTCATCATTTCGGTTTTTAAGTTTGCCATAATGTTTTACCAGGAGAGGGTTTCACAGCGTTGCTGCATGCGCAAGAATTGGTCACGTATATGAGGTAAAGTGTGTTTTGAAGGAGTCTTTGTGTAGGCTCCTGAATGGCACTCTCATGACTGTGAGTCCATACAGTGCTCTTGTTGTTACTTTATTTGTGTGTGTTTCACGGGTTATTCCAAGGTTCTTCACATTAACTCCAAGAGCTTACCTTGTAGGCCTCCCTTCCACTAATTTAAACTACCCACCAGATGCCACACCAGTGACATTTACTGTAAGCCGTCAGCAGCTTCAAGTACCCACGGCCTACCTCCAGTGTTACCAAATTAGGCTATAAGCGAATTGGGCTACTTTTATTGGTCCTTTGGTACTAATTACTGGGTTGCGCTACTTGCGACATTTTGGGCTACTTTTTTAAATAATTGTGCTACTTATGGCTTCTGACAGTTACAACTGGTTTCATAGATCTGGTTTGAGAAAAGAAGGTTATCTAGACATGTACAAGCTCACTATGTAATACCTCTGGCTCATTTTCATATGGCACCTTCTTGTGATAAACACGTATCTAGGGCGTCTTCATGCCACGTATTCCGACCATGCAAGTGAATTTGAAAATATAAAAATTCTTTTCCTCTTTCAATGCTAAGAAGAATTCTGTTCCCTGCAAGTGTAAAACTTTTATGAACTTATCTCCAGATGTATGGCTAAGTCACACACGGCCTCCATTCTCTGATATTCCATTAGCCTCCATTCTCTGATATTCCATTAGCCTCCATTCTCTGATATTCCATTAGCCTCCATTCTCTGATATTCCATTAGCCTCCATTCTCTGATATTCCATTAGCCTCCATTCTCTGATATTCCATTAGCCTCCATTCTCTGATATCCATTAGCCTCCATTCTCTGATATTCCATTAGCCTCCATTCTCTGATATTCCATTAGCCTCCATTCTCTGATATTCCATTAGCCTCCATTCTCTGATATTCCATTAGATCTGGTTTATCAATGTCAAGCTGAGAGTCAGTAGCGTCATGTTCTTAATACTGAGGGAGATCAACTTTTGAAGAAAATAGATCAACAGTTAGATAATCATTTGGACAAAAGCAATCATAGTAAATAATGCTGCGGGAGACCCGTGCTAAAAGACCTTGCTTAATTTACATTGAAAGTATTCAGTCTGCAAATATTCAACGCCCTAGTCGAACGTTTTTCTTTGCAAGTTACATCAATAAAAACTAAAGTTAGAAATAAAATGGGACTAGAACTCTAAACAGTCATTTTGAAAATCAAAGCGAAATTTGAGGCAAATGATATATATGATCTATAACCTGTGGCTCGGTGCTATTTCTCCAGTATTTCCCACCGGTAGGGGAAAATTATTTAGCGTCTACAGACGCTAAAGGTTGCGAGTTTGTTGCATGTACAAGTGCCGTAGCATTACCAGGTGATATGGGTTTAACGAATTTACTGTCCCATCGTATTCGGGATGAGGAATCTAGTTCACTGAGCACTTTCTTCCCCAGATCTTTCGTTCAGCTCCTCACAGACTTCCTGGTCACTATTTATTCCCTCATAAATGTCGATTATACTTCGATCCAGAAGATAATTTCTTCTCTTATATGATGTGACGCTACTTTCTCAATGTCTCGTGTGTGTAACTTTATCAAAGGCCTTAATGAAATACATACACGCAATATCATATTCTTTACCTTGTCTGCCACCTCAATACCTTAATGCAAAAGGTTAGTAAATTTGAAAGGTTAGAATGCTCCTTTGTAGAAGTCCGCTGAAATTTATTACTGAACTATAAGATTGTAAATGATTATACACCTAAGAAATAATTATTAGGAATAAACGTAGTAAAGCAATCCCACGTGGTTAGTTAGTCCTTGAGAGAGTAATATACTGCAGGTGTGGTTAAACTAAGAGCTGTTATAATAAATGTGTAACTCAAGAGAGACTTGGCACAAAATCTTCTGCACAGAGAATATGGAGTTACACACTGAACCTTGCAGGACTCTATTAGTTAGGCACTGCCATTCTGCCCCGCCCTACACCATCCTTCCCACGATACTCCACCTGCCCCACCCTACACAATCCTTCCCACGATACTCCACCTGCCCCACCCTACACAATCCTTCCCACGATACTCCACCCACTCTGCCCTACTATTGGGGCTCTAGTGGCCTGGTGGGTAAAGCTCTCGCTTCACACGGTGACGGTCTGGGTTCGATTCCCAGCCTGGGTAGAAACACTGGGCGTGTTTCTTTACACCTGTTGCCTATGTTCACCCATCAGTAAAATGGGTACCTGAGTGTTAGTCAACTGGTGTGGGTCGCATCCTGGGACAAAACTGACCTAATTTGCCCGAAATACTCAACATAACTAGCGGCTTTCTATATAGTAGTATGTCACTGATGTCAGCTAGACCTGTATACCTTGTACATGTACTTGTAGTAAATAAAGATATTATATTATATATTAATATTACACCATCGGATCCGCAACACTGCCTACCCCCACCCTACACTGCTCGACCCACTCATCGTGCCCCGGCGGCTTCATTGTGCCCCGCCCTACTCAGCCCCACCCACTAACAATGCCTCACAGTTTCCTCCACCATCACAGTACTCTCAGCCATTCCTCAAGACGACTGCCTCAAGCAGCGTCAGTGTGTGAGGCAGAGAGCATTACTAAGACCACAGGGAATGTGTTACTCTACTAACAGAGCATCTGCCATCAAAACTGAACTAAATGTTGATGCTGGATAGCATTACAGCGTCAACACCCGCCAGCACAGCCAGCATGATGCGTAACTCGCATCTGCTGCTGCTGCTGCTGTTCTCGGTACTGATGATTCTGCTACTGCTCATATTGCCTTTGTTCTTCCTGCTGGTAGTGTTGTACATGCTGATGTTCTTCCTGCTGGTAGTGCTGCACATGATGTTCTTCCTGCTGGTAGTGCTGCACATGATGTTCTTCCTGCTGGTAGTGCTGCACATGCTGATGTTCTTCCTGCTGGTAGTGCTGCACATGCTGATGTTCTTCCTGCTGGTAGTGCTGCACATGCTGATGTTCTTCCTGCTGGTAGTGCTGCACATGCTGATGTTCTTCCTGCTGGTAGTGCTGCACATGCTGATGTTCTTCCTGCTGGTAGTGTTGTACATGATGTTCTTGTAGTGCTGCACATGCTGATGTTCTTCCTGCTGGTAGTGTTGTACATGATGTTCTTGTAGTGCTGCACATGATGTTCTTCCTGCTGGTAGTGCTGCACATGCTGCTGCATATGTTCTTGCTGTAGCTGCTGCTGTGTTCTCTGTGGCTAGTGCTGACATGCTGATGTTCTTGTCTAGTGCTGACATGCTGCTGTGTTCTTGGTATAGTGCTGTGCTGCTGATGTTCTTCTGGTATAGTGCACTGTGCTGCTGTTGTTCTTGGTACTAGTGGCTGTGCTGCTGTTGTTCTTGGTACTAGTGGCTGTGCTGCTGTTGTTCTTGGTACTAGTGGCTGTGCTGCTGCTGTTTGTTCTTGGTACTAGTGGCTGTGCTGCTGCTGCTTTGTTCTTGGTACAGTGTGTGTGCTGCTGTGTTCTTACTGTGTTGCTGCTGCTCTGCTGTTGTTTGTACTAGCTGGCTGGCTGTTGTTCTTGGTACTAGTGGCATGTCTGCTGCTGTTCTGGTCAGGCTGATGCTGTTGTATCTTGCTGGTCTTGGCTGTGCTGTGAATGTCTCTGGTTCTGGCTGCTCTGTCTTGGTACTGTGCTGGCTTACTATGTGCGTGCTACTGCTTGCTGTAGCTAGTGCTGTGTATGTGCTACTTTATGGTACACTGTGTGTACTGGTGCTACTTATGGTACCTGACTGCTACTGGTGCTCTTATGTACAGCTGGTAGGTGCTACTTATGGTACACTGCTGGTACTGGTGCTACTTATGGTACACTGCTGGTACTGGTGCTACTTATGGTACACTGCTGGTACTGGTGCTACTTATGGTACACTGCTGGTACTGGTGCTACTTATGGTACACTGCTGCTACTGGTGCTACTTATAGTACACTGGCTGGTTGTACTACTGGTGCTACTTATGGTACACTGCTGGTACTGGTGCTACTTATGGTACACTGCTGCTACTGGTGCTACTTATAGTACACTGCTGGTACTGGTGCTACTTATGGTACACTGCTGGTACTGGTGCTACTTATGGTACACTGCTGGTACTGGTGCTACTGTATGTGGTGTTAGCACTGCTGCTACTGGTGCTACTTATAGTACACTGCTTGGTACTGGTGCTACTTATGGTACACTGCTGGTACGGCTCTTATACGGCTGTAGTGCTACTTATGGTACACTGCTGGTACTGGTGCTACTGTCCTCTGGTATGGTCATTGACACTGCTGGTACTGGTGCTACTTATGGTACACTGCTGGTACTGGTGCTACTTATGGTACACTGCTGGTACTGGTGCTACTTATGGTACACTGCTGGTACTGGTGCTACTTATGGTACACTGCTGGTACTGGTGCTACTTATAGTACACTGCTGGTACTGGTGCTACTTATGGTACACTGCTGGTACTGGTGCTATCTATGGTACACTGCTGGTACTGGTGCTACTTATGGTACACTGCTGGTACTGGTGCTACTTATGGTACACTGCTGGTACTGGTGCTACTTATGGTACACTGCTGGTACTGGTGCTACTTATGGTACACTGCTGGTACTGGTGCTACTTATGGTACACTGCTGGTACCGGTGCTACTTATGGTACACTGCTGGTACTGGTGCTACTTTAGGTACACTGCTGGTACTGGTGCTACTTATGGTACACTGCTGGTACTGGTGCTACTTATGGTACACTGCTGGTACTGGTGCTACTTATGGTACACTGCTGGTACCGGTGCTACTTATGGTACACTGCTGGTACTGGTGCTACTTATGGTACACTGCTGGTACTGGTGCTACTTATGGTACACTGCTGGTACCGGTGCTACTTATGGTACACTGCTGGTACTGGTGCTATTTACGGTACACTGCTGGTACTGGTGCTACTTATGGTACACTGCTGGTACTGGTGCTACTTATGGTACACTGCTGGTACCGGTGCTACTTATGGTACACTGCTGGTACCGGTGCTACTTATGGTACACTGCTGGTACTGGTGCAGCTCTTGCTAATAGTACTAATGATACTGGGGGTGGTGGTACTGTTGTTAATACCAGGGTTGCTACTGCTAATGCTGCTGCTATTGATGCTGTTGTTTCTGCTGCTCTCACTGCTACTGTTACTGCTCCTCTGTGCTCCTTTCTCTTCCTCCGTCCAGGCCAAACGTTAGTGCTGCATCATTCCAGAAATTAATATCGACTCAGCTTGTCACTTTGTGTCATTTCACTGGCAAGATTGTTCTCCTGTTAGACACACTGTAACAGTTCATTATCACAGTTTTCACTATGACAGTAAACTCTCCTAGTCTCTCTAATACTGTAGTCTCCCTGTTGGTTCCGCTCCTCCTCAGCAGCGGGGACTGATTTCCTCATACCTTTCCACTGCATTCTGCTGTCTCCAATATTTAAATCACCTCTATATTTGACTGAAGAAGCCTGCTGAGCAGGATAAACGTTTCGACAATATACTTAGTAACTGTTGTGTGTCTAACTCATCTACTTGTCAATTGTATAGCGTATACTACTAACATAATAAGATCACATATAATTCCTCCTTGTTGCTGGCCTTATCAATTAGGCTACTGGTGTCAGCAGGGCACAGTCCAGCGTAAGCACCACAGCTCACTTGACTGAGAACAGTCGTGGAAAAACTCTCAGATTCCTTCATGAAGACACTTACGGAACTGTTGGTTATTGTGTTTCTTCCCACCAACACTCAGAAAGTCACAAACAATACTGCTGGCTTTGTGTGATACCTCTTACATCAAGTGCCTTGTTCCTTCATTATAAGTAGGAGAGGAGCTGGCTAGATTCAGATCTTGCCGCTGAAGCTGCTACTTATTGTACACCACCACATCCATCCTATGGACGGTAGCGCAAGAAAATATGGATACAAAGACCTAAGAACTAGGCTCCAAAAAGGTTTACAGGAGTACGCTTAGGTTATATCTACTATTAATTTATCTTTTGCCAGCATATATAGGATATTTATTTAATATCTCTGGTATCTTATTTTCATTGATAAGATACCATGACATATCAAATGGGTTATTATATCTCTATATTCCTCAATAAGTGGACAATAAATCACATAAGTCACCTAATTCACTTAATTGTACTCACCTAATTGCGGTTGCAGGGCTCGACACTCAGCTTCTGGCCTCGCCTCTTCACTGACCGCTACTGGGTCCTCCCTCTCCCTGCTCCATGAGCTTTATCATACCTCGTTTTAAAACTATGTATAGTTCCTGCCTCTACTACATCGCTTACCAGATTATTCCACTTTCTAACAACTCTGTGTCTGAAGAAATACTTCCTGGCTGCCTTCAAGAGAGAGCTGGACAGATACCTAAAGTCGGTGCCGGATCAGCCGGGCTGTGGCTCGTACGTCGGACTGCGTGCGGCCAGCAGTAACAGCCTAGTTGATCAGGCCCTGATCCATCGGGAGGCCTGGTCGTGGACCGGGCCGCGGGGGCGTTGATCCCCGGAATAACCTCCAGGTAACCTCCAGGTAACTTCCTAACATGTTCAAGATAGCGACCACAGGGCTGACCCCATATTTTGCATTTAGTCTGATCATTATCTGTCTGTCAAACTGCCAGAAGCACTTATAACTAAGTCTAAGCCCGGTCACTACAACATCAGTTAGTCTGTTCACATTACAAGATGCAAAATAAACGTACTTATCTACGTTCACGTTATAATGAGTGGTAGATCTACTCAGGCTTCCAACTGCATTCCTATGATATTCAGATTCATTATTTACGTCCTAATATTATAGATAATACTAAAGGACGGCCAGGGATGAGACCAGGTCTCGGCCGTAGTGTACGTTTTCAAAAGGATGCGGAGGTTCATAAGTGAACTGTAGTGGACTACTTCTTTGTAAGTGTGGCTTTAGCTTGTATAACCCTGTATTTAAAAATTCTTATAACTGTGTGTTAGATCACTACAATTTAATATATAATGGGAGATCAGTTTCAAAATTATAATTTCGAGTCATGCAAAGTGTTAATTAGTGGCAGTTTAAGTAGTAACAACTACTCTTCCATGAGGTGAACCACTTGACAACGCCAGGAAAGATAAGCTAAAGTGGTAACAAGTGCGTTATCAAGGGGTGAGAAGGAAGTTGATCCTCCTGCCAATATGGCAGTGAGTCACTGACACATTATCACCAGTAAGACAACAAGACAATATTGCAAATTAACATAAAAAAGCAGTTTCAGAATCAATAAAGAGCTATGCCAAAGAATTGGCAATGTAAAATATTGGATATGTCATCGAACTGTCTGTTAGAATGACACTGAAGCAGCTGCTTAATGTATATAAGGTGAAGGTATCCACTACGATTTTCATGTCATTAATGTTAAATGCTTACATGAAGTTTAATCGGTGTGGATTCCATCGTTCCCCCCTCCCCCCTCCACGACCGATGCCTGGTCTCAGACCAGGTCTGGTTGGTGGCCTGAGCACTCAGGCTTTTGGTACTAGCCGGACGCAGCTTAAATGTGATGATGACATATTTTGTGTGGTTTAATGCTGTGGATAAAGATCTACACTGCATAAGGCAGCAGGTTCAAACACTGCAGAGGGCAGCACCCTCCATCACTATAAGAACATAAGAAAGAACACTGCAACAGGCCTACAGGCCTATGCAAGGCAGCTCCAATTCTCCCACCGGCTTAAGCCAATGACTTGACCTAGTAAGGTCAGACACGTCACTTAAGGGAGGAGCACGGCATCCAACCTAGTAACACAAGCTAGTCAGGTCCAACTCCCACCCACCCACACCCATTCATGTATTTATCCAACCTATTTTTTAAATTACACAACGTTTTAGCTTCTATGACGGTACTCAGGAGTTTGTTAAACTCATCCACAACTCTTATCAAACCAGTGCTCTCTATATCCTTCCTGAATCTGATTTTTTCCAGTTTGAAGCCATTGCCGCGAGTCTTGTCTATGTTAGATATTTTTAGCACGCTATTTACTAATTTAATTCCTGTTTTCCATTTATACACCTCAATCATATCTCCCCTAATTCTACGCCTTTCTAGAGAGTGCAGATTCAGGGCCCTCAGTCTATCCTCCTAGGGAAGATTTCTGATACATGGGATTGTTGCAACCCCTGAATGGGTTGCAATGTATATTATTTATATATAATACATGTATATTACCTTTTCATATAATTTTATATTGCTTATATTTGCGGTAATAGCTAAATCGTAAATATATGACTTTATATTATTATTTGACTTAGTTTCCTTTTGTTAGGTAGGATGTAACACATATATTATGTGCTCAGTTCAAGTCTTGATTGTCTAACTACTGTAATTATCGCTTGTGGCTCGTTTCCCTGCCAGCTTCTGTTGCTGGGCAGTAACTGTCCAGGGAGCTATCACGTGATCGAGGGGGGTGTCCTCACCTTGCCTGAAGTATTCAGTCTGGTCTAGACTCGCTGGGTGGTTGGACGTATTCTTGACAATACGTGCCTACATCTCCCTTATAGGCCCTTGTTGGAAGATCGTCTCTTGTCTCATTATTATTAGTTCTGGAGACTCTGTTCACAGAATTTTGTATAGACTTAGCGATTTTCGACGTTGTACTGAGGTTGTGTGTCGCATAGACACTCTAAACAACTCAGGTCCTGAGCTGTAGCTTCTGACCTAACTTGTACTGGTATCTGTGTACTATCACAGTCGGGGATTTTCTTATGCTGAACTTAGATTCAGTATTATGGGAGTTTTATGACTTTTGTGGAGGATCTGCTGATGGTCCCTACTTAGTGTCGTTATATTATCTCCTTGATCCTGATTGTGTCGCAGTTGCTTGTTATATTGCTATTGGACTTAGCATTCTTTTTATTGTTCAAGCAGACTGTTCTGACTGCCAGTTGGTCAAGAAGTTAGTTTATGAGAGGACTTTGTCAGTCATTTGTTTAAGTCTAGTCGAGTCGTGAGACATAGTGAACTACTTAGAGCACTTACACACATACACACAAACTTGCTTGTACATATTTGTAATATCTTATTAAATGTTAATGTACCAGACGGTACTTAAGAATTATGTGATATGTGCTTTCAGGACAATACTACTGTACGCGAGAGAAGTGATTATTATTAATTTGTTTGAATTATATTTAATTTAATTTAATGATATACCTCTAGACGATACTTAATAAATTTATTAAATTTTAATTTCTCTAGTTAGTAGCCTACCAGTTGTAATCCTGAAGCACTATTGAATCATACTGAATTCTAATGGATAATTGGACAAGGATACTGACTAATTGTTACGAAAACCCAGTAACAGGCTGTCTGCCTGTATCGCAGTCCTTTCTAGTATTCACTGGAGATCTCTAAGCTTTTAGAATTGCGTTTTTTGTAACAGGGATCAACTTTGTGATCCTCCTTTGTATGTTTTTTAGTGCATTTATATCCATTCTGTATTACGGTGACCAACAATTCACTGATTGGTACACGAAGACAAAGTGAGATCCTGTATCACTCCAGTACGCAAGGAACAGATCACATTGTAAGCACTTTGATCCAATCGTCACAAAACTTTACTTGAACAAATTTTAGCACAATAGGAACACAACGAAGGGAAGAGGCGATGGGAAATTCAGAAATCAATTTTCCACTTCCTATCAGTGGACCACCCTATTAACCGAAGTTGTCTCTTATGTAAGTCAGTATTACAGCCTCCACCAACACACATGCAGAGCGCACAGATGGCAGCTACGGAAGGATAGGCGGCTAAGATGGCAACACAGTGTGGCGGGCGGTGTGGCTGGCCAACTGTATCCAAAATAAAGTGAGGAACATCCTGAAGCGTTTCCTCAATTCTGACGTGCTACGTTAACAGACATTATTTCTCCCGTTATTCCACTTCTACCTTTTGGTCCGTTGTCCATTTTTCTTTGACTTTGTATTAATTATCAATCTCTTCTCTTGTTTCCAATCCTCTTCAATACATTCTCTTAACCGCTGCTTCTCTTCCGCTTTTAGTAACTTCTCTTTTGTTCTCTCAAGTTTATAAAGAAAATATTGATGCTATGTTCAGTCACTCCTCGTCTTATGATAACTGTTAGAAATTTCGCATATAAATTTACCAATCTCTTAACAAAGCTTTAAGAGTAAATATTTAAAACACCGTGGAATGTACAGCATCCCAAGCTGACAAATGAACCTAAAAAAAAAAAATACGCATTAATAACAATTCATCGAGGGCTTTAAACTTTGTTATCAGTTCATGAAGGATTAAACAAAATTTCAGTGAATAACAAAAATTACTGGAGAATACTATATCAGATCGCTGCCTCTGGGATCCATATTAACCGAGATAAGATATTGTTTGCGCTGGTGGGCTGGCTGAGAGGCGGTCCTAGTTAACATTATTCTTTCAAACATCAACGGTGTGGAGGTTAATTTTCAGAGTTTATCCTATACAAGTGTATCACCATTTGGAGATTTTGCTTCCTAACCAATCAAAAATATCCAGACGTCTGAGCAGCCAGAAGAGCAGAGGCAGCCAGTGGACGGCCTTCATCTATGTGCCAGTGGGAGTCTGGTCTCCGCAGCCTCTACCAGGACTGTGAAGCTGTCCTGCTCAGTGAGTATATTAGCTAGTATGACTATTCTTGTTCAGTTTTGTCAGTTACCTGGACCGTGATCGGTTATTAGTGGGATCTTGACCCCAAATCGATAGGATATCAATGTATAGTTCTTAATACCTTAGTGATCATATTTCTGTTTGTAACATGACGTATGTGAGGAATATATTGTTTGTTAATTTGATTAAGGTAAACAAATAGTCTTCCTACCTAACTACTCGGGGGGTTGTTTTGACCATCAGAGCCACGTGTCTTCCCAGGAGAGACAGACTGATGTTTACCTGTCTATCAGGGTAAGCCAGGAATGCCCCGCCTGGTTAACGCTTCACTCTAGTTTATGGACGACGAGGAGCTGTCTACGGAAGAAGGCAATCTGTTTGTTGACACAAGCTTCCAGCTGCTCGTGGGCTGAATCTAGTATACAGTTGTACTTGTCTACTCTTCAACTAGCCTCAACATCGCCTAGTTGCTATTCTGGGAAAATTGTCAAATGAACTACCAACGTTCGAACATAAAGACTTCTTCCATATTCTATGTATCCTTACATAGCTCGACGGAGCTCTCAAGATCCCAGCTATCACCTACATCCCAAAAACTTTTCATTTCTTAACTTTGGTCACCATAATTTTTTTTTAATTGTTTCAGTTAGATTTAATAAGTTATATTTTTTTCTATTATTGAAATTAACTTTCCTTCTTATCCTCTATATTTATATCCTTATTTAATTATTATTAATTGGATTTATAACAGTTTTCCATCTTTTTTGTTTTCATAAAGGAAGGAACTAAGACATCTTGGTTTCCACTTCTCACAAGGAAAATTAGGAAATAATTCTTAACCTTGCTTTCAAATATCTCAATTTATTTATATTTACAAGTAACCAGTCTTCGCAAAATAAAGGAATACCTCCCCAACCCGTAAGTTAAAGGTCAAGCTTAGTGCAACACACAGCCTGGTGGTAACCCAGGGATCAGTCAAGCTTACTAGAGGGTACCAACTGGGTAAACCTTATATCTCCAAAAAATACTGAAAAAGTAATTTGTGAAGGTTAGATTACTACATGAGTGTTGGAAGGCAGTAACCATCTCATAATTAAGAAGCTCTCACAAGTGTAAATACTAATATTCATGTAGCACTAAAAAAATGATGTAATTAGATAATGGTAATTGGTGAAGGCGGTGAAAGCTAAGTGTTACAGTGCCAGTGCTCAGTGAACTCTTCTCTCCCGGCAATAATATTGGATCACTTCAGTTTTATATATACAAGACAACCATGGGGGGAGTTGAATGATAGCTCTAAGCCTTTTTGTGCTGTAATCAACACATCATCAGAAGCATGCAATGTTGCAGAAAAGAGGATGAAGTCCAAGCAAGCAAGTTCAGAGGAAGCATTTTTGTTTGTATGAGGGAAGAAAGAAGAAGTAGATGATAAGTATCCCAGGCAGACCTTAGGATACTCATCGTCTACGGCTTCCCTCATACCACCAAAACGGCTTCCTCTCAACGTGTTTGCTTGGATTTTATCCTCTTTTCTGCAACACTGCAAGCTTCTGATGATGTGTTGACTGCAGCGTGAAAGGCCTAGAGCTATCATTCAACTCCCCCATGTTTGTTTTGCACACACACACACACGTACATACATACATACATATATATATATATATATATATATATATATATATATATATATATATATATATATATATATATATATATATATATGCAATAAGATCACAGTAAACAGGTGATTTCAGAATATGCAAAACAACCACTGTGAAAGAATAAAGAAGTTCCAAGCGCTTTCGTGACTACTCACATTATCAAGGAACAATGAAAGTAAAGCATCAAAGGAAGGTATATAAAGGGGTAGCCCACACCTCACTATCAGATCCCACAACAAAGAAACACCTGACGCGAGACAACCAGCCTTATTCAACTAAAAATATGTTGGTTCTCCCTTACCATGAAAACTTGGTTGATATGCCTTCTCTTCTTAAGACTTTTAATATCAAAGTTGTATTAAAAAATCTTGATACAGTAAAAAAAACTTTTGATAAAGAATTCCCCCCAAAATGCTGATGGATGTGTCTATAAGATTCCTTGTAAAATTTGCGATAAAGTTTATTACGGTCAAACTGGTAAAAATCTCGAACTAAGATTAAAGCAACATAAATATAGCATTAGAACTGGACAAAATTCCAATGCTCTATTTATTCATGTAAGAGATTTTAACCATCCAATTGATTTTCAAAAAGTTGAGAAAGTAGTATCAAGCAAGTCCATGGTCGACAGGAATATAATTGAATCTTGTTTCATAAAAAGCAGTTTTGACAATAATATGAATATTTCCTTTGGTTTATATAAATTAGATCCATTTATAATTAATAGAATTTGGGAAGAATTTAATAATACATTGGACAAATAATAATAATTTAAATTTCTTATTTCTTGGGTAGAATAGTTTGTTGTTGGGTTGTGTGAAGGACCTGTCTAGTTCGGCCGGCGGGCCTGCTGTCTCGCGTCGTGTTTCTTTGTTGTGGGATCTGATAGTGAGGTGTGGGCTACCCTTTTATATACCTTCCTTTGATGCTTTACTTTCATTGTTCCTTGATAATGTGAGTAGTCACGAAAGCGCTTGGAACTTCTCTATTCTTTCACAGTGGTTGTTTTGCATATATATATATATATATATATATATATATATATATATATATATATATATATATATATATATATATATATATATATATATATATATATATATATATTGTGCTGGTTCTTCCTAGAGTGTTGCACTCTAGTCACCATGTTTGTCCAGGTTAATCTCTCCTTCCCTCACTCTGTCTCATGTTAATAAAACACAATAAGCAGCTTGTGGTTATTTTACTGAAGACGTTTCGTACATCAGAGAGTAACTGATCAAAGTCCCTGGTGAACGAAACGTCTTTTCAATAACATGCCATAAACCGCATCTTCCGCCTTATTACAATACCGATCAGTACATTCTGACGTACTTCCCTGACTTAGCCATATTTACCCCCGACTCAACCCCGCTCTCATGTCTTCCTTCTGAGGCAGCTGCAGGGCGGTCAGAGTCAGCTGCAGGGCGGTCAGAGTCAGCTGCAGGGCGGTCAGAGTCAGCTGCAGGGCGGTCAGAGTCAGCTGCAGGGCAGTCAGAGTCAGCTACAGGGCGATATGAGGCAGCTGCAGGACGGTCTGAGGCAGCTGCAGGGCGGTCAGAGTCAGCTGCATGGCGGTCAGAGTCAGCTGCAGGGCGGTCAAAGTCAGCTACAGGGCGGTCAGAGTCAGCTGCAGGGCAGAGTCAGGTGCAGGGCGGTGAGAGTCAGGTGCAGGGCGGTCAGAGTCAGCTGCAGGGCGGTCAGAGTCAGCTTCAGGGCGGTCAGAGTCAGCTGTAGGGCGGTCAAAGTCAGCTGCAGGGCGGTCTGAGGTAGCTGCAGGACGGTCAGAGTCAGCTGCAGGGCGGTCAGAGTCAGCTGCAGGGCGGTCAAAGTCAGCTGCAGGGCGGTCTGAGGTAGCTGCAGGACGGTCAGAGTCAGCTGCAGGGCGGTCAGAGTCAGCTGCAGGGCGGTCAGAGTCAGCTGCAGGGCGGTCAAAGTCAGCTGCAGGGCAGTCAAAGTCAGCTGCAGGGCGGTCAGAGTCAGCTGCAGGGCCGTCAGAGGTCAGCTGCAGGGCGGTCAGAGTCAGCTGCAGGGCGGTCTGAGTCAGCTGCAGGGCGGTCAGAGTCAGCTGCAGGGCGGTCAGAGTCAGCTGCAGGGCGGTCAGAGTCAGCTGCAGGATGGTCTGAGGCAGCTGCAGGGCGGTCAGAGCTAGCCTCTCTCGTCCCCCCTCCCCCCCGACACTAACACATACACAGAAGAATTGACAAGGTGGACAGAGTCAAATGTTCCAGAGATGGCACCTTGCTCCTCCAGAGTGACAAATATGGCACCTTGCTCCTCCAGAGTGACAAATATGGCACCTTGTTTCTTCAGAGTGACAATTATGGCACCTTGTTCCTTGACTATGACACCTGACTCACCTTCTCACCGCCACAGGTGTAGACCAGTGCCAGGCAACTGACACCCAGGGTAGCACTTGTCATCTCCTGCTCTCCTCACACTTACCTGGAAAGATAAAAACAAAGGTGTTTATATTTCACGTAAATAACAATCCCAACAACAACTTTTATTGCCATTACTTCTTCTTTTCCTCGTATTATATTATTGTCCTTGTTATTATAACAGCTGCTGGTTGTGCTGCCCTGGGTGGCTGGACTGCTGGTTGTGCTGCCCTGGGTGGCTGGTTGTGCTGCCCTGGGTGGCTGGACTGCTGGTTGTGCTGCCCTGGGTGGCTGGACTGCTGGTTGTGCTGCCCTGAGTGGCTGGACTGCTGGTTGTGCTGCCCTGGGTGGCTGGACTGCTGGTTGTGCTGCCCTGGGTGGCTGGACTGCTGGTTGTGCTGCCCTAGATTTTTTTTTAGATTTTGCCACCGAAGTGGCTAGTTTATTGTGCACCCCATATCCATCCTGTGGACGGTAGCGCGAGAGCATGTGGATACACAAAAGGCCTAGGAACTAGGCCCCAAAGGGTTAACAGGAATACATATGGATTTATATCTACATATCTATAGTTCACTTATCTGTTATAAGCAAATTTGGGAAATTTGCTTAGTATATCTGGTATCTTATTTTCATTAATAAGATATCTTGACATGTCACATAGGTTATTATACTGTCTCTGTATTCCTCAATAAGTGGACAATTAAGCACATAGTGTTCAAGAGAGTGACCATATGCCTGATCACATAATTTACATTTAGTTTGATCATCATCTATGTGTCTCCCAAACTGCCAGAAGTACTTGTAACCAAGCCTAAGCCTGGCCACTACAACATCAGTCAGTCTGTTCACATTGCAAGTTGCTCCATAAACATACTTATCTACGTTCGTGTTATCATAGTGGGTTATAGATCTACTCAGGCTTCTAACTGCATTCCTATAACAATCATCTTCATTATTTACTTCTCTCCTAATATTATTCCTAATGCTAGACACAGTTATTGTGCTGCCCTGAGTGGCTGGACTGCTGGTTGTGCTGCCCTGGGTGGCTGGACTGCTGGTTGTACTGCCCTGGGTGGCTGGACTGCTGGTTGTGCTGCCCTGAGTGGCTGGACTGCTGGTTGTGCTGCCCTGGGTGGCTGGACTGCTGGTTGTGCTGCCCTGGGTGGCTGGACTGCTGGTTGTACTGCCCTGGGTGGCTGGACTGCTGGTTGTGCTGCCCTGGGTGGCTGGACTGCTGGTTGTGCTGCCCTGGGTGGCTGGACTGCTGGTTGTGCTGCCCTGAGTGGCTGGACTGCTGGTTGTGCTGCCCTGGGTGGCTGGACTGCTGGTTGTGCTGCCCTGGGTGGCTGGACTGCTGGTTGTGCTGCCCTGGGTGGCTGGTTGTGCTGCCCTGGGTGGCTGGACTGCTGGTAATATCATGGGTAAAAATAATTATGATAAATCTGGAACACCCCAAACATAAAATACACAACCTTCCTAACATTATATTTAGCCACAGCTTTGTTTCTATTCATTTTTGCCCTTCACAGCTGGATTTTAAAATGAGCTGATGTTCCAAACACACTTGACTTGACCCTGACTGTCTGCACACTTGTTCACACGACCTTCCACTTTCTCTCCTCTTTCACTCGATAATTGTGCAGACCGGATCGAAACATCGTCTTGGTCCATTGCTCTTTGTTTATATAGTTGAATTTACAGGTTAAGAGTTCTTGATTATGATAATTGTACACAATACCGACAAGTTGATAAGACACGTGCAACACTTAGGTAACTTTATTTCGAAACGTTTCGCCTACACGGTAGGCTTCTTCAGTCGAGGACAGAGGAGGCAACAGAAGCAGTAGAGATGTAAAGATGATGTAGTTCTCAGGTGGTCAGTCCCTCAGCCTGGAGAAGAGTATTGCTCCATAATTTCGAACACTGTGAATACGAAGCGAGAGTGTGGAGACTTACACACTGTCCAAGGTGAGGCGCAAGTCTCTATACTGCTGCTTTATCTTCACATTGTTCCTGGGGGACTGACAACCTCAAAACTACGTCTTCAAGGTTGATGTACTGTTTGTATCATCTTTATATCTCTACTGTTTCTGCTACCTCTTCTGCCCTCGACTGAAACAGCCTACTGTGTAGGTGAAACGTTTCGGAATAAAGTTACCTAACTGTTGGACATGTGTCTTACTTATCAACTAAGAATTCTTAGTCTACTACGGCTCATTCCAAATGTATAAGCTCCCGTTTCTCCCTTCCAGGATGCCAGCCACAACAGTCGGGTAAAACCTGAGCATCAGGTATGAGAAAACAGCATTACAGAAGGCAATCAAACTTAAAAAAAGGAAAAGGTAAATCATGCAATAAAAGTCAGGAAACTGAAGCAGAATCATACATAACAAAGACATACATAACAAAGACATACATAACAAAGACATCAAACAAAGCATACATAACAAAGACATACATAACAAGGGGGAATACATAACAAAGACAACATAACAAAGCATCAAAACAAAGAATAAAAACAAAGACATACATAACAAAGACATACATAACAAAGACATACATAACAAAGACATACATAACAAAGACATACATAACAAAGACATAATAAAAAAACATACATAAAAAAAAGACTACAAACAAAACAACATAACAAAGCATAACACAAAAAAAGACATACAAACAAAGACATACTAACAAAGACTAATAACAAAGACATACTAACAAAGCATAATAAAAAGACATACATAACAAAGACAACATAACAAAGACATACAAAACAAAGAAAATACATAACAAAGCAAATAAAAAAGACATACATAACAAAGAATACATAACAAAGACAACGTAACAAAGACATAATAACAAAGACAAACATAAAAAAAAGACATACATAACAAAGACATACTAACAAAGACATACGTAAAAAAAGAATACATAAAAAGAATACATAACAAAAGACATAATAACAAAGCAAATAAAAAAGACATACAAAAACAAAAAAACATACGTAAAAAAGACATTCTAAAAAGACATACAAAAAAAGAATCATAAAAAAGACATACATACAAAGACTAAAAACAAAGACATACATAACAAAGCTACATAAAAAAAGACATAATAACAAAGACATACATAAAAAAAGACATACATAAAAAAGCTATTAAAAAAGACATCAAAACAAAGACATACATAACAAAGACATAGTAAAAAAAGAATAAAACAAAGACAACATAAAAAGACATAAAACAAAGAATAATAACAAAGACATACGTAACAAAGACATACTTTAACAAAACATACTAAAAAAGACATACATAACAAAGAAAACATAACAAAAAAATACATAACAAAGAATACATAACAAAAATATGTAACAAAAAATACATAACAAAGACATACAAAAACAAAACAACTAACAAAGACAACATAACAAAAACTACATAACAAGACATACATAACAAAGCATCATAAAAAAGACAACATAACAAAGAAACGTAAAAAAGACATAATAACAAAGACATACATAAAAAAGACATACACAACAAAGAATACATAAAAAAAGACATACATAAAAAAAAGAAAAAAACAAAGACATAAAAAACAAAGACATAACAACAAAGAATACATAAAAAAAGACAACAAAAAAAAAAGACATCTTTAAAGACATACTAACAAAACAAATAAAAAGAATAAAACAAAAAATACATAACAAAGAATACGTAACAAAGAATACGTAACAAAAAATACAAACAAAGACATAATAAAGAATACAAAAACAGAGACATACATAACAAAGCATACATAACAAAGCCCATACATAACAAAGACATCATAAAGACTATAACAGAGCTACAAAAAAGACATACTAACAAAACATACATAAAAAGACAACAAAAAAGACATACAAACGGAATACATAACAAAGACTACAAAAAAAGACATACATAAAGACATACAAAACAGGACTACTAACAAAGACATAAAAAAAAGACAAAACCCAACAAAGACCTAATAAAAAGACATACATAAAAAAGACATACAAAACAAAGACCTACAAACAAAGACATACTAAAAAAAGAAACAAAAAACAAAGACTACATAACAAAGACATACATACAAAGACATCACAAAAAGACCTACATAACAAGACATACATAAAAAGACATACACAAACAAAGACCCTCATAACAAAGACAAAAACGAACAAGAAACATAAAAAAGGGACTAAAAAAAACAAAGACTACAAAAACAAAGCAAAAAACCAAAGACAACTAACAAAACATACATAACGACTACAAAACAAAGACATACACAAAAAAAGCCCTACAAAAAAAGACATACTAAAAAGCCTACACAACAAAGCCCTACAAAACAAGACATAAAAAAACAAAACATAAACACAACAAAGACAACATAACAAAGACATACAAAACAAAGACATACATAAAAAAGACATACATAACAAAGACAACAAAACAAAGACATACTAAAAAAGCAAAATAACAAAGACATAAAAAAAAGAATAATAAAAAAAGAATACATAACAAAGACATAAAAAACAAAGCCCCTACATAACAAAGACACATAAAAAGACATACACAACAAAGCCCTTCAAAAACAAGACATACATAAAAAAGACAAAAACCAAACAAAGACATACATAACAAAGACATACATAAAAAAGAATACTAAAAAAGACTCTAAAAAAGCATACAAAACAAAGACATACTAACAAAGCTACATAAAAAAGACTTAAAAAAAGACATACATAACAAAGCAAAACAAACAAAGAATACATAACAAAGACTCAAAACAAAGCAACATAACAAAGACATACATAACAAAGACAACATAACAAAAATACTAACAAAGACATACACAACAAAGCCTACAAAACAAAGACATACATAAAAAAAAGGACATACAAACAAAAGCCCTACATAAAAAAACTACTAAAAAAGACATACAAAACAAAAAATAATAACAAAGACATAATAACAAAGAATACATAACAAAGACATAATAAAAAAAATACTAACAAAGACATACATAAAAAAGACATACAAAACAAAGAATACATAAAAAAGACATACTAACAAAGACATAATAACAAAGCATACATAACAAAGACAACAAACAAAGCCCTTCATAACAAAGACATACATAACAAAGACATACAAAAAAAGACCTACATAACAAAGACATACATAAAAAAGGGACATACACAACAAAGACATACAAAACAAAGACTACATAACAAAGAATACATAACAAAGAATACATAAAAAACATAACAAAGAACATACTAACAAAGCAAAATAAAAAAGGGCATACACAACAAAACCTAATAACAAAGACATACTAACAAAGACTACAAAACAAAGACATCCCAAAAACAAAGACCAACTAAAAAAGACATACATAACAAAGAATAATAACAAAGACATACACAACAAAAGACAAAAACAAAACAAAGAATACACAACAAAGACAACATAAAAAGAAAATCATAACAAAGACATACATAACAAAGACATACATAACAAAGACAACAAAAAGAATTACACAACAAAAGATATACAAAAAAAAGACCTACTTAACAAAACATACATAAAAAAGACATACAAAACAAAGACTACATAACAAAGACATACATAAAAAGACAACTAAAAAGCTACAAAAAACAAAGACAACAAAACAAGACATAATAACAAAGCCTACTAACAAAGCATACATAACAAAGACATAATAAAAAAGGGACTACTAAAAAAAACCCCTACATAACAAAGACATACATAAAAAAGGGACATACATAAAAAGACCTACATAAAAAAAGACTACAAAACAAAGACATCATAACAAAGACTACTAACAAAAAAACAAAAACAAAACATACAAACAAAGAAAAATAACAAAAAAACCTACATAAAAGACTTTACACAACAAAGAATACCAAAAAAAGACATACATAAAAAAAGACATACACAAAAAGACATACAAAACAAAGACATACATAACAAAGCATACAAAAACAAAGCTAAAAACAAAGAATACACCGCAAAACCAACAAAGACATAACAACAAAGACAAATAAAAAGACCTCATAACAAAGAATACATAAAAAAGGGAATACATAAAAAAGGGACATACAAACAAAGACATACCCAACAAAGAATACAAAACAAAGACATAATAAAAAGACATAAAAAACAAAGACATACACAACAAAGCATACATAACAAAGACATACCAAAAAAAGGGCATAATAACAAAGACTACATAACAAAGACATACATAACAAAGACATACTAACAAAGACATACATAAAGACATCCCACAAAAAAGATAACATAACAAAGACCTACATAAAACAAAGACATCTAAAAAAAGACTTTACATAAACAAAGACATAATAACAAAGAATAATAACAAAGACATAATAACAAAGCCTACATAACAAAGAAAATAAAAAAGCCCATACAAAAAAAAAGACAAACATAACAAAGAATAATAACAAAGACATACTAACAAAGACTAATAACAAAGACCTACTAACAAAGACATAATAACAAAGACATAATAAAAAAAACTACTAACAAAAAAATACTAACAAAGACTTACATAACAAAGACATAATAAAAAGACAACATAAAAAAGACATACATAAAAAAAGACTACATAACAAAGCCCTACATAACAAAGACTACACAACAAAGACCAATAAAAAGACATACATAAAGACATACAAAAAGACATACACAACAAAGAATACATAACAAAACATACATAACAAACATACACAACAAAGAATACACAACAAAGAAAACATAACAAACATACATAACAAAGAATACTAACAAAGACATCAAACAAAAGACAACTAAAAAAAGACTACATAAAAAGGGGACATACATAAAGACATAACAACAAAGACATACTACCAAGCATAATAACAAAGAAATACATAAAGACATACTAAAAAAAGACATCATAACAAAGACATACTAAGACATACACAACAAAGACATCAAAAACAAAGACATACATAACAAGACAACTAACAAAGACATACAAAACAAAGCATACATAAAAGACATAATAACAAAGACCCTACATAACAAAACATACAAAACAAAGACATACTAAAACAAAAATAAACAAAGACATACACAACAAAGACATACACAACAAAGACATACAAAAAGCATACAAAAACAAAGACCTAATAACAAAGAATACATAACAAAGAATCATAAAGACATCTAACAAAGACATCCCAACAAAGAAAAACAAAAAAAGACTACATAAAGACATACATAAAAAGATAAAAAAAAACAAAGAATACATAACAAAGACATAATAAAGACATACAAAAACAAAGACCTACATAACAAAGCATACTAACAAAATAATAAAAAATACAAAACAAAGACATACACAAAAAAAAGACTACACAACAAAAGACATACTTACAAAGCCCAACATAACAAAGAATACATAACAAAGCATACATAACAAAGACAAACACAACAAAGACAACACAACAAAACTTACATAACAAAGAATACAAAAAAAAGAATACACACCAAAGCATACATAACAAAGACCTACATAAAAAGACTACATAAAAAGACAACAAAAAAAAAGACATCAAACAAAGACATACTAAAACAAAGACTACACAACAAAGACATACATAAAAAAGGGACAACATAAAAAAGAATAATAAAGACATAAAAAACAAAGACATAATAACAAAGAATAAAAACAAAGAATACATAAGACATACACAACAAAGCATACATCAAAAAGACATAATAAAAAAGACATATAAAGACATAACACAAGGGACATACACAACAAGACATACATAACAAGGGACCTACATAACAAAGAATTACATAACAAGAATACACAACAAAGACATACACACAAAGAATACATAACAAAGACATAACAACAAAGACATACAAAAACAAGACATACATAACAAAGAATACACAACAAAGCATACATAAAAAGACTACATAACAAGACATCAAACAAAGACCAACAACAAAAGACATACATAACAAGACATACACAACAAAAGACATACACACAAAGACTTACACAAAAAAGGGCATACTAAAAAAAGACATCCCATAACAAAGCCCATACATAACAAAGACATACAAAACAAAGACTTTACATAACAAAGACATAATAACAAAGACATACACAAAAAGACATACATAAAAAAGACATACATAAAAAGACTACAAAACAAAGACATTCATAACAAAGACATACATAACAAGACATACTAAAGACATACACAACAAAGACATACACAACAAAAAATTTACATAAAAAGACATACATAACAAAGACATCACAACAAAGCATACATAAAGACATACTAACAAAGCCCTACATAACAAAGACATACATAACAAAGACATACATAAAGACAACATAACAAAGACATACACAACAAAGACATAAAACAACAAAGACATACATAAAGACATTCTAACAAAGACCTACATAACAAAGACATACAAAACAAACCAACTAAAGACTTACATAAAAAAAGACATATCACAACAAGCCCTTTCAACAAAGACATACATAAGCACATAAACAAAGACCTACACTAACAAAGAGATACAGTAAACTGACATACATAAGACCTACATTAACAAAGGACCTACATACAAGACTCTTAAATAACAGAAAAATAAATTACATGAATAAAACAAGGAAACAACAAAACATACATAACAAAGACTACATAACAAAGACATACATAAAAAGATCATTAAAAAAGCTACACAAAAGACATACACAACAAAGACATACTTACAAAGACATACATAACAAAGAACCAACTAAAGACTTACATAACAAAGACATCCCATAACAAAGGACATCATAAAGACAACACAACAAAGACATACATAAAAGAATACAACAAAGACATACAAAAAGACATACATAACAAAGACATACTAAAAGACATACATAAAGACATACATCAAAGACATACATAACAAAGACTACAAACAAAGACATACTAAAGACATACCAGAACAAAGACAATAAAACCAAAGACATACATAACAAAGACATACATACAATGACATACACAACAAAGACATACACAACAAAGACATACATAACAAAGACCTACTTAACAAAGACATACATAACAAAAGACATAAAAGTACACAAAGACATACATAACAAAGACATCAAAACAAGGACATACACACAAAGACATACATAACAAAGAATACATCAACAAAGACATAACTAAAAAGTCATACATAACAAAGACATACACAACAAAGACATCTACAAATGTACATAACAAAGGACTCACACAAAGACATACCACAACAAACATAAAACAAAGACATACATCAAAGACATACATAACAAAGACATTACAGAAGGACATAACAACAAGACATACATAAAAAAGGGACATAATAACAAAGACATAACAACAAAGGAATACATAAAAAAGAATACATAACAATAATCAAAAAGACATACATAACAAAGACATACATAACAAAGACATACATAACAAAGACATACATTAAAAAACATACAAAGACATTACATAACAAAGACATACATACAAAGACATACATAACAAAGACATACACAACAAAGACATACATAAAGACATACATAACAAGACATACATAACAAAGACATACATAACAAAGACATATCATAAAACAAATAACATACATAACAACAAGACATACACAACAAGACATACAAAAAGGGACATACATAACAAAGACATACATAACAAGACATACATACAAAGACATACATAAAGACATACATAACAAGACATACAAAAAGACATACATAACAAAGACATACATAACATAATACAAGACCTACATAACAAAGACATACATAACAAAGACATACATAAAGACATACATAACAAAGACTACATAACAAAGACATACATAACAAAGACATACATAAAGACATACATAACAAAGACATACACAACAAAGACATACACAACAAAGACATACATAACAAAGACATACATAACAAAGACATACATAACAAAGACATACATAACAAAGACATACATAACAAAGACATACATAACAAAGACATACATAACAAAGACATACATAACAAAGACATACATAACAAAGACATACATAACAAAGACCTACATAACAAAGACATACATAACAAAGACATACACAACAAAGACATACATAACAAAGACATACTCAACAAAGACATAAAACAACAAGACATACATAACAAAGACATACATAACAAAGACATACATAACAAAAAGACATACATAACAAAATACAAAACAAAACAACAAAAGACATACACAACAAAGACATACATAACAAAGACTTTACATAACAAAGATGACATACACAAACAAAGACATACATAAAAAAAAGACATACATAACAAAGACATACATAACAAAGACATACATAACAAAGACATACAAAACCCAAAGACATACACAACAAAGACATACATAACAAAGACATACACAACAAAGACATACACAACAAAGACATACATAACAAAGACATACATAACAAAGACATACATAAAGACATACATAACAAAGACATACATAAAAAGACATACATAACAAAGACATACATAACAAAGACATACATAACAAAGACATACACAACAAAGACATACACAACAAAGACATACATAACCTACAAAAGACATACATAACAAAGACATACACAACAAAGACATACATAACAAAGACATACATAACAAAGACATACATAACAAAGACATACATAACAAAGGACATACATAACAAAGACATACAAACAAAGACATACATAACAAAGACATACATAACAAAGACATACATAACAAAGACATACATAACAAAGACATACATAACAAAGACATACATAACAAAGACATACACAACAAAGACATACATAACAAAGACATACACAACAAAGACATACATAACAAAGACATAATAACAAAGACATATACATAAACAAAGACATACATAACAAAGACATACACAACAAAGACATACATAACAAAGACATACATAACAAAGACATACATAAAAAAAACAAAGACATACACAAAAAAAGACATACATAACAAAAGACATACATAACAAAGACATACATAACAAAGACATACATAACAAAGACATACTACAAAGACTACACAACAAAGACATACATAACAAAGACATACATAACAAAGACATACATAACAAGAATACCAACAAGACATCACAACAAAGACATACATAACAAAGACATACATAACAAAGACATACATAACAAAGACATACATAACAAAGACATACAAACAAAGACATACATAACAAAGACAAAACATAACAAAGACATACATAACAAGACATACATAACAAAGACATACATAACAAAGACATACATAAACAAAGACATACATAACAAAGACATACATAACAAGACATACATAAAAAAGACATACATAACAAAGACATACATACAAAGATATACACAACAAAGACATACATAACAAAGGACATAAAACAAAAATATCATAACAAAGATACATACAGTACACAACAAGACATACATAACAAAGACATACACTAGTCACAATAAAGACAAACTTAACTCAAAGAAACCAAAACAATCACGATAAATAAAAACAGTTGAATATTAACATGAAGAAATTAGCATTTGTCATAACAAAAGCATAAACAAGGAAACAACACAAGTTATACGTTATATTCCCATAAAGGCATAATGAAAATTTTTTGGAATGTGACAAAATTTCATAAAAGTGAATTCCAAACCTTCATGGTAACTTAAATTGGGGTAAACTTCTAACAAAACACATACACTGAATATTTACAGGACTTCATAAGAAGTCATAACATTGTATTACAGTGCACAAACATCTGTATGTCTCAGTGGCACTAACAATGAAATGTCTAAAGTCAAGACTAACATTGAATGTCTAAAGTGGCACTAACATTGTATGTCTCATGGCACTAAACATTGTATGTCTCAGTGGCACTAACATTTATGTCTCAGTGGCACTAACAACATGTATGTTCAGCAAACATTGTATGTCTTCATGGCACTAACATTGTTATGTCTCATTGCACTAAACATGTGGTCTCAGTGGACTAACAATTGTATGTCTCAGTGGCACTAACAATGTAAGTTTTCTCGTGGACTAACTACTGTATTTCTCAGGGGCACTAACATTGATGTTCATGGCACTAACATTGTATGTCTCAGTGGCACTAACATTGTATGTCTCAGTGGCACTAACACTGTATGTGTCAGTGGCACTAACATTGCATGTGTCAGTGGCACTAACATTGTATGTCTCAGTGGCACTAACATTGTATGTCTCAGTGGCACTAACACTGTTTGTGTCAGTGGCATTAACACTGTATGTGTCAGTGGCACTAACATTGTATGTCTCAGTGGCACTAACATTGTATGTCTCAGTGGCACTAACACTATGTCTCAGTGGCACTAACATTGTATGTCTCAGTGGCACTAACAATGTATGTCTCAGTGGCACTAATATTGTGTCAGTGACCTAACTTTTATGTCTCAGTGGCACTAACATTGTATGCTAACATGTGGCATTAACACTGTATGTGTCAGTGGCACTAACATTGCATGTGTCAGTGGCACTAACATTGTATGTCTCAGTGACACTAACATTGTATGTCTCAGTGACACTAACATTGTATGTGTCAGTGGCACTAACATTGTATGTCTAAGTGGCACTAACATTGTATGTCTCAGTGGCACTAACATTGTCTCAGTGGCACTAACATTGTATGTCTCAGTGGCACTAACATTGTATGTGTCAGTGGCACTAACATTGTATGTCTGAGTGGCACTAACATTGTATGTCTCAGTGGCATTTACATTGTATGTTTCAGTGGCACTAACATTGTATGTGTCAGTGGCACTAACACTGTATATGTCAGTGGCACTAACATTGTATGTCTCAGTGGCACTAACATTGTATGTGTCAGTGGCACTAACATTGTATGTGTCAGTGGCACTAACATTGTATGTCTCAGTGGCACTAACATTGTATGTGTCAGTGGCACTAGCATTGTATGTCTCAGTGGCACTAACATTGTATGTGTCAGTGGCACTAACATTGTATGTGTCAGTGGCACTAACATTGTGTTTCAGTGACACTAACATTGTATGACTCAGTGGCACTAACATTGTATGTCTCAGTGGCACTAACATTGTATGTGTCAGTGGCACTAACATTGTGTGTCAGTGGCACTAACATTGTATGTGTCAGTGGCATTAACATTGTTATGCTCATGAGTAGGGGGCACTAACATGTATGTGTCAGTGGCACTAACATTGTATGTCTCAGTGGCACTAACATTTTTGTCTCAGTGGCACAACACATTGTGTATGGATCTTTTCAGTGGCACTAACATTGTATGTCTCAGTGGTACAAACATTGAATGTGCCAGTGGCACTAACATTGTATGCCTCAGTGGCACTAACATTGTATGTGTCAGTGGCATTAACATTGTATGTCTCAGTGGCACTAACATTGTATGTGTCGGGGCACTAACATTGTGTGTGCAAGTGGCACTAACATTGCATGTGTCAGTGGCACTAACATTGTATGTCTCAGTGGCACTAACATTGTATGTGTCAGTGGCACTAACATTGTGTGTGTCAGTGGCACTAACATTGTATGTGTCAGTGGCACTAACATTGTATGTCTCAGTGGCACTAACATTGTATGTCTCAGTGGCACTAACATTGTATGTGTCAGTGGCACTAACATTGTATGTGTCAGTGGCACTAACATTGTATGTCTCAGTTGTACAAACATTGAATGTGCCAGTGGCACTAACATTGTATGCCTCAGTGGCACTAACATTGTATGTGTCAGTGGCATTAACATTGTATGTCTCAGTGGCACTAACATTGTTATGTGTCAAAAGGGGTGGCACTAACATTGTATGTCTCAGGGGCACTAACATTGTATTCAGTGGCACTAAACATTGTATGTCTCAGTGGCACAACATTGTATGTGTCAGTGGCACTAACACTTGTATGTCAGTGGCACTAAAATTGTATGTGTCAGTGGCACAAAACATTGTATGTCTCAGTGGCACTAACATGAATGTCAGTGGCACTAACATTGTATGCTCAGTGGCACTAACATTGTATGTGTCGGGGGGCTATTTAACATTTGTATGTGTCAGTGGCACTAACATGTATGTGCCAGTGGCACTAACACTGTATGTGCAGTGGCACTAACATGTATGTCCAGTGGCACTAATGTATCTCAGTGGACAAAACATTGTATCAGTGGCACTAACATTGTATGTCTCAGTGGCACTAACATTGTATGTGTCAGTGGCACTAACATTGTATGTCTCAGTGGCACTAACATTGTATGTGTCAGTGGCACTAACATTGTATGTCTCAGAGCTACTAACATGTATGTCCCCAGTGGCACTAACATTGTATGTCTCAGTGGAAACTAACCACTTGATGTGTCAGGGGCATATAAACATTGCATGGTCTCGGTGGCACTAAACACTGTAGGCCTGGAAAAACTGTAGAGAGTGGAGAACACACTGTAGGGCACTAGACTTGTAAGAAGCACTCTGGAACAAGCAAGATGGTAAGAAGCACTCTGGAACAATAGTAAGACTGGAGAAGCACTCTGGACAAAAAAGACTGGTAAGAAGCACTCTGGACAAAAGAAATGACTGGGGTAAGAAGCACTCGGACAACAAGCAAGACTGTAAGAAGCATTGGCAATAAGCAATTGGTAAGAACCCTCTGAAAGCAAACTGTAAAGCACTCTGGACAAAAGCAAGACTGGTAAGAAGCACTCTGGACAAAAGCACAGACTGTAAGAAGCACTCTGGACAAAAGCAAGACTGGTAAGAAGCACTCTGGACAAAAGCAAGACTGGTAAGAAGCACTCTGGACAAAAGCAAGACTGGTAAGAAGCACTCTGGACAAAAGCAAGACTGGTAAGAAGCACTCTGGACAAAAGCAAGACTGGTAAGAAGCACTCTGGGCAAAAGCAAAACTGGTAAGAAGCACTCTGGACAAAAAGCAGGATTGGTAAGAAGCACTCTGGACAAAAGCAAGACTAGTAAGAAGCACTCGGGACAAAAGCAAGACTAGTAAGAAGCACTCTGGACAAAAGTAAGATTAGCAAGAAGCACTCTATACAAAACCAAGACTGGTAAGAAGCACTCTGGACAAAAGCAAGACTGGTAAGAAGCACTTTGGACAAAAGTAAAACTGGTAAGAAGCACTCTGGACATAAGCAAGGCGAGTAAGAAGCACTCTGGACATAAACAAGGAGAGTAAAAAGACTGGAAGAACTCTGGACAAACAAGATAGTAGAAGCACTCTGGACATAAGCAAGGCGAGTAAGAAGCACTCTGGACATAATAAGTAGAAAAGCACTCTAGGACATAACAGAGAGTAAGAAGCACTCTGGAACATAAGCAAGGACGAGTAAGAAGCACTTGGACATAGCAAGGAGGTAAGAAGCACTCTGGACATAAGCAAGGGAGTAAGGAAAGTAAGCTCTTGGACATAAGCAAGGAGAGTAAGAAGCACTCTGGACATAAGCAAGGCGAATAAGAAGCACTCTGGACATAAGCAAGGCGAGTAAGAAGCACTCTGGACATAAGCAAGGAGAGTAAGAAGCACTCTGGACATAAGCAAGGAGAGTAAGAAGCACTCTGGACATAAGCAAGGCGAATAAGAAGCACTCTGGACATAAGCAAGCGAAAGAAGCACTCTGGACATAAGCAAGGCGAATAAGAAGCACTCTGGACATAAGCAAGGCGAATAAGAAGCACTCTGGACATAAGCAAGGCGAATAAGAAGCACTCTGGACATAAGCAAGGCGAGTAAGAAGCACTCTGGACATAAGCAAGACTAGTAAGAAGCACTCTGGACATAAGTCTGCAGGAAGGTTGCCCACATATAACACTTAGGAAATGACAGATATTTTTCTTTATGTTATCGTAAGTCATGAGATTACGTCATGACTTTTCTTCAATAAAAAAAAATAACAATAAATTTACTGTCACTGATAAGATATCTGAAATACTGAGACTTTATCGGATTTATCTTGTGATTTGTTCAAAAAACTGTCTGCTAGTAAATTCCAGTGATTTGTGCGTAAAACTCTTATATAATTTATGTGATTTGTAATAAAAATCAACTTCCAGTAAATTATGAGTATATTGTAAAACTGTATCTCAGTAAGACTCAAGTTAGTTTCTTTTATAAAGGTTGACGAGTCCAGTGTTAAAACTTTAAAATATGTCACGTGACACTGTGTTCTTATCTTGCATTAGTTACTTGTTTAAAACTTCATAGGATAAATTGTGGTTACACAGCTTACCACTACACTTCCAGTGTCACAGAGTCTGGAGAATACTTCCAGTGTCACAGAGTCTGGAGAATACTTCCAGTGTCACAGAGTCTGGAACATACTTCCAGTGTCACAGAGTCTGGAACATACTTCCAGTGTCACAGAGTCTGGAACATACTTGAAGTGTCACAGAGTCTGGAGAATACTTCCAGTGTCACAGAGTCTGGAACATACTTGAAGTGTCACAGAGTCTGGAGAATACTTCCAGTGTCACAGAGTCTGGAACATACTTCCAGTGTCACAGAGTCTGGAACATACTTCCAGTGTCACAGAGTCTGGAACATACTTCCAGTGTCACAGTCTCGAAACATACTTCCAGTGTCACAGAGTCTTGAAAATACTTCCAGTGTCACATAGTCTGGAACATACTTCCAGTATCACATTCTGGAACATACTTCCAGTGTCACAGAGTCTGGAACATACTTCCAGTGTCACAGAGTCCGGAACATACTTCCAGTGTCACAGAGTCTTGAAAATACTTCCAGTGTCACATAGTCTGGAACATACTTCCAGTATCACAGTCTAGAACATACTTCCAGTGTCACAGAGTCTGGAACATACTTCCAGTGTCACAGAGTCTGGAACATAATTCCAGTGCCACAGAGTCTGGAACATACTTTCAGTGTCACAGAGTCTGGAACATACTTTCAGTGTCACAGAGTCTGGAACATACTTCCAGTGTCACAAGTCTGGAAATACTTTCCCGTGTCACAGAGTCTGGAACATATTTCAGTGTCACAAATCCGGAACATACTTTCCAGTGTCACAGAGTCTGAAAATACTTTCAGTGTCACAGAGTCTGGAACATACTTTCCCGTACAAATTCTGGAACATACTTCCAGTGTCACGAGTCTGGAACATCTTCCAGTGTCACAGAGTCCGGAAAAAAGTTTCCAGTGTTCAGAAGATCTTGGAAAATACGTCCAGGCCACATTAGGGGGGCCCTTGAACATGTGGTTCCGTTATCACAGGCTAGGAACATACATTCGTGTCACGAATCTTTGGCTACGCAGTGTCAAAAGATATGATCATAATTAGTCATATCATGGAACATATTATATATATTTACAGATCTGAATAATATTTCATGTCACATTCTTTCAACATGGTACTTCCCAAGGGGGGTGACAGGGGGTTGTTGGGGAGCCATATTTTGGAGTGGCCAGGGTCTGGAAGCCATATCAGTTGTCACCCGAGTCTGGGAACAACTGTTGGTTGGGTATCTAGGATGTTTGGGTGACCGAGTTATAAGGGTTGGGGTCCATAAGCCCGGCTTTGGTTAGTGGCCAGGGTTTTCTGTTGGAGGACAGATTGGCTGAAGGACCACAGTCCATGGTTGGGGTGGCAAGGTGTGGTTGGGTAGCAAAGGTTTGTGGATTCCCTCGTTTGGGGAGCCAGGGGAAAAATGGGGGTCCTTGGGTAGCGCAGGGTTGTTATTAGTCGACTGCTTTAGATTTAGTTTGGTACTTTGTTGATAATCTATACTGGTTGTGATCAGGTATAGTTATATAGCCCGGATTCTGTTAGATAGTTATATGGTTGATAACTGTATATTTATACCATATTGATTGAGTACCTGGTACACTGGTTGGGGGAAACCACGGAATGGTTGGGGTGAGGAGGTGTTGGTTGGGGGGTGTTGTTGGTTATAAGGGTATGTTAATACTGGTTGGGTTAGCCATATTTTGGGTACATATGTTATAGTAGCAGCTATTATATATTATATGCTATAGTGGTATTTGGTAGCCCAAAGGGAATGGTTGGAATAGCAGGTATTGGTTGATGTAGCCAGGTATATTTGATGAAACCAGGTATGATTTGGAATAAAGCAATGGTTGATGTGAGCCATACTGGCTGTATTTAGTCAGGGATGGTGGGTGAGAGAGGGTGTTGATTGGAGTGAGCCAGGGTACTGGTTGGACTGAGCCAGGGTACTGGTTGGAGTGAGCCAGGGTATTGTTGGAGTGAGCCAGGGTACAGGTTGGGTGAGCCAGGGTTGGTTGGGACTGAGCCAGGGTTGGTTGGGGTGAGCCAGGGTACTGGTTGGACTGAGCCAGGGTATTGGTTGGACTGAGCCAGGGTACTGGTTGGAGTGAGCCAGGGTTAAAAATTAGTGCAGGACTGAGCCATACTGGATTGGGGTCCAAGGTCTGGAAATTAGGGGTGTCAACCATAGTGTTGGTTGAGTAGCCAGAGTACTGTAGGTGAGCCAGTTTTGGGTTGGGGTGAGTCAGGTGTTGGTTGGGGTGAGCCGAGTATGGTTGGAGGAGCCAGGGTTTTGGTTGGAGTGAGCCAGGGTACTGGTTTGGGGTGAGCCGGGTTTTAGTGGGGTGAGCCAGGGGATGGTTGGGGGGGGCCAAGGTGTTTGGTTGGGGGTGAGCCGTGTTGGTTTGGAGTGAGCCCGGGGAGGGTTTGGGGGGACCAGGGTACTGGTTGGGGTGAGCGGGTATGGTTTGGAGCCAGTGTGGTTTTGAGTGATTTTTGGGGATGGTTGGAGTGAGCCAGGGTACTGGTTGGGGTGAGCCAGGGTACTGGTTATAGTGAGCCAGGCTGCTGGTTAGAGTGAGTTAGGGTACTGGTTGGAGTGAGCCTGGATACTGGTTGGAGTGAGCCAGGGTATTGATTGGAGTGAGCCAGGGTATTGGTTGGAGTGAACCAGGGTATTGGTTGGGGTGGGCCAAGGTGTTGGTTGGGAGTGAGCAAATGTGTTGGTTGGAGTGAGCCAGGGTACTGGTTGGGGTGAGCCAGGGTACTGGTTGGGGTGAGCCAGGGTATTGGTTGGGGTGAGCCAGGGTACTGGTTATAGTGAGCCAGGCTGCAGGTTAGAGTGAGTTAGGGTACTGGCTGGAGTGAGCCTGGGTACTGGTTGGGGTGAGCCAGGGAACTGGTTGGAATGAGCCAGGGTATTGGTTGGAGTGAGCCAGGGTACTGTTTGGAGTGAACCAGGGTACTGATTGGAGTGAGCCAGGGCAATGGTTGGAGTGAGCCAGGGTACTGGTTGGAATGAGTCAGGGTACTGGCTGGAGTGAGCCAGGGTCCTGATTGGAGTGAGCCAGGGTACTGGTTGGACTGAGCCAGGGTACTGGTTGGACTGAGCCAGGGTACTGGCTGGAGTGAGCCAGGGTACTGGTTGGACTGAGCCAGGGTACTGGTTGGACTGAGCCAGGGTACTGGTTGGACTGAGCCAGGGTACTGGTTGGACTGAGCCAGGGTACTGGTTGGACTGAGCCAGGGTACTGGTTGGAGTGAGCCATTTGAACATAAGAAAGCAGGAGCACTGCAGGCCTACTAGCCCATGCTAGGCAGGTCCAAGTCACCCACTGGCCCAAGCCAGTCAGGTGCAACTCACACCCACTCATGTCTTTATCTAACCTATTTTTAAAACTACAAGACGTTTTAGTTCCAGTGAAGTTACTTGGGAGATTATTCTACTCATTTACAACTCGAATACCAAATCAATGCTTTCCTGTATCCTCTGTAAATCTAAATTTATCCAACCTGAACCATTGCTGTCAGTTCAATCTTGGTTAGATATTTTTAGCACGATATTTTCATCCCCTTTATTTATTCTTGTTTTCCATTTATACATCTCAATCATATCCCCTCTAATTCTTCATATCCCATCTAACGAGGTGAGAGAGGGTGTTGGTTGAGGTGAGAGAGGGTGTTGGTTGGGTTGAGAGAGGGCGTTGGTTGAGGTGAGAGAGGGTGTTCGTTGGGGTGAGAGAGGGTGTTGGTTGGGGTGAGAGAGGGAGTTAGTTGGGGTGAGAGAGGGTGTTCCTTGGGGTGAGAGAGGGTGTTGGTTGAGGTGAGAGAGGGCGTTGGTTGGGTGATGAGAGAGGGTGTTCGTTGGGGTGTAGAGAGGGTGTTGGTTGAGGTAAGAGAGGGTGTTGGTTGAGGTGAGAGAGGGCGTTGGTTGGGGTGAGAGAGGGTGTTGGTTGGGGTGAGAGAGGGTGTTGGTTGAGGTGAGAGAGGGTGTTGGTTGAGGTGAGAGAGGCGTTGGTTGGGGTGAGAGAGGGTGTTGGTTGAGGTGAGAGAGGGCGTTAGTTGGGGTGAGAGAGGGTGTTCGTTGGGGTGAGAGAGGGTGTTGTGGTTGGGGTGAGAGAGGGAGTTAGTTGGGGTGAGAGAGGGTGTTCCTTGGGGTGAGAGAGGGCGTTGGTTGGGGTGAGAGAGGGTGTTGGTTGGGGTGAGAGAGGGTGTTGGTTGGGGTGAGAGAGGAGTGTTTGTTGGGGTGAGAGAGGGTGTTTGTTGGGGTGAGAGAGGGTGTTTGTTGGGGTGAGAGAGGGTGTTTGTTGGGGTGAGAGAGGGTGTTGGCTGGGGTGTAGAGAGGGTGTTTGTTGGGGTGAGAGAGGGTGTTTGTTGGGGTGAGAGAGGGTGTTGGCTGGGGTGAGAGAGGGTGTTTGTTGGGGTGGAGAGGGTGTTTGTTGGGGTGAGAGAGGGTGTTGGTTGGGGTGAGAGAGGGTGTTGGTTGAGGTGAGAGAGGTTGTTTGCTGGGGTGAGAGGGGTGTTTGTTGGGGTGAGAGAGGGTGTTTGTTGGGTGAGAGAGGGTGTTGGTTGGGGTGAGAGAGGGTGTTTGTTGGGGGTGAGAGAATGTGTTTGTTGGGGTTGAGAGAGGGTGTTGGTTGGGGTGAGAGAGAGAGGGTGTTGGCTGGGGTGAGAGAGGGTGTTGGTTGAGGTGAGAGAGAGGGTGTTGGTTGGGGTGAGAGAGAGAGGGTGTTGGTTGGGGTGAGAGAGGGTGTTGGTTGGGGTGAGAGAGAGGGTGTTGGTTGGGGTGAGAGACGGTGTTGGTTGGGGAGAGAGAGGGTGTTGGTTGGGGTAAGAGAGAGGGTGTTGGTTGGGGTGAGAGAGGGGTGCCTGGTGTGGTGAGAGAGGGTATTGGTTGGGGTGAAAGAGGTTGCTTGGTGGGGTGAGAGAGGGTGCTTGGTGAGGTGAGAGAGGTTGCTTGGTGAGGTGAGAGAGGTTGCTTGGTGGGGTGGTGAGAGGGGTTCCTTGGTGGGGTGACAGAGGGTGCTTGGTGGGGTGAGAGAGGGTGCTTGGTGGGGTGAGAGGGGTTACTTGGTGGGGTGAGAGAAGGTGCTTCGTGGGGGTGAGAGAGGGGTGCTTGGTGGGGTGAGAGAGGGTGATTGATGGGGTGCTTGGTGGGGTGAGAGAGGGTGCTTGGTGGGGCGAGAGAGGGTGCTTGGTGGGGTGAGAGAGGGTGCTTGGTGGGGTGAGAGAGGGTGCTTGGTGGGGTGAGAGAGGGTGCTTGGTGGGGTGAGAGAGGGTGCTTGATGGGGTGAGAGAGGGTGCTTGATGGGGTGAGAGGGTGCTTGGTGGGGTGAGAGAGGGTGCTTGGTGAAGTGGAGGAAGTTGCTTGTTGGGGTGAGAGGGGTTCCTTGTTGGGGTGAGAGAGGGTGCTTGGTGGGGTGAGAGAGGGCAATTGATGGGGTGCTTGGTGGAGTGAGAGAAGGTGCTTGATGGGGTGAGAGAGGATGGTTGGTGGGGGTGAGAGAGGTGTGCTTGGTGGGGTGAGAGAGGGTGCTTGGTGGGGTGAGAGAGGGTGCTTGGTGGGGGTGAGAGAGGGTGCTTGGTGAGGCGAGAGAAGTTGCTTGGTGGGGTGAGAGGGGTTCCTTGGTGGGATGAGAGAGGGTGCTTGGTGGGGTGAGAGAGGGTGCTTGGTGGAGTGAGAGGGGTTGCTTGGTGGGGTGAGAGAGGGTGCTTGGTGGGGTGAGAGAGGGGTGCTTGGTGGGGGTGAGAGAGGGTGCTTGGTTGGGTGAGAAAGGGTATTGGTTGGGGTGAGAGAGAGTGCTTCATGGGGTGAGAGAGGGTGCTTGGTGGGGTGAGAGAGGGTGCTTGGTGGGGTGAGAGAAGTTGCTTGGTGGGGTGAGAGAGGGTGCTTGGTTGGGTGAGAAAGGGTGTTGGTTGGGGTGAGAGAGGGTGCTTGGTGGGGTGAGAGAGGGGTGCTTGGTGGGGGTGAGAGAGGGTGCTTGGTTGGGTGAGAAAGGGTATTGGTTGGGGTGAGAGAGAGTGCTTCATGGGGTGAGAGAGGGTGCTTGGTGGGGTGAGAGAGGGTGTTGGTGGGGTGAGAGAAGTTGCTTGGTGGGGTGAGAGAGGGTGCTTGGTTGGGTGAGAAAGGGTGTTGGTTGGGGTTGAGAGAGGGTGCTTGATGGGGTGAGAGAGGGTTGCTGAGTGGGGGTGAGAGGGGTTGCTTAGTGGGGTGAGAGAGGGTGCTTGTTGTGGTGGTGAGAGAGGGTGCTTGGTGGGGATGAAAGAGGGTGCTATGTGGGGTGAGAGAGGATGCTTGGCAGGGTGTAGAGAGGGTGTTGGTTGGGGTGAGAGAGGGTGCTTGGTGGGGTGAGAGAGGGTGTTGGTTGGGCTGAGAGAGGGTGCTTGGTGGGGTGAGAGAGGGTGTTGGTGGGGTGAGAGAGGGTGCTTGGTGGGGTGAAAAGAGGTTTCTTGGTGGGGTGAGAGAGGGTGCTTGGTGGGGTGAGAGAGGTGCTTGGTGTGGTGAGAGAGGGTGTTGGTTGGGGTGAGAGAGGGTGTTGGTTGGGGGTGAGAGAGGGTGCTTGGTGGGGTGAGAGACGTTGCTTGGTGGGGTGAGAGAGGGTGCTTGGTGGGGTGAGAGAGGGTGCTTGGTGGGGTGAGAGAGGGTGCTTGGTGGGGTGAGAGAGGGTGCTTGGTGGGGTTGAGACAGGGTGCTTGGTGAGGAGAGAGAGGGTGCTTGGTGGGGTGAGAGAGGGTGCTTGGTGGGGTGAGAGAGGGTGCTTGGTGGGGTAAGAAAGGGTACTTTGTGGGGGAGAGGGTGCTTGGTGGGGTGAGAGAGGGTGCTTGAAGGGGTGAGAGGGTGCTTGGTGGGGTGAGAGAGGGTGCTTGGTGGGGTGAGAGGGGTGCTTGGTGAGGTGAGAGAGGTTGCTTGGTGGGGTGAGAGGGGTTCCTTGGTGGGGTGAGAGAGGGTGCTTGGTGGGGTGAAGAGGGTGCTTGGTGGGTGTGAGGGGGTTGCTTGGTGGGGTGAGGAGAAGGTGCTTGGTGGGGTGAGAGAGGGGTGCTTGGTGGGGGTGAGAGAGGGTGCTTGGTTAGGTGAGAAAGGGTATTGGTTGGGGTGAGAGAGGGTGCTTGGTGGGGTGAGAGAGGGTGCTTGGTGGTATGAAAGAGGTTGCTTGGTGGGGTGAGAGAGGGTGCTTTGTTGGGTGAGAAAGGGTATTGGTTGGGGTGAGAGAGGGTGCTTGATGGGGTGAGAGAGGGTGCTTGGTGGGGTGAGAGAGAGTGCTAAGTGGGATGAGAGAGGGTGCTTGGTGGGGTGAAAGAGGGTGCTTGGTGGGGTGAGAGAGGGGCTTGGCGGGGTGAGAGAGGTGCTTGGTGGGGTGAGAGAGGGTGTTGGTTGGGGTGAGAGAGGGTGCTTGGTGGGGGAGAGAGGGTGTTGGTTGGGGTGAGAGAGGGTGCTTGGTGGGGTGAGAGAAGGTGCTTGGTGGGGTGAGAGAGGGTGCTTGGTGGGGTGAGAGAGGTTGCTTGGTGGGGTGAGAGAGGGGTGCTTGGTGGGGTGAGAGAAGGTGCTTGGTGTGGTGAGAGAGGGTGTTGGTTGGGGTGAGAGAGGGTGGTTGGTTGGGGGTGAGAGAGGGTGCTTGGTGTGGGTGATGAGAGGTTGCTTGGTGGGGTGAGAGAGGATGCTTGGTGGGGTGAGAGAGGGTACTTGGTGGGGTGAGAGAGGGTGCTTGGTGGGGTTAGAGAGGGTGCTTGGTGGGGTGAGAGAGGGTGCTTGGTGGGGTGAGAGAGGGTGCTTGGTGGGGTGAGAGAGGGTGCTTGGTGGGGTGAGAGAGGGTGCTTGGTGGGGTGAGAGAGGGTGCTTGGTGGGGTGAGAGAGAGGTGCTTGGTGGGGTGAGAGAGGTTGCTTGGTGGGGTGAGAGAGGGTGCTTGGTGGGGTGAGAGAGGGTGCTTGGTGGGTGAGAGAGGGTGCTTGGTGGGGTGAGAGAGGGTGCTTGGTGGGGTGAGAGAGGGTGCTTGGTGGGGTGAGAGAGGGTGCTTGGTGGGGTGAGAGAGGGTGTTGGTTGGGGGTGAGAGAGGGTGCTTGGTGGGGTGAGAGAGGTTGCTTGGTGGGGTGAGAGAGGGTTGCTTGGTGGGGTGAGAGAGGGTGCTTGGTGGGGTGAGAGAGGGTGCTTGGTGGGGTGAGAGAGGGTTCTTGGTGGGGTGAGAGAGGGTGCTTGGTGGGGTGAGAGAGGGTGCTTGGTGGGGTGAGAGAGGGGGCTTGGTGGGGCGAGAGAGGGTGCTTGGTGGGGTGAGAGAGAGTGCTTGATGGGTGAGAGAGGGTGCTTGGTGGGGTGAGAGAGGGTGCTTGGTGGGGTGAGAGAGGGTGCTTGGTGGGGTGAGAGAGGGTGCTTGGTGGGGTGAGAGAGGGTGCTTGGTGGGGTGAGAGAGGGTGCTTGGTGGGGTGAGAGATGCTGCTTGGTGGGGTGAGAGAGGGTGCTTGGTGGGGTGAGAGAGGGTGCTTGGTGGGGTGAGAGAGGGTGCTTGGTGGGGTGAGAGAGGGTGCTTGGTGGGGTGAGAGAGGGTGTTGGTTGGGGGTGAGAGAGGGTGCTTGGTGGGGTGAGAGAGGTTGCTTGGTGGGGTGAGAGAGGGTGCTTGGTGGGTGGAGAGAGGGTTCTTGGTGGGGTGAGAAAGGGTGCTTGGTGGGGTGAGAGAGGGTGCTTGGTGGGGTGAGAGAGGGGGCTTGGTGGGGCGAGAGAGGGTGCTTGGTGGGGTGAGAGAGAGGCTTGATGGGGTGAGAGAGGGTGCTTGGTGGGGTGAGAGAGGGTGCTTGGTGGGGTGAGAGAGGGTGCTTGGTGGGGTGAGAGAGGGTGCTTGGTGGGGTGAGAGAGGGTGCTTTGTGGGGTGAGAGAGGGTGCTTGGTGAGGTGAGAGAGGTTGCTTTGTGGGGTGAGAGGGGTTCCTTGGTGGGGTGAGAGAGGGTGCTTGGTGGGGTGAGAGAGGGTGCTTGGTGGGGTGAGAGAGGGTGCTTGATGGGGTGAGAGAGGGTGCTTGGTGGGGTGAGAGAGGGTGCTTGGTGGGGTGAGAGAGGGTGCTTTGTGGGGTGAGAGAGAGTGCTTGATGGGGTGAGAGAGGGTGCTTGGTGGGGTGAGAGAGGGTGATTGATGGGGTGCTTGGTGGGGTGAGAGAGGGTGCTTGGTGGGGTGAGAGAGGGTGCTTGATGGGGTGAGAGGGTGCTTGGTGGGGTGAGAGAGGGTGCTTGGTGGGGTGAGAGAGGGTGCTTTGTGAGGTGAGAGAAGTTGCTTGGTGGGGTGAGAGAGGGTGCTTGGTGGGGTGAGAGAGGGTGCTTGGTGGAGTGAGAGGGGTTGCTTGGTGAGGTGAGAGAGGGGTGCTTGGTAGGGTGAGAGAGGGGTGCTTGGTGGGGTGGAGAGGGGTGCTTGGTTGGGTGAGAAAGGGTATTGGTTGGGGTGAGAGAGGGTGCTTCATGGGGTGAGAGAGGGTGCTTGGTGGGGTGAGAGAGGGTGCTTGGTGGGGTGGGAGAGGTTGCTTGGTGGGGTGAGAGAGGGTGCTCGGTTGGGTGAGAAAGGGTATTGGTTGGGGTGAGAGAGGGTGCTTGATGGGGTGAGAGAGGGTGCTTGGCGGGGTGAGAGAGGGTGCTTAGTGGGGGTGAGAGGGGTTGCTTAGTGGGATGAGAGAGGGTGCTTGTTGTGGTGAGAGAGGGTGCTTGGTGGGGGCGAAAGAGGGTGCTATGTAGGGTGAGAGAGGGTGCTTGGCAGGGTGAGAGAGGGTGTTGGTTGGGGTGAGAGAGGGTGCTTGGTGGGGTGAGAGAGGGTGTTGGTTGGGGAGAGAGAGGGTGTTGGTTGGGCTGAGAGAGGGTGCTTGGTGGGGTGAGAGAGGGTGCTTGGTGGGGTTAGAGAGGGTGCTTGGTGGGGTGAAAGAGGTTGCTTGGTGGGGTGAGAGAGGGTGCTTGGTGGGGTGAGAGAAGGTGCTTGGTGTGGTGAGATGAGGGTGTTGGTTGGGGTGAGAGAGGGTGTTGGTTGGGGTGAGAGAGGGTGCTTGGTGGGGTGAGAGACGTTGCTTGGTGGGGTGAGAGAGGGTGCTTGGTGGGGTGAGAGAGGGGTGCTTGGTGGGGTGAGAGAGGGTGCTTGGTGGGGTGAGAGAGGGTGCTGGGTGGGGTGAGAGAGGGTGCTTGGTGGGTGAGAGAGGGTGCTTGGTGGGGTGAGAGAGGGTGCTTGGTGGGGTGAGAGAGGGTGCTTGGTGAGGTGAGAGAGGGTGCTTGGTAGGGTGAGAGAGGGTGCTTGGTGGGGTGAGAGAGGGTGCTTGGTGGGGTAAGAAAGGGTACTTTGTGGGGTGAAAGAGGGTGCTTTGTGGGGTGAGAGAGAGTGCTTGATGGTGTGAGAGAGGGTGCTTGGTGGGGTGAGAGAGGGTGATTGATGGGGTGAGAGAGGGTGCTTGGTGGGGTGAGAGAGGGTGCTTGGTGGGGTGAAAGAGGGTGCTTGGTGGGGTGAAAGAGGGTGCTTGGTGGGGTGAGAGATGGTGCTTGGTGGGGTGAGAGAGGGTGCTTGGTGGGGTGAGAGAGGGTGTTTGGTGTGGGGTGAGAGAGGGTGCTTGATGGGGTGAGAGAGGGTGCTTGGTCGGGTTGAGAGAGGGTGCTTGGTCGGGTGAGAGAGGGTGCTTGGTGGGTTGAGAGGGGGTGATTGATGGGGTGAGAGAGGGTGCTTGGTGGGGTGAGAGGGGGTGATTGATGGGGTGAGAGAGGGTGATTGATGGGGTGAGAGAGGGTGCTTGATGGGGTGAGAGAGGGTGCTTGGTGGGGTGAGAGAGGGTGCTTGGTTGGGTGAGAGAGGGTGCTTGGTGGGGTGAGAGAGGGTGCTTGGTGGGGTGAGAGAAGTTGCTTGGTGGGTGAGAGAGGTTGCTTGGTGGGGTGAGAGAGGTTGCTTGGTGGGGTGAGAGATGTTGCTTGGTGGGGTGAGAGAGGTTGCTTGGTGGGGTGAGAGAGGGTGCTTGGTGGGGTGAGAGAAGTTGCTTGGTGGGGTGAGAGAGGTTGCTTGGTGGGGTGAGAGAGGGTGCTTGGTGGGGTGAGAGAGGTTGCTTGGTGGGGGTGAGAGAGGTTGCTTGGTGGGGTCAGAGAGGGTGATTGATGGGGTGATAGGGTGGTAGTTGGGGTGGACTAAAATAAAAGTATAGCGTTACTTGCCCCACAAACCTTATCTGAGGTGAGTGTTCTGGTGTTCAAATGATAATGGTGGAGGGAGTGATGGTGGAGATCGAAGTGATGGTGGTGGAGGGAGTGATGGTGGAGATGGAAGTGATGGTGGAGGAGGGAGTGATCGTGAAGATGGATGAGATGGTGGATGGTGTTTTCGATGGAGGAGGTACTTGCGATGGTGGAGATGTGATGGTGGAGGAGGGAGTGTTGGTGGTGCTGACTATAAACTAGATACATCAGTAGTGTCCAGCTATTCTATTCTATATGACAGTTAAGGAGAGAAAACAGAAGCTAAATTATGGAGGTGGTGCCGAGGACTGCAGTGGGAAGCAGGCAAGCAGGCAGGCAGGCAGGCAGGCAGGCAGGCAGGCAGGCAAGCAGGCAGGCAGGCAGGCAGGCAGGCAAGCAGGCAGGCAGGCAAGCAGGCAGGCAGGCAGGTAGGCAAGCAGGCAGGCAGGCAAGCAGGCAGGCAAGCAGGCAGGCAGGCAGGCAGGCAGGCAGGCAGGCAGGCAGGCAAGCAGGCAGGCAGGCAAGCAGGCAGGCAGGCAGGCAAGGAAGGCAGGCAGGCAAGCAGGCAGGCAGGCAGGCAGGCAGGCAGGCAAGCAGGCAGGAAAGCAGGCAGGAAAGCAGGCAAGCAGGCAGGCAAGCAAGCAGGCAGGCAAGCAGGCAGGCAGGCAGGCAAGCAGGCAGGCAGGCAGGCAGGCAGGCAGGCAGGCAGGCAGGCAAGCAGGCAGGCAGGCAAGCAGGCAAGCAGGCAGGCAGGCAAGCAGGCAGGCAGACAGGCAGGCAGGCAGGCAGGCAGGCAGGCAGGCAGGCAGGCAAGCAGGCAGGCAGGCAGGCAGGCAAGCAGGCAGGCAGGCAGGCAGGCAGGCAGGCAGGCAGGCAGGCAGGCAGGGCGCTATCGAACCTGAGGTCAAGTGTTAGATCAGGCCACCTGGCTGGTGGTGTGATCAGTCAGAGTTTTGGTTGTAGCAGCACATAGTCTAAAATTAGGGCCACAGCCCGTTTGATAAGGAAGTGTTTGGAGGAACTTGTAAGATCTCTCGTTGACACAGTTCTGCTGATGATTTTCCTTATAACTGAGGGTAATGTTGATTAAAATGTCTTGGATCCTTTATCTCTTGTTGTAATTACTGCTCCTTCTTTTTCACTCAACATATTTTACTTTCCTCTTTCGTCAAGAATAATTTCAGTATCGTACGATATCTGGAACCAGTCCCTTCAATATCGTCCAGGTATAAATTATGATGGCTCTTTCTCGCCAGCGTTCCGGGGAATACAATATGTTTTCAGTAATTCAGGGGTTTGACTGAATTTATACAGATATTTAAAGCTCTCTAAACCCGTAGCTCGGCTGCTAACGCACTCACCTCATACACTAAGGTCCGTGGCTCGATACCCGGTACATGCAGAAATATTAGGACGTGTTTCCTTAAGCCTCTTGTTGCTCCTGTTCACCTAGCAGTAAAATAGGTAACTGGGTGTTACCGACTGGTGTGCGTTACATCCTGGGGGACAAAATTAACCTAATTTTCCCGAAATGATGTGCATAACCAGGGGCTTTCTATATAGTAGTAAGTCACTGATGTCAGTTCGGCCTGTATACTTTGTAAATGCACTTGTAGACATGAAATTACTATTATCAAAATAAATAATGTTAGCGTACAGCAGTATTCTATTTGTATAAAATGTTAAAGACTTCTACATGCTACTAAACACCTCAAATGATGTACTTGAAGTTTTGGCAGTAAAGGTTGAAAACTAAAACCTTGTTATTGTGGTGGCATACAAGCTTCCGGATGCAACTTCCCAGCAATTCCAGAAACAGCTTTTGAAAATTGACTACTGTCTGAAAAATCTCCCAATTCCTGCCCCAAACATCTTGCCACTGGGAGGAGTGTAGCAAATAATATTTTAGCAGAGATCACCCAGGAGGCAGCTCAGATGAAAATTCACACACACATGAGCTATTAAATCTCTGCACCAAATTCACTTTAAACCAGCAAATATCAGAGCCTACAAGACTAGAAAATACCCTGGACCTCATCTTCACTAACAACGACGATCTGATACGTAATATAACCGTATTAAAGACAATACGCTTAGATCACAATATAACAGAGGAACAGACATGTATGCACAGGGCTTCTGACCAGCAAAATGTGACTAGTCATGAGGGTGTCTTCACAAAATTCAACTTCAATAACAAAAACATACAATGGGAACAAGTCAACCATGTCATAAATGAAACAAGCTGAGAAGATATCCTAAACAACACGGATCTGAACCTTTGCCTAGAAAAAATAAACTCTGTGGTTCTTGAGATCTGCTCAAGGCTCATTCCATTATGAAAAAGAAAGAGAAGGTGTAAACTAGAAAGAGACCCTCTCTATATAAGTGGAAGGTAGGTATTAATAAAGGGGATATTAATAGATGGAAATAAATGGTATAAAATACCGACACAATGGAAATATAAACACATATGTAGATGAATGGTTCAGAGAACCGACATGTTGATAAATTAGACACATGTGCAACTCTTGGGTATCTTTATTGAGGAAACGTTTCGCCACACAGTGGCTTCATCAGTCCATACGTAGGAGAAACTTGAAGAACAGGAGGAGAATGAGGTAATCAGTTCCTCAACCTTGAGTCGATGTGTTCAGTCCATCAATCTTGAATAGAATACGGCATATCAGCGGAGAAGCAGCTTATAAACCGTATGGCAGGAGAGGTGCAGTAGTCATAGGTCGTGTCACATTTGTTCAATGTGGAAGTAGGTCGTGCCCAAGAATTAGGCAAGCGAAGAATTCCTAAGTATTAAGATTCCTAAGTATTAAGATCGGTTCTCTGAACCATTCATCTACAAACCTGTCAGACACTGCAACTTCTTGGAATCTTAATACTTAGGAATTCTTCGCTTGCCTAATTCTTGGGCACGACCTACTTCCACATTGAACAAATGTGACACCACCTATGACTGCTGCACCTCTCCTGCCATACGGTTTATAAGCTGCTTCTCCGCTGATATGCCGTATTCTATTCAAGATTGATGGACTGAACACATCGACTCAAGGTTGAGGAACTGATTACCTCATTCTCCTCCTGTCCTTCAAGTTTCTCCTATGTATGGACTGATGAAGCCACTGTGTGGCGAAACGTTTCCTCAATAAAGATACCCAAGAGTTGTGTACGAATGGTATATAATACCGACAAGATGAGAGTAAGACACATGTGCAACATCTGGGTATCTTTATTGTAGACGTTTCGCCATCCAGTGGCTTTATCAATACAAATTCTAGGACATAACTTGAAGACAGTAGAACTATGTACAGAAGATGAGGTAATCAGTCCCTCAACCTAGGAGTAGGTGCGAACAGCACCATAGTCGTGGAGATTCTGAAGCAGAAGAAAGAATCCTGGCGCTTATATAGTAACGTCAGGTGTAGCAGACGAGGGCATATTCACTGGTAGGCGGGATTCCCCAGTGGAAGTAGGTCCTTCCCAAAGAGATGGGTTAGTTGTAGTCGTAGTTGTCGTAGTCGTGAAGGTTATGTACATGTCCTCAGAATTAAGATTCCATGATGTTGCAGTGTCTGACAAGTTGTGTACGAATGGTATATAATACCGACAAGATGAGAGTAAGACACATGTGCAACATCTGGGTATCTTTATTGTAGACGTTTCGCCATCCAGTGGCTTTATAAATTTACAAATTCTAGGACATAACTTGAAGACAGTAGAACTATGTACAGAAGATGAGGTAATCAGTCCCTCAACCTAGGAGTAGGTGCGAACAGCACCATAGTCGTGGAGATTCTGAAGCAGAAGAAAGAATCCTGGCGCTTTTATAGTAACGTCAGGTGTAGCAGACGAGGGCATATTCACTGGTAGGCGGGATTCCCCAGTGGAAGTAGGTCCTTCCCAAAGAGATGGGTTAGTTGTAGTAGTAGTTGTCGTAGTCGTGAAGGTTATGTACATGTCCTCAGAATTAAGATTCCATGGATTGCTCCCATTACTTCTCATGATGTCATCCAGACGGCTAACAATATCCTTCATCCCAGCCCCAGGAAAACATACTCTCTGCCTCCTACTCCTATCCTTCAAGCAGAATGCCCTATCCATGTACCTAATCTGGCTATCCCCAACAACAACAATGTTTTTACCTTCCTTGGCGTCGTCTTTCGTGATGCTACCAGTAGTCGACTCACATTCGTCAGGTAGCATTACACCACTTGTGGGATTCGTCAAGACGTTGTCGATGGTCTTCATTGGGGTTTCTAGGGATGTCTCACTCACGTCTGCCAATGCTTCCTTGGTGCTCGTTGTGGCATTCCCAGTAGAACATCACATTCGTCAGGTAGCACCGCGAATGGGTTGGAAGTTTCCACGGTAGTCTTCTGGTTTCTCGTTGTTTCTGCCTCTCCAACCGTTTTCTTGATCCTCAGCATGGTTCCATGTTGCCGGCCCCTGACCAAGCTCCCCTCTTAACCTGGGGACTCACAACAGGAGGATTATACGAATCCTCTTGTTCTCTCGTTAATCGCGTATCTCCATCTTAGCAACTCTGAGCTCTTCTCTCAGCTGCTGGTAAAGTTGCTCAAGAGAGGGCATCCTGGTTCAGATTTCAGAGAGAGCACGCAAACAGGTCTTCACAGAGCTAAGTACACGTCACCACTGAAGTACACGCCACCAGATAAATCCAAGTAATCTGTTGGCCTTGTTGCGCACACTAAGGCACTGCTGTCTTGGCTTTAGATTTCTGCTTACCATGACTCCCAAGTCTTTTTCACATTCTGTATGATCAAGCTCTACTTCACCTAGATTATAGCTTCGAGGGTTATTTTCATTACCAAGGGCAAGTACCTTACACTTATCCACATTGAACTTCATCTGCCATTTTTCAGACCAAGACATTAATTTGTCCAAATCGTCCTGGAGTTCATTGATATCCTCCTCAGAGTGAATTATACGGCCTATCTTTGTATCATCAGCAAACTTACTCATGTCACTCGTAATCCCTTCATCAAGGTCATTAATGTAAATTATGAACAAGAGAGGGCCTAAAACTAATCCTTGTGGAAACGCCACTAGTGACTAATCCCATTTAGATTTCACTCCATTAATGGTAACTCTCTGCTTTCTATTGGTAAGCCATGCCTCAGTCCATGCCAGACTTTACCTCTATACATGAGCTGCCACTTTTCTTAAGAGTCTCTTGTGTGGGTACTCTATCGAAGGTTTTACTAAAATCCAAATAAACAATATCATATGCCTTATCACTGTCAACTGCCTCAAATGTTCTATTGAAGAACGTCAGTAAGTTTGTCAGGCAGGAACGACCTCTCGTGAATCCATGCTGAGATTCATTTATCAAGTTATGCTCTTCAAGGTGACTTCTGATAATGTCACCTATAATTGATTCTAATAACTTGCCCACTATGGATGTCAGGCTTATTGGACGGTAATTTGAAGGAGTGGACTTATCCCCTGATTTGATATAGGAACACATTAGCCATCTTCCACAACTCTGGCACAACACCGGTAAGGATGGACGCATTGAATACACTCGTTAATGGCTGACATCTTGCATTCCTTAAGTACCCTGGAAAACAACTCATCGGGTCCCGGGGACTTATTTTGCTTCAGTTTGTCTATCTGTTTAATAACCATGTCCCTCGTGACAGTAATATTAGTTAACTTAAATTCATCAGGAACTAAATAATTGTTAATTACTGGAATCTCATTTACATCTTCCTGTGTAAAAACTGACAAAAAATAGTTATTAAATAAGGAACACATTTCCAGTTCATTATCCATCAGCTGTCCATTCCCTACTGGGTTTATTTTACACTTCCTCCATATCTCTCACTCCAGTATGTTGTTATGGCAGTGTGCAGATTTGGGGGCCAATCTCTAGTACCTTCCCGGTTTTTTCT
>NC_069399.1:98375953-98407583 GCF_026875155.1 Cherax quadricarinatus
CAAATCGTAAGATATTTATGAGGATAGGCTCAGGTTAGGGTGTGTAGAAGAGAGGAGACTACTTCCCAGTAATGTCACCATGATTGTTTAATATATTTATAGATGGGGTTGTAAAAGAAGTAAATGCTAGGGTGTTCGGGAGAGGGGTGGGATTAATTATGGGGAATCAAATACAAATGGGAGTTGACACAGTTACTTTCTGCTTTTGATACTGTGCTTAAGGGAGATTCTAAAGAGAAGTTGCAAAGGTTAGTAGATGAGTTTGGGAGGTGTGGTAAAGGTAGAAAGTTAAAAGTGAACATAGATAAGAGTATGGGATGAGGGTATCAAATGATTTAGATAAAGAAAATTGGATATCACGTAGGAGAGAGGAAGTATGGAAGAAGTGAATGTTTTGAGATATTTGGGAGTTGACGTGTCAGCAGATGGGTTTATGAAGGATGAGGTTAACCAAAGAATTGATGAAGGAAAAAAAAGTGAATGGTGCATTGAGGTATATGTGGAGACAAAAAAACGTTATCTATGGAGGCAAAGAAGGGAATGTATGAAAGTATAGTAGTACAACACTCTTATATGGATGTGATAGCTTGGGTTGTAAAGCTGCAGCGAGGAGACGGTTGGAGGCAGTGGAGATGTCCTGTCTAAGGGCAATGTGTGGTGTAAATATTATGCAGAAAATTCAGAGTGTGGAAATTTGAAGGTGTGGAGTTAATAAAAGTATTAGTCAGAGGGCTGAAGAGGGGTTGTTGAGGTGGTTTGGTCATTTAGAGAGAATGGATAAAAGTAGAATGACTTGGAGAGCGTATAAATCTGTAGGGGAAGGAAGGCGGGATAGGGTCGTCCTCGAAAAGGTTGGAGGGAGGGGGTAAAGGAGGTTTTGTGGGCGAGAGGCTTGGACTTCCAGCAAGCATGTATCAGCGTGTTAGATAGGAGTGAATGGAGACGAATGGTTTATGGGACCTGACGAGCTGTTGGTGAGCAGGGTAATACTTAGTGAAGGGATTCAGGAAAACTGGTTATTTTTATATAGCCGGACTTGAGTACTGGAAATGGGAAGTACAATGCCTGCACTTTAAAGGAGGAGTTTAGGATATTGACAGTTTGGAGGGATATGTTATATATCTTTATATATGCTTCTAAACTGTTGTATCTAGTCGCCTCTGCAAAGACAGTGATTATGTGTGAGTGAGTAATAGTGTTGAATGATGATGAAAGTATTTTGAGGCTTTTCTTTCTTTTTGGGTCACCCTGCTTCGACTTGTTGATATATATATATATTATATATATATATTATATATTATATTATATTATATATATATATATTATATATATTATATATAATATTTATATATATTGTTTGGTCCAGTGGATGTAATGGCGTCATGAGTTTTTGCCCACCATGAGCAGGCCAAAACAGCATGGGTTCGAGTCCTTGGCTAGTCGCAGTGTTGTTATTGATCAATACCACTAGTTCGTGGGCAACTCCGTCCACAGTACCCTCTTGGAGCACCGCTGGGTCACCAGGCCATCGACACTGTCCTCAAGGAAAAATGAAATGACGTGATGAGAATGGAGGAGAGAGTAAGCGATCTTGATGCCATGATGCTCTGTATCCCCTCAAAAGGTGTCTTACTGTGCCAAAACTCCCTTTTTCCCCCTTTTTGAAAACCCCAACCTCGACGAATTGGACGCACCTGAAATCAACCCTTTTTAAGAAGGCACTAAACCTGTCACTGGGGGATCGCAATGGAACGGCAAACCTCCAGTGCGATGGGAGGTATAGGGGTGCGAAAAGTAACGCATGTTGTTTTACCTGCTTTTCTTTTTTGTTTGGCTTCAAGTCTTGTAAAGAAGATTTTCCCCAAAACGTTGAGAGCGTGGTAGGGCTAAAGACCCAGGTTTACTGAAGCGCGATGCGGGGGGAGCCTTGCAGATCCTCCAGTAGACCAGCTCCTCCCAAGGCACAAAAGTCCCATGGGACAAACGATAGGGAAAAAAATCCCCAACACAATGCTTTCCCAAATGCTTCGGAAAAGGAAAAGTCGTTCGGCAGTGAAGGCCCCCCCCAGGGATTTCTGTTAGCTTTTCCCCAAAATTCCTCCCTGGGCACCCGTCTCGACCCACAGGCCATTCAGTTTGGTGTTGTTTTCGCCTAGCCCCCCCCACCTCACCGAACATAGGTGTATTTCGGCGGGCGACATGATAAAATTCGGATTCATGGCCCGGGTTTTACCAGCGAAGGGAAGTATGCCAGAATGGGAGGTCAATGAATCATAAAGAGAAGCCTCACCCAGTCCCTTGCCCCTCTCAAAGGGAACCCCAAGTGCGAGGGCTGACGGAAGTCAAAAGGTCCTGATGGAGCCACTGTATACCTGGAAGGTGGAAAGCAGATTGCCCGGGGTACACCTCGCCGCCCCTTGGCAAACACTATTGCCATATCCCTAGTGGAAGGGGGGGGAGCGCCAGCCCCAGGGAGACCCAGAAAATCCCCAAAAATGAAAACCCTTCCCCCCTTTTATAAAATTTACTTCATCCAATAGAGTCGGAGCCCCTTGGGGCATGGGGCAAGTTGTTAAGTTCCCAAAAAAGCTGGGTGAAAAACTCATATAGAAACCCAAGGGGCCCAAAGGGGGACCCGTTCCCTTTTTTAGGGACTCAGTGTTGTGGGTCAGAGAGGAAATGCCCCAGCATTTGGGGACGCGGCCCACCGCCGGGGAGGGACGAAGTATTCGGATGTAGCTTGAGTTACCTTTTGTTGTTTTTCTTTTTTATTTTTGTGAATGTTTTGTCAATGTATTTTTTCTTTAAATAAAATTACAAAAAATAGTGGGTGGTAGGAGAAAATTCTCCAAAAAAGTTCGGAAGAACTTGAGTTTTCCCGAAGCAAGTTTATCTTTTCTTGAGGTTTAGGGTCCCCAGGCGTTCAAAAAATTTATAAATTTTTTATTTAAAATTTTTAAAAAAAAAAAAAAAAACAAGCACATGGGATGGAAACTTTGCTCAACATCTTTACACTCGTGCGTCATCAGGAGCTATGCAGTGTTTCAAGAAAAAACAGGTAGGAGGGGGGAAAATCTTTGATGCAAGGCAACCTTTCAGTATATGGCTTTGCCCAGTTATAACGAGTTAAGTTCTAGAGACTTAAGGTTCCAAGTAATTGGGTGCTTGATGGTTATAAAGGGTGTGAAGGTTCAGGTAATTTTCAGTTCAGCAGTGTGGGTGTGGCAAGTTATGTGCAGAGTGTGCAGGTGTGGAAAGTGTTTTTGTGCAGAGTGTGCAGGGTGGCCATTTTGGCAGCAGTTGGGAGGTGTGGGTGTACACAAATGATGGTAGTAACCGGTGAAAAACGGGGGGGAAAAAGGTGAATTTTAGGGGCAAGGTGAGGAGTGGAAAAGAGAGATGGAGAGGGGGAAGGGTTTTAAGTGAGAGGGAGTGAAAAAAATTTTTGCACCAAAGGGGCAGGGAACCAATTGGGGTACCCTTCAGAAATACTAGACAACAAAAGGGGAGAGAGAGGGAAAAAGAAGAAAAAAAGGGTAAAGAGATAAAGTAGGTGAAAAGAAAAGGGGGCACCACAAAAGCTCATTTTTTCCATGCCACAAGGTAATCTATGTTTAATGAGTGAGAAGGAAAAAATTGTTCCCATAGAGGAACTTAAAAAGAAAGTGTTTTAAAAAGGGCAGGTTTTAACCTTTTCCCTTAGTTTTATGGGGTAGGGAGGGAGTAGGAAGGGGAAAAACCAGGTCACCTTACAAATCATGTTTTTCAAATGGGGAGGGGCCAGGGGCATTCCAGTTAAAGATGGGATGAAGGAAATCTCAGGTTTTGGGCAGGACGTGGGTAAAGCAAATTCTGTTAGGAGGTGGCTAAGTCCCCTTAGGGGTTTTTGTTTTTGGGGTTTAGGGCAGTTACTGGGGAAAAGGGGGGTCAGGCGTCCCTAACATCCACCTTTTAAAATCGGTTCTCTGTTAATAAAAATTTTCTTGGTTTTAAAGCGGGGTTAGCCATCAGGTCCCTTAAGGGAGGTCACTTCTCAGGGCCGGTCTTCATTAGGGTTAACGCCCAACGATCCGACACAGTTAAATAAAAAGGATAGGGGTGAAAAGGTTAAATTTGGGATTTTTAAGCCGGGGTTTCCACCCGGTAATCAAAAAACACGGCCCTCGTTGAAAAACTTTTACCCCCAACCTTTGCAGTTTCTGACAGTGTTAAATATACAAGGATAATTGCCTGCAAAATTAGTCTTTTAAAAGTACATAATCCTACTCCTTTCTGTGACTTATTTATTTTCTCCACATCTGCGGTATATGTTTAGTAATTTTGCACCCATATTTCACTGCCAAACATCTCTTGTATGTGTTTGTGGTTTGCTCCAATATTGCATTTTCTTTTGTAATGGACCCACGAATATAGTTTACTTGTTATTCTTTTTCCCCCTCCAATGTTAGTAAAAAGGATAGAGGGATTTAGTAATTGGGTTGTTTGTATTATTGGGCTTTGTTATTAACATAAGTGGTAACAGAAGAGCTTGAGCACCAACAGTAGTGCTGAAAAAGACCAGATATGTTTACATCAAGAACCATATCACACGATGACACATTACCTGTGGTAATAACAAAACTCACAATGAACCAAAACATCCCCGTTTATAAACCCCTTCCTATTTGCTATATTAAGGGGAAGATAAGTCCAGTTCCCTTTCATCAAGAGCCCCTCGCCAGATCCTTGAGGAGACAAATCTAGTAAAGCAGTGCAAAATAATTCTGTAACATTTAGAGATTTAATGTGGCAAAAGGGCATCTACACACTTCATTAATGGTGCCAATCTTTTCTAATTTGGCTTTCTAAAGTTTTTATTGAAGCCCAAAAATGCAAATAGTGTGTCGCCAGCACTAGTCAAGTGCCACCAACCTTCATTGGTAATGCTTCACCCCGGTGGGGAAAAATTTTAAGCACATTTCACAGAGCTTTCTGAAGTTGTTAAGAAAGTCTTAAAAAGGGAAATTTTGTGGAAGACAAGAAACCTGTAGCTACATTGTGTCCGACTCTGACATAAAATATTTCAAAAATATAATTTATAACGGTTCACTAAACTTGTGGAAATGAATAACAATGTGAGGTTTTCAATATTTATCGGTTTTCGTTTTTGCACTTGTGTTCTGCTTAAAATTTCTCTTCAATACTAAATGAAAAAGACATAGGATTTTGTGTTTTGAAGAAAGTTAAATTTAATATATATACTATTTCCTATTAAATTGGCAAATTGGACCTTCACAGCCCAACTCAATAGAAAATACTTGTAGTTAAGATACATCAACACTTAGTGTTTGACGCTGACTGAAAGTAATGTTGTCTGGGTATTGCATGGAAACCAGTTTATATAATAAAACTGGTAATTTAAGATTTACAGTAGTCAGAGTGAAAGCCAAGATTTCTTTCAATAAATCCCACAACGCTTTAAGTTTAAGCCTATGACAAACATCGTTATCCAGCAATTCCTCTGAATCTCACGATTCCTTTTTTTTTAACAATCTCATTGAAATTTCCCACTTACACCTACACAGTCTGGACTTGCACCTACACAGTCTGGACTTACACCTACACAGTCTGGACTTACACCTACACAGTCTGGACTTACAAGAATATATTCTTTAGTCAGTGAGTGGAAATCATTATCACTATTTATTTAATAAATTTAAAAAATAGAACTTATGCAGCCCAATAAGAACTTGATCATTGTTTTCTGGAAGACACACCAAGACTGAAAATTCGGAGTCGACCAGAAGAGATCATTCTCTAGTTGTTTGAACAGAATCTACAACGAGTCCAGTTTTTTTTAAGTGATTTAATAAATTAACAAACTTTCCCATACACAAAATAAAGTTAATGGGTATGCCCTGATGCAAGATGCATAAGCCACCATTCAGTACCTCAAACCATTTTTTTTAGGGATAAGGTAGATTATATTATAATTCAGTGTTGAAAATTACGAATATCAATATTTTACACTTTTTACCCATTAAAACCAGGTGAATCTGCTATCTACACACTTTTTATTTCACTTCACCGCCATGTTGAATTAAGAAGCAACCGTTTGTTTATGAACGTTAAAACCATACAACGAAGGTTTCAGAATGTTGTTGGAGGCCATACCTTAAGGATGACCTCCTGAACCTGAAAGACGTTCTTATGGGTCAGTGATCCCTCGCCTTCTGGAGGCTCAAGGCCTGAACAGCAAGCTGCTCACACCTAGGCACCTATCATCGCGTTTGTTCCAAGAATTTTGCCTAGTTATTGTACACTAGCACTGAAAATTTGTGGTTTATCGGATTAGGCTTCAGTGCATTGAGTGAAATAAAAGCCGAAAAATTTATGAGATGCATAAAAAGTCCTCCGTATAGGTCCTCCTTCGGGGATGCCTAATAATTATTAAACATCTGAGTATTATATATGTGTTGACTGGAGTGGATGAAAGAGAGTTACATCTGGTAAGTATATCGAGAAAAGTACTTGAGAGCCTGGTCCAAAAATCTGCACACTGCCATAACACCAACAGGAAGTGTGATATATGAGAGAAACTTGTAAAGTAAACCCACTCAAAGCAGGGTGCGTGGACACAGTAAGAGATATCCGAACTACTGTGTCTCATAAAATGATAAATTTTACTAGATGTGAGAAACTCTGATGGCGAAAAGGTTGCTAGAAGTCTCCGTGAGGAAACTGGAAAGTATCTTACCAAGGTATCAGAAAACCAGGACTGTGGGTGGATATGTAGGCCAAAGGCGTCGCCACAGCAACAAGCCTGGTGGCCCACCTGACAAGCACCAGACAAGCCTGACGCAGAATAGGGCTGTGGGAGTAGAAAAACTCGGAATTCACCGAAGATATATCAATAGCAAGTTGTTTGTATGTCAACTGAAGTACGAGTGCTGCACCTGAAGTGTGTGTGTGTACTTACCTATTTGTGGTTGCAAGGTCGATTCATAGCTCCTGGCCCCTGTGTGTGTATGTGTGTGTGCGTGTGTATCTGTGTCTGTCTGCCTGTGTATACTTACCTATTCATGGTTGCTGGAGTCGGGTGTGTGTGTGTGTGTGTGTGTGTGTGTGTGTGTGTGTGTGTGTACTCACCTAATTGTACTCATCATAATTGTGGTTGCAGGGGGTCGGTGACTCAGCTCTGGCCCCGGCCTCTTCACTGATTCGATACTGGATCCTCTCTCTCTCTGCTTCATGAGCTTTGTCATACCTCTTCTTAAAACTATGTATGGTTCCTGCCTCCACTACTTTCACTTGCTAGGCTACTTCCACTTTGCTGACAACTCTATGACTGAAGAAATACTACATAACGTCCCTGTGACTGTCTGAGTCTTCAGCTTCCAGTTGTGACCACCTTTGTCCCTGTGTGCCCATCTCTGGAACATCATATCTCTGTCCACCTTGTCTATTCCCCGCAGTATCGTGTATGTCGGTATCATGTCGCCCCTGACCTTCTGTCCCAGTGTCGTCGTCCGATTTCCATTATCCTTTCCTGTTCGTGTGTGGGGTGTGTGTGTGTGTGTGTTGTGTGTAGTGTTGTTAGTGTGTGCGCGTGTGTGTGTGTGTGTGTGTGTGTGTGTGTGTGTGTTTTGTTTTTCGTCTACTCACTAATTGTGGTTGCAGGGGATCGATACTCAGCTCCTGGCCCCAAGTCTTCACTGATCGCTACTAGGTCCTCTCTCTTTCTCTGCTCCCTGAGCTTTGTCATACCTCATCTTAAAGCTATGTATGGTTCCTGCCTCCACTACATCACTTACTAGGCTATTCCACATCCTGACGACTCTATGACTGAAGAAATACTTCCTAACATCCCTGTGACTCGTCTGAGTCTTTAGCTTCCAATTGTGACTCCTTGTTTCTGTGTCACCTCTCTGGAACATCCTGTCTCTGTCCACCTTGTCACTGATCGTTATGTCACTGACCGTTATGTGATTGCTGACCTAGCATGACGTCACGAGCTCTTTGAATCCCCTCCGGGCACTGGGTATCTCAGTTGAAGACAAAGCATAGTAGAGAATAGACAGGTCAGGTGCCAGGCTCTGAGTGCTCTCCCTAAGTGCCATAGGGAAGTGTCCTGTCCCTTGCTCTTCCTCTTATACATCAGTGATCTTCCCAGTGTATCACAACGCCTGAAACCAATTCTCTTTGCTGACAACATGACTTATGTCATCTCCCACCTAAATCTTGCCTCACTCAACATCATTGTTAATGAGGAACTACTAAAAATATCTACATGGATGACAGCCAACACTCAACACTTATAAAACCTTCTATATTATGTTTGGTAACAGAGCAGGTGATGCACAATTAAACATTAAGATCGACAACACTCCTATTGCTAAACATAACAAGGGCAAATTCCTGGGCCTATACCTTGACAGCAACCTGAATTTCAGCACCCATATCCAAAACATAACAAAAAAAGTGTCCAAAACTGTTGGGATCCTCTCTAAGATACGTTACTACATACCACAATCAGTCCTACTCACGCTATACTATTCACTCATCTATTCCTACCTCACATATGCCATTTGTACCCGGGGATCAACGGAAATTACCCACCTAAAGCCAATAATAACCCAACAAAAAGCCGCAGTAAGAATTATCACGCAATCCAATGCTAGGCAACACCTCCCCCCCCCACCTCTTCAAAGACCTAAACTTACTCACTGCTCAGAACATCCACACTTACTACTCTGCAATCTACATCTACAGAAAGAATAAATTCCAATATTAACCCTGAACTAAAACACTTACTTGATAGTTGTGACAGGACTCATAGACATAATACCAGACAAAAACATCTTTGACATTCCCCGTGTCCGACTAAATCTATACAAAAATTCAATGTACATAAAAGGGCCTAAAATCTGGAACTCCTGCCTGAAAACTCTAGAACTGCAGAAACAACCACCATTTTCAGAACTACCTTTACAAAAATGTTATCTCCCTAACACACCCCAACGGTACCTTACACACCCCACCGGTAGCTAAAACACTCCACCGGTACCTTACACACCCCACCGGTAGCTAACACACCCCACCGGTACCTTGCACACCCCACTGGTAGCTAAAACACCCCACCGATACCTTACACACCCCACCGGTACTTTACACACCCCACCGGTAGCTAACACACCCCACCGGTACCTTACCCGACCGGTAGCTAACACACCCCACCGGTAGCTAAAACACCCCACCGGTACCTTACACACCCCACCGGTACCTTACCCCACCGGTAGCTAACACACTCCACCGGTACCTTACACACCCCACCAGTAGCTAACACACCCCACCAGTAGCTAACACAACCCACCAGTAGCTAACACACCCCACCAGTAGCTAACACACCCCACCAGTAGCTAACACACCCCACCAGTAGCTAACACACCCCAGCGGTACCTTACCCCACCGGTACCTTACACACCCCACCAGTAGCTAACACACCCAAGCAGTACCTAACACACTCCACCAGTAGCTAACACGCCCTACCAGTACCTAACACACCCCACCAGTAGCTAACACACCCCACCAGTAGCTAACACACCTCACCGGTAGCTAACACACCCCACCGGTACCTTACACACCCCACTGGTAGCTAACACACCCCACCAGTAGCTAACACACCCCACCAGTAGCTAACACACCAAACCGGTACCTTACCCCACAGGTACCTTACACACACCACCGGTACCTTACACGCCGCACCAGTAGCCAACACACCCCACCGGTAGCTAACACACCCCACCGGTATCTTACACACCCAACCGGTAGCTAACACACCCCACCGGTACCTTACCCCACCGGTAGCTAAAACACCCCATCGGTACCTTACACACCCCACCGGTACCTTACACACCCCACCGGTAGCTAACACACCCTACCGGTACCTTACCCCAACGGTACCTTACACACCCCACCGGTGCCTTACACACCCCACCAGTAGCTAACACACCCCACCAGTAGCTAACACACCCCACCAGTAGCTAACACACCCCACCAGTAGCTAACACGCCTCACCGGTAGCTAACACACCCCAGCGGTACCTTACACACCCCACCGGTAGTTAACACACCCCACCAGTAGCTAACACACCCCACCAGTAGCTAACACACCCCACCAGTAGCTAACACACCAAACCGGTACCTTACACACAGGTACCTTACACACACCACCGGTACCTTACACACCCCACCAGTAGCTAACACACCCCACCGGTAGCTAACACACCCCAACCGGTATCTTACACACCCAACCGGTAGCTAACACACCCCACCGGTACCTTACCCCACCGGTAGCTAAAACATCCCATCGGTACCTTACACACCCCACCGGTACCTTACACACCCCACCGGTGCCTTACACACCCCACCAGTAGCTAACACACCCCACCAGTAGCTAACACACCCCACCAGTAGCTAACACACCCCACCAGTAGCTAACACACCCCACCAGTAGCTAACACACACCACCGGTAGCTAACACACCCCACCACTACCTAACACACACCACCAGTAGCTAACACACCCCACCAGTAGCTACCACACACCAGTAGCTAACACACACCACCAGTAGATAACACACACCACCGGTAGCTAACACACCCACCAGTAGCTAACACACACACCACCAGTAGCTAACACATCCCACCAGTAGAAAAACACACACCACCAGTAGCTAACACACACCACCAGTAGATAACACACACCACCGGTAGCTAACACACACCACCGGTAGCTAACACACCCCACCGGTAGCTAACACACACCACCGGTAGCTAACACACACCACCGGTAGCTAACACACCCCACCGGTAGCTAACACCCCACCGGTAGCTAACACACCCCACCAGTAGCTAACACACACCACCGGTAGCTAACACACCCCACTGGTAGCTAACACACACCACCAGTAGCTAACACACACCACCGGTAGCTAACACACACCACCTGTAGCTAACACACACCACCGGTAGCTAACACACACCACCGGTAGCTAACACACACCACCGGTAGCTAACACACACCACCAGTAGCTAACACCACCGGTAGCTAACACACACCACCGGTAGCTAACACGCACCACCGGTAGCTAACACACACCACCGGTAGCTAACACACACCACCGGTAGCTAACACACACCATCAGTAGCTAACACACACCAGTAGCTAACACACCCCACCAGTAGCTAACACACACCACCAGTAGCTAACACACACCACTGGTAGCTAACACACACCACCGGTAGCTAACACACACCACCGGTAACTAACACACACTACCGGTAGCTAACACACCCCACCAGTAGCTAACACACCCCACCAGTAGCTAACACACCCCACCAGTAGCTAACACACACCACCGGTAGCTAACACACCCCACCAGTAGCTAACACACCTCACCAGTAGCTAACACTCACCACCGGTAGCTAACACACCCCACCAGTAGCTAACACACCCCACCAGTAGCTAACACACACCACCGGTAGCTAACACACACCTTCGGTAGCTAACACACACCACCGGTAGATAACACACACCAGCGGTAGCTAACACACACCACCGGTAGCTAACACACACCACCGGTAGCTAACACACACCACTGGTAGCTAACACACACCATTAGTAGCTAACACACACCACCGGTAGCTAACACACACCACCAGTAGATAACACACACCACCGGTAGCTAGCACACACCACCAGTAGCTAACACACACCACCGGTAGCTAACACACACCACCGATAGCTAACACACACCGCCGGTAGCTAACACACACCACCAGTAGCTAACACACACCACCAGTAGCTAACACACACCACCGTTAGCTAACGCACACCACCATTAGCTAACACACACCACCAGTAGCTAACACACACCACCGGTAGCTAACACACACCACCAGTAGCTAACACACACCACCGGTAGCTAACAAACACCACCGGTAGCTAACACACACCACTGATAGCTAACACACACCACCAGTAGCTAACACACACCACCGGTAGCTAACACACACACCGGTAGCTAACACACACCACCGGTAGCTAACACACACCACCGGTAGCTAACACACACCACCAGTAGCTAACACACACCCCACCAGTAGCTAACACACACCACCAGTAGCTAACACACACCACCGATAGCTAACACACACCACCGGTAGCTAACACACACCACCGGTAGCTAACACACACCACCAGTAGCTAACACACACCACCAGTAGCTAACACACACCACCGGTAGCTAACACACACCACCGGTAGCTAACACACACCACCGGTAGCTAACACACACCACCGTTAGCTAACACACACCACCAGTAGCTAACACACACCACCAGTAGCTAACACACCACCGGTAGCTAACACACACCACCGGTAGATAACACACACAGTATTCCCTGGAACGCAGGAGGGAGAGATACATGATTATATACACCTGGAAAATCCTAGAGGGACTAGTACCGAACTTGCACACGAAAATCACTCACTACGAAAGCAAAAGACTTGGCAGACGATGCACCATCCCCCCAATGAAAAGCAGGGGTGTCACTAGCACGTTAAGAGACCATACAATAAGTGTCAGCGGCCCGAGATGTTTTAACTGCCTCCCCGCACACATAAGGGGGATTACCAACAGACCCCTGGCAGTCTTCAAGCTGGCACTGGACAAGCACCTAAAGTCAGTTCCTGATCAGCCGGGCTGTGGCTCGTACGTTTGGGTTTTGGGGCAGCCAGGCCCAACAGCCTGGTTGATCGGTCTGATCCACCAGGGAGGCCTGGTCACAGACCGGGCCGCGGGGGCGTTGACCCCCGGAACTCTCTCCAGGTAAACTCCAGGTAAACACAACCAGTAGCTAACACACACCACCAGTAGCTAACACACACCACCAGTAGCTAACACACACCACCGGTAGCTAACACACACCACCGGTAGCTAACACACACCACCGGTAGATAACACAACCAGTAGCTAACACACACCACCAGTAGCTAACACACACCACCGGTAGCTAACACACACAACCAGTAGCTAGCACACACCACCGGTAGCTAACACACACCACCAGTAGCTAAGACACACCACCAGTAGCTAACACACACCACCGGTAGCTAACACACACCACCGGTAGCTAACACGCCACCGGTAGCTAACACACACCACCGGTAGCTAACACAACACCGGTAGCTAACACACTACCGGTAGCTAACACACACCACAAGTAGCTAACACACACCACCAGTAGCTAACACACTACCGGTAGCTAACACACACCACCAGTAGCTAACACACACCACCAGTAGCTAACACACACCACCGGTAGCTAACACACACCACCGGTAGCTAACACACACCACCGGTAGCTAACACACCACCGGTAGCTAACACACCACCGGTAGCTAACACACTACCGGTAGCTAACACACCACCGGTAGCTAACACACCACCGGTAGCTAACACACACCACCGGTAGCTAACACACCACCGGTAGCTAACACACCACCGTTAGTTAACACACCACCAGTAGCTAACACACTACCGGTAGCTAACACACACCACCAGTAGCTAACACACTACCGGTAGCTAACACACACCACCAGTAGCTAACACACCACCGGTAGCTAACACACACCACCGGTAGCTAACACACAACCGATAGCTAACACTCACCACCGGTAGCTAACACACCACCGGTAGCTAACACGCCACCGGTAGCTAACACACCACCGGTAGCTAACACACACCACCAGTAGCTAACACACCACCGGTAGCTAACACACCACCGGTAGCTAACACACACCACCGGTAGCTAACACACACCACCGGTAGCTAACACACCACCGGTAGCTAACACACCACCGGTAGCTAACACACCACCGGTAGCTAACACACCACCGGTAGCTAACACACACCACCGGTATCTAACACACCACCGGTAGCTAACACACCACCGGTAGCTAACACACCATCGGTAGCTAACACACACCACCGGTAGCTAACACACCATCGGTAGCTAACACACACCACCGGTAGCTAACACACCACCGGTAGCTAACACACCACCGGTAGCTAACACACCACCGGTAGCTAACACACCACCGGTAGCTAGCACACCACCGGTAGCTAACACACCACCGGTAGCTAACACACCACCGGTAGCTAACACACCACCGGTAGCTAACACCACCACCGGTAGCTAACACATCACCGGTAGCTAACACACCACCGGTAGCTAACACACCACCGTTAGCTAACACACCACCGGTAGCTAACACACCCACCGGTAGTTAACACACCACCAGTAGCTAACACACTACCGGTAGCTAACACACACCACCAGTAGCTAACACACTACCGGTAGCTAACACACACCACCAGTAGCTAACACACACCACCGGTAGCTAACACACACCACCGGTAGCTAACACACAACCGATAGCTAACACACAGCCACCGGTAGCTAACACCACCACCCGGGAGCTAACACGACACCGGTAGCTTTACACACCACCGGTAGCTAACACACACCACCGGTAGCTAACACACCACCGGTAGCTAACACACCACCGGTAGCTAACACACACCACCGGTAGCTAACACACACCACCGGTAGCTAACACACCACCGGTAGCTAACACACCACCGGTAGCTAACACACCACCGGTAGCTAACACACCACCGGTAGCTAACACACCACCGGTATCTAACACACCACCGGTAGCTAACCCACCACCGGTAGCTAACACACCATCGGTAGCTAGCAACACACCAAAACCCACGGTAGCTAACCACTACTAACACACGGTAGCTAACCACTACACCAAAACCCGGGAGCTAACATCACTACCGGTAGCTAACACACACCCGGTAGCTAACACACCACCGGTAGCTAACACACCACCCGGGAGCTAACCACACCACGGTAGCTAACACCATCACCACCGGTAGCTAACACACCACCGGTAGCTAACACACCACCGGTAGCTAACACACCACCGGTAGCTAACACACACCACCGGTAGCTAACACACCACCGGTAGCTAAACACACCGTAGCTAACACACCACCGGTAGCTAACACACACCACCGGTAGCTAACACACCACCGGTAGCTAACACACCACCGGTAGCTAACACACCACCGGTAGCTAACACACCACCGGTAGCTAACACACCACCGGTAGCTAACACACACCACCGGTAGCTAACACACCACCGGTAGCTAACACACACCACCGGTAGCTAACACACCACCGGTAGCTAACACACCACCGGTAGCTAACACACCACCGGTAGCTAACACACCACCGGTAGCTAACACACCACCGGTAGCTAACACACCACCGGTAGCTAACACACTACCGGTAGCTAACACACTACCGGTAGCTAACACACCACCGGTAGCTAACACACCACCGGTAGCTAACACACTACCGGTAGCTAACACACCACCGGTAGCTAACACACCACCGGTAGCTAACACACCACCGGTAGCTAACACACCACCGGTAGCTAACACACTACCGGTAGCTAACACACTACCGGTAGCTAACACACACCACCGGTAGCTAACACACCACCGGTAGCTAACACACCACCGGTAGCTAACACACCACCGGTAGCTAACACACCACCGGTAGCTAACACAACACCGGTAGCTAACACACCACCGGTAGCTAACACACCACCGGTAGCTAACACACCACCGGTAGCTAACACACCACCGGTAGCTAACACACTACCGGTAGCTAACACACTACCGGTAGCTAACACACCACCGGTTTGCTAACACAACCACCGGTAGCTAACACACTACCGGTAGCTAACACACCACCGGTAGCTAACACACCCACGGTAGCTAACACACTACCGGTAGCTAACACACTACCGGTAGCTAACACACCTACCGGTAGCTAACACACCACCGGTAGCTAACACACTACCGGTAGCTAACACACTACCGGTAGCTAACACACCACCGGTAGCTAACACACACCAGGTAGCTAACACACCACCGGTAGCTAACACACCACCGGTAGCTAACACACTACCGGTAGCTAACACACCACCGGTAGCTAACACACTACCGGTAGCTAACACACCACCGGTAGCTAACACACCGAGACTTTAAAACACCACGGTAGTAAACACACCACCGGTAGCTAACACACTACCGGTAGCTAACACACCACCGGTAGCTAACAACACGAGAATTACTTTATCTTCCACATATATAAAGCAAAATACTCTTAAATATATGTCTGACTCTCCCCAATTTACACACGACTAAACATGAAATTCTGAATACAGTTATTGCTTCATAATTCTTAAGTTAGTCATAAGTTTGCCTAAGTCACTCCAGTATAGAAACTGTATCATGCCAAAATGAGACCATTTCCATTAATAGATAAACTAATTGTGAAGTTCTTAAATATTTTGAACTGCCTCAATTTTGTATATCTAGGTAATCACTACAATTACCTAACCTTAATACCAGTACGATTCATATCCTGTGTCAATATAGACTAAGAACTAGTATTAGTCTGCCCGAAATGCCTAAGCATACCTAGGCATAAAAAAAAAAATATTGAGAATCTCAGACCGCGAGTTCAAACCTCACCCGTGGTATGATTTGTTTGCAGTCGTGTCATTACGATTTCGTGAGTCATACCTAGGAATACTAGTGGCCTTTGTATTAAATATTTTATGTAATAATATCTTATAATATGTAAACCCCCACATTATAATGTTAACAGAGAAATAAAGAATTTTAATTAATTTTAATTTAATTTAAATTTTAAGGGGAGGGTGAAGCATCACCCTCAGTGTGACAGTTCTCCGTTGTCACATCTGTGACATCCTCCTCCTCCTCCTCCGTCGTTTTCTATGCGAGTAAGGAAGCAGGGACAAACTTTAGTACTGTGATTACCCTTACACTGCCAGCATGTTAAATGTCGGGGATCGCATTCACCTCCTGGGTGATCACCCAGGCACTTGTTTCAGTTCCTGGACCCTCTGTTTCCGGGCGGGTACTATCATGAACTTATCACAGGATGGAGCCCAGTGCTTGCCGTAATAGAGGAGACATTTGGGAATGCGCGTAATGGAGATACGTATATGGAGTGGCCTTCCTCCCTCACCCTTACTTCTTGTTTTCCCTTTGTCACTCTGTGTGACGACTGAGAACACATCCACTGTCGTACTGTCATTAGGTTAGTACCTACTGACAGCTGGCATCATCGTAGGTGATGCTTTGGGTGAGGACATGTCAGGTAGTCGCTTAACATGCCTGGTATTAGTTTGCATACAGGCCACAATATGTTGCAGGCCTTCACTAATCTCAGCATAGGTGAATCTTTGTTTAGCAGACCGTAGATTCAAATTTTCTAGGGTTTTTCTTCTAGCAGTTTCCTCTGTACGATGGGACTGTAAACCGAGCCACTCTCTTTCACGTTTTTGTAAGAGGCTAGAAACTGAAGACAGTTATACATGAGATTCTGAATGTTTGTATCTCTGGTAAGCAATGTGAGGGAGGTGTGAGATCAACCAGGACCGGAGTGATATGCTCGTAATTAACATCTGTGATATCAAGGCCCGTGATAAGATCATAAGCTTCTCCCCTCTGTTGGGTTGTCAAGTAATTGAACTTAGATCGTCAGTGTCTGAACGACCGAAAACTTGCTAAGAATTCTTCAAATTCCTGCCTGTCACATGTGGGAAGTTACATCTGTGGTAATCGTTGTATACTCTCTGGTTGAGGGACATGGGTGAATGGCAACTTGCCCCCTGGTGTCCCTTTACCTAAGGGCTCATTTAAAGCTACAGGTTACCTCAAGGATGTGTTCCTTCCTTTCAGCATAACGTTCCTGAACTTCATTCATTTCAATTCCGTCTGCTGAAACCATCAGCAAGTCTTTGATCTGCTCATACGCTACTGTGTAGGCTCATTGCCTTGTCCTCCAACTCTAGGCAATCAATTAGAGTACTTCGCAATTACTCAAACCCACACTTTTTGCAGATGACACCACATACGTCTTCTCTCACCCGAGCCCAGTCACGCTAGCCAATACTGTAAACACCGAATTACAGAAAATATCTACCTGGATGAGGACTAACAAACTTACACTAAACATTGACAAAACCTACTTCATTCAGTTTGGTAGCAGAGCTACAGATGTACCTCTTAACATAACGATAAACGGATCACCTATCACAAAGCTAACAGAGGGAAAATTCTTAGGAATCCACCTCGATAATAGACTCAAATTTCATACACATATACAACAAATTTCTAAGAAAATTTCCAAGACTGTAGGCATACTATCGAAGATACGGTACTATGTTCCACAGTCAGCCCTCCTGGCCCTATATCACTCTCTTATTTACCCCTATCTCACCTATGGAATTTGTGCATGGGGCTCAACAACAACTAACCATCTCAGACCACTAATTATCCAACAAAAGGCTGCAGTTAGAATGATAACAAATTCTCACTACAGGCAGCACACTCCACCAATATTCAAAACACTCAACCTACTCACCATACAAAACATCCATACTTATTATATGCACTTATTACATACATAGAACACTTAACTCTGATATTAACCCTCCCCTCAAACATCTCCTTGCCAACCTCAACAGAACACATGACCATAACACAAGGCACAGATCACTCTTTGATGTTCCTCGTGTCCATCTCACACTATGCAAAAACTCAATGCACATAAAAGGCCCTAAAATCTGGAATTCATTACCTGTAAATATAAAAGAAACACTACCTGTTTTTAAATTCAAGTCTCTTCTCAAAGTTCACTTACTCACTCAAAACCAAATAAATACTGAATAACTGAACCATATAAATTGTATATCCTAAATGTTACTCACAATTATATCACACAAATGTTAAACCTAACTTTGTTATTGTTTTTAAATACACTACCTAACAGAATACTCCATTCTACTGAATGAACAGCAATGCATGCAACCATATGACCTGTCTTTGTAATACTCATTTGTATTTTATAGTTATCTGTTTACAATAATGTCTTATCACTGATTTCATCATTGCTTAGTTAATCTTAAGTTAATTTTAAGCCAGCCCGTAATGCTATGCATATAAGTGGCTTTGGCATGCTGCTCTTACCTGTATTTTTTGTACCTCTGTTTGTATGCTAAAATTTATAAATAAATAAATAAATAAATAAATTGTTTCAGAGGTACTAATCGGTTTCGTGATGAGGGCTGCTTACTGGGTAGGCTGATTCTACAGTTGTCTAACATAGCCATGGTGACTTACGAGTCAGCAAAGAGCCATGGTGACTTACGAGTCAGCAAAGACTCACTATTGTAGTTACGACAATTGTAGTTGACAGCTAAGTGGGACTAACAGCTTTATGACTCAGATTCTGTCCAATAAATGTCGGTCATTGGGGTAGTACATCCGGGTGTTTGATCACCCTGTTCTGACCACTAGACAGGTGCTATCTACTAGACAGCAACTACATTCTTCCCACCTAACACATGTACAGACTCCATGTGTTCCCACTGGGTTCTCATGACAAATGCTGGTTCAATCAATAAGGACAAGGTGTGTGGTTGTGTGTACCCTGTGGTAAAATGTTGTTGTGGTGACGTCACAAGATGGCATCATGGGCGTAGTGTTGTGGGTGCAGGGCACTACCGTACATGATTCATGACGGTCTCCCCAGATGGCATTAATGGACCCCTCGGAATTCAAACGGCCACCATTTTAAATTACACACAAAAGCCATTTGGCGCCTAGCCTAGCTAGCTGTCTCTAACTGCTACTAACAACGTAATGTAGAATATGTCACTTCTGCATAAAGGGCTCTGGTGAGTGTCTCTGTGTAATTAACAGTTAATAATGAAGGATCATTTGCCTGTAGTTGCAATGTTATTCCTAGTCACTGGTACTCTCTAGGTTCCAGCTAGTTCTAGTTACATTCTAGCTAACTATGTAAGGTTAGAAACATCGGACACAGAATCTGAGTACAGTTTCTCGAAGGTCGTGAAAAATTAATTTTGGGTGTGATTTATAGGCCCCCAAACCTTGATAGGGAGTGCAGTAAGCTGTTATGGGATGAAATTCATAAGGCATCTAGATATGAAAATGTTGTGATAATGGGAGATTTTAACTTTAGACAAAATGACTGGAACAATATGACAAGAAATCTTGAGTCTAGTGACTTTCTTGATACGGTTCAGGATTGCTTTTTAGAACAGTTTGTGACAGAACCAACTAGAGGAAACAATCTGCTTGACTTGGTTCTTGCCAACAAAGATTTACTAATTAATAATCTTGAGGTTAATGATGAGCTTGGGGAAAGTGATCACAAATCACTTAGTTTCAATATATCAAGGAATTACCCAGATAACTGCAATCAAATCGCTGTCCCAGACTTTCGCTTGGCCGATTTCATGGGACTTGAAAAATACCTGGGTGGGCTAAATTGGAATGACCTTACTATGGGTCAGGTAGGTAGGGTTCGTTGCCAATATGACGTATTTCAGAGCATAGTGCTAGCTGCCCAGACGACTTTTGTCCTGAGTAGGGAAATTAGATGTAACATAAAAGATCCCAAATGGATAAACAATAGTTTAAAACATCTCACTGGTCAAAAGAGAGGCATATATAGGCATATCAAAAGAGGGGATGGGCAGTTAAGAAATCAATATATTCAATTAAAGAGAGAAATAAAAAAGGAATAAGAAAAACAAAAAGGGATTATGAGGCTAAGGTCGCAAGGGATTCAAAGACTAACCCAAAAGGGTTCTTTCAGGTATACAGAAATAAGATTAAGGATAAGATAGGCCCACTTAAGAGTAACTCTGGTCAGATCACTAACAGTGATAAGGAAATGTGTGAACTTTTCATTGCCTACTTACTCTCAGCTTTTAATCAGGAAGATACTAGTGAAATTCCAGATAATAAACTATGCATGATTAGGGTAACTAGTGACATGGTCCTCAGACAAATGGAAAAATTAAAACCTAACAAATCCCCAGGTCCTGATGAACTGTTTACAAGGGATTTCAAGGAATGTAAAAAGGAACTTAGCATACCTTTGGCTAATCTTTTCAATATATCACTACAAACTGGCATAGTGCCAGACAAATGGAAAATTGCAAATGTAGTACCTATTTACAAGGCAGGTAATAGGTCCTTAGCTTTGAACTATAGACCAATAAGCCTTACCTCCATAGTGGGAAAATTTATGGAATCAGTAATTGCCGAAGCAATTCATAGCCATCTTGGAAGGCATAAATTGATTAATGAATCTCAACACGGTTTTACAAAGGGGGGTTCCTGTCTTACGAATTTACTAACTTTTTTCACTAAGGTGTTTGAGGAGGTAGATCATGGTAATGAATATGAATATTGTGTATATGGACTTCAGTAAGGCTTTCGATAGACTTCCACATCAGAGGCTATTGAGGAACAGGAGGAGAAATTTTTTCCTGCGTAGAGGCATGGTTGACGAATAGGCAGCAGAGAATTTGCATAAATGGGGAGAAATCAGAATGGGGGCATGTCACAAGCTGTGTTCCACACGGGTCAGTGTTGACCCCTTGTTGTTAACAATTTACAGAAACGACATAGATGAGGGAATAAATAGCGACATAAGCAAATTTGCTGATGACACCAAAATTGGCAGTCCAATTCATTCTAATAAGGACACTAGAGCACTCCAGGATGATTTGAATAGACTGATGCAATGGTCGGAGAAGTGGCAGATGCAGTTTAATATAGACAAATGCAAAATTCTAAATGTTGGACAGGAAAATAACCATGCCACATATAAACTAAATAACGTAGATCTTAATATTACGGATTGCGAAAAGGATTTAGGAGTTCTGGTTAGCAGTAACTAAAACCAAGACAACATTGCATAAGTTTTCGCAATAAAGGTAACAGAATCCTTGGCTTCTTAACAAGAAGTTTAAATAATAGAAGTCCTCATGCTGTTCTTCAACTCTTATATATCTTTGGTTAGGCCTCATTTAGATTATGTTACGCAGTTTTGGTCACCGTATTACAGAATGGATATAAATGCAATGGAAAACGTACAGAGGAGGATGACAGAGTTGATCCCATGTATCAAAAATCTTCACTATGAGGATAGACTGAGGGCCCTGAATCTGCACGCTCTAGAAATGCGTAGAATTATGGGGGATATGATTGAGGTGTATAAGTGAAAGACAGGACCACTCATGTTTAGAATGGTGTATGTGTGGGTAATGATGGATTATGTGGAAAATTACATTTATCTGTATGTAACATTATGTACATAACAGTAAATGAACAAAGATAATTATTATTTATCAGTCAGACAAGTAGGAATTTGGGACACCTAGGTCGCAAAAAATGTCCCCCTTCGATACCTACCACTGTCAGATCCACAAGTTGCTCTGGACCTATTAATTACAAATGAAATATGTATCACCAGGAATGCTGGTAAATATATAATTTTGTGGATTGTATATTAAATTAAAAAATGATTATATATAAAAACATTTACATAACAGAAGGAGAATATCTTAAAATCACTCACCAATTTGACCGGAGATTAAGGTGTATCATACTCAGAAAACCTCACTGTCTAAATTTATGAAAATACTGGCCAGAATTAAACATAAACAGACTTATCTGAGGTTCCTGGAGCTGTCTTGTCCAGTCGCCTGATACTCAAATTATGCAGGAATGCACATCCAACAATTTCGCCACCTATTTGAGAGGTGTCAACCCAATTTTAACCTCTAGAGCACGAAAATTCTTCACATTATTAATTAACGTCTGTTACTCTCAATTCAAAACAAACAACAATGGCGAGTGTCGTCTGCGCAGGTGCAGGCTTCCCATTTTTTATAAAAAAATTTATTAAATACAGTATGGCCATCTATATACATATAACTACTGTATTTCTGGAAAATATATACAGTATTTTCCACAGATTAGGCTAGTGATCCAATGAAGTCATTGGTGAAATTCAGTCCAGAATCCTGCCATCCCATTTCTAGATAACTGAATTCTTACCTCTAGTTCACACAGGGCAGTGTTGTAAGCCGGTTGCAATAGTTGTAGCTCTGGTGAGATGGAGGCTGTGGTAAGGCCCCTCACACTGGTCAGCCACTACAGTGTACAAGAAATGCGCATTTAGTGTTACTGTTAATGGAATCCCCGAGATACTTGTATGAGTGATAATCTACAACCATCTTCGTCCAAGAGGGAAGCTACAAATTAGTTTCGCAGGTTACAGTGAAGGGGTCAAATTTGCATTGTAATGTGTTATCGAATGATAGAGTACTTCACTGCACAAAGGCTTTTCATAGGATAAGGCGTCCTAATTAACTAGGCTGTTAATTGATCTGCATGAGTAGGCAGAGTTAGGTCACCCGCCTCACTCAGGTAAACATTTTTGTAACTGAAACCTGGGTGGGCTGAGTGCCTGGTCACTAGCACAAGTGCAGTTCGGTTGTCAATTTGTGTAGGTTGCGAAAGGTTAAATTACGTACTAAGCTAAATTACACTATATCTAACTCTAACTTATCTTAAGTACTTATAAGTAGTAGTAATTATTAGCCTAGAGAGGCTTCATTACTAAATTATAAATTTAGAGTGGATAAGAAAATGAAGCGCCATCGGATTTAGGCATAAGTGGGTCACACTGTTCGTCCTCCCCCCTTTTTTTTCCCCTACTTAGGGGGTCTAACAGTTCGGAAAATCAGCAGCCTTCTGATTTCCCACACCTGGCCCCTGCCTCTTCGCTGGTCACTACTAGGTTCACTCTCTCCCTTCTCCATGAGCTTTATCGAACCTCTTCTAAATGTTGTCTATGGATCCTCCATTACATCACTCTCCAAACTGTTCCGCTTCCTGACAACTCAGTGTTAGTACTAAAAAAATACTTCCTAACATCCCTGTGACTCATCTGAATCTTCCATTTGTGACCCCTTGTTTTTGTGTTCCATCTCTGAAACATTGTCCCTATCCACCTTGTCAATTCCTCTCAGTATTTTATGTCGTTATCATGTCCTCCCTATCTCTTCTGTCCTCCAGGGTCATCAGGTCGATTTCCCTTAATTAATTAACCTCTCATAGGACATACGCCTTAGCTCCAGGACTAGTCTTGTTGCAAACTTTACCACTTTCTCTAATTTCTTGATGTGCTTGACCAGGTGTGGGTTCCAAACTGGTGCTACATACTCCACTATGGGCCTGACGGTGTACAGAGTCTTGAACGATTCCTTACTGAGGTGTCGAAACGCTGTACTTAGGTTTGCCAGGCTCCCATATGCTGCAGGAGTTGACTCACGAAATCGTAATGATACGATTGCAAACAAACTATACCACGGGCAGGGTTAGAACCCGCGATCAGAGAGTCATAAAACTCCAAACCGACGCTCTAGCCACTGGGCCAGCTGGTTGCAACAAGATTCGTCCAACTAGGTATATTTATACAGCATAGGAAGTTTAGCATAGGCACTACTGTGACCACAAATACAAGTTTTGCAGACGAATCTACCGTCAGCGTGGCCGCGAGTAGCTCTAGCTCAAGTCCCCTCAAAGCCGTCATCATGATTCATGAAATCGTAATGACACGATTGCAAACAAACTGTATTACGGGCGGGGATAGAACCCTCGTCTGTAAAAACTTGTTTTTGTGGTCACTGTGGTGCCTATGCTATCCTTCCTGTGGTGATAAATTATACCTAGTTGGACGAATCTTGTTGTAGTTAGCTGGCCCAGTGATGTGCGCCTCAGGAGATGTGCTCAGTATTATTCTCACACCAAGATCCTTTTCCTTGAGTGAGGTTTACAGGCTTTGGCCCCTTAGCCTGTACTCTGTCTGTGTTCTTCTTTGCCCTTCCCCAGTCTTCATGACTTTGCACTTAGGGTTAAACTCTAGGAGCCAGTTGTTGGACCAGGCTTGCAGCCTGTCCTGATCCTTTTCTTGTCCTACCTGATCCTTATCCACCTGAATTCTCCACATTAGCTTTACATCATCTGCAAACAGGGACACCCCAGAATCTATCCCTTCCATCATGTCATTCACATATACCAGAAACAGCACCGGCCTTGGACCCTTGTAGAGCCCCACTCGTTACAGGCGCTCGCTCTGACACCTCGTCACATACCATCACTCGTTTTCTTCCTTTCGGGTATTCTTTGATAATTGCAGTGCCTCTCTTATTATTCCTGCCTGCTTATCTGGCTTTTGCATAAATCTCTTGTTTGGAAATGTGTCTAAAGGCTTCTTACAGTCCAAGAAAATGCAGTCTACCCACCCCTCTCTCTCCTGCTATACTTCTGTTACCTTGTTGTACAACTCCAGTAGGTTTCTTACAGAAGATTTCCCCTTCTTGAAACCGTGCTCATTTCTTTCTAGGTACTCCATTACTCTTCTGATAAATTGCTCCATGACTTTGCATACTATACATGTCAGTGACACAGGTCTGTAGTTTAATGCTACCTGTCTGTCTCATTTCTTAAAGATTGGGACCATATTTGCTGTCAGGTAGTTGTCCTGTTTCGATAGATTTGTTGAAGATTGTTGTTAGTGGCAGCCACAGTGTCACTGTTCCCTCTCTCAGGACCGCCCATGGAGAGATATCCAGTCCCACCGCCTTTGAGGTATCTGACTCACCAAGCAACCTCTTCACCTCCTTTTCGGGTGTGTAGTGTGTGTGTGTGTGTGTGTGTGTGTGTGTGTGTGTGTGTGTGTGTGTGTGTGTGTGTGTGTGTGTGCAGCACGTGTACCTTTCCATCCCAGTTTGCTTGAGTCCTTTCTGCCTCCACTGATAATGCTATTTTAAATCTCGTGTTGAGTTCTTCACATACTTCTTTGTCGTTTCTTGTGATATTCCCTCCTTCCTTCCTGAACCTGATTTCCTGGTCCTTGACAGTTGTTTACCTCCAGATGTGTCTGTACAACAGCTTGGATCAGATTTGGCTTTCAGTGTTATGCCATTCTCGTATTGCCGGCTGGGCTTCCCTCTTTTCCATGCATATTCATTTCTGGCCTTTTGGCTAATCTCCTTATTTTCCTGGGTCCTTTGTCTTCTATACTTTTTCCATTCTCTAGCGCACTTAGTTTTGGCCTCTCTTCATCTTTGGGTGAACCAAGGGCTCATTCTGGTCTTCCTATTGTTCCTGTTGCTCTTGGGTACGAACCTCTCCTTTGCCTCCTTGCATTTTATGGTCAAGTATCCCATCATTTCATTTACTGTTTTTCGTCACCATTTCTCTTTCCCATTGCACCCCATGCAGGAAGTTCCTCATGCCTATGGTCCCCTCATGACCACGTGATTACTAGCTCCAAGGGGCCTTTCACATGTGATGTCCTTAATGTCTGAACTACTCATGGTGAATATGAGGTCCAGCCTTGCTGGTTCATCCTCTCTTTTCTCTCTGGTAGTGTCCCTAACATGTTGATGCATGTTTTTCAGTACCACCGCCGTCATCTTAGTCCTCCATGTGTCTGGTCCCCCATGTGGCTCCAGGTTTTCCCCAGTCATTCTCCTTGTGATTGATATCACCTACAACTAGTAACTTTGCCCTGCCCTTATAGGTTCTTCTGGCCACCTCAGCTAGTGTGTCCGCCATTGCCCTGTTGCTCTCATCATACTCTTATCTTGGCCTCCTGCCATTGTGTGGTTGGTTGTACACCATTGCAATCACCACCTTTGGACCCCCAGTATGAATTATTCTTACTATGTAGTCCCTTCCCTGACTTCAGTCTTAACTGTGAGCTTTGTTTCCCTGAGCGCTATAATGTCTGGGGATGCCTCCATGACTCTTTCGTGTGTGTGTGTGTGTGTGTGTGTGTGTGTGTGTGTGTGTGTGTGTGTGTGTGTGTGTGTGTGTGTGTGTGTGTGTGTGTGTCTGTCTGTCTGTGTGAGTGGTAATAAAAGTGTGTGAGCAGCATCGAAAGTGTGTGGGCGGTATCAGGAACATGTGCGGTATCAGGAACATGTGGGTGACAACAAGAGTGTGTGGGCGGCATCAGGAACATGTGGGTGGCAGCAGGAACATGTGAGCGGCAACAAGAGTGTGTGGGCGGCATCAGGAACATGTGGGTGGCAACAGGAACATGTGGGCAGCAACACGAGTGTGTGGGCGCCAGCGTGAACACATGGTGGCAACAGGAACATGTGAGCGGCAACAAGAGTGTGTGGGCGGCAACAGGAACATGTGGGCGGCAACAAGAGTATGTGGGCGGTGGTGGTTGATTGTGGACGGCAGGGTGTGTGGGTGGCATGACAGGTGGCAGGAAAGGTGGGGGGTGTGGGGTAGACCGGAGGCGTGAATAATTCACAAGACAGGATCATGTTCCCATGTAGTGCGTGACCCGGGAGAGAGCAGGTGTGCAGGCACTTCTCACCAGCTGCTACCATTGTTTTGCCCATTTCATATACTATACTCAATCGTTTTAAAAATATTCCCATCAGATATTTTTACTTAGCGCCCCCCCCCCCTTCCCTGTATGTGGTTATGAAGAGTGACCACCTGTACTGGATTCTTTATTTGATATAACGTCATTCATTATATCCGTCATGTTTTGTTTATTTTTCTCAGCTGTCAACAGGATGCTTACGCACGACGCTTTCATCTCAACACCGAATTAGCTGGTAGGTAAGACACATAGGCAACATTAGGCAACTTTATTCCGAAACGTTTCACCTACACAGTAGGGTTCCTCAGTCGAGTACAGAAAGTAGGCAGGAGCAGTAGAGATTGTGAAGACGATGTAATCAGTCCATCACCCTTGTAGTCGTAGATTTGAGGTTGTCTTACCTACCAACCTGTCGGTATTGTATACCATTTTGAAACTCACCAAATTAGCTAACTCTCTTAAGTCTTAAAACCACTACATGCTTTCCATTACTACTGGATCTTTATGACAAAAATTACGGAGGCTTTGTTACAATCCCTAAATGCAGACGTGGTTCTGTGAGAGGTAACAGAGCCAGCCAGGAACGAAAACTTACTAGGCGTGATCTTGATCTATACGAGCATCGAGGAACTGATGAGGAATATAGTTTTAAATACAGTATACTCAGACCACAGCCTCGCTGAAGTACAGACAAATATAGAAACGCGAGTAGAAATCCCAGGAAAAAGTAATGTAAAGAGCTGTTCAGTAACTTCAGCAGCGAGAGAATTCATTGGGATCAGATAAAGAACTATTAGATGTCTCCTAGGAAACGGCTCTAAACGACCCAAACCCACACCAGTGTAGAGAAAGGCTAAATACAAAATTTGTTCTGTTAAAAGAGCCCAAAAAAATTTGTTATGAAAAAAAAGAAGAAAAGAGGGTTACATAACTGTTTGAAATGGGAATATATCACAACGAAGGAAAGACTGTCGATAAAGAACAGAAACTTAAATTTTACTAGCAGACGAAAAAAGAGCATAAGCTAAACACCGTTCAAAAATTTTTAAATGTATATATTTCTGCACACACGCGAGAAGGAAATTAATAACCACCCGTGGAACTGTCCAACTGGTAATACGAAAAATAAATGAGGAAAATCTTGAAAGATAAGTTTGAATAAATGTTCATTGATCTACTAAACAACAAGAGAGTGGAAAGGCCAGAAAGTTTTTATATTACCTCTGCTCACGGAACAAACCATTTATGTGACAGAAGCACAAATCCTCATTAACTCGAGAGGAAAACCTGCCTATGCATGCAACACCGGTACCAGTGTCATGGAAAATTAAAAAAGAAATGAAAACTTCCGCTATCACGAGCACACAGCAGTGAAGACCCAGCAGACCAGTGGCACTAACATCACATGCTCGTTGGAAGGTTGGGTAGATGCCAAGTTATAAATTTTCTGGAAAAACATGACCCGTACAACCTTGGTCAGCATGGGTTTAGAGTGGTGTACTAGATCAACCAGACTGTGGTGGATATATGGGCCAACTTGCTGCCAGCACCCATAGCATGAAAGACTAGGCAATCAACAGGAAGTAGAGAAAATTCCCGAACAGGTCGTAGGTAAAGAGCAGGTCTACGCGGTCTTCTCTAAGGCGTTTCTCAAATGTGATCATGGAGTGATAACACATAAAATAAGATAAAATGGGTATTACGAAAAAAGTAGACTAATGGATTTGTTCAGTACCCAAGGCAGGGTTCTGGTGCCTCTACTCTTTTCCATACTCATAGTAGACGTGGAAAAACACAAACCACAGCAGACGATACAAAAATTAGCATGAAATTCACTTTAGTAGATAACATCGAAAAACTGCAAGAGATATTAATAAAGTCTTGCAGATGGCTGTAGAAAATGACACTGTATTCTGTGGCGACAGATTACAGTTTGTTCAGATTTGGAAAGACTGATGAAACTTAAAAGGAAAACAGTGAACAAAAAGTATTGTAAAAGACCTGAGTTTAATAATGTCAGCTGACCTCTCGTTAAGGAACACAATAAAACAAATGCTGCGAAAGCCTGGAAAATGACACGGTGGATTAAGTAGTAAACAGTGCCAGGGGTGACAGTAAATCAAATCACTTGGTCAACCAAATTGTTGCTGTTTGTGGCTCGCTGGCCCACATGTCCACCAGAGCCTGATGATCTGGCACACCGCAGAGGTAGTGACCCAATTTCTTCTTAAAAACTTCTCACCTGTTCTGACAGTATCTGCTAGTCACAGGTTGAACACTCTCAACCTACGGATATTAACAAAACATTCATATATTATGCCTATGACTCCCCTGATTTTTCATTGGGGTCTACTTTAAATTTCTTCTTATATCTCTCACTCTAGTACGTTGAATGAAGGTTTTGGAACTAGGCGCTCAAGTGTCTTGCATGTATATATTAGAATGTATCTCACCTACTCGATACATTCCCAGTTCTTTGGAATCATTCCCGCTGGGAGAGAATAATAATATATATATATATAATATATATATATATATATATATATATATATATATATATATATATATATATATATATAAGGTGTAGGTTGGTAGACAGCAACCACCCAGGGAGGTATTACCGTCCTGCCAATTGAGTGCAAAACGGAAGCCTGTAATTGTTTTACATGATGGTAGGATTGCTGGTATCCTTTTTCTGTTTCATACACATGCAAGGTTTTAGGTACGTCTTGCTGCTTCTACTTACAATTAGGTCACACTACACTTGCTTGTACAAGCATATATATACACACCTCTCTGGGTTTTCTTTTATTTTCTTACTAGTTCTTGTTCTTGTTTATTTCCTCTTATCTCCATGGGGAAGTGGAACAGAATTCTTCCTCTGTGAGCCATGCGTGTCGCAAGGGGGCTAGTAACCCTTTCTCCTGTATTTATAACTAAATTTAAAAGGAGAAACTCTCGTTTTTCCTTTTGGCCACCCCGCCTCGGTGGGATACGGTGGTGCTTTGAAAGAATGTATATACACATAAGTACAGAAATTCATAAGCACAAATCATACACGCATATATATTTTATAGAATTTGCTGCACTGGAATTTAGTGACCACACTGCACTATTCCTTTGGCGTGCACTGAGGTAGAGGAGGCTGGTCTTATGGAATGCGAGGATTCCTTTCTCGATCGCGCAGCGACCGAAATACATATAGTTCATCTTTGTATTATGGAACTCGAACTTTGTGTATGATGTGGAAAATGACACTAGTGTTTGAATACCAAGGAAATTCTAATGAATGACCTAGAGAACACAGACCACTGTGATGGTGATACATCCCACAGTGGGACAGTGTGATGGTATCACCATCCCACAGTGGGACAGTGTGATGGTATCACCATCCCACAGTGGGACAGTGTGATGGTATCACCATCCCACAGTGGGACAGTGTGATGGATCATCACCATGGCATGTTTACAACCCTTGTGTCTGTGTAGATTGACACATCCAACATTGGGAGTCTTTACTTTGTAAAAGTGGGATATTCAGTAAAGATACTCAGATGTTGCAATGTGTCTAAAGCTCCATCTGACAGTATTGTATACACTGATATACAGTACATTCTTTATTTATGTGTTCTTGCAGGACTGTAAGTAACTTGATTATATAATTGAGCGTCGTACTTAAGTGGCGTACGATGAGTGACGTGCGTGGCATTGTATTATGAGATGTGGTGTTTCTGTTGTTGTGATGTGGAAGGCAGGAGTGGCTGGTGTGAGAGGCTGGTCTGGCTGTGTGGCAGGTAGGTGTGAGTGGTGTGGCAGGCTGGTGTGGCAGACAGGCTTGGCAGGCAGGTGTGGCTGGTGTGAAAGCAGCCTACACTTGCCACATAAGGTATAGTGAGAGTGTACAGCCAGCCAGGGAAAGTTTGCGTGGTCATCGTCATCAGCGCCACTGATAACTGGATGACCAGTGTAGCAGTGGTGGCATGCAGAAGGTGACAGTTGTAGCAGGGTGGCAGTGCAGCAGTGGCAGTTAGCAGGGTGCAGTTGTAGCAGGGTGACAGTGTAAACAGGGTGACATGTAGCAGGGTGGCAGTGTAAACAGGTGGCAGTGTAGCAGGGTGACAGTGTAGCAGGGTGACAGGGTGTAGCAGGGTGGCAAATTTTAGCAGTGGAT
>NC_069399.1:98408083-98523083 GCF_026875155.1 Cherax quadricarinatus
GACATTTCCCCTTTGCTCCGGGAAAAGTTTGTTTCAAAAATTTTTCACTTTTTTTAGTTTCTTATATGTTTTGGCTGGTGTGGGTTCCAAACTGGCGCTGCATTTTTCCAAAAAAAGGGCTAACGTACAGAGTGTACAGGGTTTCCCGAATGACTCCCTTTTTAAGACGGAATGTTGTTCTTAAGTTTGCTTTGGCGCCCCTATTTCTTTCAGCAGTTATTTGGTTGATGTGCGCCTCAGATGTGCCCGGGGTTACTTTTACCCCCAGATCATTTTCTTTGGGGGGGTTTTTAGTCTCTGGCCCCCCAGACTGTACTCCCTCTGCGGGCTTCTTTGCCCCTTCCCCCCTTCCTTTATACTTTGCACTTTGTGGGGTTTAAAAATCCAGGAGGTTGCTGGGGCCCGGTCTGCAGCCTGTTCCCCGTTTCCCCTTTTAGTTTTTGTGGTCCCCGTCCCATTGAATTTTCATCCGTTTCAATCTTTTGAAACGGGGCATTCGGGGTTATTCCTTCCATCATGTCGTTTACAAAACCAGGGAAACCGCCGGCCCAAGATAAAACCCCCGTGGAACCCCCTTCGTTACAGGTGCCATTGACACCCGCCCCGTCCATGATTTGTGTTGGGCTTCCTGCCCGGGGGTTTCCTGATCCATTGTGGGGCCCCTTCCCCCGTTTCCTGGGTTTCCCCCTCCCCGGTGTATTGATAAGCTCATTATTTCTGGTGCTTTGGGGTTTTTGGGGGTGGTTTCGTGGGTGTGTGTTTTTGTGGGGTGGGGTTGGGGTGTGTGTGTGGGTATGTGTGTTTTTTGGTTTTATCACCTAGTTGAGGTTGCGGGGGGGCCAGTCCCCGGTCTGGGCCCGGCCCCCTTCATTCCCCTACTAGGTCACTCTCCCCGAGCCCGGGGGGCTTTATATTTCCCCTTTTTTAAAGTAGGGTTTTGGGTCCTGCCCCCATCCCTCGCCTTCCAAAATATTCACTTATGATACTTGTGGGAAGGGAAAAATTCCCAACTCCCGTGATTCATCTTTGTCTTCAGCTTTCCCAAGGGGTCCCCCTTTTTACTGTGTCCAATCTGGGAACATCCTGTTTTGTCCCCTTGTAATTCCTTTAGTATTTTTATGTGTTTTCATTTCCCCCCCATTCTCTGCCCCCGGGGTCGGGCAGGTTTATTTCCCTTAAACCCCTCCCCCGTTGGACAAAAACCCCTTTTTTTTGGGACTTTATTGTTTCAAACCTTTTTCACTTTCTCTAGTTTCTTTACGTGTTGGCTGGGGTGGGTTCCAAAAAAGGGGGGCCCCATTTCTCCCAAAAAGGGCCTAAGTATACGGTGACGGGTCCTGAACGGGTTCCCTTTTAAAATGTCGGAAAAGCTGTTTGAGGGGTTTTTAGGGGCCCTATGGTGCAGGTTATTTTTGGGGGGGTGGCGCCTTTAGGAGATGTTTCCTGGTGTTTTTCTCACAAGATCTTTTTCCTTTAGTGAGGTTTTTTAGTTTGAAACCCCCAGACTGTACTCCCTTCTGCGGCCCTTTTTTGCCCCTTCCAACTTCATGACCCTTTTCACGGTGGGATTGAACTCAGGAGCCCAAATTTCGGACAGGTCTGCAGCCTGTCCCGATCCCTTTTTTAAATTCTGCCCGGGCTTCGATCGAGTGTATTTTTCTCAAACTTACGTCATCTGCCAAAAAGGGAACCTCAGAGTCTATTCCCCCTTTGTCTTCCCCAAAAACAGAAAAGCACTGGTCTAGGTGACCCTGCGGGCCCCCTGGTGTGTGTGTGTGTGTGGGGTGTGGGGTTTTGGGGTTTTGTGTGGGGGGTGTGTGTTTTTGTGGTGTGTGTTGTGTATTGGGGGTGTGTGGGGGGTACTCACCTATTTGTGGTTGGGAGGGGTCGATTTACAGCCCTGGCCCCCCCTCTTCGTGATTTTCTACTGGTCCTCTTTTTCCCTGCCCCCTGGCTTTTATCATTTCCCCCGCTTAAAAAAAATGTATGGGTTTCCCGCCCCCCCACACACTTTCTTTTGGTATTCCATGGTGACTACTCTATGACTGAAGAAAAAACTTCCCAACACCCTTTTTATTCATTGAGGGCCAAATTCCAATTTGGACCTCTTGTGTTGTGTCCCCTCTCTGGAACATCCCCCCTTTGGTTTAAACCCCGTCTATTTCCCCGCAGGGTTTTTATGTGTTATCATGTCTCCCCTGGCCCCCGGGCCCCCCAGTGTCGTAGGCCCATTTTAACCCTTTTTTCATAGGGCATCCCCTTGTTGGGACTTTTCTTGTTGCAAACTTTTCAAATTTTCTAATTTCCTTTTGGGCGTGTTGACTAGGTTTTGGGGTTCCCAATGGTGCTGGGATACTCCAAATAGGGGCCCCGAAGTAGGGTGGGGGTAAAGGGGTCTTAAAGAAAACCTTCTGAGGGGATCGGAAAGTATCCGTTTGTTTGCCAGGGGCCCGTAAGTGCAGCATTTTTTCTGAAATTTAGTGCGCCCCGGAGAATGCTCGGGGTTATACTCCCCCAGTCTTTTTCCTTTTATTAGGTTTTTAGACTTTGGCCATTAAACTATATTTTGTCTCGGTCTTTTTGCCCTTCCCCCTCTTCGACCCTTTTCATTTTTCAGGGTTAAATTTTAAAAGGGGGCCCGTTGCTGGGCCCGGTTTTTAGCCCGTACCCGATCCCCTTTGTAGTCCCGCCCGATCCCCGTCGATTCGATTTTTCTCATTTAAATTCACATCGTCTGCAAACCGGACATTTTGAGTCTATCCTTCCGTTTTGTCGTTCCACGTATACCCAAAAAACGCAAGGTCCTTGGGGCTGACCCCCGTGGAAAACCCCCCTTGTCACGGGGGCCCTCTGCACCTGTCGCGTACCCGACTCTTTTTTGCCTCCGGGGCCGTTAAATTCCCCTGATCCCTTTTCAGTGCCTTTCCTTTTAGGGGTGCCCGGTCCCCTGCTTTTTCAAATAACCCCTTTTTTGAGGAACTGTGTCGAAAATTCTTGCGTCCAAAAATACGCAGTCGTTTCCCCCTCTCTCTCTTGTCTTATTTTGGGACCTTGTCATAAAACCCTTAGTAGGTTTGTGACACGGATTTTCCCTTCCCGAAACCCCTGTTGGGGTTTTTGTATTTTATGTGCGGGGGGGGAGGGGTGTGGGGGTGGGGTGGTGTGTGTGTGTGTGGTGTGTGTGTTTGTTGGCGTGTGTGTTTGTGTTTTTTGTCACCCACCCCTCTTTTTAATTTTAAAGTCACACTCACGTTTTTATATTGGGGGATATTGACCAAAAGTGCGGCCCCATCCCCATAAATGCAAGGGTTTACAACATGATAGTTACGTGTTACTGTTGTTCAAAACCCCCTGTTAGGGTTCGTGTTATGTGTTCACACACCAAATTTCAGTTTACTGTAGTTCACCCACTGATTTGGTTTCAGTGTTTTCTGGTTCCACACTGATAGTTTCGTGTCTCTGTTGTTTCACCACTGATAGTTACGTTTTCGGTTTGTTTCCCCCCTGGGTAGTTACAGGTTAATTTTGTTACCCCCATGATATTTCGTGTTTTTGGGGAGTTCACAAAACTGATTGTTACCGTGTTACCTTTTAGTTCACCACTGATAATTACAGTGTACTGTAGTTCCTCAAAATGTTTGTTACAGTGTTTTGTGTTCAAACACACTGATAGGGTTTCAGTGTTCTGTAGTTCACCCCACTGATAGTTTCAGTTTTTAGGGAGTTACACTGATTTTACATTTTTTGTAGGGTTTATCACACTTTATAGTTACAGGGGTTTTCTTTTAGTTAAACCCCACTGATATTTTTCATGTTACTGTTTGTTTCCCCAATTTAGTTTCAGTTTTTTACTTTTAGTTCCCCACTGTAGTTTTCAGTTTTTCTTTAGTTATCACATGATAGTTTTTAAATGGTTCTGTAGTTCCCCCTCACACTGTTTTTACAGTGTTAAATGTAGTTCACCCACATGTTTGTTTCAGTGTTTTCTGTAGTTATCACATGATGTTACAGTGTTCTGTAGTTACACATGATAGTTTTTGTGTTAATTAGTTCACCACCTTTATAGTTACAGTGTTCTGTTTGTTTTTACCAAAACTGATTAATTTTCAGTGTTTAAATTAGTTCAACAAATGATTTGTTTCAGGCTTTAATTTTAGTTAAACCCACAGTTGTTACAGTGTTATGTTTGTTCACAAAACTGTAGTTTACGTGTTACTGTTCTCCCACAATGATAGTTTTCGTGTTTTCTGTTGGTTAAAACACTGATTGTTCAGTGGTTTCTGGAGTTCACCACCAAATGATTTTTGGCCTATAGTGTTTACTGAAATTCACCCCATGATAGCTACGTGTTACTGTAGTTTTCCCCCATGTAGTTACGTGTTCTGTAGTTCACCCCATGATAGTTTCAGTGTTAGTAGTTACCCCACTGATAGTTTTTTGTGGTTTCGGTAGTTCACACACTGATAGTTACATTTTTACTGTAGGTTTACACATGGAAATTTTGTTACTGTGTTTACTGGGAGTTCCCAAACAACAATGTTTGTTTCAGTGTTTCTGGGAGTTCACCCCCACTGTAGTTACAGGGTTTCTTAGTTCCAAAACTGATAGTTCAGGTTGCTGTAGTTCATCACTTTTTGAATTTGTTAAAAGTGTTTTGTTTGTTGTTCACCACCTTTATGTTACAGTGTTCGTAGTTCAACACTGAAATTAAGTGTTTTTTAGTTCACCAAAATGATAGTTACAGTGTTCTGTAGTTTCCCACACTGTAGTTACAGTTTTTCGGGAGTTCACCCCATTTATAGTTACAGTGTTCGTAGTTCACCCCACTGATAGTTAAGTTGTTACTGTATTCAAACACGATTGTTCAGTTTTACTGTAGGGTTCCCCCACATGAAAAGTTACAGTGTTACTGTAGTTCACCCCATATAGTTAAAGTGTTTTCTGTAGTTCACAATTTATAGTTAAAAGTGTTAAATTAGTTCTTTACAAAGGAAAAGTTAAATGTTATGTAGTTCTCCCCCTTTTTAGTTTCGTGTTAAATGTAGTTCACCACACTGTTTTTTTTCGTTTTTATGTAGTTCACCCCACTGATAGTTACAGTGTTACTGTAGTTCAAACACTGATTTGTTTCAGTGTTCTGTATTTTACCACAATGATAGTTTCAGGTTTTTTAGTTTCCCCACTGATTTTTACAGTGTTCTGTTGTTCACCAAAAAGAAAAGTTTCTGGTTACTGTAGGGTTTACCCATGTAGTACGTGTTACTGTAGTTCACCCCACTGATAGTTAAGTGTTACTGTTGTTCACCCCACTGAAAAATTTCAGTGTTCTGTAGTTCACCCAAATCGATTGGGTTCAGGGTGTTCCCCCGTAGTTCTTTCATTTCCCCCCTGATAGTTACAGTGGTTTCTGTAGTTCACAACAATGTTTGTTTCAGTGTTTTGTAGTTCACCCCCCCGATGGGGGAAGTGTCTGGAGTTCACCCATGATAGTTACAGTGTTTGTAGTCATCCACGGGTAGTTACGTGTTTTGTAGTTCACAACTGAAGTTACAGTGTTATTTTAGTTCACACACTGAATTTTACAGTGTTCTGTAGGTTTACCACACTGTAGTTACCGGGTTGCTGTAGTTCACCACCTTGGGTTTTTTACGTGTTCTGTAGTTCACACACTGAATTACAGGTTTCTGTAGTTCACCCCCATGATATTACGTTTTTCTGTTGTTCCCCTCACATTTATAGTTTTAAAGGGGGGGTGGGTTCCCCATGTTTGTACAGGGTTTGGGAGTTCAACACACGGGTAGTTACAGTGTTACTGTTGTTCACACCCCTGATAGTTAAGTGTTCCCGTTGTTCCCTTCCCCACTGTTGTTAAGGGGTTTGTTTGTTCCACACTGATTTTTACAGTGTTGCTTTTAGTTTTACCCCACTGATAGTTACAGTGTTCTGTGTTCACCACACTGTTTTACAGTGTTCTGTAGTTTACCCCACTGTTTGTTACAGTGTTGCTGGAGTTTTTACCGGGTAGTTACAGGTTTTTTAAATGTTAAGGGTTCATTCACATGATGTTTCAATGTTCTGTAGTTCACCCCAATGATAGTTTCAGTTTTTCTGTAGTTTTACCACCCTGTGTTACAGTGGTTCTGTAGGTTTATAAAATGATAGTTTTTGTGTTCTGTAGTTTTATAACCCCTGATTTTTAAATGTTTTATGTAGTTCAAACCCCCTTTTTAGTTACAGTGTTTGTAGTTCATACATGATAGTTACAGTGTTCTGGGTTCCCCATGATGTTACAGTGTTTCTTTTGTTTTACCAATGTAGTTTAAAAGTGTTTTCTGTGTTCATCACACTGATGTTACAGTGTTCTGTAGTTCAAATGTTTGTTTTCAGTGGTTTCTGTAGTTACCCCCTGATAGTTTTCAGTGTTCGTAGTTCACCCCCTGATAGTTCAGTGTTGCTGTTGTTCCCCCACTGATATTTCCGGGTTCTGTAGTTCACACTGAAGTTTTCAGTGTTTGTAGTTCACCCCGAAAAGTTACAGTGTTCTTTTAGTTCATTTTTAACCCTTGGGGGGGTTTTAAAAATTTCGGGATTTCCCATAATTTTTGTTTTTCAATTTTCCCTTTCCGGAAAAAACCCGTTTTTTTGTGGTTTTTACTTGTTAAACGAAAATTTGGGGTTATAAAATATTTACAGTTTCGGAAAAGGGGTTTTTAAAGGGGTTCCGAGTTAAATAATTTTTTGTTACGGCCAACCCTTGTGTACCTTTTTTCCTAAGGTTAAATTTTTTTGTGTTTTCCCCCCTGGTAGTTCAGGTTTTTTGTTACCAAAATGGGTAGTTATTTGTGTCCCACCTGGGTAGTTCTTTTTTGTGTTTTCCCACTGGTAAATTCTAGTGTGTTTTCCAAAGGTTAAATTTGTGTGTTTTCCCCCCCTGGTAGTTCAGTGGGTTTACCAACCTGGTAGTTCAGTGTTTTGGGGTTTTCCCAAAAACCCGGTAGTTAGGGGTTCTAACCCCACAAAAGTTAAGGTTTTGTATTCCCCAACCCGGGGTTTTGTTTGTGTGTTTTCCCCCAGGTTAAATTAGTGTGTTTTCCAACCCGGTAGTTCATGTTTTCTTAACCAGGTTCAGTTTTGTGTCTCCCCAAAACCAGGTTTGCTGTGTTCCCAACCAAGGTTTGTTTGTGTGTTTTCCCCAACCCCCTAGTTCAGGGTTGGGTTTCCCAAAACCGGTAGTTCTGTTTTGTTTTCCCAAACCCGGTAGACTAATCTGGTTCTCCAACCAGGTTGCTTTAGGGTTCCCCCCAGGTAGTCTGTTTTTGTTCCAAACCCCCCTTGTTCGTGTTTAACCCCTTTTTTTTTATTTCGGGGGGGTTGGTGTGTTCAAAAATGGTAGTTAAATGTTCTTAAACCTGGGAGTTTGTGGGTTCAAACCCGGGTATCAGGGGTTTTTCCCAACCCCGGTATTTTTAATTTTTTTTCTTTTTTTCCAAAAACCCGGTTGGTCTTGGCGTTTTTTTTAAAAAACAGTTTGTGTTTAAAAGGTTCAGGTGAAAAAAAAAGGGGAAACCCTTTTGTCCTCCAACCGGGCTTTGTTCCCAGTGGTCTCCAACCTGGCTAGTCAGGTGTCTCCAAACCCGGCTTTTTTATTTGTGTGTCTCCAAAAAAGGCTAGTTGTGTGTCTCCCAAACCCGGCTAAACTTTGTGGTCTTCCCAACCCGGCTAGTCTACCCCCTGGTGGCTCCCTTTTTTCTAGGGGCTAGTGTTTTCTCCAACCGGCTAGTTAGGTGTCTCCAACCGGCTTGTTAGTGTTTTTCCCCCTGGGTTTGGGCTTGAGGGGGTCTCAACCGGCTAGGGCTTGTGTCTCCCCCGGTAGATTAGTGTTTTTTCCAACCGGCTTTGGGCTTGTTTCCAAAAAGGCTGTCTATGTTTTCTCAAACCCGGTAGTTTTGTGTTTTTCCCAAACCGGTAGTCTTGTGTGTCTCCAAACCGGGGTGTCTATGTGTCTCCAACCAGGTTTGTTAGTGGTTCCAACCGGCTGTCTAGTGTGGGCTTTCCAAAACCCGGTGTCTAGTGTGTCTCCAACCGGGTAGTCTTGTTTTCCCCCAACCCGGTAGTCTAGTGTGTTTCCAACCCCGGCTAGTCTTGTGTTCAACCAGGTAGTCTAGGTGTCTCCCAAACCGGCTAGTCCCTTTTGTCTCCCAACCGGCTAGGCTGTGTGTCTCCCCAATGGTAGTTTTAGTGTGTTCCAACCGGCTTGTCTTGGGGTCTCCCCCGGGGTAGTCTAGTGTGTCTCCCGGCTAGTTCTTGTGTCTCCCCGGCTAGTCTAGTGTGGGCTCCAACCGGTTTGTCTAGTGTGTCTCCAAACCAGGGCTAGGACTAGTGTGTCTCCAAAACCCGGCTAGTTAGGGTGTCTAACCGGTAGGGTTTTTTTTTCTCCAACGGTAGTTTGTGTGTCTCCCAAACCTGGATTGTTAAAGGGGCTAGTGTGTTTCCAAAACCTGGTCTAGTTTTGGGGTCTCCTCCCAAACCCGGGTGGGGTTTGGTGTCTCCCAAACCCGGCTAGTCTAGTGTTCTCCAACCAAATAGTCTAGTGTGTTTTCCCAAACCGGTAGTTTTAGGGTCTCCAAAAGGCTAGTCTAGTGTGTCTCCAACCCGGCTTTTGGTTTTGTCTCCAACCAGGCTTTTTAGTGTGTCTCCCCAAAAAACCCGGTGTCTTGGTTCCAACCAGGTAGTCTAGTGTGTCTTTCCAAACCCGGCTAGTCTAGTGGGGTTTTCCCAACCGGCTAGTTAGTGTGTTTTCCACCTGGCTAATTAGGTGTCTCCAAAGGCTAGTCTTGTGTCTCCAACCCGGCTAGTTAGTGTGGGCTCCAACCCGGTAGTTTGTGTTCTCCAACCGGCTTTTGGGTTTGTGGGGTCTCCAAAAAGGTAGTCTAGGTTTTGGGCTCCAACCAAGGGTAGTCTGGGGGGTCTCCAAAAAAAGGGTAGTCTAGTGTGTCTCCAACCGGCTAGTCTTTTTGCTCCAAACCGGTAGTTAGTGTGTCTCCAACCGGCTAGTTAGGTGTTTTCCAACCGGCTTGTTTGTGTCTTTCCAAACCCGGCTAGGCTAGTGTGTTTCCCAACCCGGTTTGTTTGGGGGTCCCCCAACCGGTAGTTAGTGTGTCTCCAACCTGGCTAGTTAGTGGGTTTTTCCAAACCCGGTTGCTAGTTTTGTCCCAACCCGGCTAGTCTAGGGTTTTCTCCAAACCCGGCTAGTTAGGGGTGTCTTTAACCGGTAGTTTGTGTCTCCAACCAGGCTGTCTAGGGGTTCCCAACCGGCTAGTTAGTGTGTCTCCAATTTGGTAGGGCTAGTGGGTTCCAACCGGTAGTCTTGGGGTTTTCCCAAACCCGGATTTTTGGGGCTTTGGGGGTGTCCCCAACCCGGTAGTTTGTGTTTCCAAAACCGGCTAGTCTAGTGTGTCTCCAAACCGGGTTTGGGGTTTTTGGGGCTCCCAAACCGGCTAGTTAGTGTGTCTCCATTCCCGGGTAAACGGTGAGGGTCTCCAACCGGCTAAATCTAGTGTGTCTCCAACCTGGTTTGGTTTGGGGTGTCTCCAACTGGCTAGTCTAGGGTGTCCCCCAACCCGGGTAGTTTTAGTGTGTCCCAACCTGGCAGCTAGTGTGTTCCAACCCGGCTAGTTAGTGTGTTTCCCCCAAAAGGTAGTCTAGTGTGTCTCCAAAACCAAATAGGGCTTTTGTGTTCTCCCCCTTTGGGTAAATCTTGTGGGCTCCCAAAAGGCTAGTCATTTGTCTCCCAAAAACCAGGCTAGTTGGGTCTCCCAAAACCCGGATTTTTTGTTCTCCAGCCCGGGTTGTCTTGTGGTGTCTCCCCTATCTTTTGTTTTCCAAAACCCGGTAGTCTTGTTTTCTCCAAAAGGCTAGTCTTGGTCTCCAACCCCGGGAAAATTTTTGTGTCTCCCCCAACCTGGCTGTCTTTGGTGTCTCCAACGGGCCCAGTCTTGTGTCTCCAACCAGGTAGTCTTGTGTTCCCAGCCTTTGTCTTGTTTTCTCCAAAACCCGGTAGTTTTGTCTCCCCGGTTTTGGGCCCAAATTTTATGTGTCTCCCAAAAGGGCCCAGTTTTGTGTTTCCCCCAACCTGGCTGTCAATTTTTGTCTCCCCCCCTGGCTATTTGTGTCTCCAAAAAAGGGTAGTCTTGTGTTTAAACCCGGGGGAGTTTGTGTCTCCAAAAAGGCTTGTCTTGTGGTCTCACCGGGGTAGGGGATTTTGTCTCCAACCGGGATAGTTTGTTGTGTCTTAACCCGGTAGTTTTTTGGGCTCCAACCGGTAGTCTAGGGTGTCTCCAACCGGTAGTTTGGTTTTCCAAACCTGGCTTGTTATTTGGTCTCCAACCCGGGAAATCTTGGTCTCCCACCGGGTTAGTCTTGTGGGCTCCAAACCCGGCTAGTCTTGGTGGGTTTTCCCAAACCGGGGGGGGTCTAGTGTGTTTTCCAACGGGGTAGTTTGTGTCTCCAACCGGCCCAGTCTTTGTGTCCCAACCGGGCTAGTTTGTGTCCCAACCAGGTGGGCTAATGTGTCTTAAATAGTTGGGTTCCCCCCGGGGTTTGTCTTGGTGTCTCCGCCGGGGTAGTCTTTTGTCTCCAACCCGCTAGTCTGTGGTCCCAACCGGCAGTTTGTGTCTCCAACCAGGTTTGTCTAGGGGGTTCCCCCCCGGTAGTCTAGTGTGTCTCCAACCTGGCTAGTCTAGTGTGTCTCCAGCCTGGCTAGTCATGTGTGTCTCCAGCCTGGCTAGTCATGTGTGTCTCCAGCCTGGCTAATCATGTGTGTCTCCAGCCTGGCTAGCCATGTGTGTCTCCAGCCTGGCTAGTTATGTGTGTCTCCAGCCTGGCTAGTCATGTGTGTCACCAGCCTGTCTAGCCTTGTGCGTCTCCAGCCTGTCTAGTCTTGTGTGTCACCAGCCTGGCTAGTCTTGTGCGTCTCCAGCCTCGCTAGTCTTGTGCGTCTCCAGCCTGGCTAGTCTTGTGTGACACCAGCCTGGCTAGTCTTTTGTGTCACCTGCCTGGCCAGTCTTGTGTGTCTCCAGCCTGGCTAGTCATGTGTTTCTCCAGTCTGGCTAGTCATGTGTTTCTCCAGCCTGGCTAGTCATGTGTGTCTCCAGCCTGGCTATTCATGTGTTTCTCCAGCCTGGCTAGTCATGTGTGTCTCCAGCCTGGCTAGTCCTGTGTGTCTCCAGCCTGACTAGTCCTGTGTGTCTCCAGCCTGACTAGTCCTGTGTGTCTCCAGCCTGGCGGTAAAATTTAACGCTAGTTAAATTAGTTATTTGGTTGTGGCTTTGATTTTGGTAGCAGTGGATGTTATTGTGTGGTTGTTGTGATGTGGTAGCATTTTGGGTATTGCGTTGTGGTGGTGGTTGAGTGATGAGGTTAACCCTAGTTCAGTGGTTCCCAAACTGGGGGTAAATTACCCCCTGGGGGTAATTTTACCATTTTTGGGGGGTAATGGAGGGGTGACAGAAAAAAAGTTATGAATTCTGAAAATCAAGAAAACAATGCGGTACCCGGTATGAGGATTATTGTTAACTTTGTCTTAGTATATAAAGTTGTAAAGTAAACCTATTATAAGTAAGTAATAAAGTTAAACCAAATAACAATAAACATCAAAAACTAATATACAGTATTAGAAAAGAAGAAATATATAGCTAAGTGTGTGGAAACCCAAAAGTATTTTGACAAGTATGCTTCAGGACAAAAGTCACTCAGTAGCCCAGATCGACCTGTCCAGTACGCGTCACTCACTTCCTGAGGCTGCCTCTATTTCACACTGTCAGTTTATCTGTGAGCATCAGCCGAGGTAGACATAAGCTGGTATGTATGTGTACTGCCCTGTGCAGTATATAGTTAGTATTTACCCACTGTTACTGTGAATTTGTAGCTATTATTAATTTTATATATAATGTATGTGTGGTTCTTACGTTTTCAATGGTTTTGCTAGGATTAGCAGAGTATGCGAGGCTGTATACGTTCACGTTTAGCCATATATATCAATAATAACAACATTTTGTGAAAGGGGTAACATGCTTTATGTGGCATGTTAAATTGGGTAACAAGCTGAAAAAGTTTGGGAACCACTGCCCTAGTTGCTTTCTCAGGTCAGCTTCCCCGCGGCTTGGTCCCAGACGCGGCCTCCTGGTTACTGGCCTGATTAATCAAGGTGTTTGTGTCTGCCATTCACACTCCTACATACGCATCACAACCCGGCTGATGCGGAACTGACTTTCAAAATTTGAGTTCCTTCTTGAAGAAGGTTTGTTGTTAAACACTAGCCAACGAAATTTAACTTTTTATCTGGTTTAGAAACCAAACTGGTTATTTTAGGGTAACTTTGATGCGCTGATCACCACTCTCTCCTTGTTTAGTCTTTGTCCAATAAGGTTTTTTGAAATCTTATGATGAATATTTTTGCCATTTAAAGTTGAAGAACCACATAATATATATTACCTGACAATCAAAGATATTATTTTACTTTTATATATTACGTGTGATGCATGTTGTGACAAATGTAAATTCGTTATATATATATATATATATATATATATATATATATTATATATATATATATATATATATATATATATAATATAGAAATTAGCTTAGAAGCTCCCACACCTCCGTATGCGCTCGGATGGCGGCCCAACAGCTAGCTGTGTGCTGGCTGCGCCATTCTTGTAGGGTTGGGTGGTCCTGTGCTATAAAGCGTCATGTGGTTGTTGCTTACCATGAGGCAGGCTAGTACAAAATGGGTTCGAATCCTTGGCTAGCGCAGTGTTGTTATTGATCAATGCCACTCGTCCGTGGTTACAATAATATATAAATGCTGCTGGTGAGGCTAGTGCACCAAACAGGGATGAGAATGAAAATTAGCTTAGAAGCTCCCAACCTCCGTATATATATATATATATATATATATATATATATATATATATATATATTATATATATATATATATATATATATATATAATATATTAGTCGTGCCGAATAGGTAAAACTGGTCAATTATCAATAATAATTTTGTACGAAAAGAAACTTAGAAAACTTACCTAACTCTATTATAACACGCGCAATTTAATTTAGCCTAATCCAACTAAATATATTTTAGATAAGTTTACAATTATTTAATAATAAACAGCCAATGAAATATTTTTTTTTGGTTAAGTTCAGAATGATTTTTGCGAAATTATTGCATACACAAATATTCGCTTGCCTTATTCGGTAAGAAGAACGTTGTTATTTGAACCAGAATCGCAAGTTTTACCTATTCGGCACTTTATATCTCAATGTACTATGCTGAGACAAGCGGGTAAATACAGAGAAAGATCAAGATCGCAATCAGCAGGACTCGATACTGCTGCTGAGACGAACAAGTTGACCAGGCAGCACTGTTATCCATTCGGCCACAAAAGCCACATAACCTGGGAAGCCGTGTTCATAAGCCTTGTTTCTTGGTATTTGTGGTCGAATGAATAAGAGTGGTACTTGGGAATCTTCTCCGTCGCAGTAGCAGTATCGAGTCCTGCTGACTGCAATCTCTCTCTATGATATATATATATATATATATATATATATATATATAATATATATATATATATATATATATATATATATATATATATATATATATATATATGAACAATGTCTAGCTAAAGATAGGGTAGTTTTCATTGCATTTATGGATTTAGAAAAGGCATATGATAGAGTGGATAGGGGAGCAATGTGGCAGATGTTGCAAGTATTTGGAATAGGTAGTAAGTTACTAAATGCTGTAAAGAGTATTTATGAGGATAGGCTCAGGTTAGGGTGTGTAGAAGAGAGGGAGACTACTTCCCAGTAATGTCACCATGATTGTTTAATATATTTATAGATGGGGTTGTAAAAGAAGTAAATGCTAGGGTGTTCGGGAGAGGGGTGGGATTAAATTATGGGGAATCAAATACAAAATGGGAGTTGACACAGTTACTTTCTGCTTTTGATACTGTGCTTAAGGGAGATTCTAAAGAGAAGTTGCAAAGGTTAGTAGATGAGTTTGGGAGTGTGTGTAAAGGTAGAAAGTTAAAAGTGAACATAGATAAGAGTATGGTGATGAGGGTATCAAATGATTTAGATAAAGAAAAATTGGATATCACGTAGGAGAGAGGAAGTATGGAAGAAGTGAATGTTTTGAGATATTTGGGAGTTGACGTGTCAGCAGATGGGTTTATGAAGGATGAGGTTAACCAAAGAATTGATGAAGGAAAAAAAAGTGAATGGTGCATTGAGGTATATGTGGAGACAAAAAACGTTATCTATGGAGGCAAAGAAGGGAATGTATGAAAGTATAGTAGTACCAACACTCTTATATGGATGTGAAGCTTGGGTTGTAAATGCTGCAGCGAGGAGACGGTTGGAGGCAGTGGAGATGTCCTGTCTAAGGGCAATGTGTGGTGTAAATATTATGCAGAAAATTCAGAGTGTGTAAATTTGAAGGTGTGGAGTTAATGAAAGTATTAGTCAGAGGGCTGAAGAGGGGTTGTTGAGGTGGTTTGGTCATTTAGAGAGAATGGATAAAAGTAGAATGACTTGGAGAGCGTATAAATCTGTAGGGGAAGGAAGGCGGGATAGGGTCGTCCTCGATAAGGTTGGAGGGAGGGGGTAAAGGAGGTTTTGTGGGCGAGAGGCTTGGACTTCCAGCAAGCATGCATCAGCGTGTTAGATAGGAGTGAATGGAGACGAATGGTTTATGGGACCTGACGAGCTGTTGGTGAGCAGGGTAATACTTAGTGAAGGAATTCAGGAAAACTGGTTATTTTTATATAGCCGGACTTGAGTACTGGAAATGGGAAGTACAATGTCTGCACTTTAAAGGAGGAGTTTAGGATATTGACAGTTTGGAGGGATATGTTATATATCTTTATATATGCTTCTAAACTGTTGTATCTAGTCGCCTCTGCAAAGACAGTGATTATGTGTGAGTGAGGTAATAGTGTTGAATGATGATGAAAGTATTTTTGAGGCTTTTCTTTCTTTTTGGGTCACCCTGCTTCGACTTGTTGATTTATGTATATATATATATATATTTATATTATATATATATATATATAATATATATATATTATATATATATGTATATATATATATATATTGTTTGGTCCAGTGGATTAAGGCGTCATGAGTTTTTGCCCACCATGAGGCAGGCCAAAACAGCATGGGTTCGAGTCCTTGGCTAGTCGCAGTGTTGTTATTGATCAATACCACTAGTTCGTGGGCACACTCCGTCCAACAGTACCCTCTTGGGAGCACCGCTGGGTCACCAGGCCATCGACACTGTCCTCAAGGAAAAATTGAATGACGTGATGAGAATGGAGGAGAGAATAAGCGATCTTGATGCCCATGATGCTCTGTATCTCCTCACAAGGTGTCTTACTGTGCCAAAACTCACCTCCTGAGGTGTGCACCCTCTTTGATAACCCAACACTCGACGAATATGACGCACACCTGAAATCAACCTTTAAGAAGGCACTGAACCTGTCACTAGAGGATCAGCAATGGAATCCGGCAACCCTCCCAGTGCGACTGGGAGGTATAGGGGTGCGCAAAGTAACGCATGTTGCTTTACCTGCTTTTCTGTCTTTGTGTTTGGCTTCCAGTGCATTAGTCAAGAAGATTGTTCCCGAACGCTTGAGAGACGTGGTAGGAGCTCAAGATCCCAGGTTTACTGAAGCAGCGATGCGGTGGGACGCCCTTGCAGACTCCTCCAGTAGACCAGCTCCTCCCAAAGAGCACAAACAGTCCCACTGGGACAAACCGATCATGGAAAAAATCGCCAACACAATGCTTTCCAATGCTTCAGGAAAGGACAAAGCTCGTCTCCTGGCAGTGAAGGCACCACACTCAGGAGATTTCCTGTTAGCTGTTCCCAATTCCTCCCTGGGCACCCGTCTCGACCCACAGGCCATTCAGTTTGGTGTTGCTCTTCGCCTAGCCGCCCCCATCCTCACCGAACATAGGTGTATTTGCGGCAGGGCGACAGCTGATCAATTCGGACTTCATGGTCTCGTCTGTCACACAGCAGAAGGGAAGTATGCCAGACATGAGGAGGTCAATGACATCATAAAGAGAAGCCTCACCACAGTCCGTTGCCCATCTCAACGGGAACCCCAAGTGCAGAGGTCTGACGGAAGTCAAAAGCGTCCTGATGGAGCCACTGTACTACCCTGGAAGGATGGAAAGCAGATTGCCTGGGACTACACCTACGCCGCCACATTGGCAGACACCTACTTGCCATACTCCAAATAGTGGAAGGGGGTGGAGCTGCCAGCCACAGGGAGACCCAGAAGATCCGCAAAAATGAAAACCTTCCCCCTTGCTATAACTTTACTTCATCCCAATAGAGTCGGAGACCCTTGGAGCATGGGGCAAGTGTGCTCTAAAGTTCCTTAAAGAGCTGGGTGAAAAGCTCATCATAGAAACCAAGGACCACAGGGCGACCAGCTTCCTTTTTCAGAGACTCAGTGTTGTGATCCAGAGAGGAAATGCCTGCAGCATTCTGGGCACGCGGCCCACCGCCGGGGAGCGGGACGAAGTATTCGAGATGAGCTCGAGTACCTAGTTGTTTTACTTTGTATCATATTTTTGTGAATGTTTTGTCAATGTATTTTGTCTTTAAATAAAATATACATTAAATATAGTGGGTGGTAGGAGAAAATTCTCAAACAGCTTCAGGAAGAACCTTGAGTTTTCCCTGAAGCAAGTTTATTCTTTTCTCTGAGGATGAGGGTCCCTAGGACAGTTCAATATATATATAATATATATAATATATATATATATATATATATATAAATATAAATAATATATATATTATATAGACACAAAAGAAACAAGCCACATGAGGATGGAAATCTTTAGCTCAACATCTTTCACACTCGTGCGTCATCAGGAGCTATGCAGTGTTTCAAGACAGGAACAGGTAGGAGGGGAAAGTCTTTGATGCAAGGCAACCTTCTCAGTGATATGGCTTCTGCCTACGTTATAACGAGTTAAGTTCTAGAGACTTCAAGAGTTCCAAGTAATCTGGGTGCTTGACTGAGCTTATACAAGCTGTGAAGGTTCAGTGTACATTTTCCAGTTCAGCAGTGTGCAGGTGTGGCACATGTATAGTGCAGTAGTGTGCAGGTGTGGCACGTGTATAGTGCAGCAGTGTGCAGGTGTGGCACATGTATTGTGCAGCAGTGTGCAGGTGTGGGTGTACACAAATGATGGTAGATACACACGAGTGATTAAACTGGAGGGGAGCAACTATGGTGGAGAGAGAGGGAGAGAGAGAGAGAGAGAGAGAAGAGAGAGAGAGAGAGAGAGAGAGAGAGAGAGAGAGAGAGAGAGAAAGGGGAGTCACATTCAGGAAGCGTCAGTGTAGTGGCAAATGGTGACAGAACCAAAGGGTGATTGCTAGTGTTTAGATAGAGTGAGGAAAGGTGAAGATAAATCGTGCGAGTGTGATGCAGGGAAGCAGTGTGTAAGAGAGGGAGAGTGTGCGTGGGAGAAAGGCAGGTCTGCTACAGCTTTTCCCCCTTAGAGCTGGCTTATTGTGTTTAGTGTGGCAGGGACAGCTTCATCACGTCCACCTCCACCCTCAGCTCCAGCGCTACTAAATCACTGGTCTCAGCTTCACTCATTTGTTGACTGGGCTTAGTGGCGCCTCCAGCCTGTCATGTGCGCCTCTCACTGGAGGCTCACTCTCATGGTTGCCGGTCTTCGTAGGGAACTATGCAACCACCTAATACCTGTATTTACGACTAGTGGAAGTACCGAGGGGATGAGGGGGGATAAGATAAGATTTGTTGGGATTTTTAACCCGGAGGGTTAGCCACTCAGGATAAATCAAGAAAGTCAGTGCGCCATCGATGATAACTATCTTCCTTATCTGTTCTGCGAATTCCTTTGCAGTTTCTGACAGTGGTTGATATACAAGGATAATTGCCTGCAAAATTAGTCTCTTAAAGTACATAATCCTACTCCTTTCTGTGACTTATTTATTTTCTCACATCTGCGGTATATGTTTAGTAATTTTGCACCCATATTTCACTGCCCAAAACATCTCTTGTAATGTGTTTGTGGTTGCTCCAAATATTGCATTTTCTTTTGTAATGGACCCACGAATATAGTTTACTTGTTATCTTTTCCACCTCGAATGTTAGTAAAAAGGATAGAGGATTTAGTAATTGGGTTGTTTGTATTATTGGGCTTTGTTATTAACATAAGTGGTAACAGAAGAGCTTGAGCACCAACAGTAGTGCTGAAGAGACCAGATATGTTTACATCAAGAACCATATCACACGATGACACATTACCTGTGGTAATAACAAAACTCACATTGAACCAAAACATCCCTGTTTATAAACCCTCCTTCCTATTTGCATATATTAAGGGGAAGATAAGTCCAGTTCCTTGCATCAAGAGCCCCTCGCCAGCATCCTTGAGGAGACATAATCTAGTAATGCAGTGCAAAATAATTCTGTAACATTTAGAGATTTAATGTGGCAAAAGGGCATCTACACACTTCATTAATGGTGCCAATCTTCTTCTAATTAGGCTTTCTAAAGTATTATTGAAGCCAATAATGCAAATAGTGTGTCGACAGCACTAGTCAAGTGTTCCACCAACCTTCACTTGGTAATGCTTCACCAAGGTGGAAAATTTGAAGCACATTTCACAGAGCTTTCTGAAGTTGTTAAGAAAGTCTTAGAGGAAGTTAGTGGAAGACAAGAACACTGTAGCTAACATTGTGTCCGACTCTGACATAAAATATTTCAAAAATATAATTTATAACGGTTCACTAAACTTGTGGAAATGAATAACAATGTGAGGTTTTCAATATTTATCGGTTTTCGTTTTTGCACTTGTGCTCTGCTTAAAATTTTCTTCAATACTAAATGAAAAAGACATAGGATTTTGTGTTTTGAAGAAGTTAAATTTTAATTATATTTCTATTTCTATTAAATGGCAAATTGGACCTTCACAGCCCAACTCATAGAAAATACTTGTAGTTAAGATACATCAACACTTAGTGTTTGACGCTGACTGAAAGTAATGTTGTCTGGGTATTGCATGGAAACCAGTTTATATAATAAAAATGGTAATTTAAGATTTAACAGTAGTCAGATGTGAAAGCCCAAGATTCCTTTCAATAAATTATCCACAACGCTTTAAGTTTAAGATAAGACATAACATCGTTATCCAGCTCAATTCCCTCTGATCTCACGATTCCTTTTTTTTTAACAATCCTCATTGAAATTTAACTTCACCTACACAGTCTGGAGCTTGGCACCTACAAGTCTGGACTTACACTACACAGTCTGGTCTTACACCTACACCAAGTCTGGACTTACAAAGAATATTTCTTTAGTCAGTGAGTGCGAAATCATTATCACTATTTATTTAAGAAATTTAAAAATTAGAATCTTTATGTGCAGCCCAATATGATCTGATCATTGTTTTCTGGAAGACCTCCAAAGACTGAAAATTCGGAGACGACCAGATAGAGTCATTCTCGTAGTTGTTGCAACAGATTACAACGAGTCCATGTTTTTTAAGTGATTTAAGAAATTAAGAGACAACCTTTCCCTTACACAAAATAAAGTTAAATGGGTACTCCCTGGATGCAAGATGCATCCAGCCATTGTAACTCAAAGCCATTACGGTTGAGGAGACTTAAATATTATTCAGTGAATTTTACGAAAAGTCAATATTTTACTCTCTTTTACCCATTTAAAAACCGGTGTTCTCTGCTCTTACCTACATTTAAATTTCACTCCCTCGCCATGCGTTGAAATAAGAAGTCCGTTTGCTGTTGAACGTTATAAAACCAAAACAACGAAGGTTTCAGAATTGTTGGTTGGAGCCATACCTTAGAGGATGCTTGGCTGAATCAGACGCTGTCTAGGGGTCGCAGTGCGTACCTCAGATCCTTCTGGGAGGCTCAAGGCCTGAACAGCCAAAGCTGCCTCCCACCAAGGCACCTAACATGGCAGTTGTTCCAAGAATTTTGCCCTAGTTATTGTACACTAGCACTGAAAATTTGTGGTTTATCGGATTAGGCCTTCTCGTGCATTGAGTGAAATAAAAGCGAAAAATTTATGAGATGCATAAAAAGCCTCCAGACATAGGTCCTCCTTCGGGATGCCTAATAATTACTTACTCAAATATCTGAGTGCTTATTTTAAGTGTTGATGGAGTGGATGAAAGAGAGTTACATGGTATTATATACGAGAAAAGTACTTGAGAGCCTGGTCCAAAATCTGCACACTGCCAATAACACCATACTGAAGTGAGATATATGAGAGAACATGTAAAGTAAACCCACTACAAAGCAGGGGTGTCGTGGACACAGTAAGAGAATCCGACACTGTGTCTCATAAAATGTTAACATTTTACTAGATGTGAGAAACACTGCTGGAAAAGGTGTAGGGAGTCTCCGTGAGTGAAAATCTGACAAGTATCTTTACCAGGTATCAGATCAACCTGACTGTGGGTGGATATGTTGAAATAGGGTCGCCCGATACAGCAAACAGCTCGGTGGCACCCCTGACAAGCACCAGACAAGCCTGGACGCAGAATTAGGGCTGATGGGAGTTGCTTAGAAAAACTCGTAATTCTCGAAAGATATATCATAGCAAGTTGTTTGTATGTCAACTGAAGTACGGTGTGCACCTGAAGTGTGTGTGTGTACTGTCTCATTTGGTGGTTGCAAGGTTTCGATTCATAGCTCATGGCCCTGTGTGTGTATGTGTGTGTGCGTGTGTTATCTGTGTCTGTCTGCCTGTGTATACTTACCTAGTCCTGGTTGCTGGAGTCGGGATTGTGTGTGTGTGTGTGTGTGTGTGTGTGTGTGGTGTGTTGTGTGTACTCACCTTATGTACTCACTATTTGTGGTTGCAGGGGTTGAGACTACAGCTCCTGGCCCCGCCTCTTCACTGTCGCTACTGGATCCTCTCTACTCTCTTGCTTCCTGTGAGCTTTGTCATACCTCTTACTTAAAACTATGTATGGTTCCTGCCTCCTCTCACTTCATCTTGCTAGGCTTATTCCACTTGCTGACACTCTATGAATGAAGCAAGACTTCCTTAACGTCCCTGTGACTCGTCTGAGTCTTCAGCTTCCAGTTGTGACCTTGTCCCTGTGTCCCCTATTTGGAACATTCCTATCTCTGATCCACCTTTGTCTATTCCCGCAGCAGTATCTTGTATGTCGTTATCTTGTTTCACCCTGACACTTACAGTTTCCACATCAGTGTCGTCAGTCCGATTTCCCTTAACCTTTCTCGTAAGTGTGTGTGTGTGTGTGTGTGTGTGTGTGTGTGTGTGTGTTGTTGTGCGCCTGTGTGGTGTGTGTGTGATGTGTGTGTTGTGTGTATGTTGTGTTTGTTTGATACTCACCTAATTGTGCGCTGCGCAGGGGTCGATACTCTGTCCTGGCCCCAAGTCTTCTCTGATCGCTTCTAGGTACCTCTCTCTTTACTCTGCTCCCTGAGCTTTGTCATACCTCATCTTAAAAGCTATGTTGGTTCCTGCCTCCACTCATCACTTACTAGGCACTATTCACATATGTCCGACTCTTTGACTGAAGATATCTTCCTTACACCTGTGACTCGTGATGTCTTTAGCTTCAATTGTGCACTCCTTGTTTCTGTGTCATCCTCCTCTGGGATCTTACTGTCTCTGTCCACCTTGTCACTGATCTTATGTCACTGACAGTTATGTTGATTGCTGAACTACCATGACGTCACGAGCTCTTTGATCCCCTCGGGCATGGGTGTATCTAGTTGAAGTACAATGCATAGTAGTGAATAGACAGAGTCAGGTGCCAGGCTCTGAGGCTCTCCTAAGTGACATAGGGAAGTGTCCTTGGTCCCTTGCTCTTCCTCTTATCACATCAGTGATTTCCCAGTGTATCACAACGCCCTGCACCCCCCCCTATCTCTTTGTGAACATCATGATTATTGTCATCTCCACCTAAATCTTGCCTCACTCAACATCATTGTTTTTGAGGGAACTACTAAAAATATCTAAATGGATGACAGCCAAACACTCAACATTATAAAACCTTCTATTTTATGTTTGGTTAACAGAGCAGGTGGATGCACAATTAAACATTAAGTTCGACAACACTCCTATTGCTAAACATATCAAGGGCAAATTCCTGGGCCTATAACTTGACAGATCCTGAATTTCAGCACCCATATCCAAAACATAACAAAAAAAGTGTCCAATAACTGTTGGGGATCCTCTTATTGATACGTTACTTCATACCACAATCTGTCCTACTCACGCTATACTATTCATCATCTTTCCTACCTCACATTATGCATTTGTACCGGGATCAACGGAAATTACCCTCTAAAGCCAATAATAAACCCAAACAAATAGCCGCAGTAAGATTATCTCGCATCCAATGCTAGGCAAACGCCTCCCCCCCCCACCTCTTCAAAAGACTTTAAACTACTCACTGCCTACAGAAACATCACACACTTACTACTCTGCAATCTACATCTACAGAAAGAATAAATCTCAATAATTAACCCTGAACTAAAACACTTACTTGATAGTTGTGACTGGAATCAATAGACATAATACCAGACAAAAAACATCTTTGCGTTCCCCGTGTCCGACTAAAATCTATACAAAAATTCAATGTACATAAATGGTGACTAAAATCGGTTACTCCTCCCACCTACCTGAAAACTCTAGAACTGCAGAAACAAACCACCTTTTCAGAACTACCACGTTTACAAAAAATGTTATCTCCTTTCCACAACCCAACGGTACTTACACACCCAACCGGTAGCACTAAAACACTCCACCGGTACCTTACACACCCACCACCGGTAGCTAACACACCCCAACCGGTACCTTGCACACCCCTCTGGTAGCTAAAAACCCCACCGATACCTTACTAACCCCCTCCGGTACTTTACACACCCCACGCTATGCTAACCACACCCCACCGGGTTCTTACGACCGGTAGCTAACACACCCCACCGTTAGCTAAACACCCCACCAGGTACCTTACACACCCCACGGTGTACATCTTAGTGCCCACCGGTTAGGTTGTACACACTCCACCGGTACCTTACACACCCTCACCAGTAGCTAACACACACACCAGTATGCTACACAAACACCACAGTAGCTAACTCACCCCACCAGTAGCTAACACACCCCACAGTAGCTAATACACAAACACCCCACCGAAGTAGCTAAACCCACACCCCAGCGGTTACCTTATCCCACCGGTACCTTAACACTCCCACCAGACTAGCCTAACACACCCAAGCAGTACCTAACCACTCACCAGTAGCTAACACGCCTACCACGTACCTACACACACCACCAGTAGTATACACACCCCACCTGTAGCTACGCACACCTCACGGTAGAACATAACACACCCCCTCCGGTACCCTTACCACACCCACACTGGTAGCTAACCACACCCCACCTGGAGCTAAACACACCCCACCAGTAGCTAACACCACAAACCGGTACTTTACACCCACAGGTACCTTTACACACCACCACCGGTACCTTACAGCCGCACAGTACAGACAACACACCCCCCGGTAGTTAACACACCCCACCGGTATCTTACACACCCAAAACGTAGCTAACACACCCACCGGTTCCTTACCCCAACGTAGCTTAAAACACCCCATCGGTACCTTACACACCACCACCGGTACCTTACATCAACCCCACGGTAGCTAACACAACCTACCGGTACTTACCCCAACGGGACCTTACACACCCCAAGGTGCCTTACAATCCAACCTGTAGCTAAAACACCCCACCAGTAGCTAACACACCCCACCAGTAGCTAACACACCCACCAGTAGCTAACACGCCTCACGGTAAGCTACCACACCCACAGCGGTACCTTAAACACTCCCACCGGTAATTAAACACACCCCACCTGTAGCTAAACACACCCCACCAGTAGCTAACACACCCCACCAGTAGCTAACACACCAAACCGGTACCTTACCTCACAGGTACCTTACACACACCACCGGTACCTTCACACCCCACCAGTAGCTAACCAACCCACACCCACCGGTAGCTAAACACAACACCACCCCACTCTCACTCAAACTCCCCCTGGTGTGTTATTCCTCTCCTTCAAACACCATTACACCACCACCAAACCCCCACGGTTTCAGTAAACACCAATCAACTAAAACCTAATATAAATGATATGATACATCAAACCCTAGGTGTGGTTGTTGATACCCCACCCGGTAGCTAAAAAAAAATCCCATCGGTACCTTCATCCACACCCCTACGGCTCCTTACACTCCCCTCGGGCCTTACACACCACAAGTGTAGCTTAACACACCCCCACCACAGTAGCTACACTACCCCGACCAGTAGCTAACAGCACCCACCAGTAGCTAACAAACACCACCAGTTAGGCTAACACTCACCCAACGGTAGCTAACTCACGCCATCCTCCAATACCTAACTACATACACCATCCGTATTAGCGCTAAACACCTACCCTGCATCCAGTAGCTACAACACGACCAGTAAGCTCTTACACAACACCACCAGTAGATAACGAACACACCTCCGGTAGCTGACACACTCCACCAGCTAGCTAACACACACATCCACAGTATGCTATCACAATCCCACAGTTGTAGAGATTAACTACACTCACCAGTAGCTTACACACTCTCACAACAGTAGATAACACACACTCGGTAGCTAAAACACACCACCGGTTGCTTAACACACCCCACGGTTTGCTTAAAACTACACTCGGTATGCTATAACACCACACGTTTTGCTTAAAATACTCCCACACCGGTTAGCGTACTCCCCACGGTAGTAACATCACCCAAAACAGTAGCTAAACACACACTAACCGGTAGGCTATACACACCCATGGTAGCTACAAAACAAACCAGTTAGCCTAACACTACACCACCTGGTAGCTGACACAGCACACCTGTAGATACAGCACACCACCGGTAGCTAACACACGCACCACGGTAGCTAACAACACACCACCCGGTAGCTGAACAAAACTACCACCAGCTAGCTAACACCACCGGTATGCTAACACACACCACCGGTAGCTAACACGCACCACGGTAGTAAACACCACACCACCGGTTAGCTAACACACACAATCCGGTAGTTTACAAACACCATCAGTAGCCTAAAAACCACCAGAGCTAACACACACCCACCTAGTAGACTTAACACCACACCACAGTAGCTAACACAACCACGGTAGGCTAAACACTCACCCCGGCTAGGCCTAACTCAACACACGAGTACAACACACTACTATCGGTTAGCTAACACACCCCACCATGTAGCTAAACACCCACCAGTAGCTATACACCATGCCCACCAAGTAGCTAACACACTCCACCGATAGGCTAACACACACCCACAGTAGCTAACAACCTCAACCGTGAGGCTAACACTCACCACCGGTAGCTAACATCACCCACAGTTGGATAACACACAGCCCACCAGTTAGTCTATCACACACCACGGTAGCTAAAACACAACTCCTTTTACGGTTAGGCTAAACACACCACCGGTAGATAACACAACCCGCGGTAGCATAACACACACCTAGGGTAGTAACACACACACCGGTAAGCTATCACAACACCAATGGTAGCTACACACACCATTAGTAGGCTAACACCACATCGTCTGCGGTAGCTAACACTCACCAACAGTGATATCACTCCACCGGTTGCCTAGAACACACCAACCAGTAGCTAACACGCACCACGGTAGCTAAACTCTCCCACCACCGATAGCTAACCACACCGCCGTAGCTAACGCATCACACCAGTAGTCTTTCAACACCACCGTGCTAACACACACCACGTTAGTATTACGCTTCACCACCCATTAGCTATCACACACCCACTGTAGCATAACACACACACCGGTAGCTAATCACGTGTACATAATCACCAGTGTTGCTAAAACACACAACGGTAGCTAACACACACCACCGGGTAGGCTCTAACACACACATAATGATAGCTTACTCTCAACACCAGTAGCATAACACACACACGGTAGCTAACACACACCACCGGTTGCTTTCACACACCACGGTAGCCTATACCACACACCCCGGTTGCTAACACACACCACCAGTAGCTTAACCACACACCCCATCGTAGCTAACACACGTCAACCAGTAGCTATCTCACCCCACCGTTAGCTTTACACACACCTCGGTAGCTAACACACACCACGGTTGCTATTCAACTCACCGAAACAGTAGCTAACACACTCCACCAGTAGCTAACACACACCACCGGTAGATAGACTCACACCACCGGTAGCTAACAAACACCACCGGCTAGCTAACCACTACACGTTAGCTAACACACACCACCAGTAGCTAACACACACCCAGTAGCTAACACACCACCGGTAGCTATCACACACCACCGGTAGATAACACACACAGTATTCCTGGAACGCACTGGAGGGAGAGAATCCATATGATATATTATACTCCTGGATAATCCTAGTGGGACTAGTCCGTAACTTGCACACGAAAATCATCACTACGAGAAAGCAATATGACTTGGCAGACGATGCACCATTCCCCCCAATGATAAGCAGGGGTGTTCACTAGCACGTTATGGTGACCATACATAAGTTGTCAGCGGCCCGAGACTGTTCACTTGTTACCTCCCAGCAAATAGGGGATTACCAACAGACCCCTGGCAGTCTTCAAGTGGCACTGGACAAGCACCTATTAAAAGTCTCGTTCATGAGTCAGCCGGGTGTGGCTCGTACGTTGGTTTGCCGTGCAGCCAGCTAGCATATCAGCCTGGTTGATCAGACTCTGAATTCCATAACTGGCAGGCCTGGTCATCAGACCGGGCCGCGGGGGCGTTGACCCCGGAACTCTCATCCAGGTTAAAACTCAGGTAACACACATAACCAGTAGACTAATCACACACCTCCAGTAGATAACACACACCACCAGTAGCTAACCACAACCACGGTAGAAGCTAACACTACGACCAACCGGTAGCTAACACACAACACTCCGTGTTGGGTATAACACAACAAGTAGTAAACACATCGCATCGCCAGTTGGCTAGACACACACCTCGGTAGCTAAAACACACAACCAGTAGCTGCACTCACCACACGGTTAGCTATAACAACACAACAACAGTAGCCTAGACACACCACAGTAAGCTAACACTACATTCCACGGTTGTGCCTAACCACCATGCACCACCGGGTGCTAACAGCCACCGGTAGCTAAACACTCAACACCGGTAGCTAACACAGTACACACCGGTAGCTAACACACTTACCGGTGAGCTTACACACACACAAGTAGCTACACACACCACCAGTAGTCTAACACACTACCGGTTGCATTACACACTCCACCAGTAGTAACACACACCACCATGTAGCTAACACACACCACACCGGTAGCTAACACACACCACGGTAGCTAACACACACCACGGTAGCTAACACACCACGGGAGTAACACACCACCGGTGTAGCTAACACACTACTCCGGTTAGCTCTAACACTCACCCGGTAGCTAACACCACCACGGTAGCTACACCACCACCCAGTAGCTTACACACCAACAGGTAGCTAACACACCTCCGTTTAGTTAAAACACCACAGTAGCTAACACACTTCCGTAGCGAACACACACCACCAGTAGCCTACACACTACCGGATAGCTTAATACACACCTCCAGTAGCTAATCACACCACCGGTAGTAAAACATCACACCACCGGTTCGCTAACACAACCGTATAGCTAAACACTCACCTCCGGTAGCTAACACTCCACCGGTAGCTAACACGCTAACCGTGTAGCTTAACACACCACCGGTTGCTAACACACACCACCAGTATGCTAACACAACCACACGGTAGCTAAAACCAACCATCGGTAGCTAAGACACACACTCCGGTAGGGCTAACCTCATCACCACGGTAGACGTAACACACCACCGGTAGCTAAACTACACCACCGGTTAGCTAAGCACACCTCCGGTGTAGCTACACACACACACCACCGGTAGTAACAAACAACCACCGTATCTAACACACACCGGTAGATAATACACCACCGGGTTAGCTATACACACCTATCGTGTAGCTAGACACATACACCACCGGTAGCTATCACACCATCTCGGTAGCTAACTCACACCACGGTAGCTAACACACCACCAGGTAGTAACACACCACGGTAGCTAACTCTCCACCGGTAGCTAAACATCACCATCGGTTAGGACTAGCACATCCACGGTTAGCTAAACACCGCTACCACCGTGTAAAGCTAATATACACAGCACGGTAGCTAACACACTCGGTAGCTAACCACCACACCGGTAGTACACTCACCGGTTAGCTAACACACCACCGGTAGCTAACACACCACCGTTAGTAACACACACCAGGTAGCTAAACACACCACCGGTAGTTAACACACACCAGTAGCTAACACACTTCCGGTAGCTAACACACAGCCACCAAGTAGCTAAACACACTACCGGTAGTAACACACACCACCAGTCAGCTAACCACACACCCCGGTAGGCTAACACACACACCGGTAGCTAACACACACGTTAGCTAACAACACCTTCGGTAGCCTAACACACCACCGGTAGCTAACACGCCACCGGTAGCTTTACACACCACCGGTGGCTAAACACCCACACCACAGTAGCTAACATCACACTCCGGTAGCTAAACACTCCTCCGGTAGCTAACACACACCCACGGTTGCTAACATCCACACCACCGGTGCTAACCACACCACCGTGTAGCTAACACACACCGGTAGCTAACACACCACCGGTAGCTAACCCACACCACGGTAGCTACACACACCACGGTACCTCAAACACCCACCGGTTAGCTACCCACACGGTTGAGCGCTAGCTAACGCACAATCGGTAGCTTGCACACACCACGGTAGCCATATACCACTCACACGGTAGCTAAAAACTCCCACCGGTTGCTACATTACACCACCGGTAGCTTAACAACCACGGTAGGTAACTCACCACCGGTATGCTAAACACACACCGGTAGCTAACACACACCATCCGGTAGGCTAACTACCACCACCGGTAGCTATACACTCCACCGGTAGCTAACACACCACCGGTAGCTTAACGCACACCGGTAGCTAACACACATACCGGTAGCTAACACACCACAGGTAGCTAACACTCTACCGGTAGCTATCTCACTACCGGTAGCTGTAACACACTCCACGGTAGATAAACACCAACCACCGGTAGCTAACGCACGAACCGGTAAGCTACACAACACCGGAGCTAAAACACTACGGTAAGCTTAACAACACCTACCGGTAGCTAACACTCACCCCGGTAGCTATCACCAACAGGGCTAGCCTAACACACTTCCGGTAGCTAACACACTACCGGTAGCTAAAACAACCACCGGTTAGATAACACACACCGGTATGCTAACTATCACAACGGTAGCTAAACACACCACCGGTAGCTAAAACACAAACACGGTAGCTTACACACTACCGGTAGTAACACATACCGGGGCGTAGCTAACACAACACCGGTAGCTAACATACACCTCCGGTAGCTTACCAACTACCGGTAGCTAAAACACAACCACCCGGTAGCTAAACAACACCCACACACGGTAGCGAACACTCCCACCAGGTAGCTAACACACTTTTGTACCGGTAGCATAACACACTACCGGTTAGCTAACTCACTACCGGTAGCTAACTCACACCACCGGTTAGCTTACACACAACCGGTAGCTAACACACCACCGGTTGCTAACACAACTACTGGTTGCTAGCTTACACTCTCACTCGGTAGCTAACAACACCAACGGTTGCTAACTCACCCAGTCCGGTAGCTACCAACACAACCTCCGGTAGCTAAACAACACCACCGGTTAGCTAACACACCAACGGTAGCTAACTCACTACCGGTTAGCTAACACATAACGGTAGCGAACACTCCTCCGGTAGATAACACACCACCGAGTAGCTAACACAGCTACCGGTAGCTAAACACACACTTCCAGGTAGATAACACACCACGTAGCTAAAACACACCACGGTAGCTAACACATACCGGTAGACTAACACACTGACCAGGTAGTACACTCCACCGGTAGTAAACACACAAGGTTTAGCTAAGCACTACCGGTAGCTAACACATACCGGTAGCTAACAAACACCACGGCGTAGCTAACAACACCACGGTAGCTAACACACCACGGTTAGTAACTCACACTACGGTAGCTAAACTCACTACCGGTAGCAAACACACTTCGGTAGTACTTACACACCACCGGTAGCGTAACACACACCGGTTGCGCTAGTAACACACCACCGGATAGCTAAACACCACCCGGTAGGGCTAACATCCACCGGTAGCTTACACACAACGGTAGCTAAAAACTCGAGAATTACTTTATTCTTCAATATATAAAAGCAAATTACTATTTAAATATATGGTCTGACGCGTCCCCAATTTATCACACGACTAAACATATAATTCTGGATATACAGTTATTGCTTCATAATTAGTTAAAGTTAGTCATTAGTTTGCTAAGTCACACTCCAGTATAGAACTGTTCAAGCAAAATGAGACCATTTCCATTAATAGATAAACTAAATTGTGATGTTCTTAAATATTTGAACTGCCTCAATTTTTGTTTATCTAGGTAATCACTACAAATTAACCTAACCTTTAATACCAGTAACGATTCATATCCTTGTGTCGATATAGAACTAAGAACTAGTTATTAGTTCTGACCGAAATGCCTATGCATACCTAGGCATAAAAAAAAAAATATTGAGAATCTCAGACCGCGAGTTCATACTCACCCGTGGTATAGATTTGTTTGCGTCGTGTACATTACGATTCGTGAGTCATTACCTAGGAATACTAGTGGCCTTTGTATTAAATATTTTATGTGTAATTATATCTTTTTAATATGTTAAACACCACACATTATAATGGTTAACAGAGAAATAAAGAATTTTAATTAATTTGTCTAATTTAATTTAAATTTTCAAGGGCGAGGGTGACAGCATCACCCTCAGTGTGACAGTTCTCTCGTTGTCACAGCTGTGACATCATCCTACTCCTCATCCTCCTCGTTTTCTATGCGGAGTAGGACAGCAAGGACAAACTTTAGTACTGTGATTACCCTTACACCTGACCAGAATGTTAATGTCGGAGGATCGCTTGCACCTCCTGGGTGTGACACCCAGGCTCTTGTTTACAGTTCCTGGGACCCTCTGTTTCCGGGCGGGGTACTATCATGAACTTATCACAGGATGGTGCCCAGAGCGCCGTAATAGAGCGAGTCATTTGGGAATGCGCGTAATGGAGATACGTATTTGGAGTGGCCTCCTCCCTCACCCTTACTTCTTGTTTTCCCTTTGTCACTCATGTGTGAATCGACTGTGAACACATCCACTGTCGTACATGTATTTAGGTTAGGTACCTAATGGACAGCTGGCATCATCGGTAGGTGTTGCTTTGGGGTGAGGACCTGTCAGGTAGTCGCTTAACATGCCTGGTATTAGTTTGCATAAAGGCCACAATATGTTGCAGGCCTTCACTAATCTCAGCATAGGTGAATCTTTTTAGCAGACCGTAGATTCAAATTTTCTAGGGTTTTTCTTCTAGCAGTTTCCTCTGTACGATGGGACTGAAAACCGAGCCACTCTCTTTCACGTTTTTGTAAGAGGCTAGAAACTGAAGACAGTTATACAGAGAGATTCTGAATGTTTGTATCTCTGGTAAGCAATGTGAGGGAGGTGTGAGATCAACCAGGACCTGAGTGATATGCTCGTAATTAACATCTGTGATATCAAGGCCCGTGATAAGATCATAAGCTTCTCCCCTCTGTTGGGTTGTCAAGTAATTGAACTTAGATCGTCAGTGTCTGAACGACCGAAAACTTGCTAAGAATTCTTCAAATTCCTGCCTGTCACATTGGGAAGTTACATCTGTGGTAATCGTTGTATACTCTCTGGTGAGGGACATGGGTGAATGGCAACTTGCCCCCTGGTGTCCCTTTACCTAAGGGCTCATTTAAAGCTACAGGTTACCTCAAGGATGTGTTCCTTCCTTTCAGCATAACGTTCCTGAACTTCATTCATTTCAATTCCGTCTGCTGAAACATCAGCAAGTCTTTGATCTGCTCATACGCTACTGTGTAGGCTCATTGCCTTGTCCTCCAACTCTAAAGGGAATCAATTAGAGTACTTCGCAATTACTCAAAACCCACACTTTTTGCAGATGACACACACATACGTCTTCTCTCACCCGAGCCCAGTCACGCTAGCCAATACTGTAAACACCGAATTACAGAAAATATCTACCTGGATGAGGACTAACAAACTTACACTAAACATTGACAAAACCTACTTCATTCAGTTGGTAGCAGAGCTTACAGATGTACCTCTTAACATAACAATAAACGGAATCACCTATCACAAAGCTAACAGAGGGGAAAAATTTTTAGGAATCCACCTCGATAATAGACTCAAATTTCATACACATATACAACAAATTTCTAAGAAAATTTCCAAGACTGTAGGCATACTATCGAAGATACGGTACTATGTTCCACAGTCAGCCCTCCTGGCCCTTATATCACTCTCTTATTTACCCCTATCTCACCTATGGAATTTGTGCATGGGGCTCAACAACAACTAACCATCTCAGACCACTAATTATCCAACAAAAGGCTGCAGTTAGAATGATAACAAATTCTCACTACAGGCAGCACACTCCACCAATATTCAAAACACTCAACCTACTCACCATACAAAACATCCATACTTATTATTGCACTTATTACATACATAGAACACTTAACTCTGATATTAACCCTCCCCTCAAACATCTCCTTGCCAACCTCAACAGAACACATGACCATAACACAAGGCACAGATCACTCTTTGATGTTCCTCGTGTCCATCTCACACTATGCAAAAACTCAATGCACATAAAAGGCCCTAAAAATCTGGAATTCATTACCTGTAAATATAAAGAAACACTACCTGTTTTTAAATTCAAGTCTCTTCTCAAAGTTCACTTACTCACTCAAAACCAAATAAATACTGAATAACTGAACCATATAAATTGTATATCCTAAATGTTACTCACAATTATATCACACAAATGTTAAACCTAACTTTGTTATTGTTTTTAAATACACTACCTAACAGAATACTCCATTCTACTGATGAACAGCAATGCATGCAACCATATGACCTGTCTTTTGTAATACTCATTTGTATTTATAGTTATCTGTTTACAATAATGTCTTATCACTGATTTCATCATTGCTTAGTTAATCTTAAGTTAATTTTAAGCCAGCCCGTAATGCTATGCATATAAGTGGCTTTGGCATGCTGCTTCTTACCTGTATTTTTTGTACCTCTGTTTGTATGCTAAATTTATAATAAATAAATAAATAAATAAATTGTTTCAGAGGTACTAATCGGTTTTCGTGATGAGGGCTGCTTACTGGGTAGGCTGATTCTACAGTTGTCTAACATAGCCATGGTGACTTACGAGTCAGCAAAGAGCCATGGTGACTTACGAGTCAGCAAAGACTCACTATTGTAGTTACGACAATTGTAGTTGACAGCTAAGTGGGACTAACAGCTTTATGACTCAGATTCTGTCCAATAAATGTCGGTCATTGGGGTAGTACATCCGGGTGTTTGATCACACCTGTTCTGACCACTAGACAGGTGCTATCTACTAGACAGCAACTACATTCTTCCCACCTAACACATGTACAGACTCCATGTGTTCCCACTGGTTCTCATGACAAATGCTGGTTCAATCAATAAGGACAAGGTGTGTGGTTGTGTGTACCCTGTGGTAAAATGTTGTTGTGGTGACGTCACAAGATGGCATCATGGGCGTAGTGTTGTGGGTGCAGGGCACTACCGTACATGATTCATGACGGTCTCCCCAGATGGCATTAATGGACCCCTCGGAATTCAAACGGCCACCATTTTAAATTACACACAAAAGCCATTTGGCGCCTAGCCTAGCTAGCTGTCTCTAACTGCTACTAACAACGTAATGTAGAATATGTCACTTCTGCATAAAGGGCTCTGGTGAGTGTCTCTGTGTAATTAACAGTTAATAATGAAGGATCATTTGCCTGTAGTTGCAATGTTATTCCTAGTCACTGGTACTCTCTAGGTTCCAGCTAGTTTCTAGTTACATTCTAGCTAACTATGTAAGGTTAGAAACATCGGACACAGAATCTGAGTACAGTTTCTCGAAGGTCGTGAAAAATTAATTTTGGGTGTGATTTATAGGCCCCCAAACCTTGATAGGGAGTGCAGTAAGCTGTATGGGATGAAATTCATAAGGCATCTAGATATGAAAATGTTGTGATAATGGGAGATTTTTAATTTTAGACAAAATGACTGGAACAATATGACAAGAAATCTTGAGTCTAGTGACTTTCTTGATACGGTTCAGGATTGCTTTTTAGAACAGGTTGTGACAGAACCAACTAAGGAAACAATCTGCTTGACTTGGTTCTTGCCAACAAAGATTTACTAATTAATAATCTTGAGGTTAATGATGAGCTTGGGGAAAGTGATCACAAATCACTTAGTTTCAATATATCAAGGAATTACCCAGATAACTGCAATCAAATCGCTGTCCCAGACTTTCGCTTGGCCGATTTCATGGGACTTGAAAAATACCTGGGTGGGCTAAATTGGAATGACCTTACTATGGGTCAGGTAGGTAGGTTTTGTTGCCAATATGACGTATTTCAGAGCATAGTGCTAGCTGCCCAGACGACTTTTGTCCTGAGTAGGGAAATTAGATGTAACATAAAAGATCCCAAATGGATAAACAATAGTTTAAAACATCTCACTGGTCAAAAGAGAGGCATATATAGGCATATCAAAAGAGGGGATGGGCAGTTAAGAAATCAATATATTCAATTAAAGAGAGAAATAAAAAAGGAATAAGAAAAACAAAAAGGGATTATGAGGCTAAGGTCGCAAGGGATTCAAAGACTAACCCAAAAGGGTTCTTTCAGGTATACAGAAATAAGATTAAGGATAAGATAGGCCCACTTAAGAGTAACTCTGGTCAGATCACTAACAGTGATAAGGAAATGTGTGAACTTTTCATTGCCTACTTACTCTCAGCTTTTAATCAGGAAGATACTAGTGAAATTCCAGATAATAAACTATGCATGATTAGGGTAACTAGTGACATGGTCCTCAGACAAATGGAAAAATTAAAACCTAACAAATCCCCAGGTCCTGATGAACTGTTTACAAGGGATTTCAAGGAATGTAAAAAGGAACTTAGCATACCTTTGGCTAATCTTTTCAATATATCACTACAAACTGGCATAGTGCCAGACAAATGGAAAATTGCAAATGTAGTACCTATTTACAAGGCAGGTAATAGGTCCTTAGCTTTGAACTATAGACCAATAAGCCTTACCTCCATAGTGGGAAAATTTATGGAATCAGTAATTGCCGAAGCAATTCATAGCCATCTTGGAAGGCATAAATTGATTAATGAATCTCAACACGGTTTTACAAAGGGGCGTTCCTGTCTTACGAATTTACTAGCTTTTTTCACTAAGGTGTTTGAGGAGGTAGATCATGGTAATGAATATGATAGTGTGTGTATGGACTTCAGTAAGGCTTTCGATAGACTTCCACATCAGAGGCTATTGAGGAATAGGAGGAGAAATTTTTTCCTGCGTAGAGGCATGGTTGACGAATAGGCAGCAGAGAGTTTGCATAAATGAGGAGAAATCAGAATGGGGGCACGCCACAAGCTGTGTTCCCCACGGGTCAGTGTTGACCCCTTGTTGTTAACAATTTACAGAAACGACATAGATGAGGGAATAAATAGCGACATAAGCAAATTTGCTGATGACACCAAAATTGGCAGTCCAATTCATTCTAATAAGGACACTAGAGCACTCCAGGATGATTTGAATAGACTGATGCAATGGTCGGAGAAGTGGCAGATGCAGTTTAATATAGACAAATGCAAAATTCTAAATGTTGGACAGGAAAATAACCATGCCACATATAAACTAAATAACGTAGATCTTAATATTACGGATTGCGAAAAGGATTTAGGAGTTCTGGTTAGCAGTAACCTAAAACCAAGACAACATTGCATAAGTTTTCGCAATAAAGGTAACAGAATCCTTGGCTTCTTAGCAAGAAGTTTAAATAATAGAAGTCCTCATGCTGTTCTTCAACTCTATATATCCTTGGTTAGGCCTCATTTAGATTATGTTGCGCAGTTTTGGTCACCGTATTACAGAATGGATATAAATGCAATGGAAAACGTACAGAGGAGGATGACAGAGTTGATCCCATGTATCAAAAATCTTCACTATGAGGATAGACTGAGGGCCCTGAATCTGCACTCTCTAGAAATGCGTAGAATTATGGGGGATATGATTGAGGTTTATAAGTGGAAGACAGGACCACTCATGTTTAGAATGGTGTATGTGTGGGTAATGATGGATTATGTGGAAAATTACATTTATCTGTATGTAACATTATGTACATAACAGTAAATGAACAAAGATAATTATTATTTAGCAGTTAGACAAGTAGGAATTTGGGACACCTAGGTCGCAAAAAATGTCCCCCTTCGATACCTACCACTGTCAGATCCACAAGTTGCTCTGGACCTATTAATTACAAATGAAATATGTATCACCAGGAATGCGGTAAATATATAATTTTGTGGATTGTATATTAAATTAAAAAATGATTATATATAAAAACATTTAACATAACAGAAGGAGAATATCTTAAAATCACTCACCAAATTGACCGGAATTAAGGATGTATCATACTCAAAAACCTCACTGTCTAAATTTATGAAAATACTGGCCAGAATTAAACATAAACAGACTTATCTGAGGTTCCTGGAGCTGTCTTGTCCAGTCGCCTGATACTCAAATTATGCAGGAATGCACATCCAACAATTTCGCCACCTATTTGAGAGGTGTCAACCCAATTTTAACCTCTAGAGCACGAAAATTCTTCACATTATTAATTAACGTCTGTTACTCTCAATTCAAAACAAACAACAATGGCGAGTGTCGTCTGCGCAGGTGCAGGCTTCCCATTTTTTATAAAAAAATTTATTAAATACAGTATGGCCATCTATATACATATAACTACTGTATTTCTGGAAAATATATACAGTATTTTCCACAGATTAGGCTAGTGATCCAATGAAGTCATTGGTGAAATTCAGTCCAGAATCCTGCCATCCCATTTCTAGATAACTGAATTCTTACCTCTAGTTCACACAGGGCAGTGTTGTAAGCCGGTTGCAATAGTTGTAGCTCTGGTGAGATGGAGGCTGTGGTAAGGCCCCTCACACTGGTCAGCCACTACAGTGTACAAGAAATGCGCATTTAGTGTTACTGTTAATGGAATCCCCGAGATACTTGTATGAGTGATAATCTACAACCATCTTCGTCCACGAGGGAAGCTACAAATTAGTTTCACAGGTTAAAGTGAAGGGGGTCAAATTTGCATTGTAATGTGTTATCGAATGATAGAGTACTTCACTGCACAAAGGCTTTTCATAGGATAAGGCGTCCTAATTAACTAGGCTGTTAATTGATCTGCATGAGTAGGCAGAGTTAGGTCACCCGCCTCACTCAGGTAAACATTTTTGTAACTGAAACCTGGGTGGGCTGAGTGCCTGGTCACTAGCACAAGTGCAGTTCGGTTGTCAATTTGTGTAGGCTGCGAAAGGTTAAATTACGTACTAAGCTAAATTACACTATATCTAACTCTAACTTATCTTAAGTACTTATAAGTAGTAGTAATTATTAGCCTAGAGAGGCTTCATTACTAAATTATAAATTTAGAGTGGATAAGAAAATGAAGCGCCATCGGATTTAGGCATAAGTGGGTCCACTGTTCGTCCTCCCCCCTTTTTTTCCCCTACTTAGGGGGTCTAACAGTTCGGAAAATCAGCAGCCTTCTGATTTCCCACACCTGGCCCCTGCCTCTTCGCTGGTCACTACTAGGTTCACTCTCTCCCTTCTCCATGAGCTTTATCGAACCTCTTCTAAATGTTGTCTATGGATCCTCCATTACATCACTCTCCAAACTGTTCCGCTTCCTGACAACTCAGTGTTAGTACTAAAAAAATACTTCCTAACATCCCTGTGACTCATCTGAATCTTCCATTTGTGACCCCTTGTTTTTGTGTTCCATCTCTGAAACATTGTCCCTATCCACCTTGTCAATTCCTCTCAGTATTTTATGTCGTTATCATGTCCTCCCTATCTCTTCTGTCCTCCAGGGTCATCAGGTCGATTTCCCTTAATTAATTAACCTCTCATAGGACATACGCCTTAGCTCCAGGACTAGTCTTGTTGCAAACTTTACCACTTTCTCTAATTTCTTGATGTGCTTGACCAGGTTGGGTTCCAAACTGGTGCTACATACTCCATATGGGCCTGACGTGTACAGAGTCTTGAACGATTCCTTACTGAGGTGTCGAAACGCTGTACTTAGGTTTGCCAGCTCCCATATGCTGCAGGAGTTGACTCACGAAATCGTAATGATACGATTGCAAACAAACTATACCACGGGCAGGGTTAGAACCCGCGATCAGAGAGTCATAAAACTCCAAACCGACGCTCTAGCCACTGGGCCAGCTGGTTGCAACAAGATTCGTCCAACTAGGTATATTTATACAGCATAGGAAGTTTAGCATAGGCACTACTGTGACCACAAATACAAGTTTTGCAGACGAATCTACCGTCAGCGTGGCCGCGAGTAGCTCTAGCTCAAGTCCCCTCAAAGCCGTCATCATGATTCATGAAATCGTAATGACACGATTGCAAACAAACTGTATTACGGGCGGGGATAGAACCCTCGTCTGTAAAAACTTGTTTTTGTGGTCACTGTGGTGCCTATGCTATCCTTCCTGTGGTGAATAAATATACCTAGTTGGACGAATCTTGTTGTAGTTAGCTGGCCCAGTGATGTGCGCCTCAGGAGATGTGCTCAGTATTATTCTCACACCAAGATCCTTTTCCTTGAGTGAGGTTTACAGGCTTTGGCCCCTTAGCCTGTACTCTGTCTGTGTTCTTCTTTGCCCTTCCCCAGTCTTCATGACTTTGCACTTAGGGTTAAACTCTAGGAGCCAGTTGTTGGACCAGGCTTGCAGCCTGTCCTGATCCTTTTCTTGTCCTACCTGATCCTTATCCACCTGAATTCTCCACATTAGCTTTACATCATCTGCAAACAGGGACACCCCAGAATCTATCCCTTCCATCATGTCATTCACATATACCAGAAACAGCACCGGCCTTGGACCCTTGTAGAGCCCCACTCGTTACAGGCGCTCGCTCTGACACCTCGTCACATACCATCACTCGTTTTCTTCCTTTCGGGTATTCTTTGATAATTGCAGTGCCTCTCTTATTATTCCTGCCTGCTTATCTGGCTTTTGCATAAATCTCTTGTTTGGAAATGTGTCTAAAGGCTTCTTACAGTCCAAGAAAATGCAGTCTACCCACCCCTCTCTCTCCTGCTTTACTTCTGTTACCTTGTTGTACAACTCCAGTAGGTTTCTTACAGAAGATTTCCCCTTCTTGAAACCGTGCTCATTTCTTTCTAGGTACTCCATTACTCTTCTGATAAATTGCTCCATGAATTTGCATACTATACATGTCAGTGACACAGGTCTGTAGTTTAATGCTACCTGTCTGTCTCATTTCTTAAAGATTGGGGCCATATTTGCTGTCAGGTAGTTGTCCTGTTTCGATAGATTTGTTGAAGATTGTTGTTAGTGGCAGCCACAGTGTCACTGTTCCCTCTCTCAGGACTGCCCATGGAGAGATATCCAGTCCCACCGCCTTTGAGGTATCTGACTCACCAAGCAACCTCTTCACCTCCTTTCCGGGTGTGTGTAGTGTGTGTGTGTGTGGTGTGTGGTGTGTGTGTGTGTGTGTGTGTGTGTGTGTGTGTGTGTGTTGTTGCAGCACGTGTACCTTTCCATCCCAGTTTGCTTGAGTCCTTTCTGCCTCCACTGATAATGCTATTTTAAATCTCGTGTTGAGTTCTTCACATACTTCTTTGTCGTTTCTTGTGATATTCCCTCCTTCCTTCCTGAACCTGATTTCCTGGTCCTTGACAGTTGTTTACCTCCAGATGTGTCTGTACAACAGCTTGGATCAGATTTGGCTTTCAGTGTTATGCCATTCTCGTATTGCCGGCTGGGCTTCCCTCTTTTCCATGCATATTCATTTCTGGCCTTTTGGCTAATCTCCTTATTTTCCTGGGTCCTTTGTCTTCTATACTTTTTCCATTCTCTAGCGCACTTAGTTTTGGCCTCTCTTCATCTTTGGGTGAACCAAGGGCTCATTCTGGTCTTCCTATTGTTCCTGTTGCTCTTGGGTACGAACCTCTCCTTTGCCTCCTTGCATTTTATGGTCAAGTATCCCATCATTTCATTTACTGTTTTTCGTCACCATTTCTCTTTCCCATTGCACCCCATGCAGGAAGTTCCTCATGCCTATGGTCCCCTCATGACCACGTGATTACTAGCTCCAAGGGCCTTTCACATGTGATGTCCTTAATGTCTGAACTACTCATGGTGAATATGAGGTCCAGCCTTGCTGGTTCATCCTCTCTTTTCTCTCTGGTAGTGTCCCTAACATGTTGATGCATGTTTTTCAGTACCACCGCCGTCATCTTAGTCCTCCATGTGTCTGGTCCCCCATGTGGCTCCAGGTTTTCCCCAGTCATTCTCCTTGTGATTGATATCACCTACAACTAGTAACTTTGCCCTGCCCTTATAGGTTCTTCTGGCCACCTCAGCTAGTGTGTCCGCCATTGCCCTGTTGCTCTCATCATACTCTTATCTTGGCCTCCTGCCATTGTGTGGTTGGTTGTACACCATTGCAATCACCACCTTTGGACCCCCAGTATGAATTATTCTTACTATGTAGTCCCTTCCCTGACTTCAGTCTTAACTGTGAGCTTTGTTTCCCTGAGCGCTATAATGTCTGGGGATGCCTCCATGACTCTTTCGTGTGTGTGTGTGTGTGTGTGTGTGTGTGTGTGTGTGTGTGTGTGTGTGTGTGTGTGTGTGTGTGTGTGTGTGTGTGTGTCTGTCTGTCTGTGTGAGTGGTAATAAAAGTGTGTGAGCAGCATCGAAAGTGTGTGGGCGGTATCAGGAACATGTGCGGTATCAGGAACATGTGGGTGACAACAAGAGTGTGTGGGCGGCATCAGGAACATGTGGGTGGCAGCAGGAACATGTGAGCGGCAACAAGAGTGTGTGGGCGGCATCAGGAACATGTGGGTGGCAACAGGAACATGTGGGCAGCAACACGAGTGTGTGGGCGCCAGCGTGAACACATGGGTGGCAACAGGAACATGTGAGCGGCAACAAGAGTGTGTGGGCGGCAACAGGAACATGTGGGCGGCAACAAGAGTATGTGGGCGGTGGTGGTTGATTGTGGACGGCAGGGTGTGTGGGTGGCATGACAGGTGGCAGGAAAGGTGGGGGGTGTGGGGTAGACCGGAGGCGTGAATAATTCACAAGACAGGATCATGTTCCCATGTAGTGCGTGACCCGGGAGAGAGCAGGTGTGCAGGCACTTCTCACCAGCTGCTACCATTGTTTTGCCCATTTCATATACTATACTCAATCGTTTTAAAAATATTCCCATCAGATATTTTTACTTAGCGCCCCCCCCCCTTCCCTGTATGTGGTTATGAAGAGTGACCACCTGTACTGGATTCTTTATTTGATATAACGTCATTCATTATATCCGTCATGTTTTGTTTATTTTTCTCAGCTGTCAACAGGATGCTTACGCACGACGCTTTCATCTCAACACCGAATTAGCTGGTAGGTAAGACACATAGGCAACATTAGGCAACTTTATTCCGAAACGTTTCACCTACACAGTAGGGTTCCTCAGTCGAGTACAGAAAGTAGGCAGGAGCAGTAGAGATGTGAAGACGATGTAATCAGTCCATCACCCTTGTAGTCGTAGATTTGAGGTTGTCTTACCTACCAACCTGTCGGTATTGTATACCATTTTGATACTCACCAAATTAGCTAACTCTCTTAAGTCTTAAAACCACTACATGCTTTCCATTACTACTGGATCTTTATGACAAAATTACGGAGGCTTTGTTACAATCCCTAAATGCAGACGTGGTTCTGTGAGAGGTAACAGAGCCAGCCAGGAACGAAAACTTACTAGGCGTGATCTTGATCTATACGAGCATCGAGGAACTGATGAGGAATATAGTTTTAAATACAGTATACTCAGACCACAGCCTCGCTGAAGTACAGACAAATATAGAAACGCGAGTAGAAATCCCAGGAAAAAGGTAATGTAAAGAGCTGTTCAGTAACTTCAGCAGCGAGAGAATTCATTGGGATCAGATAAAGAACTATTAGATGTCTCCTAGGAAACGGCTCTAAACGACCCAAACCCACACCAGTGTAGAGAAAGGCTAAATACAAAATTTGTTCTGTTAAAAGAGCCCAAAAAAATTTGTTATGAAAAAAAAGAAGAAAAGAGGGTTACATAACTGTTTGAAATGGGAATATATCACAACGAAGGAAAGACTGTCGATAAAGAACAGAAACTTAAATTTTACTAGCAGACGAAAAAAGAGCATAAGCTAAACACCGTTCAAAAATTTTTAAATGTATATATTTCTGCACACACGCGAGAAGGAAATTAATAACCACCCGTGGAACTGTCCAACTGGTAATACGAAAAATAAATGAGGAAAATCTTGAAAGATAAGTTTGAATAAATGTTCATTGATCTACTAAACAACAAGAGAGTGGAAAGGCCAGAAAGTTTTTATATTACCTCTGCTCACGGAACAAACCATTTATGTGACAGAAGCACAAATCCTCATTAACTCGAGAGGAAAACCTGCCTATGCATGCAACACCGGTACCAGTGTCATGGAAAATTAAAAAAGAAATGAAAACTTCCGCTATCACGAGCACACAGCAGTGAAGACCCAGCAGACCAGTGGCACTAACATCACATGCTCGTTGGAAGGTTGGGTAGATGCCAAGTTATAAATTTTCTGGAAAAACATGACCCGTACAACCTTGGTCAGCATGGGTTTAGAGTGGTGTACTAGATCAACCAGACTGTGGTGGATATATGGGCCAACTTGCTGCCAGCACCCATAGCATGAAAGACTAGGCAATCAACAGGAAGTAGAGAAAATTCCCGAACAGGTCGTAGGTAAAGAGCAGGTCTACGCGGTCTTCTCTAAGGCGTTTCTCAAATGTGATCATGGAGTGATAACACATAAAATAAGATAAATGGGTATTACGAAAAAAGTAGACTAATGGATAGTTCAGTACCCAAGGCAGGGTTCTGGTGCCTCTACTCTTTTCCATACTCATAGTAGACGTGGAAAAACGCAAACCACAGCAGACGACACAAAAATTAGCATGAAATTCACTTTAGTAGAGGACATCGAAAAACTGCAAGAGATATTAATAAAGTCTTGCAGATGGCTGTAGAAAATGACACTGTATTCTGTGGCGACAGATTACAGTTGTTTAGATTTGGAAAGACTGATGAACTTAAAAGGAAAACAGTGAACAAAAAGTATGTAAAAGACCTGAGTTTAATAATGTCAGCTGACCTCTCGTTTAAGGAACACAATAAAACAAATGCTGCGAAAGCCTGGAAAATGACACGGTGGATTAGGAGTAACAGTGCCAGGGGTGACAGTAATCAAATCACTTGGTCAACCAAATTGTTGCTGTTTGTGGCTCGCTGGCCCACATATCCACCAGAGCCTGACTGATCTGGCACACCGCAGAGGTAGTGACCCAATTTCTTCTTAAAAACTTCTTCACCTGTTCTGACAGTATCTGCTAGTCACAGGTTGAACACTCTCAACCTACGGATATTAACAAAACATTCATATATTATGCCTATGACTCCCCTGATTTTCATTGGGTCTACTTTAAATTTCTTCTTATATCTCTCACTCTAGTACGTTGAATGAAGGTTTTGGAACTAGGCGCTCAAGTGTCTTGCATGTATATATTAGAATGTATCTCACCTACTCAAGCAATACATTCCCAGTTCTTTGAATCATTCCCAGCTGGGAGAGAATATATATATATATATATATATATATATATTATATATATATATATATATATATATATATATATATATTATATATATATATATATATCCTACATAGGTAGTAGGTTGGTAGACAGCAACCACCCAGGGAGGTACTACCGTCCTGCCAAGTGAGTGCAAAGCGGAAGCCTGTAATTGTTTTACATGATGGTAGGATTGCTGGTATCCTTTTTCTGTCTCATACACATGCAAGGTTTCAGGTACGTCTTGCTACTTCTACTTACACTTAGGTCACACTACACTTGCATGTACAAGCATATATATACACACCTCTCTGGGTTTTCTTTTATTTTCTTACTAGTTCTTGTTCTTGTTTATTTCCTCTTATCTCCATGGGGAAGTGGAACAGAATTCTTCCTCTGTGAGCCATGCGTGTCGCAAGGGGGCTAGTAACCCTTTCTCCTGTATTTATAACTAAATTTAAAAGGAGAAACTCGCGTTTTTCCTTTTGGGCCACCCCGCCTCGGTGGGATACGGCTGGTGCGTTGAAAGAAGATGTATATACACATAAGTACAGAAATTCATAAGCACAAACATACACGCATATATATTTTATAGAATTTGCTGCACTGGAATTTAGTGACCACACTGCACTATTCCTTTGGCGTGCACTGAGGTAGAGGAGGCTGGTCTTATGGAATGCGAGGATTCCTTTCTCGGATCGCGCAGCGACCGAAATACATATAGTTCATCTTTGTATTATGGAACTCGAACTTTGTGTATGATGTGGAAAATGACACTAGTGTTTGAATACCAAGGAAATTCTTAATGAATGACCTAGAGAACACAGACACTGTGATGGTGATACCATCACACAGTGGGACAGTGTGATGGTATCACCATCCCACAGTGGGACAGTGTGATGGTATCACCATCCCACAGTGGGACAGTGTGATGGTATCACCATCCCACAGTGGGACAGTGTGATGGTATCACCATCCCACAGTGGGACAGTGTGATGGTATCACCATCCCACAGTGGGACAGTGTGATGGTATCACCATCCCACAGTGGGACAGTGTGATGGTATCACCATCCCACAGTGGGACAGTGTGATGGTATCACCATGCTGTTTACAACCTTTGTCTGTGTAGAATTAGACACATGCGCAACATCTGGGAGTCTTTACTTTGTAAAGTGGAGATATTCAGTAAAGATACTCAGATGTTGCATATGTGTCTAAATCTCCATCTTGTCAGTATTGTATACCACTGATATACAGTCATTCTTTATGTTATGTGTTCTTGCAGACTTAAGTAACTTGATTATTACTTGAGCGTCGTACTTAAGTGGCGTACGTGAGTGACGTGCGTGGCATTGTATTATGAGATGTGGTGTTTCTGTTGTTGTGATGTGGAAGGCGGGAGTGGCTGGTGTGAGAGGCTGGTCTGGCTGGTGTGGCAGGTAGGTGTGAGTGGTGTGGCAGGCTGGTGTGGCAGACAGGCTTGGCAGGCAGGTGTGGCTGGTGTGAAAGCAGCCTACACTTGCCACATAAGGTATAGTGAGAGTGTACAGCCAGCCAGGGAAAGTTTGCGTGGTCATCGTCATCAGCGCCACTGATAACTGGATGACCAGCAGCACAGTTTCACTGCCCCCAAGGAAGGTGACAGTGTAGCAGGGTGGCAGTGTAGCAGGATGACAGTGTAGCAGGGTGGCAGTGTAGCAGGATGACAGTGTAGCAGGGTGGCAGTGTAGCAGGGTGACAGTGTAGCAGGGTGACAGTGTAGCAGGGTGGCAGTGTAGCAGGGTGGCAGTGTAGCAGGGTGACTGTAGCAGGGTGGCAGTGTAACAGGGTGACAGTGTAGCAGGGTGAGAGTGTAGCATGGTGAGAGTGTAGCAGGGTGACAATACGGCTGGCACTGTTGGGTGTGGCTAACACTATACGTATCTCTCACACACACATATTAAGGTATTAACAATATTGATATTGGTAATAAGAGTAGTGCAGAAAATATAATTTACTTTTTATGAAATTCTTCCTTTTCCTCCCTCCTCCTCCTCCTCTTCCTTCCTCCTCTTTCTTTTCCTCTTGCTCCTCCATCTCTTCTTCTTCCTCCTATTCTCCCTCCTCCTTTCCTTCCTGTCCCTTCCTCCTTCCTCCTCCTCCTCTTCCTGGTGTGCTGCTGTGGCTTGTGTAACACTTCTAGGAAAGATTGAGACACTTGTGCAACACTCCACTAGTGGAAATATAGTAAGTCGTGCCTATAGGTTAGGCAAGAGTTTGAGGTAATCAGTCCCTGAGGGACTGATTACCTCAAACTCCTCCCCATCTTCTCTCAGTAGTAGTAACCAGTTACCAGTAACCACTGTGCCAGTTGACTCACGACCAACCGTCTCTGCCTGAGTCACTGTCTGAACTCATATTGCGCTGACCTGGCATTATTCAAAGACCCTCTCACATATGGGTACTGTGGGCGGCCAGTCAGTCAGTGTTAAGAGAGCAGAGAGATAGGTACGGCTGTAAGGGCGCACTCCACCTTGTCAGTAATTATACGTACTACCAGCCTACGTGAGTATTTCTTACCTAATCCACGTGTCGAACTCCCACATGATACTTCCACTGTTCTTCACTTTACTGGACTGATGACCCCACTGCCTGGAGAAACGTTTCTACAGTAAAGATACCCAAATGTATCTCACCATATCACACCATCTCCATCACTAAACACACAAAATAAAAGATATCTAAAGAATTCCTGAAGATTCTTTCAGTAGTCAATACCCCCACTGTCAGGTCACAGGCAAGACCACTGTCAGGTCACAGGCAAGACCACTGTCAGGTCACAGGCAAGACCACTGTCAGGTCACAGGCAAGACCACTGTCAGGTCACAGGCAAGACCACTGTCAGGTCACAGGCAAGACCACTGTCAGGTCACAGGCAAGACCACTGTCAGGTCACAGGCAAGACCACTGTCAGGTCACAGGCAAGACCACTGTCAGGTCACAGGCAAGACCACTGTCAGGTCACAGGCAAGACCACTGTCAGGTCACAGGCAAGACCTCTGTCAGGTCACAGGCAAGACCACTGTCAGGTCACAGGCAAGACCACTGTCAGGTCACAGGCAAGACCACTGTCAGGTCACAGGCAAGACCACTGTCAGGTCACAGGCAAGACCTCTGTCAGGTCACAGGCAAGACCACTGTCAGGTCACAGGCAAGACCACTGTCAGGTCACAGGCAAGACCACTGTCAGGTCACAGGCAAGACCACTGTCAGGTCACAGGCAAGACCACTGTCAGGTCACAGGCAAGACCACTGTCAGGTCACAGCAAGACCACTGTCAGGTCACAGGCAAGACCACTGTCAGGTCACAGGCAAGACCACTGTCAGGTCACAGGCAAGACCACTGTCAGGTCACAGGCAAGACCACTGTCAGGTCACAGGCAAGACCACTGTCAGGTCACAGGCAAGACCACTGTCAGGTCACAGGCAAGACCACTGTCAGGTCACAGGCAAGACCACTGTCAGGTCACAGGCAAGACCACTGTCAGGTCACAGGCAAGACCACTGTCAGGTCACAGGCAAGACCACTGTCAGGTCACAGCCAAGACCACTGTCAGGTCACAGGCAAGACCACTGTCAGGTCACAGCCAAGACCACTGTCAGGTCACAGGCAAGACCACTGTCAGGTCACAGGCAAGACCACTGTCAGGTCAAGCCAAGACCACTGTCAGGTCACAGGCAAGACCACTGTCAGGTCACAGGCAAGACCACTGTCAGGTCACAGGCAAGACCACTGTCAGGTCACAGCCAAGACCACTGTCAGGTCACAGGCAAGACCACTGTCAGGTCACAGGCAAGACCACTGTCAGGTCACAGGCAAGACCACTGTCAGGTCACAGGCAAGACCACTGTCAGGTCACAGGCAAGACCACTGTCAGGTCACAGGCAAGACCACTGTCAGGTCACAGGCAAGACCACTGTCAGGTCACAGGCAAGACCACTGTCAGGTCACAGGCAAGACCACTGTCAGGTCACAGGCAGACCACTGTCAGGTCACAGGCAAGACCACTGTCAGGTCACAGGCAAGACCACTGTCAGGTCACAGGCAAGACCACTGTCAGGTCACAGGCAAGACCACTGTCAGGTCACAGGCAAGACCACTGTCAGGTCACAGGCAAGACCACTGTCAGGTCACAGGCAAGACCACTGTCAGGTCACAGGCAAGACCACTGTCAGGTCACAGGCAAGACCACTGTCAGGTCACAGGCAAGACCACTGTCAGGTCACAGGCAAGACCACTGTCAGGTCACAGGCAAGACCACTGTCAGGTCACAGGCAAGACCACTGTCAGGTCACAGGCAAGACCACTGTCAGGTCACAGGCAAGACCTCTGTCAGGTCACAGGCAAGACCTCTGTCAGGTCACAGGCAAGACCACTGTCAGGTCACAGGCAAGACCTCCAGGTGGATCGAGGCCTGATCAACCAGGCCTTGATCCTCTAAGGCTGGACTGCCGCACTCAGTCCGTGAACTGATTTGAGAGCCTTGTCCAGTTCCCTATCGAAGACGGTCAGAGGTTCCTTGGTAGTTCTTCCTATGCACGAAGGAAGGGGGTTGAAAAATCGGGCACCTCTGGCACTCATTGAGTTCTCTCTTAGTGTTCTCGTCACGCTTGTTTTTTTATTCGAAGTACTTTGCATCCTCTGCCAAGACACCTGTGTTCATAAGGAGTGATTTTGGTGAGCATGTTTAGACCCACTCCCTCCTGGATTTTCTAGGTGCAAATTTTGATGCATCTTTCCCTTCTACATTCCAAGGAACACAATTCAAAAGACTTGAAGCATTCGAAGTAGTTCAAAGGTCTGATTGAATCTAAATGGGCAGTGAAAGTTATCTGTACTTTTTCTAGCTCAGCTTTGTCGCCTGCCTTGTAGGAGGCCGTTAGTATACTGTAGTATTCCAGCCTGGAGAGAGAGCAATGACTGGAACAGTTTCGTCACTGACTCTGCATCTCTCGTCTTGAAAGATACTTTCGATCAATTGAATGGTTTCAACTCGTCCTGTACTCTGTTTAAGTCTCTACTTCCTAAATTCCTTCATAATGGAGCAACTGAACATACTATTGTTGTCTGAGGACCACTGCAAGACATGATTTATATCCGCTTGAAAATTCGCTGTGACTTCGATAGACGCCACTCTCAAAGAGAGTCTGGTGTCATTAGCAAAGAATATTACGATGCTATGATTTATGTTTCTAATATTCAATATAAGGCTGAGGAAGAGAGCTTTACTGTTACCACTAATACCTGGGTTCTATTTGAAGTTTGATATCCATCTGCAGGCTTTACCAGTTATTCCTTTTGCACGAATTTTGTGCACTATCACCTGTTCAAAGATTTAGATAATGTGTGAAGTTAATGCTTTTGGTAAATAGATTTTTGTAATTGTTTTACTGCCACCGTTGTGAAGTTGAGCAGCATCAGAAATTATTGATACAGTTACCAAACAAAAGATATAATGTATATATATATATATATATATATATATATATATATATATATATATATATATATATATATATATATATATATATTATATATTATATATATTATCACACTGGCCGATTCCCACCAAGGCAGGGTGGCCCGAAAAAGATAAACTTTCACCATCATTCACTCCATCACTGTCTTGCCAGAAGGGTGCTTTACACTACAGTTTTTAAACTGCAACATTAACACCCCTCCTTCAGAGTGCAGGCACTGTACTTCCCATCTCCAGGACTCAAGTCCGGCCTGCCGGTTTCCCTGAACCCCTTCATAAATGTTACTTTGCTCACACTCCAACAGCACGTCAAGTATTAAAAACCATTTGTCTCCATTCTCTCCTATCAAACACGCTCACGCATGCCTGCTGGAAGTCCAAGCCCCTCGCACACAAAACCTCCTTTACCCCCTCCCTCCAACCTTTCCTAGGCCGACCCCTACCCCGCCTTCCTTCCACTACAGACTGATACACTCTTGAAGTCACTCTGTTTCGCTCCATTCTCTCTACATGTCCGAACCACCTCAACAACCCTTCCTCAGCCCTCTGGACAACAGTTTTGGTAATCCTGCACCTCCTCCTAACTTCCAAACTACGAATTCTCTGCATTATATTCACACCACACATTGCCCTCAGACATGACATCTCCACTGCCTCCAGCCTTCTCCTCGCTGCAACATTCATCACCCATGCTTCACACCCATATAAGAGCGTTGGTAAAACTATACTCTCATACATTCCCCTCTTTGCCTCCAAGGACAAAGTTCTTTGTCTCCACAGACTCCTAAGTGCATCACTCACCCTTTTCCCCTCATCAATTCTATGATTCACCTCATCTTTCATAGACCCATCCGCTGACACGTCCACTCCAAATATCTGAATACATTCACCTCCTCCATACTCTCTCCCTCCAATCTGACATCCAATCTTTCATCACCTAATCTTTTTGTTATCCTCATAACCTTACTCTTTCCTGTATTCACTTTTAATTTTCTTCTTTTGCACACCCTACCAAATTCATCCACCAATCTCTGCAACTTCTCTTCACGATATATATATATCGTGCCGAATAGGCAGAATTTGCGATCTTGGCTTAAATATCTACGCTGATCTTGCCATATAGGAAAGTGAAAATTTGTTTATGCAATAATTTCGCCAAAATCATTCTGAACCTAACGAAAAAAAATATATTTCACTGTGTTTGTTTAGTATTAAATTACTGTAAACAAATCTAAAATATATTTAGTAGGGTTAGGCTAAAATAAATTGTTCTTGTGGAAAATTGATTTGAAAGACTTTACTGACAGTCCTTGATGAAAGAGAGAGGAAAATTTAGCTCGGTGAAGGTTTAGTGTATGTATATATGTATGCATGAACACTCCTCGTCAAGAAACAATGGACTGCAAATTCGGTGTGCACTTAGGAAAAATCTGATGATGATGCCTCGTGTGGTGTTAAGTGTCCTGACTGAAATAGAGGTGTGTGAGATCATTTTTGTTTATAGGCTTTCTGTAAACTTGGAATTTTACGGTGTTATTTACCTTATAAATGAGGACATCGAGAAATAGTAATCTGTCAGTGGACTCTGAGTGTCAGTTGAATGGCTGGTTCATCTGCTTTGAGTCTTCTCTGTAGATTTTGCACATCAAAACATTTGGGAGTTATTATAAGGACGTCTTCCACATAACGTAATCATGTGACGTTGGTGGACATGATGGTGAAGAGTACAGCTTCTAGGTGTTCCATGTATATGTTAGCTATGACGGCGCTGATGGGAGAGCCCAATCCCATACCATATGTTTGATTATAGATCCTGTTGTTGAAAGAGAAACAGTTGAAATTAATGCAGAGTTCTATGGGGTCAACAGAATCTCCTGGAGATAGTGGAAGATTAAGGTCCTGATTGACTCTACTCTCACTAATCTATTGTTATCCTCACCCTACTCTCACTCATATATTGTTATCCTCACTCTACTCTCACTCTGCTATTGTTACCCACCCCTGAACTCTTATCTATTGCTTTCCATCCCTACAAAGACTTAACATAAAGACCATAAGTTACTGTCAGGACCCTCAATATTGAGCTGGATTTCATTTATCAGATTGTCGAGGTGGGTTATGTTGGTGTAAGTGACGTCATTACTGTGAGGGAACACAGGCAGGAAAACCAGTAATTTAACAGTGTTTGTCTAAAATGAGAGAGAAACAGAAAGAGAGAGAGAGAGAGAGAGAGAGAGAGGTGAAATTCAATTTACGTGTAGCGGAAGTGTTGGTCACGTCATTAGCGGTGCCGTGTGAGACAGTATAGAGTGGTGTGGTGGTGGTGGTGGTTGTTGTTGTTAATGAAAGAACGGGAGGAGTGTTTGGAACTCCGGGGATCCATGAGTCAAGCAGGGTGGGAAGATCACTGACCGTCTACCAGGGCGGGAAGACCACTGACTGTCTACCAGGGCGGGAAGACCACTGACCGTCTACCAGGGCGGAACCTGATCGTCTGCCAAGATGCTCCTCGCCTCATTCAGGCTGTGTGGGGCCTGCCCAGCACCCACATGATAACACACACACACACACACACACACACACACACACACACACACACACACACACACACACACACACACACACACACACACACACACACACACACACACACAAGGGGTCACAATTGGAAGCTGAAGACTCAGACGAGTCATAGGGATGTTAGGAAGTATTTCTTCAGTCATAGAGTCGTCAGGAAGTGGAATAGCCTAACAAGTGATGTAGTGGAGGCAGGAACCATACATAGCTTTAAGACGAGGTATGACAAAGCTCTAGAAGCAGAGAAACTAGATGTGAAGAAACAAGACTGGTCCCAGAGCTGTGTCTCATCTCTGGAACAGATGTCAGCATAGTTGCTGATCCCCTTACATGTGTTGTATAGCTTATCTGAGTATCATAGTGCCATCCATATGTTTTATATATACGATCCCTTACTAGGCCTAGTGACTGTATGATGTCACGGGATGCGGCATGAGTGAGTGGGACGCGCTACCTCGCTCTCAGTCCACCCATAGGTCTACCAGGCAACACATGGCAGGTTGGGCTCCCCCTTTCTCACATTCTGCAATATATTGTTACCATCCAACAAGTGTGTATATATTTCAACCCTCGTTATCTCCCTTCGAACCCCATGACACAGAATGTTCCAGAGATGGGACACAACAATAAGGGGTCACAGTTGGAAGTTGAAGACTCGGATGAATCACAGGAATTATTACAACCCAGGAGTCCCAAAGGCCTGTTATCCTGGGTGTAAAGGGAGCAAAATAAACACAGCAGAAAAACTTTTGACTTATATTATCCTTCACCAATTTAGAACAGAAGTATGTACACTATATACACTAGGTACAACAATAGGTATTAGTGCACTCCACGGTAAGCAAGGCAAAATAGAAGCCACTAGAGAGCAGACCGTGCTTCAACCAGCTCTAGAATGGGAATGACACGGGCAGACAGGCGAGAGGTACCCACATCACCTCTGCAATTGCCAAAACCATCTTCTCATTGGCTGGAACCTGGATACTGGTTGAACGACGGGGCCCTATCGTCAACCCTTAGTCCCTGGTTTGCTGGTTGGGGGAGATAGCCTGTAAATGAGGGTGTGTACATGCACCAAATAAAGGTTACATACTCTTTGCATGCCACAGGGATGTTAGGAAGTATTTCTTCAGTCACGGAATAGTCAGGAAGCAGAATAGTTTGGGAAGCAATGTAGTGGAGGCAGGATCCATACATAGCTTTAAGGAGAGGTATGATAAAGCTCATGGTGCAGGGAGAGTGACCCAATAGCGGCCAGTGAAGAGACAGGGCCAAGAGCTATGAATCAACCCCTGCAACCTCAACTAGGTGAGTACACACACACACACACACACACACACACACACACACACACACACACACACACACACACACACACACACACACACACACACACATGCACACACACTCTTGGAAGGAGCTTGGAAGGAGAATGGAGGAGATGGTAGCTGCAGAGAGAAGAAAGTGGGAACAACATGCCATAGTAGCAGAAGACAAGATACAGCACTCAGAAGAGGAACTGAACAATCTGAAACAGCCTAAGGAAAGAAATAACAGTACAGACATAACATCAGGAACTTCTACATCAGACACAGACAATTGGACTGGAGGGAGCAAGGAAGCTATACTGTATGCAAAGGGCCAGTCAGACCTACATGGGGCCAAGGCAATGACAAGGAGCACACTAGGAACAAATGAGAGGTTGGGAGACATTGAAGGTGCTTGGTTATATGCAGGGCCTCTACCAGACTCCTGCAGGGGCCAGGAACAGTTGAGCAGGAAAGATAGACCAATGACCAATGGGGCCTCAGCTAGGGAAGGGACTGAAGGGAGGAACACTCCAAGGAAAGGAACTAAAACACCTCAGAGGATACAGTGGGAGACACAGTGGGAGGAAGAAAGGGAGAGATCAGTTTTTGTCTATGGGCTCCAGGAAGCTGATGGGAAAACCTACAAGGAAAGAAAACAGGAGGAGATAAAAGCGATTGAAGGTATCATGAAGGCAATAGGTGAGGGCAACATGACCCAGGTGGCAAATTTTTGGAGAATTGGGTGGTTCACAAGGAGAAGGAAGTGGCCTCTCAAAGTAATTTTCAAGGCAGAATCAACTCAAACCATGATCCTGCAGGAAAAAGCATGGCTGAGAGACAAAGTGGAATTCCAGAGTGTGTACCTCGACTGAGACAGAAAGCAAGAGGAAAGGAGGGTAGTGAAAGAGTGCAAAATCAAAAGGAGGATTGGGAGGAAGAAACAAAGAGAAGCAGAATAACCCAGACACAGGTAGAAGGGCAAACACACCCCCCAGAAACACCTGCAGAAGGACTCTAACCATGACAACCCAAAGACAACTGAACAATCTAAGCCAATCACACACCTATCCCTCTGTCCCCACCCCCACACCACAAACCCCAACCCTACAGCAACCCCCTATTGGAACTCTACCCCCACCACAACCCCCCATAGGCCCCCACCAGGGCTCCTGCTCTCCCCACCCCAATATCCTCCCAGGACCACAGTTTTGAAACAGAAGTTGAAGGTTTGGTACACAAATGTGGATGGCATAATGAACAAATATGAGAGTGGCATGAAAGAATCAATGAAAAGTCCCCAGACATCATAGCAGTCACAGAAACGAAACTCACTGAGACAGTAACATATGCAATCTTCCCACCAGGATATCAGATCCTGAGGAAAGACAGAAAGAGCAGAGGGGGAGGAGGGGTTGCAGTGTTCATAAAGCACCAATGGAAATTTGAGGAAATGAGAGGCATGGATGAGATTGGAGGAAGAGAATACATAGTAGGTACACTTCAGTCTGGGGAGCACAAGGTAGTCATTGCAGTGATGTATAATCCGCCATAGAACTGCAGGAGGCCAAGAGAGGAATACAAAGAGAGTAACAGAGCAGTGGTGGACACACTGGCTGAGGTGGCAAGAAGAGCTCACTCGAGCAGAGCAAAGTTACTGGTTATGGGCGATTTCAGTCACAAGGAGATTGGGAAATCCTGGAACCACAAGGGGGTCCCGAAACATGAGAGCCAAGATGATGGATGTGGTATTGGAAAACCTCATGCATCAACATATTAAGGATACTACCAGAGAGAGAGGGGATGATGAACCAGCAAGACTGGACCTTGTGTTCACCCTGAGCAGTTCAGACATTGAGGCCATCACATATGAGAGACCCTTTGGAGCTAATGACCATGTGGTACTGTGCTTTGAATACATAGTAGAGCTACAAGTGGAGAGGGTAACAGGTGACAAACGGGAAAAGCCAGACTATAAACAGGGGGACTACATAGGTTTGAGAAACTTACTGCAAGAGGTTTAGTGGGACAGAAACTGGTAGGAAAGCCGGTAAATGAAATGATGAAATTCGTAACAAGAAAATGCAAGGAGGCAGAGGAAAGGTTTGTTCCCAAGGGCAACATACATAATGGGAAGACCAGAATGAGCCCCTGGTTTACCCGACGGTGTAAGGAGGCAAAAGCCGAGTGCAGTAGAGCATGGAAAAGTGCAGAAGGCGAAGAGCACAGGAAAATAAGTAGATTAGTCGAAGAGCCAGGAACGAGTATGCACAGGTAAGGAGGGAGGCCCAGCAACAGTATGAAAATAACATAGCATCGAAAGTCAAGTCAGACCCAAAACTGCTGTACAGCCACATCAGGAGGAAGACAGCAGTCAAAGACCAGGTGATCAGGCTGAGGAAAGAAGGTGGGGAACTCACAAGTAATGATCACGAGGTATTCGAGGAGCTCAACAGAAGATTTAAGGAAGTATTTGCAGTAGAGACAGGAATGGTTCCGAGAAGACAGCACAGAGGGGAAAACCAACAGGAAACATACCAATAGGTGCTTGATGACATACAAACAACGGAGGAGGAGGTGCAAAAGCTGCTAAGTGACCTCGATACATCAAAGGCGAGGGGTCAGAACATTTCCCTGTGGATCCTTAGAGAAGGAGCAGGGCCGCTGTGTGTGCCACTAACCACAATCTTCAATACATCCCTTGAAACTGGGCAACTACCTGAGGTATGGAAGATGGCAAATGTAGTCCCCATTTTTAAGAATAGGAGACAGAAACGCGGCACTAATCTACAGACCAGTGTCTCTGACATGTATAGTATGCATAGTCATGGAAAAGATTATCAGGAGGAGAGTGGTGAAGCACCTGGAACAAACCACGATTATTAACAACAATCAGCACGGATTCATGGAAGGCAAATCCTGTGTTACAAACCTTCTGGAGTTTTATGAGAAGGTAACAGAAGTAAGAAACGAGAGAGAGGGGTGGGTTGATTGAATTTTCCTGGACTGCATGAAGGCCTTCGACACGGTTCCTCACAGAAGATTAGTGCAGAAGCTGGAGGATCAGGCACATATAACAGGAAGGGCACTGCAATGGATCAGAGAATACCTGACAGAGAGGCAACAACGGGTCATGGTACGTGATGAGGTATCACAGTGGGCTCCTGTGACGAGCGGGGTACCACAGGGGTCAGTCCTAGGACCAGTGTTATTTTTGATATATGTGAATGACGTGGTGGAAGGGATAGACTCTGAAGTGTCCCTGTTTGCAGATGATGTGAAGCTAATGAGAAGGATTAAATCGGATGAGGATCTGGCAGGACTACAAAGAGACCTGGATAGGCTGGACATGTGGTACAGCAACTGGCTTCTCGATTTCAACCATGCCAAATGCAAAGTCACGAAGATTGGGGAAGGGCAAAGAAGACCGCAGACAGAGTATAGACTAGGTGGACAAAGGCTGCAAACCTCACTCATAGAGAAAGATCTTGGGGTGACCATAACACCGAGCACGTCTCCCGAGGCACACATCAACCACATAACGGCTACAGCATATGGGCGCATGGCAAACCTGGGAATAGCGTTCCGATACCTTAGTAAGGAATCGTTCAAGACACTGTACACTGTGTACGTCAGGCCCATACTGGAGTATGCAGCACCAGTTTGGAACCCACACCTGGTCAAGCACGACAAGAAATCAGAGAAAGTACAAAGGTTTGCAACAAGGCTAGTCCCAGAGCTCAGGGGAATGTCGTACGAGGAAAGGTTAAGGGAAATCGGACTGACGACACTGGAGGACAGAAGGGTCAGGGCAGACATGATAACAAAATAATGAGTGGAATAGACAAGGTGGACAGAGACAGGATGTTTCAGAGAGGGAACACAGAAACAAGGGGTCACAATTCGAAGCTGAAGACTCAGACGAGTCACAGTGATGTTAGGAAGTACTTCTTCAGTCACAGAGTCGTCAGGAAGTGGAATAGCCTAGCAAGTGATGTAGTGGAGGCAGAACCATACATAGCTTAAGACGGGTATGACAAGTAGAAGCAGAGAGAGAGAGGAACAGTAGGATCAGGAAGAGGGGGGCCAGAGCTAAACTCGAGCCCTGCAAGCACAATTAGGTGAGTACTTCCACACAGACCACATGCACCACACACCACACAACACACACACACAACACACACAGTACACACACACCACACACCACACACACACACACCACACACACATACAACACACACACACACATACACACACACCACACAACACTAACACACACACACACACACACACACACACACACACACACACATAAACCCGAGCACATCTGAGGTGCACATCAACCAAATAACTGCTGCAGCATATGGGCGCCTGGCAAATCTAAGAATGGTGTTTCGACATCTAAGTATGGAATCATACAAGACTCTGTACACCGTGTATGTCAGGACCGTATTGGAGTATGCAGCACAAGTATGGAACCCACACCTGGTCAAACGCGTCAATAAATTAGAAAAAGTGCAAAGGTTTGCAACAAGACTAGTCCGGAGCTAGGAGGAATGTCTTATGAGGAGAAGTTAAGGGAACTTAGCCTAATAACACTGGACGACCGGAGGAATGGGGGAGGGGGGGATGTTAAATAACATACAAAGTACTGAGAGCAACTGACAAGGTGAACAGGGCCAGAATGTTTCAGGGATCGGACACCTGAAGTATACCTGGAGAGAGTTTCGGAGGTCATCGCCCCGCGGCTCGGTCCATGGCCAGTCCTCCCGGTGGATCAGGGCCTGATCAGCCAGGCTGTTACTGCCGGCCACACGCAAATCGACGTACGAACCACAGCCAAGCTGGTTAGGTACTGACTAAAGGTGTTTGTCCAGCGCCTTCTTGAAGACAGCCAAGGGAGTTGAACAGTCTTGGGCCCCTGACACTTACTGTGTTGTCTCTCAGGGTGCTCGTGGCGCCCCTGCTTTTCATTGGGGGAATGTTGCAACTACTGCCGAATCTTTTGCTTTCGTAAGGAGTGATTTTCGTGTGCATATTTGGGACTAGTCCCTCTAGGATTTCCCAAGGGTATATTCAGGACAGGGTGACATAACTGGATGTTAGGAAGTATTTCTTCAGCCTTAGAGGTGTTAGGAAGTGGCAGGATCCATACATAGTTTTAAGAAAAGGTACAGTAAGGCTCTTGGAGCAGGGACAAAGTAGACCTAGTAGCAATCAGCAAAGAGGCTTGGTCAAGAGCTGTGACTCAACCCCTACAGCTAAATATAGATGAGTACATATAGGTGAACACATACACACATAAAACATAAGAATTGAGGGACACTGCTATATGTCTACTGATATACCTCTGCCACTGAGTTACGATGATGAGTTCCGAGAGTTTTTCTACTCTCGGAGCGCATCCATGGGCCAGGCTCTTCTGGTGCTTCCCTGGTCAACCAAGCTGTTGCTGCTGGCGGCTTCCACATTGCTTTCTCCGGTATGTTGTTAAGGCTGTGTACAGATTTGGGACAAGGCCATCGAATATTTTCCAGGTACATATTATCAAGTATCTCTTTCTCCTCCACTCCACTGAGTACATATTTAGGACTTTAAGGCGTTCCCAGTAATTTAAATGCTTTATTGGTTCTGTGCGAGCCGTAAACGATCTCTTTATCTGTTCCAACTATGATATTTCTCCTGCCCTGATCGGAGCCGTCAACACTGAGCAATGTTCCAAATGAGAGAACACAAGCAATATGAAAAGTGTCACCATTGGCATTGTTTCCCTTGTTTTGAAAGTTCCCATTACCCACCCCGTCATTTTCCTGGCTGTCGTGACCTTTACCTACGTGTTCTTTGAAATGAAGGTCAGCAATCATAATTAGTCCCAGGTCTTGCATGTGTTCCTGTTGTTCTGTTTTATGATCCTTTTGAGTTTTGTATATAGTGTTCCTTTTGAGTTTTTCATTCTTTCTATACATAAGCAGTTGGAACTTATCCCCATTGAACATCGTGTTGTTTTCCGCTGCTCACTGGAAAACACTGCTTATATATTCCTGTAATACGTTTTTAGTATTTTCTACCGAAGTGACCTTCATGCTTATTTTAGTGGCATCTGCAAATAATGACAGAAAGCCGTGACGGGTGTTTTTATCTATGTCTGCTATGAGGATAAAAAACAGCAGAGGTGCCAGGACAGTGCTTTGGGGAACTGAGGTTCTTGCCTCACTGATGCTGGATTTTGCTCTGTTTATTCTACTATTTGCATTGGAAACCTGAAAATCTATTTGCCAACCTTCCCTCGTTGTGCCTTTGGCTCTCAGTTTTTGTGCAATTACCCTATGATCGCATTTGTCAACCAATCACCTTTGCAAAATCTTGCAACATCTGCAGTTTGGTCTTCTTCCAATTCCTTCATAATTTTGTTATGGTGGTAAAGCAGTTGCGACACGCATGATCATCCAGTTCTAAAACCTATTTGGTTTGTGGTATGCTAATTGTGTTGTTCCATAAGTTTGCAGTTTCACAGTTCATCACTCTGTCGAAGACTTTTGTGATGTGGGATGTTAGTGTTACTGGTCTGTAACAAGTACTCTACTACTTGCCTTATGTAAAAGAGCTATGTCTGCACTCTTTAAGGTCTCTGGTATTTCATCTAGGTGGCAACAAGAGCAGGTGCAGCCCTGCCGGTAAACTCCTCCTTGGATCCATCTGTGTATAAAACTTGTGATAAATTATTACTAATAGTTAAGTGAGAAATTTCTTTTTGAGCAGTTGCTTTTACAAGTGATTTAAGGAAGGTATTATTAGTAATATGCTTCTTGAAAGGGGTTTGCAGGTATATGATAGTAAATGAACACATCTTCCATGGAGGGGTGATATAAGCTGGGAAGATATACAAAGCAACACAGACCCAAACTTATGCCTAGAACAGATTAACTCGGTGGCACTCGATGTATGCACAAGGCTTATTCCTCTAAGAAAAAGGAGGAGTAGATGTAAAATAGAAAGAGACAGGCGCTCCCTTTACAGGCGACGGAAAAGAATAACAGAGCGGCTAAAAGAGGTCAATATATCTGAAATGCGCAGGGAGACACTGGTCAGAGAAATAGCAAGCATCGAACTTAAGCTAAAAGAATCCTTTAGGAGTCAGGAATCGCGGGAAGAACTAAAAGCCATAAATGAAATCGAAAGAAACCCAAAGTATTTCTTCTCCTATGCCAAATCAAAATCGAGAACAACGTCCAGTATTGGGCCCCTACTTAAACAAGATGGGTCCTACACAGATGACAGCAAGGAAATGAGTGAGCTACTCAAGTCCCAATATGACTCAGTTTTTAGCAAGCCGCTAACCAGACTGAGAGTCGAAGATCAAAATGAATTTTTTATGAGAGAGCCACAAAATTTGATTAACACAAGCCTATCCGATTTATCCTGAAGCCAAATGACTTCGAACAGGCGATAAATGACATTTCCCATGCACTCTGCCCCAGGGCCAGATCATGGAACTCTGTGTTCATCAAGAACTGCAAGAAGCCCCTATCACGAGCCTTTTCCATCCTATGGAGAGGGAGCATGGACACGGGGTCGTCCCTCAGTTACTAAAAACAACAGACATAGCCCCACTCCACAAAGGGGGCAGTAAAGCAACAGCAAAGAACTACAGACCAATAGCACTAACATCCCCTATCATAAAATCTTTGAAAGGGTCCTAAGAAGCAAGATCACCACCCATCTAGAAACCCATCAGTTACACAACCCAGGGCAACATGGGTTTAGAAACAGGTCGCTCCTGTCTGTCTCAACTACTGGATCACTACGACAAGGTCCTAAATGCACTAGAAGACAAAAAGAATGCAGATGTAATATATACAGACTTTGCAAAAGCCTTCGACAAGTGTGACCATGGCGTACTAGCGCACAAAATGCGCGCTAAAGGAATAACAGGAAAAGTCGGTCGATGGATCTATAATTTCCTCACTAACAGAACACAGAGAGTAGTCGTCAACAGAGTAAAGTCCGAGGCAGCTACGGTGAAAAGCTCTGTTCCACCAAGGCACAGTACTAGCTCCCATCTTGTTCCTCATCCTCATATCGACATAGACAAGGATGTCAGCCACAGCACCGTGTCTTCCTTTGCAGATGACACCCGAATCTGCATGACAGTGTCTTCCATTGCAGACACTGCAAGGCTCCAGGCGGACATCAACCAAATCTTTCAGTGGGCTGCAGAAAACAATATGAAGTTCAACGATGAGAAATTTCAATTACTCAGATATGGTAAACATGAGGAAATTAAATCTTCATCAGAGTACAAAACAAATTCTGGCCACAAAATAGAGCGAAACACCAACGTCAAAGACCTGGGAGTGATTATGTCGGAGGATCTCACCTTCAAGGACCATAACATTGTATCAATCGCATTTTGCTAGAAAAATGACAGGATGGATAATGAGAACCTTTCAAAACTAGGGAGGCCAAGCCCATGATGACACTCTTCAGGTCACTTGTTCTATCTAGGCTGGAATATTGCTGCACTCTAACAGCACCTTTCAAGGCAGGTGAAATTGCCGACCTAGAAAATGTACAGAGAACTTTCACGGCGCGCATAACGGAGATAAACACCTCAATTACTGGGAGCGCTTGAGGTTTCTAAACCTGTATTCCCTGGAACGCAGGAGGAGAGATACATGATTATATAACCTGGAAAAATCCAGAGGGACTAAGTAAACCCAACTTGCACACGAAAATCACTCACTACGAAAGCAAAAGACTTGGCAGACGATGCACCATCCCCCCAATGAAAAGCAGGGGTGTCACTAGCACGTTAAGAGACCATACAATAAGTGTCAGGGGCCCGAGACTGTTCAACTGCCTCCCAGCACACATAAGGGGATTACCAACAGACCCCTGGCAGTCTTCAAGCTGGCACTGGACAAGCACCTAAAGTCAGTTCCTGATCAGCCGGGCTGTGGCTCGTACGTTGGTTTGCGTGCAGCCAGCAGCAACAGCCTGGTTGATCAGGCGCTGATCCACCAGGAGGCCTGGTCACAGACCGGGCCGCGGGGGCGTTGACCCCCGAAACTCTCTCCAGGTAAATTTCCAGGTAAGGAAACAGTTCAGGGGTTTGAAAAAATTTAAAAATAATTGCATGTTTTCACAACCCATTTAGACTTATGTGTATTTACTTCTAGACATTTAGTACGATTCATAGTGACAGTGTCGGGTTCATTTCTTAACATTCTAATACCAAGTACAGTGTTAAACTCAGTAATCCTATCACTGATACTAGAAACACCAAGCCCCTTCCTTATATTAAGAACCTTGGTAGGTTTAGGACAGCCGAGAATAATTCTGAGGGCTTCATATTGCATTATCTTTAAGAGCAGGGAAGAATTTTCCTTAGCTAATATTAACATGGGCGCAGCATAATCATATAAGGATCTAATATAGGCTATGTACATCCAGCAACATAGCAGTATAGTTGGGGTTGTAGCCAGCAACATAGCACCATATTTGGGGCTGTAGCCAGCAACATTAGCACCATATTTGGGGTTATAGCCAGCAACATAGCACCATATTTGGAGTTGTAGCCAGCAACATAGCACCATATTTGGGGTTGTAGCCAGCAACATAGCACCATATTTGGGGTTGTAGCAAGAACAGCTTTAAGAGCAGTTTCCGTCTTTACATTTCTTATTATATTGTGGTAAGATGGTTCTATTGAAGGGCGAGTGTGCACCAAGATATCCGTAAGATTTAACCTAGCTGATGTTTTCATCCTGCAAACAGATGGGTGGGGGGATGTCGTTTGCTTTTCAATATCTTGGCGTGTGATGAAGATATGACGAAACTTAGTCGATTACAAATTACTTGAACCTTGTTCAAGTAATTGTGATCGGCTAGGTCTCGTTAAGAATTGGTACTCATCTTCTTATGCCATGTTGTATGATGGATTGTGATATCAGCATAGCTATATGTTTATCTGAGGTAGGTAGAGCATTTAGGAGAACATTAATCAGGACATTAATTAATAGCAAGGGACTGAGAACTCCTCCCTGCAGTATACCTTGGGGCATTTCTTTAGAGTAGCTTCTAAAGCTTTGTTAGAGTCTTGTCGAGAAGCAATGAGTTTGGTGAGGTAACTGTTAAATAACAATCATTGGGGTGACGTGGTGGTGTTTAGCAACAGTCACTGAGTGAAAGGAGACAGGATTGTCCTGGGTTCTCTGAGAGATGCTCAGTTCGCCTGTTTATCTTGTGGGCGAGACAGAGGCGTCAGGGATCCTTTTGGGTGACCATTGTGTGGGTAGTAAGGTGGGCAAGTGACCCTTGTCACCCTAAGACTGTCAGGAGACCCGAGTCATCTTAGGACGGTTAGGAGACCGTGATATCTTAAGACTCAGAAGACAAGTGAAATCTTATGACTGCCAGATGACGAGGGTCGTGTTAAGATTGTCAGAACACGTGTATCACTCTAAGACTGTCAGAAGACTAGCGGCATCTTAAGACTGCGGGAACACGGTATCTTAGGACGGGAGCACAATATGGAACAAGATGATGTATCTTTTTCGCCTGTGTTCTAAGGAAGGAGTACAGGTCAAGGAACTTCAAACATTACCAGCAATTAAGGTGCTTGACTGCACCTATACATACAGTTAAAGTTCTCTGTACATTCTTCACATCTACAGTTTCGCCTGCTTTGAGAAAAGCTGTTAGTGTACCTCCGTATTCCAGCCTAGATCAAACAATTGATTTAAAGAGGATCATCATTGGCTTGATATCCATTGTTTTGAAGGTTCTCATTATTTATCTCATCATTTTCCTCGCACTTGTGATTAATAACACTATTGTGTCCCCCTTTTATCATGCTTTTTGGAATTATTCTTTAAAAATATTTTCCTTAAAATGGCATTTGATTAGAATTTGCTGCGTGGAGTGTAATTATCTCTTCCATGGAGTGTAATTATCTCTTCCATGGAGTGTAATTATCTCTTCCATGGAGTGTAATTATCTCTTCCATGGAGTGTAATTATCTCTTCCATGGAGTGTAATTATCTCTTCCATGGAGTGTAATTATCTCTTTCATGGAGTGTAATTATCTCTTCCATGGAGTGTAATTATCTCTTTCATGGAGTGTAATTATCTCTTCCATGGAGTGTAATTATCTATTCCATGGAGTGTAATTATCTCTTCCATGGAGTGTAATTATCTCTTCCATGGAGTGTAATTATCTCTTCCATGGAGTGTAATTATCTCTTTCATGGAGTGTAATTATCTCTTTCATGGAGTGTAATTATCTCTTTCGTGGAGTGTAATTATCTCTTTCGTGGAGTGTAATTATCTCTTTCGTGGAGTGTAATTATCTCTTTCGTGGAGTGAAATTATTTCTTCCATGGAATGTAATTATCTCTTCCATGGAGTGTAATTATCTCTTTCGTGGAGTGTAATTATCTCTTCATGGAGTGTAATTATCTCTTTCGTGAATGTAATATCTCTTCCATGGAGTGTAATTATCTCTTTCGAGGAATGTAATTATCTCTTCCATGGAGTGTAATTATCTCTTTCGTGGAATGTAATTATCTCTTTCATGGAGTGTAATTATCTCTTTCGTGGAATGTAATTATCTCTTCCATGGAGTGTAATTATCTCTTTCGTGGAATGTAATTATCTCTTTCATGGAGTGTAATTATCTCTTCCATGGAGTGTAATTATCTCTTCCAAGGAGTGTAATTATCTCTTTCATGGAGAGTAATTATCTCTTCCATGGAGTGTAATTATCTCTTCCATGGAGTGTAATTATCTCTTCCATGGAGTGTAATTATCTCTTTCATGGAGTGTAATTATCTCTTTCATGGAGTGTAATTATCTCTTTCGTGGAATGTATTATTCTTCCATGGAGTGTAATTATCTCTTTCGAGGAATGTAATTATCTCTTCCATGGAGTGTAATTATCTCTTTCGTGGAATGTAATTATCTCTTTCATGGAGTGTAATTATCTCTTTCGTGGAATGTAATTATCTCTTTCATGGAGTGTAATTATCTCTTCCATGGAGTGTAATTATCTCTTTCGTGGAATGTAATTATCTCTTTCATGGAGTGTAATTATCTCTTCCATGGAGTGTAATTATCTCTTCCAAGGAGTGTAATTATCTCTTTCATGGAGAGTAATTATCTCTTTCATGGAGTGTAATTATCTCTTTCGTGGAATGTAATTATCTCTTTCATGGAGTGTAATTATCTCTTCCATGGATTGTAATTGTCTCTTCCATGGAGTGTAATTATCTCTTCCATGGAGTGTAATTATCTCTTCCATGGAGTGCAATTATCTCTTTCATGGAGTGTAATTATCTCTTTCGTGGAGTGTAATTATCTCTTTCATGGAGTGTAATTATCTCTTTCGTGGAGTGTAATTATCTCTTCCATGGAGTGTAATTATCTCTTTCATGGAGTGTAATTAACTCTTAAATGGAGTGTAATTATCTCTTTCGTGGAGTGTAATTATCTCTTCCATGGAGTGTAATTATCTCTTTCATGGAGTGTAATTATCTCTTTCATGGAGTGTAATTATCTCTTTCATGAGGTGTAATTATCTCTGTCGTGGAGTGTAATTATCTCTTTCATGAGGTGTAATTATCTCTTTCGTGGAGTGTAATTATCTCTTCCATGGAGTGTAATTATCTTTTCCATGGAGTGTAATTATCTCTTCCATGGAGTGTAATTATCTCTTCCATGGAGTGTATCTCTTTCGTGGAGTGTAATTATCTCTTCCATGGAGTGTAATTATCTCTTCCATGGAGTGTAATTATCTCTTCCATGGAGTGTAATTATCTATTCCATGGAGTGTATCTCTTTCGTGGAGTGTAATTATCTCTTACATGGAGTGAAATTATCTCTTCCATGGAGTGTAATTATCTCTTCCATGGAGTGTAATTATCTCTTCCATGGAGTGTAATTATCTCTTTCGTGGAGTGTAATTATCTCTTTCATGGAGTGTAATTATCTCTTCCATGAAGTGTAATTATATCTATCATGGAGTGTAATTATCTCTTTCATGGAGTGTAATTATCTCTTTCGTGGAGTGTAATTATCTCTTCCATGGAGTGTAATTATCTCTTTCATGGAGTGTAATTATCTCTTTCATGGAGTGTAATTATCTCTTTCGTGGAGTGTAATTGCCTCTTCCATGGAGTGTAATTATCTCTTCCATGGAGTGTAATTATCTATTTTATGGAGTGTAATTATCTCTTCCATGGAGTGTATCTCTTTCGTGGAGTGTAATTATCTCTTCCATGGAGTGTATCTCTTTCGTGGAGTGTAATTATCTCTTCCATGGAGTGTATCTCTTTCATGGAGTGTAATTATCTCTTCCATGGAGTGTATCTCTTTCGTGGAGTGTAATTATCTCTTCCATGGAGTGTATCTCTTTCGTGGAGTGTAATTATCTCTTCCATGGAGTGTAATTATCTCTTTCATGGAGTGTAATTATCTCTTTCGTGGAGTGTAATTATCTCTTCCATGGAGTGTATCTCTTTCGTGGAGTGTAATTATCTCTTCCATGGAGTGTATCTCTTTCGTGGAGTGTAATTATCTCTTCCATGGAGTGTAATTATCTCTTCCATGGAGTGTAATTATCTCTTTCGTGGAGTGTAATTATCTTTTCCATGGAGTGTAATTATCTCTTTCGTGGAATGAAATTATCTCTTCCATGGAGTGTAATTATCTCTTCCATGGAGTGTATCTCTTTCGTGGAGTGTAATTATCTCTTCCATGGAGTGTAATTATCTCTTCCATGGAGTGTAATTATCTCTTCCATGGAGTGTATCTCTTTCGTGGAGTGTAATTATCTCTTCCATGGAGTGTAATTATCTCTTCCATGGAGTGTAATTTTCTCTTCCATGGAGTGTATCTCTTCCATGGAGTGTAATTATCTCTTCCATGGAGTGTAATTATCTCTTCCATGGAGTGTAATTATCTCTTCCATGGAGTGTAATTATCTCTTCCATGGAGTGTAATTATCTCTTCCATGGAGTGTAATTATCTCTTCCATGGAGTGTAATTATCTCTTCCATGAGTAATTATAAAATTCATTACTTTACCTGGAAGATACCAGAGGATTGGCCTCAAACCTGCACACTGAAATAAATACAAATAAACGCAGATGATAAACGGTAATGATACATCTTTCTGTCCTGCAGAGTACAGCTCCGAGGAGTTTAAATAGCATTAAATTAATGCAGACAATCAACGTACATTCTGCAGTGTGTGTGTGGACGGACGTTGAGTGTGTCAGGTGTTGAGTCAGGTAACCTGACACTCTGATGTTGTAGATAAAACAATCCCATAAAAAGTTGTAGTGCGATGTGCTTACGGTGTGGATCGTGCAGACTGTTAATGGTACAGCGGGTCTGACCGGGTGTGAAGGACGGTGTGCAAGTGAGAAAGATGATGTGCTGGAGTAAACAGGTTGTGATTGCTAGGTGAACATACGAGCAGTAATAGTCTGGCTGATCGGTCAGCAAAACTGTTACTAAGCTGGACGGGGTTTAAAAGGATGCTGTTATCTTAACTTTCTGTGATAGTATTTGTTTTGATTTTATTACTTTCCTTTAATAGTATGTTGATTTATTGTTTACTGATGCAACATACACCCAATGAAAAGTAGGGGCGCCGTTGGCACACTAAGAGAAAAACACCGTAAGTGTCCGGGGCCCAAGACTGTTCAGCAGCCTCCCACCAGGCATAAGGGGAATTAAAAATAGGCCCCTGGCTGTCTTCAAGATGGAACTGGACAGATACTTAAAGTCGGTGCCGGATCAGCCGGGCTGCGGTTCGTACGTTGAACTACGTGCGACCAGCAGTAACAGTCTGGTTGATCAGGCCCTGATCCACCGGGAAGCCTGGTCGTCGACCGGGCCCCAGGAGCGTTGATCCCCGGAATACCCTCCAGGTAGACTCCAGATAGGTGAGTGCTGAGTGACCTACGTAGTCAAAGTGCTCTGTAAATATTCCTGCTGCTGCTGCTGCTACTGTTGCTGCGCTTCTGCTGCTGCTGCTGCTACTGCGCTGGCTGCTCTTCTGCTGCTGCTGCTGCTGCTGCTTTCTGCTGCTGCTGCTTTCAGCTGTGCTGCTGCTTGGGTCTGGGTACTGCTGCTGCTGTTCTGCTGCTGCTTGCTGCTGGGTGCTATTTTTCTGCTGCTGCATGCTGCTGTGCTGCCCGCGGCGCTGCTGCTGCTGTGCTTTCTGCTTTCTGCTGCTGCTGCTACGCTGCTGCTGCTACTGGCCCGGCTGCTGCTGCTGCTGCTCTGCTGCTGCTGCTCCTATGCTGGGTGGCTGCTACTGCTGCCTGCTGGCTTTCTGCTTTCTGCTGCTAACTGCTGCTGTGCTTCTGCTGCTGCTGCCTGCTGCTGCTGCTGCTGCTGCTGGGTGCTGCTGCTGCTACTGCTGCTACTGCTGCTGGGTGCTGCTGCTACTGCTTTCTGCTGCTACTGTGCTGCTGCTGCTTTTCGCCTGCTTTCTGCTGCTGCTGCTTCTGCTGCTGCTGCTGCATGCTTTGCTGCTGCTCCTGCTGCTTCTGGGCCCGCTTGCTGCTGCTGCTGCTGCTTCCTGGACTTTTCTGCTGCTGCTGCTGCTGTGCTGCTGCTGCTGCTGCTGCTGCTACTGCTGCTGCTGCTTCTGCTGCTGCTGGCTGCTGCTGCTGCTGGGTGCTGCTGCTTCTGCTACTGGGTGCTGCTGCTGCTGCTGCTGCTGATGCTGGGTACTGCTGCTGCTGCTGCTTTTCCTGCTGCTGCTGCTGCTGCTACTGCTGCGCTGCTGCTGCTGCTTCTGCCTGCTGCTGGCTGCTGCTGCTGCTGCTGCTTCTTCTGCTGCCTGCTGGGTGCTGCTGCTGCACTTTCGATGCTGATGCGCTGCTGCTGCTGCTGCAGGCTACTGCTGCGGGTCCTGCTGCTGCTGCTCCTTGCTGCTGATGCTGCTGCTACTGCTGCTGCGCTGCTGCTTTCTGCTGCTGCTGTGCTTCTGCTGCTGCTGCTTCTGGGTGCTGCTGATGCTGCCGCTGCTACTGCTGCTGCGCTTGCTGCGCTCGCTGGCTGCTGCTGCTGTGATGCTCTGTCTGGGCTGCTGCTGCTGCGCGCTCGCTGGTTGCTGCTGCGCTGCTGCTGATGCTGCTGCTGCTGCTACTGCTGCTGCTGTAGGCTGCTGCTTGCTGCTTGCTGCTGTGCTGCTGCTCAGCTGTGCTGCTTCTGCTGCTAACTGCTGCTGCTGCTGCTGCTGCTTCTGCTGCTGCTGCTTTGCTGCTGCTGCCTGCTGCTGCTGATGCTGATCTGCTGCTGCTACTGTACTGCTGCTGCTGCTGCTGCTGCCCGCTTCTGCTGCTACTGCGCTGGGTGCTTTCTGCTGCTGCTGCTTGCGCTACTTCTTGCTACGCTGCTGCTGCTGCTGCTGCTGCTGCTGTGCGCTGCTGCTGCTTCTTCTTCTTCTGCTGCTGTAACTGCTGCTGCTACTGCTGGCTGCTTTCTGGCCCGCTATGCTGCTGTCTGTACTTTCTGCTCTTCTGCACTGTTGCTGCTGCTGCTGCTTTTCTTCTGCTGCTTTCTGCTGCTGCTGCTACTGTGCTGTGGTGCTGGTGCTGCTGCTGCTACTGCTGCTGCTGCTTCTGCTGCTGCTGCTGCTACTGCTGCTGCTGCTGCTGCGCTACTGCTGCTGCTTGCTGCTTCTGATTTGCTGTGCTGCTGCTGCTTCTTCTTCTGCTACTGCTGTTGCTGCTGCTACTGCTGCTGCTGCTGGCTGTGCTGCTTCTTCTCTGCTGCTGCTACTGCTGCTGCTGCCTGCTACTGCTGCTGCTGCTGCTGCTTTCTGCTGCTGCTGCTGCTGCTGCTTCTGCTACTGTTGTTGTGCTGCTGCTGCGCTTCTTTTTCTGCTGCTGCTGCTGCTGCTACTGCTGCTGCTGTTGCTGCTGCTTCCCCTGCTGCTGGGTGCTACTATCTGCTGCTGCTGCAGCTGCTGCAGCTGCTGCTGCTGCTTTGCTGCTGCTGCTGCTGCTGCTGCTTCTGCTGCTGCTGCTGCTGCTGCTGCTGCTGCTGCTGCTGCTCTTTCTTCTGCTGCTTCGCTGCTTCTGCTGCTGCTGCGGCTGCGTGTTTGCTGCTGCTGCGCTGGCTGCTGCTGCTGCTGCTTCTTGCTGCTGCGCTGCTGCTGCTGCTGCTGCTGCAGGGCTGCTTTGCTGCTGCTGCTGGCGCGCTGCTGCTGCTTCTGCTGCTGCTGCTGCTGCTGTTGCTGCTGCTGTGCTGCTGCTCTGCTAATGTATTTACTACTACTTGCCTACTACTGTTACTTTATATTATTTTTACACTACTGCTACTGGCCATACTACTGCTGGTCTTTACTACTGCTATTACTCTACTGTTGCTTCAATGCTGCTAGTCCACTTACTAACTTTATTTCATTACTGCTACTACCTGCTGCTGCTGCTGCTACTATACTACTACTACTACTACTACTACTTACTACTACTACTACTAATATACTACGGGTGCTACACTAAAACGACTACTGCTAACGAAATACAACTGTGTTACTACTACTTTGTACTACCCAGGTGGGCTTTGTGGTATAAGGGCAGTCATGGTGTGGGATGCCAGTGTGTACAGAGTGGCAGTCGCCTCATTAAAATATAAGGAGGTCAGCTTTCCACTTGGGAGGCAGAAATTTGCATTACAAATAAGCTAGGAGGAAGATGAACCTTTTACAAGCTGCTTAATAATTCTGGAGAAACTCCTTGTGGTGTGTTCTCAGGGTGGCCCCTGATAGTGGTCCTTGATGGTTGTCCTTTTTGGTCCTTGATAGTGGTCCTTGATGGTTGTCCTTGGTTGGGCCCTGTAGTGGTCCTGAGGTTGTCCTTGTTTACCCTTGATATTGGTTCCTTGAGGTTGTCCTTGGTGACCCTTGATAGTGGTCTTTGATGTTTTTCTTGGTGCCTTGGATGAGTCCTTGATGGTTGTCCTTGGTGTCCCTTGATAGTGGTCCTTGATGGTTGTCCTTGGTGGCCCTTGAGAGTGGTGCTTGATGGTTGTCCTTGGTGGCCCTTGATAGTGGTGCTTGATGGTTGTCCTTGGTGGCCCTTGATGGTTGTCCTTGGTGGCCCTTGATAGCGGTACTTAATGGTTGTCCATGGTGGCCCGTGATAGTGGTCCTTGATGGTTGTCCTTGGTGGCCCTTGATAGTGGTCCTTGATGGTTGTCCTTGGTAACCCTTGATAGTGGTCCTTGATGGTTGTCCTTGGTTACCCTTGATAGTGGTCCTTGATGGTGGTCCTTGATGACCCTTGCTGGTGGTCCATGGAGAACCTTGATAGTGATCCTTGATAACTCTTGATGGTGGTTGTTGACGGCCCTTGATGTTGGTCCTTGATAGTGGTCTTTGTGACCCTTGATAGTGGTATTTGATGTGGTTGTTGACGACCCTTGATGTTGGTCCTTGATAGTGGTCTTTGTGACCCTTGATAGTGGTACTTGATGTGGTTGTTGACGACCCTTGATGTTGGTCCTTGATAGTGGTCTTTGTGACCCTTGATAGTGGTACTTGATGTTTGGTGGCGACCTTCGTGCTGGAACAAACAGTTCACCTACGTAGCTTGTGTCATCAACACTTACTGTACAAACTCTCAAACTTGTCAAGTTTTAATGTGACCATTACTAAGGTTAAACCGCAGACCGGGCCACGAGAGTAGAGGTAAAACCTCTCGAAGCAGGTCACAGGTAAGTCACAGGTAGGTCACAGGTAAGTCACAGGTAGGTCACAGGTAAGTCACAGGTAGGTCACAGGTAATGTTGATGCTGGGTTGTATATTTTTTAACTGTTGAGAAGATGGTGTGTGGTAGTGGAAGGAAGTTATAAGTGTACACCTTCACCTGTGTTCTCTTCCTTCCAGGTGAGTGTGTGGCACTGTCCCCAGGTGAGTTTGTGGCACTGTCGCCAGTTGTCCAGGTGAGTGTGTGGCACTGTCCCCAGGTGAGTTTGTGGCACTGTCGCCAGTTGTCCAGGTGAGTGTGTGGCACTGTACCCAGGTGAGTTTGTGGCACTGTCGCCAGTTGTCCAGGTGAGTGTGTGGCACCGTCCACTAGGTGTCCAGGTGAATGTGTGGCACCGTCCGCCAGGTGTCCAGGTGAGTGTGTGGCGCTGTACCCAGGTGAGTTTGTGGCACTGTCGCCAGGTGTCCAGGTGAGTGTGTGACACCGTCCACTAGGTGTCCAGGTGAATGTGTGGCACCGTCCGCCAGGTGTCCAGGTGAGTGTGTGGCAACGTCCCCTAGGTGTCCAGATGAGTGTGTGGCAACGTCCACCAGGTGTCCAGGTGAGTGTGGGGCACCGTCCACCAGGTGCCCAAGTGAGTGTGTGGCACCGTCCAACAGGTGTCCAGGTAAGTGGCACTGCCCACCAGATGTCCAGGTGTGTGGCAACATCCACCAGGTGCCCAAGTGAGTGTGTGGCACCGTCCAACAGGTGTCCAGGTAAGTGGCACCGTCACCAGATGTCCAGGTGAGTGTGTGGCACCGTCCACCAGGTATCCAGGTGGTACTGTTAATAAGATGTTTATAGGTGTGTCAGCACCTGTCCTCACACTTGTACACCCCTGTCATCACGTGTGTACACCCCTGTCATCACATGTGTACACCCCTGTCATTACATGTGTACACCCCTGTCATCACATGTGTACACCCCTGTCATCACATGTGTACCTTCCTGTCATCACATGTGCTCACCCCTGTCCTCACATGTGTACACCCACCATCACATGTGTACCTTCCTGTCATCACATGTGTGCACACCTGTCTTCACATGTGCATACATCTGTCTCCACATGTGGTTGAAAAGAAAGCAGTGAGAACTTAACTGTATCAGGTGTGGAACGATACCATGTAAACTACTCTTCTCGTGGTAATAACAATACGATATACATGACTCATAACTCGCATACAGAGACTCATAACTCGTAGACAGAGACTCATAACTCGTAGACAGAGACTCATAACTCGCATACAGAGACTCATAACTCGTAGACAGAGACTCATAACTCGTAGACAGAGACTCATAACTCGTAGACAGAGACTCATAACTCGTAGACAGAGACTCATAACTCGTAGACAGAGACTCATAACTCGTAGACAGAGACTCATAACTCGTAGACAGAGACTCATAACTCGTAGACAGAGACTCATAACTCGTAGACAGAGACTCATAACTCGTAGACAGAGACTCATAAATCACATGCAGAGACTCATAACTCGTAGACAGAGACTCATAACTCGCATACAGAGACTCATAACTCGTAGACAGAGACTCATAACTCGTAGACAGAGACTCATAACTCGTAGACAGAGACTCATAACTCGTAGACAGAGACTCATAACTCGTAGACAGAGACTCATAACTCGTAGACAGAGACTCATAACTCGTAGACAGAGACTCATAAATCACATGCAGAGACTCATAACTCGTAGACAGAGACTCATAACTCACATACAGGGACTCATAACTCGTAGACAGAGACACATAACTCACAGAGACTCACAACTTACAGAGACACATAACTCACAGAGACTCACAACTTACAGAGACACATAACTCACGGAGACTCACAACTTACAGAGACACATAACTCACAGAGACTCACACCTTACAGAGACACATAACTCACAGAACTCACAACTTACAGAGACACATAACTCACAGAGACTCACAACTTACAGAGACACATAACTCACAGAGACTCACAACTTACAGAGACACATAACTCACAGAGACTCACAACTTACAGAGACACATAACTCACAGAGACTCACAACTTACAGAGACACATAACTCACAGAGACTCACAACTTACAGAGACACATAACTCACAGAGACTCACAACTTACAGAGACACATAACTCACAGAGACTCACACCATACAGAGACATATAACTCACAGAGACTCACAACTTACAGAGACACATAACTCACAGAGACTCACAACTTACAGAGACACATAACTCACAGAGACTCACAACTTACAGAGACACATAACTCACAGAGACTCACACCATACAGAGACACATAACTCACAGAGACTCACAACTTACAGAGACACATAACTCACAGAGACTCACACCTTAGAGACACATAGCTCACAGACTCACAACTCACAGAGACTTATAACTCGTAGACAGAGACTCACAACTCACAGACAACCATTAACACAGAACCTCGTTGCTGGAACTTACAAATCGCTACAAATTTTTCAGTTGTCCTGGAAAATGTGTTGCTGCTGCTGGGGTTGGTTATCACTACTTACAATAATTACTCTACGTTATCTACTTTGAGGTCGTTCCGGGGTGTCAGCTCAACCCCCCCCCCCCGCGGCCCAGTCCGTGGCCAGACTACCCTCTGGATCAGGGCCTGATCAACTAGTCTGTTACTGCTGTCCTCACGCTGGATTGCTTGCGGCCAGCACTAACAGTCTGGCTAAAATTATTAATTCATATCATTGAGTGTTTTGCTGCCTCTGGAGTTATTTAATATACATCTGAGTTATTCAGTAACTGTAAGAATAATTTACAAGAATATCTGGCTTATCTGCCTGGAGGTTATTCCGGGGATCAACGACCCCGCGGCCCGGTCCACGTCCAGGCCTCCTGGTGGATCAGGGCCTGATCAACCAGGCTGCTACCGCTGGCCGCACGTAGTCTTACATACGAACCACAGCCCGGTAGCTCCGGCACCGACTTTAAGTATCTGTCCAGCTCTCTCTTGAAGGCAGCCAGGGGCCTATTGGTAATTCCCCTTATGCCTGGTGGGAGGCTGTTGAACAGTCTTGGTCCCCGGACACTTCGGGTGTTTTCTCTTAGCGTACCAATGGTGCCCCTACTTTTCATTGTGGGTATGTTGCATAGACTGCCAAGTCTTTTGCTTTCGGAGGGAGAGATCTGTGTGTGCAGATTCAGGACCATCCCGTCTAGGATTCTCCAAGTGTAGAATATATCAAGTATTTTTATTATCTCAAAACTATCTGTGTTATTTAGAAATAATCTAGAATATTTAGAGATTATTTTTACAGTATCTGCATTGATAAAGAATCTTCTTTGTTATATGTTATTTAGCTCAACTTTTGTTTTAATTAAATTGGATACATCCACAGTGTGCTGCTCTCGTTGTTTATGTGATGATTACAAAGTTGTAAGACAAGCTGTGTGTTGTGTCACGTTCCATCACGCAGGATGGGACTCCTACACTGTGCTGGAATATGTCAGTTCCACTTTATTCTCGAGGTGTGTTGGAGGGGAGGGAGAGACACGTACTGCAGCCCTTCATTACTGAAGGAAATGTTTATAGATAATGAAGAGTGACAGTGATTGGACAGTAGTAGTAACGCAGCCCAGGAGCTGCACAGTGACATGCCAACAATATCACAGTGATTCTAGAGGAAACTGAGCACAGTTTTAAAGCATGTATTGTATGTGTCAATAAAAAAAATAGAATACATTTCCTAATCACGTCAAAAGACGATAAAGACATTAATAATAATAATAAAAAACCAGTAATAACATAAATTTGTAGCAGTAGCCTAGGTTATAGCTTCATAATTTATATAACTAGATTAAAACAGCAGTCTAAATTATAGCTTCATATTTTATCAGCCATGTATGTAACAATTATGTAGTTGAAACAACCATTGTGAAAAATATTGTAGAGAAATATGCAACATTATTGTCTGGTAACAGTGGCAGAAAACTCTGCAGAAGAAGGAAGATCAGTAGCACAGTGATACCTAGAGTCAGCGCCCCCGCGGCTCGGTCTGAGACCAACCTTCGTGGTGGATCAGGGTCTGATCAACCAGACTGATTTTAGGTGCCTGTCCAGTGTCTTCTTGAAGACAGCCAGGGGTCTATTGGTAATCCCCCTCATGTATGCTTGGAGGCAGTTAAACAGTCTTGGTCACCGGACACTTATTCTGTTGTCTCTCAGTGTACTCCTGGGAATGTTGCATCTCCTGCCGAGTCTTTTGCTTTCATAGGGAGTGATTTTCGTGTGCAAGTTTGGTACTAATCTATCTAGGATTTTCCAAGTGTATATTATCATATTTCTCTCTCGAATGCGTTCCAGGGAATACAAATCAAGGGACTTCAACCGTTCCCAGTGATTTAGATGCCCTGTCGTGCTTATGTGTGCCATGAAAGTTCTTTGTACACTCTCCAGGTCTGCAATGTCGCCAGCTTTGAAGGGGGTCGTTAGTGTACAGCAGTATTCCAGCGTAGAAAGAACAAGCGATTTGAAAAGAATCATCATGGGTTTGGCGTCCCTAGTTTTGAAAGCTCTCATTATCCATCCTATCATTTTCTTAGCAGATGCGGTATACATTGTTGTGGTCTTTGAGGCGAGATCCTTACTCCCAGGTCTTTCACATTACTTTTTCGCTCTATTGTATGGTTAGAATTTGTTATATACCCTGATACAATTTTAATTTCCTCAAGTTTTCCATATCTGAGTAGTTGAAATTTCTCTCCATTAAACTTCATATTGTTTTGAGTGACCCATTTGAAGATATGGTTGATGTCCGCTTGGAGTCTTGCGGTGCCTTTGATGGAGGACACTGTCATGACAATTCGGGTGTCATCCACATAGGAAGACACGGAGCTATGGTTTACGTCTCTGTCTATGTCAGATATGAGGATGAGGAAAAGGATGGCAGCGAGTACTGTGCCTTGTGGAACAGAGCTTTTCATCGTAGCTGCCTCAGACTTTACTCTGTTTACTATTACTCTTTGTGCTCTGTTTGTCAGGAAGTTATAGATCCATCTCCCAACTTTTCCTGTTATTCCTTTATCACGCATTTTGTGTGCTATTACACCATGGTCGCACTTGTCGAAGGCTTTTGCAAAGTCTGCGTATACTACATCTGTATTTTGTTTATGCTCTATAGCCTCCAGGACCGTGTCATAGTGGTCAGTAGCTGGGACAGGCAGGAGCGACCTGCTCTAAACCCATGTTGCCCTGGGTTGTGTAATTGATGGGTATCTAGGTGGTTGGCGATCTTACTTTTTAGAACCCTTTCTAAGATTTTTATTATATGGGATGTTAGTGCTATCGGTCTGAAGTTCTTTGCAATTGAGTTACTGCCACCTTTATAGAAAGGGGCTATGCCTGTTGTTTTTAGTGAGTGTGGGATGACCCCTGTGTCCATGCTCTCTCTCCATAGAATGCTGAAGGCACGCGACAGGGGCTTCTTGCAGTTCTTGATGAACACTGAGTTCCACGGGTCTGGGCCTGGGGCAGAGTGCATGGTCATGTCATTTATTTCCTTTTCAAAGTCTTGTGGTATTAGGAAAATATCACAGATTTTTGAGATAACCAGATTTGGGCCTGCACATAGTGAACATTATGTGCAGGCCTGACGTGTGGCAGGGCTTATTGCATACTCTGGATCCGTGAAATTAAAAAAAAAAAGAATATAAATAGTGGAAGCCCAAAATGAAAATCGCAGTGACTGGCATAAAACCCATTTACAACGAAGTTAAATTAACATTAATGTGCTTAAGTCAGTAGAAAGATGCCAGGTGAGCATACTTTGTGACTCACTGGTGTGGCGACACCCACCTCAACAGGTCAATGAAACAGTGTGATGTATGGGTACTGTGAGCTGCCCTCTCGTATTTGTGAGGAAGCAGACTTCCGTTTCATCTAAGGTGGTTGTAGCCCCAGAAATTAACGGTCTGTTTATTTCCCCAAGTGTTAATCCCCTGGTCCCAGTGTCGTCCAACGGGAGAAGATAAACTTGCCGGAAATGCTTATAACTTTGACTTCATAAGGCGTGTGGGATCTAAGCCTGTAATGAATCACATGAAGAGTGGGGATGTATAATTCGACCTTGTAGTCCTCTTCAGCAGATAGATACAAAAGAAGACAGGCCACTGGAGAGGATATCTAACAGTTAGAGGTCGAAATATATAGCGTAGTCTTCGTTTCTTGTTTTATTTATGTCTGCAAGTGGGTTTCTTCGTTGGCACTGTCTAGTCTTCATTACACTGTTAACATTGCATGTCTACATGTTCTTGTATATCATTGTTCTTGTAACTTATTTACCCCTGCTTACCTAACACTAAGTACATAACTAGGAGTTAGTCCACGATTTCGAATAGGATACTGATTAATATTCCTAATGTGACCAATGGAAATAAGCTACAACGCTTGGCTTTCTTGGTTTATCCTGGGTTATTACACCAAGACTTTTATAAGGTGTCCCATAGCTCGATTGCTAGCGCACTCAGCTCACATGCTGAAGTCCGTGATTCGATCCCCGGTATGGGTGGAAACATTAGGACGTGTTTACTTAAGACACCTGTTGTCCATGTTCACCTGTCAGTAAAATAGTACTTGGGTGTTCGTCGACTGGTGTGAATCACATTCTGGGGACAAAATTTACCTAATTTTGCGTAACAAGGGCTTTCTATATAGTAGTATGTCACTGATGTCAGCTAGGCCTATATACCTTGTACATGTACTTGTGAGAAATTACCTGCATGACGTTTACAGGGTATTACCTGAATTATTATGTGCACGTAATGTGGGTGAGGTAAGTGGGACTTAGTCACAGTAGGCCACAGGACTGTCACTCTGTCGATGCCCACTCCTTCACCACTCTCACAGAAAACTTGACCTGACATTAAATTAATAATTACCATATTGAACATTAATAACAAAAATGGTAAATTATGAAGTAGTGTGGACAGTATGAAAATTAAAGGAAACAATCTCCAGAAAGGGAACACTAATACACACAGACAGGGTAAGAATTTTCTGATTGACACCAGGCACATATGTACCAAAAGTTAGATAATTAAGAAATTATATTAACACCATTTATATTGTAGTAGGATCACCCCACAATGCCTACCTAACAAATAAAATCCTACAACCCAGTGAGAAATCTAAGTGAAAGGACTAATGGCGTACATACTGGATGTGTTGCATGGCGATACAATATTTCTGCTATCACCTAATTCTGGAGGCCCTGCAGATTCTCTGTTCCTATTCTTCAACATGGGACATTCCAATACTTATTATAGTTTGAGGATGTGGTTGGATGTGAGTGGGACCTGCGCATGAGTAAATAGAATTATCAAAGCTTATTGCTTGGGTAGCATTGAAAATTGAGTTGGGCAAATACTCTGTTAGTGGGATGGATTGTGAAGGACCTGCCTAGTATGGGCCAACAGGCCAGCTGCAGTGTATTATTTATTATTATTATTAATTTAGGGAAGTGGAGCACAGATCTAATTCCCTTGATCAAGAGCCCCTCACCAAGGAGCCTCCCTTGAAGGGGAAGTTCGCATCCTGAAATATTGTTCGTATCAAGAAGCAAAACAATCGATCGACTGTTCATATCCTAAAACATTCGCATCGCATGATGGAGCATTCGTAAGCCGAGGTTCCACTATATATGTATACAGTATGGGGTATTCTGTTATTATTATTATTAAAGATTCGCCAGTATTCTCCCAGCCCAAGCCTTTTCCAAGTGGTGGCTCGGCCTTAGCTCCCTCTTTAGGAAGAGTGTCTGAGACCTAAGTCTCCTATGGGAGGAGGCACAAGTACCTCCTCATCTTTGGGACCAACTGTCCCCAGGCCTAGCCACAAACTAGGCCTCTCTGGTCTGTCATCCCCACCCCAAGGGGGCTAATGGGAATGACAGTCTTGTGAGCTGTAAGCTCGGGCTCAGGCACCTACCCTACCCTAGAAGGGTTAGGCATGGTGTCGATGGGTATTCTGTTTTACTGTGTTGGCTTAAATCTGGGAATTCTTCTATAATATGAGTAAACTGAGGTTAACTATACTAGGTTTCATATGATGTTCCCAATAACTTCATCATTATTGGCAGTGTGGACTTTTTTTTTTCAAATTTTCCTGAAATTAGTGTGTAAATATTGAATAATGTAATATTGTTTAAAAAATGTAGTGTTGGTGTGACTTTTAGAAAATTTTCTAGCCACGAGAGAACCAACACACAAGTTAAAAGAGGCGTCAAAATATGGCCTAGTATCAAATAATTGGAGTGTAATAGAGAAAACACCTGGTTTAATCACGCCCGATAAGGAGTGCATCGGGGTCAATGGAGGACTATGAAATAAGTAAACATCGTGGGTTCCTGTGATTGTGAAATACAAAAGTGACTCAGCTACAGTAAGGCTAATAAGTGGAATATAAAGAGATGCGGTGTTATCTGGAAATGTAGCACACCTCATGTATGTAAGCTTCCCAGTTAATTTCACAGAAGATTGCTAAATTAACCAATATTACTACATGTTTGTTAGGGAAGCGTTAGGATGTGAAACCCAAGAAAGTGGTTCCTAAAACTTTTGTATTTATAATGTTGCACTTATTATGTAATATAAAACTGATATATGTAATGTGGAAAATAATTTCCCAAAATTTATGCTGTGTAAATAAACCTGATTAATACGTTACTATTGTTCTGTTGAGTGCATTTTAAATAAGAGAATCGACAGGGAAGCTCTGCACCTGCGCTGACGAGCAGGGATGAGTCGCCATTGTTTTTTGAATGTGGTACAGGCACGCTAATGTAATGTGCTTAATTTTCGTCACTCTAGGGGTTATATTGGGTTTAAAATCTCTCAAATAGGAGCCGAAATTGTTGGATGTGCAGTCCTGCATAACGAGAGCATTAAACAGATGTACAAGACAGCTCCAGGAACCTCAGATAAGCTATCTAAATTATGTTTGTAATTCTGGCCAGTATTATCATCATAAATTTAGTTAGAGGGGGTTCTGTACATAACACACACTAATCTCCAGAGTAATTGGTGAGTGTTATGAATATAAATTCTCCGTCTGTTATATAAATGTGTATATGTAATCATTTATTAATTTTAATATACAGTCCACAAATTTATATTAAATTTTACCAGAATTCCTGGTAATGTATATTTCATTTGCAATTAATAGGTCTAGAGTAACTTGTGGAGAGATAGATTATGGCAGGTATCGAAGGGGGACATTTTTTGCGACCTAGGTGTCCTAAAAATTCCTACTTGTCTCTGTAACTTTGATAAATAATAATTATCTTTGTTACCATTTACTTTTATGTATCTAATGAGATTCATTCAGGTAAATGTAATTTTCCACATGTAATTTATATACATGCTCTATATACGTTCTCCTATATATGTGTATATTGGTGGACCAAACCGCTAATTAGTAAAGTCAGGTACATACTGGATGTGTTACATAGCGACGCATCATTATTTCCACTATCACCACCTAATTCTGGAGGCACCACAGATTCTCTTTTCCTATTTTTCAACAAGGGACATTCCAATACATATTAATTATAGTTTGAGGCCAAACTGGATCTGTACTCCAGTTCCCTGAATTAAGTCTGAATACCTTCCTTCCCCCCACAGGCACTGTATAATCCTACGGGTTTAGCGCTTCCCTCTTGATTATGATTTTCTGTCAGTACTGATTATGAGGAATAATTATTATTATTATTATAATCAAGGGGAAGCGCTAAACCCGGAGGATTATACAGCGCCTGGGGGGGATGTGGAAGGCATTCAGGCTTAATTCGGGGAACTGGAGCACAGATCCAATTCCCTAAATCAAGAGCCCCTCACCAACATCAAGGAATCTTCCTTGAGGGGTATGAGGAATAAGACACGTGTGCATCATCTATCTTATTCGTCAACATGACATGTGATCTAAGAGTGATGATTATGTATAACATTAAATAATGTAAATTATTTGTATGTAAAATCTTTGTAAGCTTTTATCCTGCATACACATATTTTTTAAACACACCGGTCGTCTCCAACCAAGGTTAGGGTAACCCAGTAAAAAGAGGAAACACGTTTACCGTCATTCATTCAATCGCAGCATTGCCAGAATCATTCACATCACAATTAGATGGCCCTCCAAACTGCAATATCCCCAACTTTCCTTCAGAGTGCAGGCACTGTACTTCCCACCTCCAGGACTCCGGATAACTGATTTTCCTGAATTTCTTCATAAGTGTTACCTGACTTAACATCATACACATCTGCCTACCCGAATTCTTTACACGCTGAGTCAGTGCTGCCTCATAAGGTCTCACCGTAACATTGATCATGCACTTGTGGCTGAAATTTTTGAACTGTACCGTAGTTTGCAAGAGTTGTGGTGGTGATACTTGATTACAAACCTCCATTAGCTGCCGCTAATTGAATGAAAGATTGTCAGCTGAGTATGAATGTAGTGCTTGTTGACACTAGGCTACATCATTAGTACTCTACCACTAGTTGTGTCTTCTGCTAGTTACGTCGGTAGCTCTAGCATTAATTTTTTTATTGGAAACATAGAATATTTAGACTTAAATATAACTAAGATAAGATCATTTTATTTACCAAGAAGATACATTAGAGTTACAATAATGGGTTAACATTAAACAGTAAATTTTATAGAGCCTCCAGTTAAGCCTAATGCCGACTGTATTTGGTCATCCTAGGATAAATCTATATGATACATTTTATATATGCGGCTAACATGTGTGCCTCGGAACCATTGTAAAAAAAATATGTAAGAAATATGTAAAGAAAAACCCACTTCAAAAGTCATATTTCATAGGAAGAGCGCTCAGCACGTAGGGGTCATACAGCGCCTTGGATAATGGGAGTCAATTGGATTCAGTCTGAGGAAGGGATTGGTAGCCTCAGTTCTCTAGATCAAGAGCCCTTCAGTGTTGATGCTCGTGGTTCAGTTGGTAGCGTCATCAGCTCACACACTAAGGAACCAGAGATTCACCCCCGCCACGGGTCAAATGTTGGGCATGTTTCCTTACACCTGCTGCTCCTGTCCACCTAGCAGCAAGTGGTACCTGGGTGTTAGTCGACTGTTGTAGGTGGCATCCTGGGGAAGATTAAATGGTCATCTTATCTTATCAATATAAATAAGGCAGTCCCCGATGACGCACTTACTTTACTAACCCTCTATCTCTCTGGGTTAAAAATCCCAACAAAACTTTCTTATGTAACACAAGTTATAGCAACGAGTTTATTATATAATATATAGTCCTCAAGTTTTAGTATACAATTGTCTACCCTGAAGTTTGATCACAGAAAACGTTCACTCAGAGAAAACTGTAACTGTAGGGATAACTTAGGAAGGTTGATTTCTGCAAGTATTTATTTATTTATTTATTTATTTAGTAATTTTAGCATACATACAGAGGTACAAAAAAATACAGGTAAGAGCAGCATGCCAAAGCCACTTATATGTCATAGCATTACGGGCTGCTAATGCGTATAAAGCTAATGCGTATAAAGCAAAAAAAAAAAAAAAAGAAATCTGATATCATATATGACGCTTTTAAATTTTATTAGTGAACTGTCACGTAGAAAACATCTTAAATTAAATGTTAGAAATAGTAACATCATTTTTGCCTATAAATGTGTTGCATTGTTTGATGGAGCATTTTGCGGTAAAATTTAAGATTTGTTTGGATTTTTAACTCTGAGGGTTAGCCACCCAGGATAACCCAATAAAGGCAGCGCGTCATCGGCGACTAAGTAATATCAGTAAGTAAGCTTAAGTTTATTCGGTCTACACACACATGACAGTTACATAGAACTTTATCAGTGACAAGGCAGCTATGTGTAAGAAACTAGCAAGACCCATTCCATTGACCCACCTTTAATTAACGATCTGTCCTCAACATCGACCACTTGACAGTCGATCTAACGCTCAGACTCTGCCTTCTCCTGGCTGAACAAGGACACAGTGTAAGGAACATGCCCAAACGATTTCAACCCGTGCCAGGGATTGAACCAGACACTCATTATTGAGACAGTGTGAGTGCTCCAACCAGCACAGGTTGAAGGAGTTGAGTCCTCAGTTCGAGTGCTCCCATTGCCGCTACTAGGTTGCACTGTGGGTTCAGTCAACGATTATTAAAACAAAGAGAAATGCAAGAGACCTGTGAGCATCCATGTGCACAACACACAGGTGTGAGGTGCTCCAGACCACACAGGTGTGAGGTGCTCCAGACCACACAGGTGTGAGGTGCTCCAGACCACACAGGTGTGAGGTGTTCCAGACCACACAGGTGTGAGGTGCTCCAGACCACACAGGTGTGAGGTGTTCCAGACCACACAGGTGTGAGGTGCTCCAGACCACACAAATGTGAGGTGCTCTACACCACACATCTATGAGGTGCCCCAGACCACACAAATGTGAGGTGCTCCACACCACACATCTGTGAGGTGCCCCACACCACACAGGTGTGAGGTGCTCTACACCACACAGGTGTGAGGTATTCCACACCACACAAGTGGAGTATTCCACACCACACAGGTGTGAGGTATTCCACACCACACAGGTGTGAGGTATTCCACACCACACAGGTGTGAGGTATTCCACATCACACAGGTGTGAGGTGCTGTATATCACTCCGGTGTGAGGTGCTCTACACCACACATGTGAGGCCCTCCACGCCACATAGGTATTATTCTGGTGCCCCGCATATTTGTCTGGTGTCCTTGGTGTTGATCTGGTGTTTCTCGATATCAACTTTTGATTACTCGTTCACCGGGAGAGTGACGAGCTACCTTTTATTTCCTGGCTCACAATCATTGTTATCATTGTGATGTCTAGCCATCAGCACCCAGCTGACTCAGGGCTGCACAGCCCCTTGCCAGGAAGGGAGCAGCTGCCTCTTGCTCCACTCACCTCCCTATTACAGGCAAATGATTTTTATATCCGAATAACTCACGTAAATCGGGAAAGACTTTGTTTGGTGTAATTGTAATGGTTGAGAGAGGTTAGAGGTCCCACTAAGCCGGTGTTACACTTGCTAGAATGAAGCGATTTTGTTAGTCAAGCGTCCAGACTTGAGAAAAGGAGGTATGAAGTGGAAGCCCATAAATGGGAGTGGCGCCTCCACCCTCGTGCTCACCTCTGCCTCACCTACACCTGGATGCTACCTGGAGAAGGCCCTTGTCAGGGGCAGGGAAGGTAGCATGGGACACCCTTGCACCTCGTTAGTCCAAGGTTATAGCTATAAAGGTTATCTACGCTGATGAAAACAGCCAGGTTATTAATTTTAGACACGGTGTAGGTGGGTGCTGGAGCCAGCTTGACCCCCCGGCCGGCCACGGCGCCATCGTCTGCCTCCACCGCCGACTGCCTTTCCAATTTAGATTAAGGGGAGAGCGATTATGTAGCGGGAGTTAGCATTCATCAGCCGGGGTGCTCCACCCTCTCTGGTAACACTGCTGCTGACCATCATACCACGACCACTTCTTTTGTCTCTACTTAGCAACCTGCTTCTGTCACTGCCCATGTTCCAAGCTCATGTCTCCTTGTCCATGCTTTCTGCCGCTTTCCCCGCCCATGACTCTTCCTTTTTGCTGGTGTCAGAGGAAACCTATATTCTGCGTGTACAGCTGACAACAAAGTCTTCCTGTCACATTTACAGTCTATTTTTCTATATTGAAATTCAGTATTAATTTGACTTCGATAATTGGTTCGTCCTTGGTAATAGGTAACTAAGACTGTATTGTCTAAAATCTTTCAGTCAGTGGTATGTATACCTAACTTTTTCACTACAGGTGGTAGTCTTTGTTGCTTGGAAACGAGGATCTGGGTCTCGGGCATAGGGTCCAGAGGGGCGCAGTGGGACCTGAAAATGAGGATGGGTCCTATTGCAGGGATCTTCGTCTATTTCGGCGACGTTGCCAACACGATGTTCGTATATGGAAGTCGCGATAAAGCCAGATATGGTGTGCACAGCTGAGGTCAGCCTCGCGTATGGTAAGGTTTTAGTAGAGAGGGAGAAGGTAACATGGTGTGTGTGTTGGCAGGCTGGGGGGCGCTGATGGATCACCACCATCTTCCTCTACTAAGGAACTGCTCTTGTTGGAGATCACATTGTGTAAGTCTTAAACGCTTAAACCGCCTGATTATTTTTGACACAAGAACCATTAGATAGTAATGTGTGTGTGTACTCAATTGTGGTTGCAGGGGTCGAGTCATAGCTCCTGCCCCGCCTCTTCACTGGTTGATACTAGGTCCACTATCTCCCTGCTCCATGAGGTTTATTTACCTCTTCTTAAAGCTGTGTATGGATCCTGCCTCCTCTACATCATTCTCCAGACTGTTCCACTTCCTGACAACTCTGTGACTGAAAAAATACTTCCTAACATCGTTGTGACTCATCTTTGTCTTCATCTTCCACGTAAGTTGTCTCCCCTCCCAACGTAAGCTGTCTCCCCTCCCACGTAAGTTGTCTTCCCCTCCCCACGTAAGTTGTCTCCCCTCCCCACGTAAGTTGTCTCCCCTCCCCACGTAAGTTGTCTCCCCTCCCCACGTAAGTTGTCTCCCCTCCCCACGTAAGTTGTCTCCCCTCCCCACGTAAGTTGTCTCCCCTCCCCACGTAAGTTGTCTCCCCTCCCACGTAAGTTGTCTCCCCTCCCAACGTAAGTTGTCTCCCCTCCCACGTAAGTTGTCTCCCTCCCCACGTAAGTGTCTCCCTCCCCTCCTCCCCACGTAAGTTGTCTCCCCCTCCCCACGTAAGTTGTCTCTCCTCTCCTCCCACGTAAGTTGTCTCCCTCCCCACGTAAGTTGTCTCCCTCCCCACGTAAGTTGTCTCCCCTCCCCACGTAAGTTGTCTCCCCTCCCCACGTAAGTTGTCTCCCTCCCACGTAATTGTCCTCCCTCCCCACGTAAGTTGTCTCCCCCCCCCACGTAAGTTGTCTCCCCTCCCCGTAAGTTGTCTCCCTCCCCACGTAAGTTGTCTCCCTCCCACGTAAGTTGTCCTCGTCCCCTCCCCACGTAAGTTGTCTCCCTCCCCACGTAAGTTGTCTCCCTCTCCCCACGTAAGTTGTCTCCCTCCCCACGTAAGTTGTCTCCCTCCCCACGTAAGTTGTCTCCCCTCCCCACGTAAGTTGTCTCCCCTCCCCACGTAAGTTGTCTCCCCTCCCCACGTAAGTTGTCTCCCTCTCCCACGTAAGTTGTCTCCCTCCCCACGTAAGTTGTCTCCCTCCCCACGTAAGTTGTCTCCCCTCCCCACGTAAGTTGTCTCCCCTCCCCACGTAAGTTGTCTCCCCTCCCCACGTAAGTTGTCTCCCTCCCACTAAGTTGTCCCCCCCCCACGTAAGTTGTCTCCCTCCCCACGTAAGTTGTCTCCCCTCCCCACGTAAGTTGTCTCCCCTCCCCACGTAAGTTGTCTCCTCCACTCTCCACGTAAGTTGTCTCCCTCCCCACGTAAGTTGTCTCCCTCTCCCCACGTAAGTTGTCTCCCTCCCCACGTAAGTTGTCTCCCTCCCCACGTAAGTTGTCTCCCTCTCCCCACGTAAGTTGTCTCCCCTCACCACGTAAGTTGTCTCCCCTCGCCACGTAAGTTGTCCCCCTCCCGTCTCCCCACGTAAGTTGTCTCCCTCCCACGTAAGTTGTCTCCCCTCCCCACGTAAGTTGTCTCCCTCCCCACGTAAGTTGTCTCCCCTCCCCACGTAAGTTGTCTCCCCTCACCACGTAAGTTGTCTCCCCTCCCCACGTAAGTTGTCTCCCCTCACCACGTAAGTTGTCTCCCCTCACCACGTAAGTTGTCTCCTCTCACCACGTAAGTTGTCTCCCCTCACCACGTAAGTTGTCTCCCCTCACCACGTAAGTTGTCTCCCCTCACCACGTAAGTTGTCTCCCCTCGCCACGTAAGTTGTCTCCCCTCACCACGTAAGTTGTCTCCCCTCCCCACGTAAGTTGTCTCCCCTCGCCACGTAAGTTGTCTCCCCTCACCACGTAAGTTGTCTCCCCTCCCCACGTAAGTTGTCTCCCTCTCCCACGTAAGTTGTCTCCCCTCCCCACGTAAGTTGTCTCCCTCCCACGTAAGTTGTCTCCCCTCCCACGTAAGTTGTCTCCCCTCGCCACGTAAGTTGTCTCCCCTCCCCACGTAAGTTGTCTCCCCTCCCCACGTAAGTTGTCTCCCCTCGCCACGTAAGTTGTCTCCCCTCCCCACGTAAGTTGTCTCCCCTCCCCACGTAAGTTGTCTCCCTCCCCACGTAAGTTGTCTCCCCTCACCACGTAAGTTGTCTCCCCTCACCACGTAAGTTGTCTCCTCCCTCACACGTAAGTTGTCTCCCCTCACCACGTAATGTTGTGTGTCTCCCTCCCCACGTAAGTTGTCTCCCCTCCCACGTAAGTTGTCTCCCCTCCCACGTAAGTTGTCTCCCTCCCCCGTAAGTTGTCCCCCCACCAGTAAGTTGTCTCCCCTCCCCACGTAAGTTGTCTCCCCTCCCACGTAAGTTGTCTCCCCTCCCCACGTAAGTTGTCTCCTCCCCCTAGCCCCACGTAAGTTGTCTCCCCTCCCCACGTAAGTTGTCTCCCCTCCCACGTAAGTTGTCTCCCCTCCCCACGTAAGTTGTCTCCCCTCCCCACGTAAGTTGTCTCCCCTCACCACTAAGTTGTCTCCCCTCCCACGTAAGTTGTCTCCCCTCCCCACGTAAGTTGTCTCCCCTCCCCACGTAAGTTGTCTCCCCTCACCACGTAAGTTGTCTCCCTCCCCTACCACGTAAGTTGTCTCCCCTCCCCACGTAAGTTGTCTCCCCTCCCACGTAAGTTGTCTCCCCTCCCACGTAAGTTGTCTCCCCTCACCACTAAGTTGTTCCCCTCACCACGTAAGTTGTCTCCCCTCACCACGTAAGTTGTCTCCCCTCCCACGTAAGTTGTCTCCCCTCCCACGTAGTTGTCTCCCCTCCCCACTAAGTGTCCCTCCCTTCCCCCTCCCACGTAAGTTGTCTCCCCTCACCACGTAAGTTGTCTCCCCTCCCCACGTAAGTTGTCTCCCCTCCCACGTAAGTTGTCTCCCCTCACCACGTAAGTTGTCTCCCCTCCCACGTAAGTTGTCTCCCCTCACCACGTAAGTTGTCTCCCCTCACCACGTAAGTTGTCTCCCTCCCACGTAAGTTGTCTCCCCTCACCACGTAAGTTGTCTCCCCTCCCACGTAAGTTGTCTCCCCTCCCCACGTAAGTTGTCTCCCCTCACCACGTAAGTTGTCTCCCCTCACCCACGTAAGTTGTCTCCCCTCCCACGTAAGTTGTCTCCCCTCACCACGTAAGTTGTCTCCCCCACCACGTAAGTTGTCTCCCCTCACCACGTAAGTTGTCTCCCCTCACCACAGTAAGTTGGTGTGCTCCCCTCCCACATTGTCCTCCCACGTAAGTTGTCTCCCCTCCCACTAAGTGTCTCCCCTCCCACGTAAGTTGTCTCCCTCCCACGTAATTTCTCCCTCACCACGTAAGTTGTTCCTCCACGTAGTGCTCCCCCACCAGTAAGTTGTCTCCCCTCCCCACGTAAGTTGTCTCCCCTCACCACGTAAGTTGTCTCCCCTCACCACGTAAGTTGTCTCCCTCACCACGTAAGTTGTCTCCCCTCCACCACGTAAGTTGTCTCCCCTCACCACTAAGTTGTCTCCCCTCCCCACGTAAGTTGTCTCCCCTCCCCACGTAAGTTGTCTCCCCTCCCACGTAAGTTGTCTCCCCTCCCACGTAAGTTGTCTCCCCTCCCCACTAAGTTGTCTCCCTCCACAAGCTCCCACGTAAGTTGTCTTCCCTCACTAAGTTGTCTCCCCTCACCACGTAAGTTTGTCTCCCCTCCCACATAAGTTGTCTCCCCTCACCACGTAAGTTGTCTCCCCTCCCACTAAGTTGTCTCCCCTCCCCACTAAGTTGTCTCCCCTCCCCACGTAAGTTGTCTCCCCTCCCACGTAAGTTGTCTCCCCTCACCACTAAGTTGTCTCCCCTCACCCACGTAAGTTGTCTCCCCTCCCACGTAAGTTGTCTCCCCTCACCACGTAAGTTGTCTCCCCTCACCACTAAGTTGTCTCCCCTCACCACATAAGTTGCTCCCCTACCCCCACGTAAGTTGTCTCCCCTCCCCACGTAAGTTGTCTCCCTCTCCCACGTAAGTTGTCTCCCCTCACCACGTAAGTTGTTCCCCTCCACGTAAGTTGTCTCCCCTCACCACGTAAGTTGTCTCCCCTCCCCACGTAAGTTGTCTCCCTCCCCACTAAGTTGTCTCCCCTCCCACGTAAGTTGTCTCCCCTCCCACATAAGTTGTCTCCCCTCACCACGTAAGTTGTCTCCCCTCACCACATAAGTTGTCTCCCCTCCCCACATAAGTTGTCTCCCCTCACCACGTAAGTTGTCTCCCCTCACCACGTAAGTTGTTCTCCCCTCCCCACGTAAGTTGTCTCCCCTCCCCACGTAAGTTGTCTCCCCTCCCACGTAAGTTGTCTCCCCTCCACACGTAAGTTGTCTCCCCTCCCCACGTAAGTTGTCTCCCCTCACCACGTAAGTTGTCTCCCCTCCCACGTAAGTTGTCTCCCTCACCCACGTAAGTTGTCTCCCCTCACCACGTAAGTTGTCTCCCCTCCCACTAAGTTGCTCCCTCACCACGTAAGTTGTCTCCCTCCCACGTAAGTTGCTCCCCCCACGTAAGTTGTCTCCCCTCACCACGTAAGTTGTCTCCCCTCACCACATAAGTTGTCTCCCCTCCCCACGTAAGTTGTCTCCCCTCACCACGTAAGTTGTCTCCCCTCACCACGTAAGTTGTCTCCCCTCACCACGTAAGTTGTCTCCCTCCCCACGTAAGTTGTCTCCCCTCACCACGTAAGTTGTCTCCCCTCACCACGTAAGTTGTCTCCCCTCCACGTAAGTTGTCTCCCCTCACCACGTAAGTTGTCTCCCCTCACCACGTAAGTTGTCTCCCCTCACCACGTAAGTTGTCTCCCCTCACCACGTAAGTTGTCTCCCCTCACCACGTAAGTTGTCTCCCCTCCCACGTAAGTTGTCTCCCCTCACCACGTAAGTTGTCTCCCCTCACCACTAAGTTTGTCTACGTCCACTCCACCACGTACTTGTCTCCCTCACGCACGTAACTTTTGGTGTCGTGCCTCACCAGGTAAGTTGTTGCCCCTGGCCAGTGGTGGATGTTGTGTGCCCTGGCCAGTTGTGTTGTGTGCCCCTGCCAGTTGGTTGTTGCCCTGGCCAGTAGTGTGTTGCTGGCCCTGCCAGTGTTGGTGTTGGTGGCCCTGGCCAGTGTGGTGTTGTGTGGCCCTCCTGGGTGGGGGCCTCCAGTTGTGGTTTGTGGCCCTGCCAGTTGTTGTTCCGCCTTGTGTGGCCCATGGCCATGTGTGTTGTGTGCCCTGCCAGTAAGTGTTTGTTGTGTGCCCTGGCCAGTGTGTGGTGTTGTGTGGCCCTGGCCAGTGTGTGTTGTGTGGCCCTGGCCAGTGTGGGTGTTGTTGGCCCTGGCCCAGTGTGTGTTGTGTGGCCCTGGCCAGTGTGTGGTGTTGTGTGGCCCTGGCCAGTGTGTGGTGTTCCCAGTGTTGTTGGCCCTGGCCAGTGTGTGTGTTGTGTGTGCCCTGGCCATGTGTGTGTTGTGTGGCCCTGGCCAGTGTGGGTGTTGTGTGGCCCTGGCCAGTGTGTGGTGTTGTGTGGCCCTGGCCAGTGTGGGTGTTGTGTGGCCCTGGCCAGGTGGTGTTGTGTGGCCCTGGCCAGTGTGTGTTGTGTGGCCCTGGCCAGTGTGTGGTGTTGTGTGGCCCTGGCCAGTGTGTGGTGTTGTGTGGCCCTGGCCAGTGTGTGGTGTTGTGTGGCCCTGGCCAGTGTGCGGTGTTGTGTGGCCCTGGCCAGTGTGTGGTGTTGTGTGCCCTGCCAGTGTGTGTGTTGTGTGGCCCTGGCCAGTGTGTGGTGTTGTGTGGCCCTGGCCAGTGTGGGTGTTGTGTGGCCCTGGCCAGTGTGTGTGTTGTGTGGCCCTGGCCAGTGTTGTGTTGTGTGGCCCTGGCCAGTGTGTGGTTTGTGTGGCCCTGGCCATGTGTGGTTTGTGTGGCCCTGGCCAAGTGTGTGTGATGTGTTGTGTGGCCCTGGCCATGTGTGGTGTTGTGTGGCCCTGGCCATGTGTGGTGTTGTGTGGCCCTGGCCAGTGTGTGGTGTTGTGTGGCCCTGGCCAGTGTGTGGTGTTGTGTGGCCCTGGCCAGTGTGTGGTGTTGTGTGGCCCTGGCCAGTGTGTGGTGTTGTGTGGCCCTGGCCAGGTGTGGTGTTGTGTGGCCCTGGCCAGTGGTGTGTGTTGTGTGGCCCTGGCCAGTGTGTGGTGTTGTGTGGCCCTGGCCATGTGTGGTGTGTGTGGCCCTGGCCAGTGTGTGGTGTTGTGTGGCCCTGGCCATGTGTGGGTGTTGTGTGGCCCTGGCCAGTGTGGGTGTTGTGTGCCCTGGCCAGTGTGTGGTGTTGTGTGGCCCTGGCCAGTGTGTGGTGTTGTGTGGCCCTGGCCAGTGTGTGGTGTTGTGTGGCCCTGGCCAGTGTGTGGTGTTGTGTGGCCCTGGCCAGTGTGTGTTGTGTGGCCCTGGCCAGTGTGTGGTGTTGTGTGGCCCTGGCCAGTGTGTGGTGTTGTGTGGCCCTGGCCAGTGTGTGGTGTTGTGTGGCCCTGGCCAGTGTGTGGTGTTGTGTGGCCCTGGCCAGTGTGTGTTGTGTGGCCCTGGCCAGTGTGTGGTGTTGTGTGGCCCTGGCCAGTGTGTGGGTTGTGTGGCCCTGGCCAGTGTGTGTGTGGCCCTGCCATGTGTGGTGTTGGGGCCCTGGCCAGTGTGGGTGTTGTGTGGCCCTGGCCATGTGTGGTGTTGTGTGGCCCTGGCCAGTGTGGGTGTTGTGTGGCCCTGGCCAGTGTGTGGTGTTGTGGGCCCTGGCCAGTGTGTGGTGTTGTGTGGCCCTGGCCAGTGTGTGGTGTGTGTGGCCCTGGCCAGTGTGTGGTGTTGTGTGGCCCTGGCCAGTGTGTGGTTTGTGTGGCCCTGGCCAGTGTGTGGTGTTGTGTGGCCTGGCCAGTTGTGTTTGGCCTGCCATGTGTGGTGGCCCTGGCCAGTGTGTGTGGTGGCCCCAGTGTGTGGTGTTGTGTGGCCCTGGCCAGTGTGTGGTGCCTGGAGTGTTGTTGTGTGGCGCTGGCCAGTGTGTGGTGTTGTGTGGCCCTGGCCAGTGTGTGTTGGTGGCCCTGGCCAGTGTGTGGTGTTGTGTGGCCCCTGGCCATGTGTGTTGGTCCTGGCCAGTGTGTTTGTGCCCTGGCCAGTGTGTGGTGTTGTGGGCCCTGGCCAGTGTGGGTGTGTGTGGCCCTGGCCAGTGTGTGGTAGTGTGTTGTGGCCCTGGCCAGTGTGTGTGTGCCTGATGTGTTGTGGCCCTGGCCATGTGTGGTGTTGTGGCCTGGCCAGTGTGAGGTTGGCGCCCTGGCCAGTGTGTGGTGTTGTGGCCCTGGCCATGTGTGTGTGTCCCTGCAGTGTGTTGTGTGGCCCCTGTGCCAGTGTGTTGTGGTGAGCCCTGGCCAGTGTGTGGTGTTGTGAGGCCCTGGCCATTGTGTGTGTGGCCCTGGCCATGTTGTGATGTGGCCCTGGCCAGTGTGTGGGTTGTGTGAGCCCCTGGCCATTGTGTGCGTGAGTTGGTTGGCCCTGGCCAGTGTGTGGTGTTGTGAGCCCTGGCCAGTGGTGTGGTGGCCCTGGCCAGTGTGTGGTGTTGTGATGCCCTGGCCAGTGTGGGTGGCCCCTGCCAGTGTGTGTTGTGACGCCCCTGGCCAGTGTGTGGTGTGACGGCCCCTGGCCAGTGTGTGGAGGGTGTTGTGAGCCCCTGGCCATGTGTGTGGTGTGACGCCCCTGGCAGTGTGTGAGGGTGTTGTGAGCCCTGGCCATGTGTGAGGTGTTGTGAGCTCCTGGCCAGTGGTGGTGTGTGAGCCCCTGGCCAGTGTGGTGGAGGTGACGCCCTGGCAGTGTGGGGTGTTGTGTGACGCCCTGCCATGTGTGTGTTGTTGTGACCCTGGCCAGTGTGTGGTGAGTGGCCCTGGCCAGTGTGAGGTGGCCCCTGGCCATGTGTGATGTGTTGTGAGCCCCTGGCCATGTGTGTGTTGAGTACGCCCCTGGCCAGTGTGTGAGTGTTGTGTGACGTTCCTGCCATGTGTGGGTGTTTGTGACGCCCCTGGCCAGTGTAGGAGGTGACGCCCTGCCAGGTTGATGCGTGTAGGTGACGCCCTGGCCAGTGTGTGGTAGCTGTGTGTGGATCGCCCCTGGCCAGTGTGAGTGTTGTGACGCCCCTGCCAGTATGTGTGTGACGCCCTGGCCATGTGTGTGAGGTGTTTTGACGCCCTGCCAGTGTGTGGAGGTGTTGTGCCACTGCCAGTGTGTGGAGGTGTGTTGTGACGCCCCTGGCCGTGTGTGTGTGTGTGAGCCCCTGCCATTGTGTGTGAGTTGTGTGTGACGCCCTGGCCAGTGTGTGGAGATGTGATGCCCTGGCCAGTGTGGAGTGTGTTGATTGTGACCCCTGGCCGTGTAGGTGGTGAACCTGTGAGTTGTGGAGGTGTTTGTGGCGCCCTGTGTGTGTGGGGTGTTTGTGACGCCCTGCCATGTGTGTGGGTTTGTGAGCCCCTGGTCAGTGTGTGAGTGTGTGAGTGTGTGTGAGCCCTGGCGTGTTTGTGTGGTGTTGTGACCCCGTGTGCTGTGTGGAGGGTGTTTGACGCCCTGGCCTGTGTGGTGTTTGGACGCTGTTTGTACCCATGTGTGTGGTGTTGTGTGACGCCCTGTGTAGTGTGGAGTGTGTGACGCCCTGGTGTGTGGGGGAGGTGACGCCCGCTGGTGTTGAGGGTGTGCGATGAGCTGGTGTGTGTGAGGGTGTTGTGACGCACCTGTTGTCAATGTGTGAATGGATTTTGGGCGTGTGTAGTATGTGTGTTGATGACGCCCCTGGAGTGTAGATGGTGTGACGCCTGTGGTAGTGTGTGGAGGGTTCAGTGGACCACTGTATGGTGGGGTGTTGTGAGCACCTGTGAGTGTGTAGGATGTGACGCACCTGGTATGTGTGGAGGTGTTGTGACGCACCTGTGTGTAGTGGAGAGTGTTTGACGCACGTGTGTGTGTGGGAGGTGTTGTGACGCACCTGTGTGCCTGTGTGTAAGGGTGTTGTGACCCTGTCAGAGTGGTGTTGTGACGCCTGGTATGTGGGTGGATGAGCACCTGTCGTGTGTGGAGGTGTTGTAGCACTGATTGGATGTGTGTGGAGGGTTGTGTGACGCACCTGTTGTTAGTGGTAGGAGTTGTGACGCCCTGTGATGTGTTGGTGTTGTGACCACCTGTGAGTGTTGTGGAGGGTTTTGTGACGCCCTGTGTGTAGTGTGTGAGGTGTGACGCACCCTGTGTGTGTAGAGGGTGTTGTGACGCCCTTGTGCTGTGTGTTGTGGAGTGATTGACCCAGCTGTTCATTATGTGATATGGTTGTAGGGTGTAATTGACCATCCTGGTAAACATTTGTGAGAGTGTTGGACGAACTGATGATGGAGTGTAGGGATGTTGTGAAGCTCCTGGTGACAGTATGTTGTTGGTACTTTGTGTCGAAGTTTACCACTGCAGTGGAATGAGTGTTCTTGAACACTACTTGTTGTGTTGTGGTGGTAGTTGTGAGTGCACCTCAGTGAATTTTGGAGTTGAACAGGCATACTCTGATATTACCTGTGTGAGGTGTTATGTGACGCACCCTGATGGTGCAAAGTGTGTGCTGAGTTGTGCCTCTGCAGTTATTGTACACTTACTGATGTGTTTGGTAAAAAGCACGTTAGTCCGTTTGTGACTGCTCTTGTGTGATGTTTGTGGTTGTAAGTGTTTGTTAACGACTTTCACCTCTGTATGTTTAGTGTTGTCCAAACATGTCGTAAATTGTGAAGAAAAAGTGTGTGTGAGTTGTGACTGCGTTCTCTGTGTGTAGCGTTTTTGACGCACCTGACTAGTGCGAGGTTTGTGACGCCTAGTTTGTGTGTGAATTGAGTGCCTACACTGTTGTGTGTGGAGTGTTTATGAAAACCATTTGTGATTTGAGTGTAGTTGAACGCCCTTGGTAGTGTGTGAGAGGTGTGTAGAAACATGTCGTATCGGAGAGGGTGTGACCACCTGTAGTGTATGGTGTGTGACGCATCCTTGTGTGTATGGTGTGGAAAATAGGTGTTGTGACAATCTGGTGTGTTGGAGGGTTTGGACCACCTGATGTGTGAGGGTTGATACGCACCCTGAGGCATGTTGTCTCTTTCAACTGTGAGTTAAGTGACAGTGACTTTTTGGGTAATGTAAATTATGAGCCTATAAGAATTGTGAGTGTGCTTCCCTGGAGCTGGTGTGGGGAAAGTTTGACAGCTGGTATGTCGTGAGGTATGGACGAGCCAATGTGTGACCCTCAGTATTGTTTCGGTATTGTGCTGACAGTTATAGAGTGAAAAAATGCTTCTTACGGCAAACGTCTTTAATCTTTGTATTGTCATTAGTTGGTTAATCTACGTACGTCAGTCACCTCAGAAGAATACATTATTCCGTATAGAAAAGGACATATATCTTCTCGGTGCATATAACCTGAGGTATGATTTATAATGACCACTCCGAGGTGCAAAAGTGTTGCTAACTGTTGTTTGTCTCATATCCAAAGTGCATTAATTTACACTTACTGACATTAAAATTCGTTTTCCGGTTTTCTCAATACAGCGAAACGTTATCCAGATCTCTCTGAAATGCTCTTACAGTCGTCCATATTTATGTAGTTGTCACAGTGTCATATGATTAGCGACTTTCACCATCTTAAATGCTATTAGTACTCTGCTCACAAACATTTACGTAAATTGTGAAAAAAAAAAAGATGTGTGTGATCCCTGATGAACTGCGTTCTCTAGTTCTAGTCAGTCATTTACCTATCTGCTGAAAACCAGTCACTCTTTTGCGTCCCAGTTTTTGTAATCTAGAGATGCCTTAAAACTGTTAGGCGTGATAGTTTATTGTAAAATCCATTTTGATTTTAGCTTATTAAACTGTCCCTAATGATAGTTTATATTAGCTGTTCCAAAATCAATGTCAGACTAACGAGAGGTACTGGGTGTGGCTGTGTCAGAGTATCGGTGAGTTGGGATAATTTTGATGGTATCGGTGTAGAGCTAAAATTGATTATCAGTATCTATATCTGGAGTGTATGTGGAGAGGGTTTCTGAGATCAACACCCTCGAGGCGAAAAGTATGATACCATCCCATCACTCCTCGAGGACACGTCTGTCTCTCTTCTTCAATGTTGCAGTTGAAGTGACCGTGCTTTTTGTAATAGGAATAAGAAGATGAGAGATAGAGTGTGCTTCCCTGGAGCTGGTGTTGGGGACATAGTTGACAGGCTGGATAATATCATGTCAGGTAATGGGAACGAGCCCATTATTTGTCTCAGTGCTGGTGGAAATGATGTTGGGAAGGGTAGGAGAGAAGAGCTGCTAGGTAAGTACAGGTCAGCTATAGATTTCATTAAGCCTAAGGGAGGGGTCCCAATCATATGTAGCATCTTGCCTAGAAGGGGAGTAGGAAATGAATGGTTGTCTAGGGCAATTGGTGTAAATTGCTGGCTAGACAGATACTGCAAGGAACTTGCAATCCCATTCGTTGACAACTGGAACAACTTTTATGGCAAACATGATATGTATGCAAGGGATGGGGTACATCTCTCTGGGGCTGGGGTGGTAGCACTTGCAAACTCAATTGAGAAGGCCATTGGTGAAATGCCTATGATTTTAAACTGATAGAAGATAGAGGTATGGGTGTGTGTGGGAAACAAGCAGGTTGCAACACTAGGGTTGGAATCAGTAAATGTATAAAAGACATTCAGCATGAAGTTATAAATAAAGACAATAGATCAGGTCAGCAAACAAAGGGGGACAGCAGAGGACAGCAAGGGACTAGCTCCCCTAAGGTTTACTATACTAATAGCAGGAGTGTAAGAAATAAGATAGATGAGCTAAGATTAATTGCAAGTGCAGGAAACAGATATTATTGCTATAACAGAGACCTGGCTCAATCTGAAAGATAGAGAGATGCCCTCTGAATGTCACATACAAGGCTATAAATTATTCCACACTGACAGGGTCAACAGGAACGGTGGTGGAGTAGCGATGTATGTCAGAGACAATTTAAATTGTTGTGTTAGACAAGATATAAAAGTAGAAGCGTCAGCCACTGAATCTGTTTGGTTACAGCTTCTCGAGGGCCGAGAAAAACTAATTTTGGGTGTGATTTACAGGGCCCCAAATCTTGAAAGGGAGTGCAGTAAACTTCTATGGAACGAAATTCGTAAGGCATCTACATACGAAAATGTTGTGGTAATGGGAGATTTCAACTATAGACAGATTGACTGGAGCAATTTGACAGGAAATTTAGAGTCAGGTGACTTTCTTGATACGATCCAGGATTGTTTTTTAAAACAGTTTGTGACAGAGCCAACTAGAGGAAATAACCTCCTTGACTTGGTTCTTGCCAGTAGGGAAACACTAATTAATAATCTTGAGGTTAATGATGAGCTTGGGGAAAGTGATCACAAATCACTCAGTTTTAATATATCATGGAATTCCCCTAATAATGGCAATCAAGTCTCCGTCCCTGACTTTCGCTTGGCTGATTTCATAGGACTGAAAAATTACTTAGGTGGGCTGAACTGGAATGACCTGACTAAGGGTCAGGTAGGTGGTGATGGTTGCCGATATGATGCTTTCCAGGGCGTAGTTCTAGCTGCTCAGTCAAATTATGTTCCAAATAGGGAAATCAGATCAAACAAAATGATCCTAAATGGATGAACAATAGATTAAAATATCTGATTGGTCAAAAGAGAGGCATATATAGGCAAATCAAAAGAGGAGAGGGGCAATTAAGAAATCGATATATTCAGTAAAAGAGAGAAATAAAAAAGGGAATTAGAAAAGCAAAAAGAGATTATGAGGTTAAAGTTGCAAGAGAATCGAAGACTAACCCAAAAGGATTCTTTCAGGTATACAGAAGTAAGATCAGGGACAAGATAGGCCCACTCAAAGTTCCTCGGGTCAGCTCACTGACAGTGATAAGGAAATGTGTAGAATTTTTAACACATACTTCCTCTCAGTTTTTACACAGGAGGATACCAGCGATATTCCAGTAATGATAAATTATGTAGAACAGGACGATAATAAACTGTGCACGATTAGGGTCACAAGTGACATGGTCCTTAGGCAAATAGATAAATTAAAACCTAACAAATCCCCAGGCCCTGATGAACTGTATGCAAGGGTTCTAAAGGAATGTAAAGAGGAGCTTAGCACACCTTTGGCTAATGTTTTCAACATATCACTACAAACTGGCATGGTGCCAGATAAGTGGAAAATGGCAAATGTGATACCTATTTTCAAAGCAGGTGACAGGTCCTTAGCTTCGAACTATAGACCAATAAGCCTAACCTCCATAGTGGGAAAATTTATGGAATCAATAATTGCCGAGGCAGTTCGTAGCCACCTTGAAAAGCATAAATTAATCAACGAATCTCAGCATGGTTTTACAAAGGGGCGTTCCTGCCTTACGAATTTATTAACTTTTTTCACTAAGGTATTTGAGGAGGTAGATCATGGTAATGAATATGATATTGTGTATATGGACTTCAGTAAGGCTTTTGACAGGGTCCCACATCAGAGACTATTGAGGAAAATTAAGGCACATGGAATAGGAGGAGAAATTTTTTCCTGGATAGAGGCATGGTTGACAAATAGGCAGCAGAGAGTTTGCATAAATGGGGAGAAATCAGAGTGGGGAATCGTCACGAGCGGTGTTCCACAGGGGTCAGTGTTGGGCCCCCTGCTGTTCACAATCTACATAAACGACATAGATGAGGGCATACAGAGCGACATCGGCAGTTTGCCGATGACACCAAAATAGGCCGTCGAATTCATTCTGACGAGGACATTCGAGCACTCCAGGAAGATTGAATAGACTGATGCAGTGGTCGGAGAAGTGGCAGATGCAGTTTAATATAGACAAATGCAAAGTTCTAAATGTTGGACAGGACAATAACCATGCCACATATAAACTAAATAATGTAGATCTTAATATTACGGATTGCGAAAAAGATTTAGGAGTTCTGGTTAGCAGTAATCTGAAACCAAGACAACAGTGCATAAGTGTTCGCAATAAAGCTAATAGAATCCTTGGCTTCATATCAAGAAACATAAATAATAGGAGTCCCTCAGGTTGTTCTTCAACTCTATACATCCTTGGTTAGGCCTCATTTAGATTATGCTGCACAGTTTTGGTCACCGTATTACAGAATGGATATAAATTCTCTGGAAAATGTACAAAGGAGGATGACAAAGTTGATCCCATGTATCAGAAACCTTCCCTATGAGGATAGACTAAGGGCCCTGAATCTGCACTCTCTAGAAAGACGTAGAATTAGGGGGGATATGATTGAGGTGTATAAATGGAAGACAGGAATAAATAAAGGGGGTGTAAAAAGTGTGCTGAAAATATCTAGCCTAGGCAGGACTCGCAGCAATGGTTTTTAAGTTGGAAAAATTCAGATTCGGGAAGGATATAGGAAAGTACTGGTTTAGTAATAGAGTTGTGGATGAGTGGAACAAACTCCCGAGTACAGTTATAGAGGCCAGAACGTTTTGTAGCTTTAAAAATAGGTTGGATAAATACATGAGTGGATGTGGGTGGGTGTGAGTTGGACCTGATAGCTTGTGCTACCAGGTCGGTTGCCGTGTTCCTCCCTTAAGTCAATGTGACCTGACCTGACTAGGTTGGGTGCATTGGCTTAAGCCGGTAGGAGACTTGGACCTGCCTCGCATGGGCCATTAGGCCTTCTGCAGTGTTCCTTCGTTCTTATGTTCTTATGTTCTTAAGTAAGGCGTCCATGCTCTTGTGTCGATAATGTTTAGGTTGTTGACTCAGCAGTGTTTTCGGACTCATTGTCAGCCATATGTACTCTAACCTCGATTAAATATTACCAACATATTATAGAGGATATAAGAAATACTACAACATCCTGAATGATGAGCCAGTGATGGAGATGATGTTGCCAGTGATGTTTCAGCTGTCTGGTGGTAGGTTCTCTGGCAGAATTAAGTGTATAGGTAAGTTCTGGTTTGTCAGGAGACACGACAGGCATTATTGTTAAAAATGGTATAAAATACCGACAAATTGAAGATTAAGGCACATGTGCAACAGTTGGGTATATTTACTGATGATACCCAACTGTTGCACATGTGTCTTAATCTAGAACAGGTGTTTCCTGCCGCTGAAGCTTTTGGTCATCTGAGCGAGGCCTTCCACTGGCTTACCGGTTCACCCCTTTAAACCTTATGGTGCAGACGATGCACCATCCCCCCAATGAAAAGCAGGGGTGTCACTAGCACGTTAAGAGACCATACAATAAGTGTCAGGGGACCGAGACTGTTCAACTGCCTCCCAGCACACATAAGGGGGATTACCAACAGACCCCTGGCAGTCTTCAAGCTGGCACTGGACAAGCACCTAAAGGCAGTTCCTGATCAGCCGGGCTGTGGCTCGTACGTTGGTTTGCGTGCAGCCAGCAGCAACAGCCTGGTTGATCAGGCGCTGATCCACCAGGAGGCCTGGTCACAGACCGGGCCGCGGGGGCGTTGACCCCCAAAACTCTCTCCAGGTAAACTCCAGGTAAATTGTTCATGGTTGTTGGGATGACTAGCTCTCTCAACCTCCTGGAGTTGACCACTAAACTCACACCTCCTGGAGTTGACCACTAAACTCACGCCTCCTGGAGTTGACTACTAAACTCACACCTCCTGGAGTTGACCACTAAACTCACACCTGGAGTTGACCACTAAACTCACACCTCCTGGAGTTGACCACTAAACTCACACCTCCTGGAGTTGACCACTAAACTCACACCTCCTGGAGTTGACCACTAAACTCACACCTCCTGGAGTTGACCACTAAACTCACACCTCCTGGAGTTGACCACTAAACTCCACACCTGGAGTTGACCACTAAAACTCAACACCTCCTGGAGTTGACCACTAAACTCACACCTCCTGGAGTTGACCACTAAACTCACACCTCCTGGAGTTGACCACTAAACTCACACCTCCTGGAGTTGACCACTAAACTCACACCTCCTGCAGTTGAACACTAAACTCTCACCTCCTGGAGTTGACCACTAAACTCACACCTCCTGGAGTTGACCACTAAACTCACGCTGTCAGTTATACGAGAGTGAGCAAGGAGGCAGGTTCACGGCTGTTAGGGCGCTTCACACATTATCCGTAATTATACGTACTTCCAGCCTACGTGAGTATTACTTTACCCTATCCACGTGTTCGAACCCCCACATGATAAATGGTGGCAGCGGTGGGATTCGAACCCACACCTCCGAAGAGACTGGTGGTATGTGTAGATAAACGTTTGCCTTATGAGTTGTTATATTCTAATCCGAAACCAAATTACAACCCTGATGATTTCATAGCAACTCGTACCAGCTTAAGCTCAAAGTTTTTTAGAAAAAATCCGTGAAACAAAATTTTTAAAAAACAACCCCAGAATTTACAAGAGTTCCAAACACTCGAGCAAAGCCAACCAAAAAACAAAATAAGGTTTGAGTTTATGCGGGTTAAAAATTTTTTAAAAAAAAACGTCTGCAATGCCCAAAACTTGATTTAAAAATTTTGTTGTCCCCCTTTTCGATATTTTTAAAAATCACTGGGAATAAGTATAAGGGTTAGAGAAAATTTGTACTGGGCCCCTATAAAAATCCCCCTTTTTGATCATATGAAGTTAGTAAGGGGGATTTAAAATGATGTTTTCCCCAAAACCCAAAAAAATAATTTTGACAGACTCAAAACCTCCCCGATCCTGTAAATCTCCCTTTCCCCTGATACTCAGTCAGAAAAATCAACCTGAAAAGTCCCTTATTCCCTACCTTTCACGACAGGTTATAAAACCCTCAAGTATCAATTTTTTAACTTACCAATTCCCCAAAATTTTCCCCCAAAAACAGCATGAAATTTAGCCAGTTGGGTAAAAGAGTTTGATCCTCCCAGAAAATGGAAAACCCCAATTTTTTGCCCTTTGGCAATCTTAACCCCCAGCAGAAATTGGGTTTAAATTAAATAAACCCTTTTAAGGAAGGGAAAAAATTACAGTAACAACTTATCAGTACTCAAAAAAAATTTTTTGTTTTGGTTTTTACCCTTCCCCCTCCGAAAATTTCCGGAAATTAACAGGTTTTAGAAATTTAGTTCCCCGAATCTGCCTTTTTTGTTAAAAAACTCCCTTTTTTTTGTAATTTTTCCCCTTTCCCCAGAATCCGTAGATCCCCATGGGAAAACAGATCGATCGAAAAAAATTTTTTTTAAACACACTATTTTTTGAAAACCCCGTTTTTTCAAATTTATGGAGTTTTTATTCGATGTTTCATTTTGGGTGGTTTTCATTCGAAAAGAAATTTTGCATTTTAATACCTTTTAATTTCACAGTTTCAGTTTCGTAAGCTTCCCCTTTTCCCAAATTTCAAATTATGTAAGGTTTTTTAATGTTTTTTTAATTTTTTGTTGGGACTTTGACAAAATTTTATGAATCAGCCCAAAGCCCTATAAACCCGCCATCTCTAGTTTTTATTATTGTAAAATTCCCGGGGGGGGGCCCAAAAGGGGGGCCCTCGCCGACCGCTCAGTAGTAGTAACCCGTTACCAGAACCCCCGTTACCAGAGATGACCACCCCAAACCCCGTCTCGCATGAATCACTGTCTGAAATTCATATTGTGTGCCACAGCATTTTTTCAAAGACCCCCTACAAGGGTACTGTGGGGGGTCATTATACAGAGTGACAAGGAGGCAGGTTCAGGGGTTTTTTTGGGGGCCTTCAACATTACCTAATTATACGTACTTCCCCCTACTGATATTACTTTACCCTATCCACTTTTTCGAACTGGATTGACCTCTAAACTCACACCTCCGGAGTTCCACTAAACCACACCCCCTGGATTTTGCCCACTAAACTCACACCCCGGGGTTTTGACCACTAAACTCACACCTCCGGATTTGACCACAAACCAAATCCTGGAGTTGCCACTAAACCCACACCCCTAGTGACACAAAAACTCACACCCCTGGATTTGACCACTAACTCACACCCCCGGAGTTGACCATAACCACACCCCCTGGAGTTGCCCAAAAAACTCACACCTCCTGGGTTGACCACTAAACTCCACCTCCTGGATTGACCACAAACCCACCCCTGGATTCCCCACTAAACTCACACCTCCCGGGAGTTGCCCAACTAAACTCACACCCGGGATTGACCACAAAACTCAAACCTTTTGGAGTTGACCACTAAACTCACACCTCAGGGATTGACCACAAACCCTCAACTCCGGGGTTCCCACTAAACTACACCTCCTGGAGTTGAAACCACAAAACCACACCCCGGGAGTTGACCATAAACTCACACCTCCGGAGTTGACCACTAAACTCACCCTCCTGGGTTGACCACTAAAACCTCACGCCTCCTGGAGTTGACCACTACACTCACGCCCCGGGAGTTGCCCACTAAACTCACGCCTCCTGGATTGCCACTAAACTCACGCCTCGGGATTTGACCACAAAACTCACCCTCCGGAGTTGACCACAAACCAGCTTCCGGGAGTTGACCACTAAATCACACCCCTGGATTTTGACCACAAACCACACCTCGTTCATATTGCTAATATACGGGGCCTTAAGCCACCAAAAACAACAAAATCCCTTTTTATCAGTGGATTTTAGGGGAGCCCTAATGCAATGTTTCACCTTCACAGAGATCACCAAAAATCCTTTGACAGTAAAATATGGTAATGGTTACACCTTTTTAGATGTAAACAAAAAAAAAGGGCAACAAGGGGGGGTTGGGCTGTAGTCAAAGAGTCCCTTACTCACGGAGTTTTTGAACCCACTGAGGTATTTAAATTCTATCAGTAAAGATCGGAACCAAAACCTAGTCCCTGTGGTTTTATCAAGCCCCCAATGCAACCTCACAAAAAAATTCAAGGAACAGCTACGAAAAACGTTACTGTTTGGAAAACCTTTCCCGCCCATCCCCAAACATTTATGTTGGGATTTCAACAAGCATACAAAATGGGAAAAAATTAGAAAAAAATGTTTTTAGCTGAAACAATCCCCCGGGGGTAGCGAGATGAAAGGTCACACCAAAATACTACTAAGTCTCTCACACCTCATAGATTGACCCCTAAACCACACCTCCTGGAGTTGACCACTAAATCACGCCTCCTGGAGTTGAACACTAAACTCACGCCTCCTGGGGGTTGACCACTACAATCACGCCCCCTGGAGTTGACCCTAAACTCACGCCTCCGGAGTTGACCACTAAAAACCCCCGCCTCCTGGAGTTGACCACTAAACTCACGCCTCCGGAGTTGACCACTAAACTCACGCCTCCTGGAGTTGACCACTAAACTCATGCCCTGGAGTTGCCCACTAAACTCACACCTCCGGGAGTTGACCATTTAAACTCACACCTCCTGGAGTTGACCACTAAACTCAAAACCTCCTGGAGTTGACACTAAACTCAAAACCCTGGAGTTGACCACTAAATCACACCTCCTGGATTTGACACTAAAACCACACCTCCTGGAGTTGAACACTAAACTTCACTCTGGATTGACCACTAAACTCACACCTCCTGGAGTTGACCACTAAACTCACACCTCCTGGAGTTGAACACTAAACTCACACCTCCTGGAGTTGACCACTAAACTCACACCTCCTGGAGTTGACCACTAAAACTCACACCTCCTGCAGTTGACCACTAAACTCACACCTTTGGAGTTGACCACTAAACTCACACCTCCTGGAGTTGACCACTAAACTCACACCTCCTGGAGTTGACCACTAAACTCACACCTCCTGCAGTTGACCACTAAACTCACACCTGGAGTTGACCACTAAACTCACACCTCCTGGAGTTGACCACTAAACTCACACCTGGAGTTGACCACTAAACTCACACCTCCTGCAGTTGACCACTAAACTCACACCTCCTGGAGTTGACCACTAAACTCACACCTCCTGGAGTTGACCACTAAACTCACACCTCCTGGAGTTGACCACTAAACTCACCACCTCCTGGAGTTGACCACTAAACTCAACCCCTGGAGTTGACCACTAAACTAAACACCTCCTGGAGTTGAACACTAAACTCACACCTGGAGTTGACCACTAAACTCACACCTCCTGGAGTTGACCACTAAACTCACACCTCCTGGAGTTGACCACTAAACTCACACCTCCTGGAGTTGAACACTAAACTCACACCTCCTGGAGTTGACCACTAAACTCACACCTCCTGGAGTTGACCACTAAACTCACACCTCCTGCAGTTGACCACTAAACTCACACCTCCTGGAGTTGACCACTAAACTCACACCTCCTGGAGTTGAACACTAAACTCACACCTCCTGGAGTTGACCACTAAACTCACACCTCCTGGAGTTGACCACTAAACTCACACCTCCTGGAGTTGACCACTAAACTCACACCTCATGGAGTTGACCACTAAACTCACACCTTGAGACAATTTATTTTATACATTAGGTTTTTGGTCTTAAAAATTTTTGTAATTGTGTGTTTATGTTATCTTCGTTTATTATGACAGTCATTCTACCGTCACAGTCATTCTACCGTCACAGTCATTCTACCGTCACAGTCATTCTACCGTCACAGTCATTCTACCGTCTCAGTCATTCTACCGTCACAGTCATTCTACCGTCACAGTCATTCTACCGTCTCAGTCATTCTACCGTCACAGTCATTTCTACCGTCACAGTCATTCTACCGTCACAGTCATTCTACCGTCACAGTCATTCTACCGTCACAGTCATTCTACCGTCACAGTCATTCTACCGTCACAGTCATTCTACCGTCACAGTCATTCTACCGTCACAGTCATTCTACCGTCACAGTCATTCTACCGTCACAGTCATTCTACCGTCACAGTCATTCTCTCGTCACAGTCATTCTACCGTCACAGTCATTCTACCGTCACAGTCATTCTACCGTCACAGTCATTCTACCGTCACAGTCATTCTACCATCACAGTCATTCTACCGTCACAGTAATTGTACCATCACAGTCATTGTACCATCACAGTCATTCTCGTCACAGCCATTCTACCGTCACAGTCATTCCACCGTCACAGTAATTGTACCATCACAGTCATTCTACCGTCACAGCCATTCTACCGTCACAGTCATTCTACCATCACAGTAATTGTACCATCACAATCATTGTACTGTCACAGTCATTCTACCATCACAGTCATTCTACCGCCACAGTCATTCTACCGTCACAGTCATTCTACCGTCACATTCTACCATCACAGTCATTCTACCGTCACAGTCATTCTACAGTCACAGTCATTCTACCCTCTCAGTCATTCTACCGTCACAGTCATTCTACCGCCACAGTCATTCTACCGTCACAGTCATTCTACCGTCACATTCTACCATCACAGTCATTCTACCGTCACAGTCATTCTACAGTCACAGTCATTCTACCCTCTCAGTCATTCTGCCGTCACAGTCATTCTACCGTCACAGTCATTCTACCGTCTCAGTCATTCTACCGTCACAGTCATTCTACCGTCACAGTCATTCTACCGTCACAGTCATTCACGTACATTCTCCTCACAGTCATTCTACCGTCACAGTCATTCTACAGTCACAGTCATTCTACCCTCTACAGTCATTTGCCGTCACAGTCATTCTACCGTTCAGTCATTTTACCGTCTCAGTCTTTACGTCCGTCATTCTACCGTCACAGTCATTCTACCGTCACAGTCATTTTACCGTCTCAGTCATTCTACCGTCACAGTCATTCTACCGTCTCAGTCATTCTACCGTCACAGTCATTTTACCGTCTCAGTCATTCTACCGTCACAGTCATTCTACCGTCTCAGTCATTTTACCGTCACAGTCATTCTACCGTCTCAGTCATTCTACCGTCACAGTCATTCTACCGTCTCAGTCATTCTACCGTCACAGTCATTTTACCGTCTCAGTCATTCTACCGTCACAGTCATTCTACCGTCTCAGTCGTTTTACCGTCACAGTCATTCTACCGTCTCAGTCATTCTACCCTCTCAGTCATTCTACCGTCACAGTCATTCTACCGCCACAGTCATTCTACCGTCTCAGTCATTCTACCGTCACAGTCATTCTACCGCCACATCATTCTACGTAATCAGTCATTTCCGTCACAGTCATTCTACCGACACAGTCATTCTAAACCGTCACAGTCATTCTAACGTCACATTTACCATCACAGTCATTCTACGTCACAGTCATCACCGTAAATTCTACCATCACATCATTCGTACTGTCACAGTCATTCTACAGTCACAGTCATTCTACCGTTCAGTCATTCTGCCGTCACAGTCATTCTAACCGTATCAGTCATTTACCGTCTCAGTCATCTACCGATCACAGTCATTCTACCGTCTCAGTCATTCTACGTCACAGTCATTCTACCGTCTCAGTCATTTTACCGTCACAGTCATTCTACCGTCTCAGTCATTCTACCGTCACAGTCATTCTACCGTCACAGTCATTCTACCGTCTCAGTCATTCTACCATCACGCATTCTACCGTCATTCACGTCTCATTATTCCTACATCAAGTCATTCTACCGTCATCTACGTCTAGCTTCTACCGTCACAGTCATTCTACCGTCTCAGTCATTCTACCGTCACAGTCATTCTACCGTCTCAGTCATTCTACCATCACAGTCATTCTACCGTCACATTCTACCGTCTCAGTCATTCTACCGTCACAGTCATTCTACCGTCTCAGTCATTCTACCATCACAGTCATTTACGTACTTCTACCGTCTCAGTCATTCTACCGTCACAGTCATTCTACCGTCTCAGTCATTCTACCATCACAGTCATTCTACCGTCACATTCTACCGTCTCAGTCATTCATACCTCACAGTCATTCTACCGTCACATCTACCGTTCATCATTCTACCATCACAGTCATTCTACCGTCACATCTACCGTCAGTCTCTACCATCACAGTGTTATTCTACCGTCTCAGTCATTCTACCATCACAGTCATTCTACCATCACAGTCATTCTACCGTCACATTCTACCATCACAGTCATTCTACCATCACAGTCATTCTACCGTCACAGTCATTCTACCATCACAGTCATTCTACCATCACAGTCATTCTACCGTCACAGTACCATCCGTCTTTACCATCACAGTCATTCTACCGTCACATTCTACGTCTCAGTCATTCTACCTCACAGTCATTCTACGTCACAACCGTCTCAGTCATTCTACCATCACAGTCATTCTTTACCGTCACAGTCATTCTACCATCACAGTCATTCTACATCACGTCATTCTACGTCACTTTCTACCGTCTCAGTCATTCTACCATCCGTTATTCTACCGTCACAGTCATTCTACCATCACAGTCATTCTACCATCACAGTCATTCTACCGTCACATTCTACCATCACAGTCATTCTACCATCACAGTCATTCTACCGTCACATTCTACCATCACAGTCATTCTACCATCACAGTCATTCTACCGTCACAGTCATTCTACCATCACAGTCATTCTACCATCACAGTCATTCTACCGTCACCTACCGTCACAGTCATTCTACCGTCACAGTCATTCTACTGTTAAAGTCAGTTCCTTAAGATCTGCAGCGATTACCAGATAAAATAATGGAAACCAATATTAACAGCACAGCAGTAAAATTTATGGGAGAAAAAAATTTTCAGAGAGGGGAGGAGAGAGAGAGAGAGGGTGAGGAATGAGGTGAGGTTAATGTAGAGGAGGCAGGGGAAGATGATACTAGGGAGGCTGGAGGTGTGGAGAGGATGTGTTTGTGAGGCAGTAGAGTGTACCCTGGGAGACTGACCAAACATGGTGCAGCTGCTGCTGCCTTTCTCAGGCCTACACTGCCGCCGCCGCGCCGCTCACCACCACCTACACTGCCACCACCTTTCACTTAAACTGATCCCTCTCTCTCTCCTCTCTCTCTCTCTCTCTCTCCCTCTCTCTCTCTCTCTCCTCTCTCTCTCCTCTCTCTCTCTCATCTCTCTCTCTCTCTCTCTCTCTCTCTCTTTCTCTCGACTCTGCGTCCATCTTTGCACTTGAATATCTCTTGTACGTGTTGGAGTGCTTGTATAGCGGTGCTTGCACGCATATTTGTTGACAAGTATAATGTTTGTAGACAGACATGTGGTGTGAACAGTCAGTAATGTTGATAGGTCAATTGTGGAATAGTCATGTTGTGTGAGTAGGCATGATGGTGGAGCAGGTCATATGGTGTGAGCAGGTCATTTGGTGTGAGTGGGTCATGTTGGTGTGAGTCAGGTCATGATGTGATCAGGTCATGTTGGTGTGGAGCAGGTCATGTTGGTGTGAGCAGGTCATGATAGTGTGAGCAGGTCATGATGGTGTGAGTAGATTATGATGGTGTGAGCAGGTCATGTTGGTGTGAGCAGGTCATGTTGGTGTGAGCAGATCATGTTTTGTGAGCAGGTCATGATGGTGTGAGCAGGTCATGTTGGTGTAAGCATGTCATGATTAGTAATGATGTATAGTGGAACTGGAGGAGAGAGATACATAATAGTATATATGTGGAAAGTCCTCGAGGGTCTGGTCCCAAATCTGTACACTGCCGTAACAACATACTGGAGTGAGAGATATGGGAGGAAGTGTAAAATAAACCCAGTGAAAAGTAGGGGTGCAGTGGACACAATAAGGGAACACTATTAACATCCGTGGCCCCAGACTATTCAAGAACTTATCAGACAATATGTGAAACTCTGTTGAAACAAGTGTAGAAGTCTTCAAGAGAAAACTGGACAAGTATTTCCACCAAGCGCCAGATCACACAGGCTGTGATGGATATGTGGGACAGCAGGCTACCAGCAGCAAGAGCACTGGTTGACCAGGCAAGCACCAGATAAACCTGACCTAGGAGCCGTGCTTTTAAAGTAGGAAAACTCTGGAAACTCATCAAAGGTGTGGGCAGGTCAAGTTGGTGTGGACTAGTGACCAGCTGTTGATATTAACCTCAGCAAGCATTACGATACCATTAATATATATTACATATATTGTTATATTGTATTACTGCCTACCTGGAGAGTGTTCCGGGGGTCAACGCCCCCGCAGCTCGGTCCATGACCAGGCCTCGTGGTGGACCAGGTCCTGATCAACCAGGCTGTTCCTTCTGGACGTAGGCAATCCAACGTACGAGCTACAGCCCGGCTGATCAGGTACTGACTTGAAGTAATTCCCCTTAGGCATGATGGGAGTCTGTTGAACAGCCTTGGGCAACTGACATTTATTGTGTTTTCTCTCAGTGTACTCATGGCGCCCCTGCTTTTCAATTTGATGAATGTTTCCCCCTGTACCGAGTGTTTTGCTTTCACAGGGGGTGATTTTTGTGAACAGATTGTGGATAAGTACCTTTAGGATTTTCCAGGTGTGAATTATGATGTACCTCCATTGCCTGCGCACCAAGGAGTACAGGTCAAGTGACTTCAAACGTTCCCAGAAATCAAGGTGCTTTACTGAACTTATAAATGCAGTGAAGGTCCTCTCTAAACTCTCCAGATCTGCAGTTTTGCCTACCTTGAAAGGGGCTGTCATTGTCTACCTACGTGGAGTCTAACTGGAGGGTATTCCAGGGATCAACGCCCCCGCGGCCCTTCCACGACCAGGCCTCCTGGTGGATCAGGGCCTGATCAACGAGGCTGTTACTGCTGGCCGCACATAATCCAACGTACGAGCCACAGCCCGGCTGATCCGGCACCGACTTTAGGTATCTGTCCAGCTCCCTCTTGAAGACAGCCAGGGGTCTACTGGTAATGCCCCTTATTGCTGGTGGGAAGCTGTTGAACAGTCTTGGGCTGAGGACACTTACTGCATTTTCTCTTACTGTACCAGTGACACCCCTACTTTTCACTGGGGGTATGTTGCATCGCCTGCCAAGTCTTTTGCTTTCGTATGGAGTGATTTCTGTATGCATATTAGGGGCCAATCCCTCCATAATCTTCCAGGTGTAGATTACGATATATCTCTTTCGCCTGCGCTCCAGTGAATACAAGTCAAGTGCTTCCAGGCATTCCCAGTAGTTAGGGTGTTTGATGGAACTTATACGTGCAGTAAAGGTTCTCTGTACATTCTCTAGATCTGCAATTTCACCTGCCTTGAATGAGGATGTTGATGTACAGCAGTATTCCAGCCTAGAGAGAACAAGTGATTTAGAAAGGATCATCGTTGGTTAGCATCTCTTATCTTGAATGTTCTCATTATTCATCCTATCAGTTTCCTCTACGATGTGATAGTGGCATTGTTGTGGTCCTTGAAGGTGAGGTCTTCGGACATTACCACACCCAGATACTTCACATTACTTTTCCGCTCTTTTGTGTGATTAGAGTTTTTAGTATACTCAGTCCTAGTTATTATTTCCTCCAGTTTTCCATAATGCAGTAGTTAGAATTTGTCTTCATTGAACATCATATTCTCTGTTGCCCATTGGAAAACTTGGTTTATATCTTGTTGTAGCTTTGCCGTGTCTTCAATGGATGACACTCATGCAGATCATGGTATCGTCTGCTAAGGATGATACAGTGCTATGGTTTACATCTCTGTCTATGTCTGATATGAGAATGAGGAACAGGATAGGTGTAAGTACTGTGCCTTGTGGGACAGAGCTCTTCCCTATGGCAGCATCCGATTTAACTCTGTTTACCACTACTCTTTGTGTGCGATTGGTTAGAAAGTTAAAGATCCATCTGCCTACTTTGCCAATTATCCCTTTAGCACACATTTTGTGTGCTGTTACACCATGGTCCCACTTGTCAAGGCTTTTGCAAAATCTGTGTATACTACATCTGCATTCTGTTTGTTTTCCAGTGCACCTAAGACCATATCATAGTGGTCTAGCAGTTGCGAAAGGCAGGAGCGACCTGCTCTGAAACCATGTTGTCCTGGGTTGTGCAATTTTTGGGAGTCCAGGTGGTTTGTTATCCTGCCTCTTAGAACTCTTTCAAAGATTTTATTGATAGGGACGTTAAAGCTATTGGTCTGTAGTTCTTATCTACTGCTTTGCTGCCACCCTTATGGAGTGGGGCTATATTCATTGTTTTTAGTGAATGTGGAATCTTGCCTGTGTCTAAGCTCCTTCTCCATAGCATACTTAGGGCTCATGAGAGGGGTTTCATGCAGTTCTTAATGAACACTGAGTTCCACGAGTCTCGGCCTGGGGCTGAGAGCATGAGCATTTCGTCGATGGCTTTCTCAAAGTCTAGTGGAGTTAGGGTTATGTCAGAAATCTGGCATAATTGGCAGGTTTTTGAGGCTCATTCATGAACAAATTGTTTTGATTGTATATCTTTAGACTGATTAGTGGCTTGCTGAACACAGTCATATTGAGATTTCAGTATCTCACTCATTTCTTTGTTGCCTTCTGTGTTAGATCCCTATATATAGGGATCCCTGTATAGGGTCCCTATACTAGAAGTGGTTTTTGCCTTGTTTTTGGTATATGAAAAGAAATATTTATAATTTCTTTCAGTTTCATTAATCGCTTTTAGCTCCTCTTGTCTCTCCTGGATCCTGTGTGAGTCCTTTAACTTTAGCTCAATATTTTCCACTTCCCTGGTTAGTGCTTCTTTCCGTGTATCAGATAATCTGGCATTCTTGAGGAGCTCAGTGATTCTTCGTCTTTTCCTGTAGAGGGAGCTTCTCTCTCCAGGTATTGGTTAGGGTCCATGTAATTTAAGATATCTTCCCAGCATGTTTCATTTAGGTTATAGTTTACCTGATCCCAGGTGATGTGCTTGTTGTTGAAGTTGAATTTGGTAAAGGTACCCTCATAGCTGTATGTGTTTTGCTGATCAGGACTCCTGTGCATGCAAGTCTGGACTTCGATTAGATTGTGATCAGAATTTGTTATTTTTTTATATTACTATGTTTCATACCAGGTCCTCATATTTGTGAAAATAAGGTCTAGTGTGTTCTCCTGTCTTTTTGGCTCCACTTTCTGCTGACTTAGGGTGTGTTTGCTGCAGAAATTCAGCAGCTCCTGTGTGTGTGACTTCATCTGAGCTGGCTCCAGGGATTGTTTCTGCTACAACATTATTTGCTATATTCTTCCATTTTGTATGGCTTAGATTAAAGTCGCCAAGCAGCAAGATGTTCGGGGATGGGGCTGGAAAGTTTTACAGACAGGAGTCAATTTTTGACAGTTGTTCTTTGAACTGTTGGGAAGTTGCATCCGGTGGCTTATATACAAGTACAATGACTAAGTTATGGTTCTTCATTTTTATTGTCAGAACTTCAACTACATCATTTGTGGTGTTCAGTATTTCTGTGCAAATGAACAACTCTTGACATACAGGCCAACCCCCTTTTGTTGCCTGTTCTT